>JBBCBC010000010.1:19235084-19966953 GCA_037126765.1 Stenogyne calaminthoides | reverse complement strand
ACGAAACATAAAATCAAAAAGACAAAGATAAAGATTACATAGATCTTGATTATTTATCCGGTCTTCTTTTGTCTTCACATGGAGCTCTTCATTTTAAATTTCCACCTAAGTAAGCAGGGACTTCAAGGTTGAACTTGTTCATATATCTTTCCTCTTTTCAGCGCATCTCTTTCTTTGATGATATAAAGAGTTGTTCCTATCGGAAAACATTAGCCAGATGAATAGCGTCTTTGAGAAATCTCTTCAAAAGTGGCTTTCTCATTCCTGACCATTCTCGACCCTAGGAGGAGATGCGAAGGTATAGACTTAGGGATGAGTTTGCTCTGCTGCCTTTATTAAATTAGGAATATTTATCGATATGAAGTACTTTAGGATGAAGGCGTCGGGGAGATGATAATCAGTAAGCCCTCATTTTAATCTGCGCTTTCTCCCTTCTCATTCTCTGACACATCATAGTAGAACCCAAGAAAGTTCTCTTGATTTATTCACATGCGTAGTTGAAATTTGGTTAAATCCAACTTGTGCTTGCTCTGAAACATTTACATCTTTTGTGTTCTCTCTCTCCCTCTTCATTTGCAGACGCTTTTGGACACTCCTTCTCTTACGCTCTTCTTCCATCTTCCACGATCCATAGTTTTTGAAATAAAGCGGCAGTTACCACTATAGCTTCTTTCAACCTGGAGTGTTTTACGAGCATAAGTGTGAAGACATATGCAGCCTCAGTTCTTAATATCTGCAGATCGTCTCTCGGAGGTGGCTTAGAAGCGCACATCTTTTGTACTCCCAGGCTCCTCAGCTGACTTTTCTTCCAATGAACAATTCGGCTCCATTGGCTTGTTTCCAATTCTTATCCACAACCGAGTTCTCTGCGTAGCTTATTTCTATAGAAACACAGTGTGGTAACTTTTTCCACCTTCTTAAGCTTTAGTTCTCAGTGGCCTCGATTTCCTTCTTAAACTTCAAAACTTGATTTCTTTTTAACTGTGACAATCTGCAGCACCAAAAGTATGATCCAAATGCTTTATGAGATCGACTCAAGAATTTTCCTTGGGAGACCATGCTGTGAAGCTTGGAAGTGTTGTATCCATATAATCTTGTTTCTTCTCTAACCTCACTTTCCCACCTTAAAGCTTGCTCTCTTGAGCCTTCGGGTAGTTCTTGCTTGAAATTCTTGATTATAAACAAATTGGCTTATGAACTAATATGCATCTTGGCCTTGGGCAATGAATATTATCAACAACATTCTTGTATCATTCTTCTCACCACTAATTTTAGCTAAAAGTTTTAGTCTTGTCTTTGATGCTTCTTCAGCTACTGCATTCTTCTGTTTGGCCCTCAGTCTTCTTGTTTTCTCCTTCTTGGGTGAAACTACCAGTGGGAGTATTAAAGAGGTGCAGTCTGAGAAGAACTCTATGGTTTCCAACTCTGACTTTGGATCCCGTGTCATCTCCTCAATAAACTTCTTTTAGTCAGGGATGACTCAGACTTTCCTTCTCCATCTTGAGGTGATCTCAGGGCCTCAGTCTCTTCCGTAATCCTCACGGTACAGGCTATTCATTTGAGTCTCAGTCGAACTTGGCTGATCTGAGCTGATGGAACTCGATCCCGGAGTCTGAGATTGAACTTGGTCTCCTGACCCTCAGGTTTTGCCTCATCAGGACATTTCTGATTCCCAAAAGATAGAATACTTCATTAATCACAGCATAATTATGACCATGCCGAAAGTTACACGGTAACTTGATCTGAAGATGTTCGACATGACCTCTTACATGTCAGTTGAGTCTTTCTCCTTCAAGATTGACTCTCATCATCCTTGTTGAGGTCTAAATGCAGGGTTTCATCTTTGGAGCTAAAACATAACTTCGACATCTTATATAATTCCTAACAAGCTTTGCTTATCACCTCATGTCAAAATCGAATGATTTCCATTACGACTTGGTACTACAATCACAATTCAATGGAAAAAGTTGTTCCTGCGATTCCACCTGATCTGCGCCTCTCATGAATAAACGTAAAACATCTGGAAATCACAGTTGAGGGATATAGGCCAATTGACATCAATCTGAAGATGCTTGGAAATTGAGGAATGAGCTAAGCTTTCGAGGTAACAGTCAAGAATGGCTTGAATTCATAGCCATTGATTCTCTTGACTTCACCTTCTTGAGCGTGAGCTCTAAGATTCTGATGAAAATCTGCTGAGAGGATCAAAAAGATCTGAGGAGGCTAAATAAATTCGCTGACTCTAATTTCATCCACTGTCGAGAACTTTAGGCGTACTCGATCTAATTTAGTGGTTAAAGAATTACAGCTGGCGCCTCCTCGATGAGAATTGAGTTTATCAAATTAAGCAGGTAATTCTCGGCAGGAAATCTGATTCCAAAGTCTGACAGTGCTTCTCGTGAGGAATACATGCACCTCAAAAGTGCGAGAGTCCTTGGTCTTCTTGAAGAGAACGCCGAGCTTAATGGCGTCTCAGAACTAGGAAGACATACTCAGGTTTATCTGTACTATTTGAGATAACTGACCAATACTATAAAATAATTTAAAATGATTGGCTCTAGAGTTGAATCTCTCGACCCCTCATTTCTTATAAATGTCAGTGAAACCACCATTCCTTTTCTTTAACTTTAGACAAGGGTCTTTCTTCTTTCAATTTTTTACCCTGTCCTTCTTGACTTCATCCTTGAGCACCCCCACAGCGCAAGGTTTCTTGATATGTGTTAGGTGATTCTGGCACTCTTTGACCCCATCAGCTGATGTTAACCTTGGTGGCAATGAGCAGAACATCACAGGAGCGGGTAGTGTTAACAAAAGAATATCCCCTCCTCTTCGACACGCTTGAAATAAAAGCTATTTTTGGTGGCATGGAAGAGGATCTTGCGTTGATCGATATTGATCCGTCCTCGCTGCCAAGCGTAGCTTGCTCATCCTCACGGCGATGAATACTTGACTGGTTGAAATTCTTGGTGGTGAGTCCTCAGTGTCGCCATCAATGAGTTTGGGGTGCTATGTCTGCCAGCTCCGTCACTCATTATTGCCTCACAATATCCATCAACAACTACATATTTTTGTGGCGTCAAATGTGTGGATTCCAATAAATCGTATCAAACTTAACGAGTTCGTCATCTGCTCAAGATACTCTTTCTCTCATTCTGCCTTATACTTACAAAATTGGGATCCATCTATACGCACAACTCAAAAACATATGGTTTAGATTTTTGGGACTAACCGACTCCAAGAACAAAAATCTATATACTTGATGTATATAAATCTCGGCATGAAAATCTTCCGGACTCATTATTATCATCCTCATCTATTTCCATATTGAGGCGAATATCACCTCGAGAATACTCCGCCTCCGATGCGGTTTACTGCGACAAAGATTAAATCGATTTTACATTTGAAGCAGATCAAATGAGCGCCTCTTCTTCGTGTTTTGGCGTTAGTTCTCTCAGAATACAAGTACTCATACCATGGCTTATTGAGTTTGACCAATACCGCCGAGAATATGGATGAGTCATTTTTGAGAAATTTTTTGAAGGACTTTGAGGAGGTTTGGAGGACGATGAATTTTTACGGGCAAAGGGTTTTTGTTTTTGAGTGATTTTTGGAGCGAGGGTTTATAAAAATGGCTTGAATGGCTTCCAGAGAATATAGATCGATTCCATTGCAGGAAATAAATGTGATTTGATCAGCGGTAGTGATTGATTGTCGTTAATCGGATATCTTGAAAGGACTCTCTCACCGAAAAGTAACTGTAATTTAACCTCATTGATTAAAATATGAGCATTGTGTTGTTGGCGGCATGCGGAATTCAAAGATCCCACTTAAAAACTTGTTCTTGGTGTTTTGTATTTATTACAAATGGTCTTCAGAGTTTCACTCCAGCAATAAATAAGGTTGCATGGTCATTACTTCTTCGGACTAATTTTCCTCTATCGGTCTTTAGTATTGACCTTGATAAAATGTCGATTGTAATCTTGAAATCTTGAAACTGAGTTCGATTATAATGCGAAATCTTGACTATTGATGGCTTTGAGTTTCCGAGACTTAGTTGATATTTGATTTTATCTGAGTTTCTCGATTAAATTTGAGAAAACTTTATAAATACGAAAGCAATGATTTTTTCAGATTTACTCTATACTGGATCGACATCTTTTAATTGATGATAGTTCTGAAATCTTGATTGACGAAGGTTTAGTCAAGATCTTCAGCTCTGCTGTCGATTAATGAATTTTTCTCCATCTGATGTCTTCCATTTGATCTCTGATGAAGTGATGTCTATATCCACATGCTTGCATCTGGGTATGCGATACGATTTTATTAATAAATTATTATTATTATACAAAATATTGGTACTCATTATTTCTAACTTTATAATCCCATAATTGTTATGCAGGCGAAGAATTTTGAAACCTGACGACTACTGCTGACTCATGTATTAAACAGTATCTTGGTTTACTCTAGAATTATTTCTTGAAGATAAGATATCAAGCTTTACTTCAGAAAATTGTGAGTTCTGTAGTGGACTTCTGTCAATTCTACAACCTCCATATTCGACGTAAGACCTTGATTTAATTCAAGTTTATCATCGGTAGATCTCCCAATCCCTCTATTCACTGTGCCCTTGAATATCCTTGATCTTTGGCGGCTTCTCATGTGACTAGCCTTGTAGGATTAGCCCGGTATCTTTACATATCTTTGCAGCAAATGTTATATTCCTGCACTAACGCTTGAGATAGAGCAATGATCAATAGTCCCTCTATAATCGATTAATGACTTCTTGGTTGCCTTCGGGGATCACTGATCCATCTCTTGTGATTCAAAAGTATTCATGCGAATTCTAACGCTACGACTACAATCCTTGCACCCATCTTTGTCAATCGGATCTCTGGTGTACTGCTTGGTTGATGAGAGATTCCTTCTCGGTTATTTCCTTGGCATTTGAAAGAAATTTCATCTCCCCCACGTCATAGACATCCTCAAACTGCCTTTCGCCGGTGTAAAAGCTTTTACCTGTAAGTGATGATTTGGAGATCCAATGATGTCATCAACATATATCTGAGCAGTAAGGAATATCTTCCCGTCTCTTATCTGAGCAGGTTCTATCAGCAGTTCCTTTTACAAAACCGTGAATTACGATAAAGCGAAGAAAATAAATATCATACCTTTCTACAGGGGTGCTGCTTAAGAACCCATCTGGGGCATTCGAGCGATAAACTTGGTCGTCACATGCAAAACCAGGAGGTTGTTCTACATAAACCTCTTCTTCACACCGTTAGGAAATGCCTTTTCACATCATTTTTGATATGTGTGAACTTCATGTGAAGACATAACCACAGAAACAATCGATGGCCTCTAGTCTGCAGTGGTGCAAAGGTTTCATCATAATCAAGTCTTCTTCTTGGGAATAGCAGCAGTAAACTAGCGCCTTGTTTCTTACAATGTTGTTATTTTCATCTCTTTTTCTTCTTAAAAGCCCTTGTTCCAATAACATTTATTGCCTTTGAATTCTATCACTACAGCTCCCATACTTCCTTCCTTGAGAATTGATTAGAGCTCTTCTTGCCAACGGTAATCCAAAAAATCTGTAGAGCTTCTTCAATCTCGGTGAAGCTCTTTCTCTCTACGATAGGCAATGAGGCAGGTATAACTTTCGCATGGAACATCGCTGTTTTGACACGTTCGATTTAGATCCTGTCCGACTTGTGGATGACTATCTAACCATCTTCTTCTAGAAGTTCCCTTCAATAGTATCCTCAACATTTGAAATGTGCAAGTTCGGGTAATTGATAAACTAGGGGAATAGCGAGGAAAAGGAGAATCATCTTATAGGAGAATTTCTATTGAGTGATATGGGACATTTGTTTGCTGGTTGATAGATTCAATTTGCCTCGGTGACCCTATCTTCATTGGCATCCACATACGAGTGCAGGCGGTATGCATTCAGTTAGTCTGACTCCAGTGTGTTGGTTTTCCTTCGGTGGAGACTTTCCGTCCTGAGTCTACATCCACGAGTTCCGTCTGAGCTTCTTTATGCAGCGTCTGGTCCTCCATTCCTTAGAAAGTGGTAAGCTTAACGCTATCTTCAGGGATTCGATGGATGTTTTGTCATTTCTTTTTCCGGAAACTAATCACGGAAGGTGATTCTCTTCGTGAGTTCTCTCACAGATCCTTCATTCTGTTTCTTTGAACACCGTACCAATTCATCAAAAACAACATGAAATTAATTTATTTCCGCGTAAAGTCTCTGAGTTGTAAACTACGAAAGCTTTTCTTGACTTGAATATCCTAAAGAATATTCTTCATCATCTTTGCTATCAAGTATTTTCAAGCAGTCTTTACCATTATTGTGTGTAAACACTTGCAATAAACCTGCGAAGAAAGAAACAAAAGAAACTACATTTTCATTCCAAGCTCGTAGGGTGTTTTGCCTTGACCCTCTTGATAGGCATGCGATCTGTTTGAGAATAGCATGCGATGTTGACGAAACCCACCCAAAATCTTTTAGGAATATCAACCATTTATCATTGTCCTTGCGAACTGCTTTTTAAGTCATGTTCCTTCTTTCGGCCTTACCATTTTGTTGGGGGTCCTTGCAGTGATGTTTTCGCCAAGGTAATTCCATTTCGCACAATATCCGGATATAATATGGTTTATAATTCCGGTTCCCTTATCGGTCGATTTTTTGCTCCTTTCAATTTTTTCTCAATCCTGGGCCTTTTTGATTAATCAGGCGACTTTATGGGTCCTGCTCTTCTTGGTAAAATTATGACCCAAATATATCTTGATGGTATCAACTACTACTGGTGGCCATTTCACGCCATTGTTACTTGCTCAGGTGTTATTGGACCAAAAGATCCATATCACGACAAGCTATCCTCTCCGATGAAACTTATCTACTTTGCTTTAAATGATGCTCTAATTTGTTTTCCTTTTTGCATGCCATCACAAACGTATTCCTTCTTGAACACTTCATTGGTAACCCTCTCCTGGGAAGCTAATCACAAAGTTTATTGGGGTTTTGAAATTAGGGTGATTCATTCTTTTATGCCCATAACCAGGCGGTATCATGAACTTTACTAACCAAACATATCTTTTAGGAGTTGAACTCGATCAGCCAAGATACACATTTCCTTTTCTAGTACCCATTCGATAATATTTTACGTGAGATATATCGTCTCACATAACATAATAAGTTCTTTGAGAACTCAACATTAAATCCTTATCATCAATTGGCTTATTGAAAGCAAGTTATGCTTCGAATCGAAACATATGAAACACCATGGATATGGCGGAGTCGATTTCCAAAGTTCCATATCCTTGGTCATTCCCATGGAACATCTCAAATGTGATCAGGACCTCTTTTGTTCAACGATGTAGCATTTGCTTGAATCAGCGAATCATCATATCTTGACATCCTTGTCAAGATACCATAAATGGGGCCATTTCATCTTCACTCATAAATTGCTGTGATCTTTGTCCCCTTTCGATGCTTCCCTTGTTTTCCTCCTGAAAAGCAGATCAATTCTCCAAATTACCCGAAATTTGTGTAAGGTCGCCACAAGGTTAAATTTGTGCCTTTTCGTAATCAAATCTACACGACAACTCTAATCACTTTAGAGTACGTACGTCCATCTTCCATAAACATCTACATACACATTTACTACTACGGAATTTGCCTTAGCGTTATCCTGTGTGTGAGTCTTGTATGCGTGAACATGAGCTCCTTTGAATTTTTCGCTGGGTTGAACACTATTCTGAAATTGCTTTTTGGCTTCACATGCAATTTGATACGGAATCTTGCCTGGCTGACTTGGGTTCGGGTAACCTTTACCCTTAGGCAAGAGTGGGGTTGGTTGCTGTCTTTGAGGTGGGGTCTTCGTTATCTTACAAGGACTTGGTCTGCCAGGTTGAGAATGTCTCTGTGAGTGTTTCTCTTCAGAAGATTCTCTATTTGGTTAGGTGCAAATCCTTCCGGAGTTTGCATTCTTAGCCGGCTTCAGAAGTACTTGCAGTACACTGGCCCCAGTGCTCAGGTTTCTAGCCCTTCTTTTTGAGGTTTAGGCTTTCTTACGATCATTCGTTTCTTCAAATTCGAGAGTTCTTTCACTATCTAGAACATGGGCATTCTTTTTGAGTTTTGAAGAGTGGGGTGCCATTGGTTTCTGCAAGATTGTCTTCTGCTACTTGGTCACGACGTCGGATGACCTTGTGAGGTTCCCTGGAATATATCCAATCAGTTTTATAGTAAGCTGAATCTCTGAATTCCATCTATTGCTTTAAGTCATTAATCAGAGATTAACTGCTTAACTTCTTCCTCGCATTTCTGTATGGTTTCATGCCTTCTCGGAGGTCATTGAACTTAGTTACGTCGTGAATTTCCTCGATTGGATTTATCGATTTTTCATTCGAGGGTCTCTATCAACTTCTCTTTCTCTGAGAGTTGTACTTTCCAGGCTGTCGGTCGTGATAGCTCCATTAATGAGAAGTGATTTGAGTATTACTAGAGTCTTTCCCGCTTGGGTACTGACCTTCGGTTCTTTGTTACGCTCTTAGCGGGTTTCATTCGGTTCTTGTACAACAGCATAGTCCTTATGGACTCTCAAAAAGAATCCATCGAGGGTCAAATTCCTTTATTTTGTTTTACGGTGGAACTTGATAACTCTTGTGCTAGTGTTGGAAAAATAGCGAGAGAAAAAAAGTTTACCTCCTCAACGACCCATTGGCGAGAGATACTTTCCTTTATGCGAGAATATTTCATCACGAAAGGCTAGATCCTTCCTCGAGAATGTTCTTACGCAACCGGCTTTTCTTGTTGTTGGAGCTTTTGTCTCTTTTAGCTTGCCTTTCTTTCTCTCCTTAACTTTTCGGTGCGGACAATCATCTTTGGAAGTGACTTGTTTCTTTTAGGTTAATAACATCTGTTGGCATAAATCAAATCGATCACTTTCTTCTTTTGGACTTGGAGTCTTCTTTAGATGAAAGATCCTTCGCTTTGTTTCAGGTCCTTTCTCTTCTCAGTTGATTTGTCCTCGGGTTCTTTTGGTTTTGTGATTCTGTAATAGTTTTATATTTTCCATATCGACTATTAAGTCTTTCAAACCTCCTTGCCACTAGTGCTAGCTTATCCTCAAGCTCATCGATTTTTATGAGGAGTTCTCGGACTCTCTAATTTTCTGGGTTTATCTTTAGCTTTGAAAGCCGGTTTTTTGCTAGATGATGAATCATCTTTGTTGTCGACTTTCTTTGGTTTCTTATCAATTACAAACTCATAAGCTTTTCCATTTCGGAGAAGACTTGTTGGTATGACATTGAATTAATGTTTTTGGTGTTTTCAATCACCCTTTGCATATATCCCATTTCTTAGAAAGACCTCTAAGAATTTTCATGTCTGGCTTCTCTGTGGATGGATATTTTTCAAGTGCCTTCAGATCATTCATAATCTTAGTGAATAGAACTTCCCAATTTATACATAGATTTACCATCTTCATTTGAAACTATCAAACTTTCCTGTGTATTTGAAAGTTTGTTTTCTTTATTATAATTTATTTTTTTGTAGCTTTTCATTCTGATAAAATGCTATCCCCAAATTCTAACACTGCGATAATACGATGAGAAATCATTCCATCACACACAAAGTAAATCAATTGTCCTCTCTGGGTAATAATGTCTTTGGCAATATAGTCTGATTAACACTTCACTCTTTCCTCGAGTAAATTCATCGGAACTTAAGAGACCAATAAGGATCAAATTCCTCTCATTTACTGTTCTGCAGGATTCACCCGCAGTAAATTGGAATAGCGCCGAGACTCCACTTCACATTCGTTCATGTTTAGGCCACAAGTGATACGCGTTCTAAATTCCTAGAAATCTTTGGTTCTCTACTACAAGAACATGGAAATTTCTTAGAAGACTGACCACAGCTAAGGTCTTTTCCAGAATGTAAGCAAATAAGATACCACATTCGGGATAGACCTACCAGAGTATTTTTAGCAAATGAACTTTGGCAACCAGGGTGAATGAAGTTAGGAACCCTTTGCTCGATACCCTTGTTGGTCCCGTGCAATGGTCTTACACGTGTATGGGGGAATACATTGATGTTTTAAAACTTTTTAACTTCTTTGAGGTCGACACGTTGATTGTCCACAGTGAATTAGTCACCGAAAACGCAGTTCGCTCTGAGTCAAAGTCTACAGGGGGCAGTGATCTGGTACAACTTTCTTGAATACCTCAGATAATCATTCAGGTCCACGAGTTTTCGGAGATCATTTGCTTGGATCGAGATAGCCTTCTGTGAACCTCGGTAAGTTGAGTTTGGCAACATTATTCTATTCTCGGATGTGCGGAATGGTTGGCCTAAGTTTGCCCTTTCGTTTTAGTTTGTTGAACGCCCGGCACAATGGAATAATGATTGAAATTTGTGATTGGGTTGTACAACTTTGGTTAGATTGATTCGACTAAATGTCGGTGAAAATAATAGCTTTCAATTTCAAAGTAATCTGACAGATCGTCGAAGCAAGCGAGAAAGCAAATAACAATGAGTTATAGTAGTTCGGAGACTCGGCTCTCGTCACTCTCCTGATCCTTAGGAAAGAAATTCACTAATCACCTCCTAAGGTTTTACGACTACCTACATGGTTTACTAACGCTCTATTTTGAGCTTTCATTACCTGTGGTTGCTAACTTTCAAAAACACACAGGCTTTTGTTGTCAAGATGGTTTTCCTTTCTTCCTCTAGAGCTTTCTAACTTTCTCAATGGTTTACTAACTCTTTACAACTCGAAATCTCACCAACAATCACTCCGACTTTTACCTTGCTAAAGGGTTTGGGGTTTCTTAGTTGGTTTCCAAGCTAGGATGGAATATCCTTTTACAATAAAGAACAATCTGAGGCTAGGATATCTAGGCTAGCTTTGGATATATCTTATCAAGCTAGGCTTGAGTGGAATGAGCTCTCTCCGATTTGACAGGAAATTCTTGGGTTTGGTGCTTCAACTTCTGATAATAAGTTTGAGCTCTTGGGTTGCTTACAAATTTCCGTAACCTTACGATATATAGAATTGCAAGTATTTATAGGCATACACAAGGTCACTCTTGAAAACTATCGGGTCTGGAAAGATGGTACGTGAGTTCCTCTTATAGTGTGTGATGAGCAGTATATTTAGGGTTTGAGACTCCACAACACGATTTAGGTAAAGCCCCATTTTTCATATGGTAGTCGTCAACTTTTGCGATCTTGGAACTTAGTACTTGACATCTTTTAGGTGACTTTGTCATTTTGTCGATTGTCGATAATATGCAATCTTTGTCTTCTTTTTTGACTTTTGTCTCGGTTAAATGTGAAGACATGACTCTTTTGGTTTTACTATCTCTGGTGATATAACCTATAACCTTTTCTTAGTTCCTTTTATGCATGAGAATGTCTTGGCATTAATATCATTTTTACGGGTGTCGCGTTCTTCCGTTATTGAATCCTTGAATAGATATTTTTCGGTCTATAGGAACAGTCCCGGAGTTTATCACGGCGTTCGATGCATTCTTGAGTCTTAATAATTCTGTGCCCGGTATCATGATCTTGATCTTAAGAGTCTTGGTCTTCTACAGGTCTTGATCTTACGAGTCTTGGTCTTCTGAGTCTTCACGGATCTCTTGGTGATATCTGCGGTCTTAATGTTAGTCTTGATTTATATTTAGTCTTGGGTTACCGAGTTCGTCCTTTGAAACCAGAGAACTTCGGTTCTTGGCGGAAACTTCTTTAGTCTTGAATCTTTAGAATCCTTTGATACATGTCTGGCATTATACATTTTTGCGGATAACGTCACGAACCTTTCTGGCGAATCACATTTCATTGTCAGATTATCTGAGCATTAACTAAATTTTCCGGGGTTTTGTGATCTAATCAAAATCTCTCTCTTTATTAAATAAATATAAATGATTTATTTTTTGATGATCTTAAAAACTATCTTATTTGAAACGCTTAACTTGCCTTCGAGTTTAGGTTTATCACAATACGAAATTGGTTTTATCTCAAACAATTTCCTGCGGAGAATCTACCAACAATTTGCCCCAACTGAGGAGAATCTCTCAGCTGATTAATCTGAGAGCCGACGTTAGGTAAATATCAAAATTTAAAGGCGTGTAAAATTAAGATAGCGAGATATTATCTTTTGACGTAAATGATAAGATTTCGTTGATGATGAGCGAGATTCTGAGGATTCTGTAGATCTTGCTCTAAAACATAAAATCGGTAATTTTGCTTTAAACCCGATAATAAACATAAATAAGTCTTCTACAATTTCTGCTTCTAACTTCGTACGTGGAAGCCCAAAGCCGCGATGCGTCCCCACCCTTGCCGCGCACTGTAAATAGGTTAACCATTCACTTTGAAATTAAAGACTCAGATTTTGCCGTGCGTCGATCTCAAATAAATTTTGAAATCCCCAACTCCCTAATGTCTGAATTTTTGGGTATATAAATTGAAGAACCGGAAACGAGGGTTGGAGGTGGAGAGGTGCGTCGATCTAATTTTTTTTTCATTTTTAGCTGGTTTTTATTAAATTTGGAATGATGGCGGTGGCGGTGCGGCGGCAGACGTGCACCAACAGACAGAAATTTGGGAAGATGAAGAGTGATGTTAAAATTAGAAATTGGAAGATGAAATTTGATCTAAAAACGAATTGGGAAGATAGGGCTATGCGTCGAAATAAATTTGGGGTTCGGCCGAAGGTCGACGACAGTGTTGAAGGTTGGTGACGATGGTGGCTTTTTCTGGGTTTAATCTTCACTGTGGTTGCTGGAAGATGAATAAAAAAATTGAATTGATATTTATTTAATTTGTTTTTTTATTTTTCTGATTAATAAAAATATTTATTTAATACATTTCTTAAAAATTTAGTTAGAGCCGCATAATACTGACGACCACTTCCCCATTTTATTAACTAAGAAAAAAAAGCATATTAATACATTATACATATGACAGTTTTGATAGATAAATAATTTTTTTTTTAAAAAGCCACATAATACATAAAAAAAAAAATCAAATGAAAATTCCGTGGACATGACACATTATATTCATATTTATAGCGAATTAAAATGGCCAAATTCAAAATCTTCAAATTTATAGGATCGAGAATCGAAAAATCGAAAGCTTTGGGCGTTTTTGAAAATGTGAAAATTCTTTGAACTACAAAAAAAATTTAATCCCGTGGAATCTAGATCTAATATTTTGAAGAAGTAATGCGGATCTAAATTTGAAATTTGAGATGCATAGCAGTGTTGTCAGAGATCGGACGGACCCGCCGGTTCAACAAGTTAAGCAAAGGAACCGGCGGAAGGCAGGTCGATTACACCATATAAAACCATTTTCACGGTGTAGGAAAAAAACCCGGTTTAACCCATAAAAAACGGATAAACGGAAAAGCTAAGCGAAAATCGGAAGCGCCTTCTTCCTTCCTCACTGAAACAAAGCGGCGAATCCTGGCGCCCATCTCTGATTCTGGGAGGCCGTCACAAATTAAGTCGTCCTGGCCTTCATCAGATTCAACAAATATCTCTTTTCTTTCAACTTTTACTAACAGATCTGCTTTCCTCCTCATACCTTAAATATGCTTTCTTCCTCACCACAATTATTAAATTAATTACATGACTTACCGGTCCACCCTCTCTTTCTATAACCATTAGTCTTTCTCTCTTTAAATTGTGTATGTCTCTCTCTCTAGACTACAAAGTGCATGGGTGTGTGTGTGAGATAGTTGGGTGGGAATTGGGGATAATGGAGTCATGATTCGTTCTTATCATCTTAGCTTTCTTAAGAATAGAAATTAATATTTCAATAGTTTATATTTATTTTATTAATTTAGATGCTAGTCAACACAAATATTAAATAAGGTGGTATGTAAAATTAAATTACATAATTAATTTTTTAATGAATTATATTATTTGTATTATTATATGTATTTTAATATATTTTTTATTGTATTTAGTGTATGTATATTGATTGGTGGATATAAGTATATATTCCAGATTAATTTTATAATACAATTCATATTACATTATTTAAAAAATATTAACATACTAATTATGTATTGCATAAGAAAATCTAATTATATATAAGTAAAAATCATTTTACGGTTCGACCCGTCAGTTGAACCGGTTAATTCCGATTGAGCCGTCAACCCGATCCTTGTCGGTTTGATCGCTGGGATTCGGTTATGAAAACAATTTTGTCGTAGGTTAAATCGATTGATGAACCTATGCATAATTCATCTTATATGCATCTGTTCATAAAATTTGACATGCATCTTTAATTTGGATTCAAGTATTGTGAGGAGTGTGAGTAGTAAGCGCAATTGTATGGTTGTATGAAATAATTATTTGTGCGTGTTGTTCATTCAACAAGGAAAACAGGGTACCTGTAGTTTTAACAGTATTTATCTCATAATGCATGTTAATATTGCAAGGAAAACAGGGTACCTGCATTTTATTATGAAAACAGGGTACCTGATTTGAGATAATAATATTGTAATTTTAACCAGCTATCATAATAAAATGCAAGGAAATGCATGTTAATGAGCCATTACAGCTGTCATAATAATGTATGACCATTTAGGAAATTCTTTAGAGTTTGGGGGTAAATTTTAAAAGCTCTTACAATAAAAATAAATCAAAAATATTTTTTAAAAAAGATACATTAATTCGGTTTTATTGTTTCCCTAATGTCATTTATTACTCTAATTAATTCTTCTTGAACAAACCCCAATTAATTCTAAATCATACCTTTATATATATAAAAATAAATAAAAAATCCTATATCATTTTTCTTCTTAGTTGAGCCCATCTTTCTAATATCAAACACACGATTGGTGTGTATATATATATATATATATATATATATATATATATATATATATATATATAACATAAAAAAATCAATTTAAAAACACAATCAATTTATTTTGATATCAATTGGTGACTCTGAAAAAACAACAAAATATTGTTGCTTTATGAACTATAAAGCTGGGTTGCACGGAGATGAAGATGCAATGTCTGTCTGCGATATAGTGCGGGTGTTAGGACACATATTTTAAAAAATAATTGGGTAAAATCACGGCTTGATCACGATTATAATTTTTTAAATTATTTTTATATTTTTATTGTATATATAAATATTTCCACAATTTTTAAAAAAATATATCTTTTGTAACTTATGCAATTTTTAACACCTAAACAAATATAAAATCAAGCAATATGAACATCATAATAAAATATGTGAATGACTATGAGTTTAATGATTAATTGTGTAGTGTGAGCAATAGAAAATCAATATTTTTTCTTGATTGTAGGCTAATTTGGATTAATTTAATATAAAATAAATTTATTTCAAGTGAAAAAATAAAATAAATTTTATAAATTTGACCCCGTGTACCCTCCCAGGTAATAAAACCCCATGAGATCGGTAGTAATAAAACCGCAATTTTAAGTATTATTAATATTTTTAATTCAGGACCTGGCTGGCGTGCTATCGATTGCATATCCCACGCGTATCCGTCAATTAAATGATACCAGTAAGTATCAACATTGCATTATTAAAAATTAAGTACCCATGCATCTGACTATAAGTTATTTTGTTGGGTAATAACTAATATTTTTAATTCTATTTAATAAGTTTTTCTACATTTTTAGGTTGTATATAATTTATTAATTGAATTTAAAATTGAATTTTTATATAATTTTATAATTTTTATTTTTATAATTTGGTAATCAAATTCGGATATAAAACTTAGATAAACATAATAATTTTTTTTTTTTAAATGGCATATGTGGTAGTGTTTTATGGTTTACTATTTAGTATTGATAGTTTGAATAGTGAGCGAGATTCACGTATGTGAGTTAACTCTGCTTCTTAATTTTTATTTTTCCTTCTTACTTGATGCCCCCGCATATTATTAGGAATTTTTAAATATTTAATATAAAATTAACTTAAAATTTTGTAGTAATATTTATAATTTTTAATTGAAAAAAATATTATATTATGACAAAAACTTGTGTGAACTGAGTTCACGGTGAACTCGATTTTTTAGTATCAACTATTATGTGTAAAAACTATCGATGTTATGCATAAAACTATTCTTGG
The DNA here is from genome assembly GCA_037126765.1 of Stenogyne calaminthoides. Lineage (NCBI taxonomy): Eukaryota > Viridiplantae > Streptophyta > Magnoliopsida > Lamiales > Lamiaceae > Stenogyne > Stenogyne calaminthoides. The sequence goes on along the minus strand of JBBCBC010000010.1, from coordinate 19,950,818 downwards.
TTGTCTTGCAAAAAACTCTTACTATTTAAAAAGTACTTTATATTTTTAAAGCGTGAATTTTTTATGCATAACGGTGATAGTTTACATATAATAATGATGGAGTTCAATGTATAGAACTGGTTTATTAGGGGTGTTCTTCTATATTATTACTTTAAAATTTAAAAATATATTAATATATGCGATTAATTATAGTGTCAATTTTAATTAGATGATTTATGATTTTAGGTAATCTGATTTTATGCATTATTTTATGATTTGTTCGATGATTTGACTATTGGTGAGACTCACAATAACAAAATAATTAATAAAATACTAATTCTTTTTTTAAACACATCGATTATACTAAAAATAAATTTTAGATAAACATATAATTTGAATAAAATTTAATTTGAGTGGTATGATAAGTAACACTTAGAAATTAGAATAATATAGTGTGTTGGAAATTTGTATTAAGTTTTTGATGGGAGTTCAAAAGCGATTTGTAATAAGATCGGTTGATCATTGGTGACTTATGATTTTATAATCAGTTAACATGACCAGCGAAATGTATGAATAGTGATATAAAATATAAGTCACATATTGAGGGAACTCAATATGTATAAATTAGGTCGATTTATCGATGACGGATAAAATTCGGATGATGGGAAGACTAAAACAAGTCGAGGAGGAAAGAAGTCGGATGGTCGGTGAAGGCGCAAAGCACCAGTTCGGAAGGCTGAAGATCGGATGACTCGAAGACGAGAAGACCTCGTCGGTAGAGTCTGCGAAAGTTGTGCTAAAATGACTGCGTCGAGGAAGACTCTACTTGGTAGGTGATCGGTATCGATCGGTCGGTTACTCTGGTGTTAACTAAATATTTGGCGGATCATCACGAATCTTAGACAAAGAAGAATGTCAAACTTTAGTTAGTAGAACAATATTTGAAGTGTTGTACTTGTTAAACCTGATGAGGCGAGCGACACGTCGTAAAAATCGTGACCTTTGTGGATTCGGTGACTGCCAAGTAAAAAAGCGGCTACAAAAGACACTATTCATGCTTTAACGACCATGGCGTCACGAGCACGTCAAATCAATCCTGCAAATCTACCAAATATGGCAGGAATTCAAATTGATCTCAGCGGTTCTTTGATTTTGAGGTCTGCAGATATATGGGATTACTCTTCATAGTGAAAGAGGGCGAAAATTATCAAAAGGTAAATACTATAGCCAAATTTCATACAAAGAACACAACCTTGAAGATTTTTTCTAAGTGTTCATCCATAGTTCTTAACCTGAAAACTCATCCTCTGTTAAATTTACTTAAACAGGATAGTTTTCAAGTTGGAACAAACAACAAATCTTACCCCGAACCCAAAAAATTAAGGTTAAGTTTGTTTTGCAAGATTCGAGACTAGGGTTTCTAGTTACGATTTCAGGATCGGTTGAGTGAGAACTCTATAAATATTTGTTGGTGTAATGTGTTGGACTAACCACGATAAACTAAGTCGAGTTAGTTAAGTTGGTGCCCTTTTGTGATAGGGAATAGTGGACGTAAATTTGGTTGTCAGAACCACTTTATAAATCTTGTGCATTTACTTGTTTGATTCTTGCTTTACTATTGCACTTTGGCAATTAAATCTGCATACATATTATGAGTTAGGATAAATTTGCACCAATTCTTCTTGATCGTCAGTTGACTCCGTAGTCATCGATTGAAAATAACCGAATCGATTTGTTATAAAGTTGGTTTTTCACGGGTATTAACTGGCTTCGCTGTCGGTTAAAGTGATGAACACGGTGATTTGCCCTCGAGGCGTCGATAAGTTGGATATCGATCAAAATGATGTTTGCGCCTACGATCGAGCCAAACTACAATCACACGCGTCTGCGCGAAAAAAAGTTTTAGTCGATTCAACCCTCCCCCACAGACCCTCTCTCAAAACCCGTTCGGGACCTACAAGTGGTATCGGAGGCCGGTGGTTCTACGGACGGCGGCTTTTGAATATCGCCGGTTCTTGAGGAAGAACCTTTGTGGTCAGCAGGCGATCTTGAAAAACCTTTTTCAAATCTCATTTTGTTTTTCAAACTCACGATCAACATGGATAATACTTGGTATGTATCATGATTTACCTAAATTTTCCATTGATGAGTATCTGCATGGGGCGATATCATGAGCAACCATGCGGGATCAATAAGCGGCGAGGATGATGGATGTTCTTGAGCGAGGACCCATCATCATCTACTCGACAACCCGGTGGCAGGAGGTGATCCGGACTTTCGGTTGGAACCCGCGCGAGGAAAGAGTCCATACGATGGATCTTTGAAGAGAAAGTTGTACACTACGGATCGATAGCAAGGCACATAATCATGAAAAGCGATGGACAAGATAACCGGAGAAAAGATAAAGTATCTCGGAAGCTGACTGACGGATGTAGGATAAGCTTTGCTTCCGAAAAATGTGTGTGAAAATGATACGATTAAAAGATAGCGGTACCAAAATTTGAGCAGAGTGAAACCAAAAGCGATTTAAGAATCTTTACCAAAATGAAACCATCAATAGTCGATGGAAGAATCACCATATAGAAGACAACAAAGCTACAGGAACTTGGACTAGAAAATGTGAGGATAAAGACATCAATTACTGAATCTTGAGATCTCGACACAAAGTGGGATATGAAAGTCACGATGTGAAAAAGGATTATCAAGATATTGCTAAAGATGAGCGAACAAACATTTTACGGAGTCTTAAAGCCCATAAAGGTTTGATCCCGATAGAAATAGGGCAAGAAGAAAAAGTCGCTTCTTTGAAACCACACACCTTACATCAAAATGGGTTGCGTTCAAAGCGGCCGGAAATGACTCGAAATCTCTTGAACACATTGGAAATATTATAAGCATTTGAGCAGTTGGCACACTAACGAAAACGAAAAATCTAACATTCAACTTGGTAAGTATCGTATTAGATTTTCAGGATTATCAAAACATCGGAGGAAGAAGATAGGAGGCGGTGACGGATCTCGAAAGGACGAGATCGATGGCCAAAGAGATGATCAGAGAAGGATCGCGAAGAAGATAAGAAAAGATGATCGGTTGATGGAAATGAGAGACAAGGTCTGAGATAAGAATTACGATTCACGAGGCATAAGCAGGAAAAGTCACGATAGATTCTTGAGGAAGGAATAGCTCCGTGGAAGAAATTACATGGATGTGGAGGCGTGTTTTCAACTATAAAACAGTCATTATAAGCAGATTGCGGACCTAACAAAGAAAGAAGAAGCTGGAGCGGAAGAGCAATGTTATAGAGCGAAAGCCATGATTGTTGATAAATGCAGAATTGATGATTCTTACATGCCTTCGAGGATTGGAATACTCATCGTGAAAACGCACGATAAGTAATCTTGATTATTTCTACCCTCTCGATGATCGAGTATTCTCTTGATGATGAAATGCTGTCGATGGCAAAAGAAAGACCATAGCGAGGTAACATCTAAACCTACATGATTTGGTTTCCACATTTATAATTAGCATACTTTGGAGAGATTGACTTATGACTCTATGCGAGTAATTGCTTGATGAAATCTCTCTTTGTGAAACTTCTTCTCTAATAGTGGAAGTGAAAGCGATAAACTAAATTGAAAATACTCGAAACATTAAAGAAAATCTTTGTAAATAAGCGGTGAACTAAAATAAATTGAAATTCTTCGAAGATAATTTGAAGAACTAAAAGTTCTTGAAGTTAGCTCTTACGATCGAGAAAAATCGATTAAAGAACAAGCCCTGGTTATCAATAAACAACAAGGTGATGATTTTAAGATTCTACAAGCTAAGTTTGATGAACTCTTGGAGCTACATGAAATCAAAAAATTAGCGAGGATAGTTTCGTAAGAAAAATATAGGTTTTCACGAAATCTTCTAAATGATTAGGGGGATATAAACAACTATTTTCATCTGACTACTAATAAGAAGGGAATTGGGTATGAAACCCTTCTACATCCTCAAAAAGCAAAATACGATTCACTTGAAAGGTGAAATCACGAGTTTCTATTATAAATCTTTTAAAAATTAAAATTGTATTAGATAAAGGGGGAGACGGTGAGCGTAAAAGCGGATGCCTGCCCTGTCGAATGGGACGAAAATGGACCCCAATTGATCAAGCATCGGTAGGAATCATGAAGAACCCGATTCTTACAGAAGAGACATCTTTGATCGGCCATTGATTAAATATCGAAAAAAATGACCTCTTAAAGAAATCGATCTGAAACCTAATCGGGTGTTGCCCTAACGAGCAAGCCAAAATATTGCTAAATCCATCTATGCCAAAAAGATATGAATCTTTTAATGGTAGCGGTCGTACCTACCCTTCGTCGAAACTGAAACAACTGCTTTGAGCGGCTGGGTTAAAAAAAACCAAGACAAGGGAAAAATCCCAAGTCTTGATTCACGAGGCTGCACAAATAATCATACTAATCGGAATGCATATGAAGAGATGTATGATTATGTAGATATTTATGGGGAGACAAATCGGGCCACGATCTATCGATTACAATAGAAGTGCCATGTTTGTATGGATCCCTAAAACCAACTCTAACCCCCAGGACCCGATCGAAAAGGGGGTACCTAAAGCCTGATTTGATTGTGGGTTCGGCGTGGGTTTGTCCAACAAGGGAGGTGCCGCAACAACTTATCGGTACATCGATAGTGGATGCTCAAGGCATATGGGAAGCAAACATCTCCTTAGCCACATTTACCACGAACCACGAAGGCCACGTGTACTCTTTGGTGATGATAACTTTGGTTTTTACGGAGGATTGAACCTTAGAAAATGATGATGTCTGAGTTACTCGAGTCTCGTATATCGAAGGTTTAAAGCATAATCTGTTATTAGTTTCACAATTACAATGGATTCGGTGTTGAGTTCTCGGTAGTCGATTGTACTATCAAGAATGAGCCTACTCAACAGGATCTTGTTAAGCTGGTTCAAGGAAAAGTCTGATTTATCTATTGATTGAAACAATCATCAAGAAATGCATGCACGATTGTTAAGAGTTCAAAAGGTAGCGATTTGCTCAGCACGAAAAAGAATAGAGTCATCTGAACTTTAAAACTCTTAACAAGATAACAAGGATGTCTTTGGTTGAGGGTCTTCGAATGAGGTATTCTCTAAGGATCGGACATGTATGCATGTCGGAAGGAAAATAAGTTAAAAGCCTCAATCAAGGAATCCTGGACGACATCGATGATATTGCGAAGCTGCTCCATATGGACTTATTTGGACGGTTACACGGTTAGTCTCGGTGGCCGCAAATATACTCACAGTAATCGTGGATGATTATTCCAAGTTTACATGGGTTGTATTCTTGTATAAGAAGAATGAAACAACAATAAAGATACCATTGCTCGAGAAATTACGAGGAATGAGAAGGGAATTGTCGATTATAGAAAATCGAGATCGAGATAAAGGTACAAATTTTTGAATTCTTTTATTCTTGATTTTTTGCACTAAGTTTGTATCTAACATGAGACATCCGCAAGAACGCCACAACAGAATGGTGTAGCGAAGCGGAGAAACAAAAACACTCAAAGAAGTTTCTTTCGACTATGTTAATTGAACATGCAACACCAATGGATTTAGGCGAGAAGCCATCAATCTTGCATGCGGCGCCTCGGAACAAATGCTCTCTGACTAAGGCTACTACAAAACACCCTATGAACTGTGGAAGGGCGAAAACCTCGTGTTTCTTACTTCCATGTTTTTTGGAGTCGCAAGTGTTTCATACACAACAATGGGAAGAGTCGGGTTGAAAACTTTTGAGGCCCAAGTCGGATGAGGTATATTCTTAGGATATTCCTCATCCGACCAAAGGTTCGGGGGGGGTTTACAACAAGGTAAACCTAGTTGTGGAAGAAACCGTCATGTGGTCTTTTGATGAGACATCTTGAACCAAGAGAAATGCACTTTCGGAACATTCGCGGTCAATCACTGGCGTACGATGCACGAAAATGGATCATTTAAATATCGAGGAAAAAGATGGATCACGAATGATTGTATGTTCTCACGAACTTGATCTAACCGGATTCACAGTCAATCGGACCTAAAAAGGTACGTACAACTGTCGATGAAGAAGGTATAGCCGAGCAGGTAACCAAATGAACCATACGGTTCGGGGAACGTTCTGATTTACGGAATGACATCGTCAACACATGATGAGTCCACATTACCATGCCGAGACTTGTCCATATCAAGTGGATCATAATTACGAACCACTCCCAATCACTAGTAATGAACTCTTGCTCGAGAGGATGATGTTCTCAAAGCCCGACGAAATCGAGAAAAAAGGACACAGGTAACGGTCGTCAACCGATCGTCATAGGAGACCCGTTTGATAGAGTCAAGCCTAGACATCGATTGGTGAAAGTGCCGTATATTATTGTTATCATCTTTGAAGAAGGAACCAAGGTAGAAGAAGTTTCTACAAGATCAAACTGGATTCTAAGAATCTGAGAACTTGAGCAGTTTGAAAAAGAAATCGGGTTTGAACTGGTGGGACGAGACCCAACCCATCAAGATGTGATTGGCGCACAAAGTGGGTATTCAAGAACAAGAGAGATGAGAATAATGTCATTGTTGGGTTATGGAGCCCTGAGTGAAACCGAATCACGGGATGCGAAAGTATTTCGACTTATGCTCGTGGTCGAGCACTTATCTTCGGTCGAGCACCTTCTTGGCCTTTCGCAAGGCGCCTCGACGATGGGTGATCTCGGCGGTTCTGCTCGACAAAGCCCAAGGTCAAGCGTTCTACGAGGCACTGTCATGTTTTAGGGTTTTATTAAGATGGGCGAGCCAGTGATTTCCCGATTCAGGTTTTTGTATAAATAACCCGACTCTCATTGTATCTTTTCTTGCACTATATCTTATAAGATATAGTAGATCTCTCTGGCTTGGTAGTGCCCCGGATGTAGTGATTTGATGTTAGGTAACCAAATTATTTCTCTCCTAAACTCAGTTAGTTCCATTATTTTCTCATAATTGCTTGCTTAAATTCCTAACAAGCTGAAGTATCGAGCACGGGCTCGGGGATCTAGTGGGAGCAATTATGGTGGCTAAAGGGAAATCGCTTTGTTGAGAAGTTGATTGGCCGGATTTTTGGATTAGTTCTTACAAAGATCAAGAAGGTCGTTGAAACGCGATGCTGAGATCGTCGAGGAATTGGTGGATGAAAGCATTGAATCAGGTGCGGTATGGGGCGTGCTTGGGTTATGCTTGAGTTAGAGAGGGATGCCAATGAGAGATGGGGAAGGCGAGTTCGTTTTTTGGAGTCGATCTCTCGGTGGGAGATTGTTGGGATTGTTGGAGTGCGAGTTGCGGAATGAGTTCGGGGAGGACAAAGGCGTTGGAATGAGTCGGGGAGGACAAAGGCGTTGAAGAAATGAGTCCGGGGACAAGACACTTTCTGACGATTGAGGTGTTGCCAGCTCGATGTCGATCTCAGTTGATCTCAGTGGGGAGATTGTTGGGTTATGGAACTGGTGAAAGCGGAATCTGCAGGGATCACGGGGCGCTCGACACATGTAAATCAATCGAGCACTTATCTTCGATCAATTTTACATCACAGTAGCCCATAAGGTCACTTTCGACGATGGGTAAAAAAATAAAATGATTCTTAAATAAAAGCTTAAGTTAATGATTCAAAGAACTTTGTCTGCGGATTTAGGAGTTTAAATAAGATGGGCCAAATCTGGTTTAGCCCGATTTCCCCGATTTGAGTTTTGTATAAACCTTTGACTCCCCATTGTATCTTGCACTACTTGCGTTATCTTATAAGATATAGTAGATCTCTCTGAGCAGCGTGCCCCAGATGTAATCCGGTTGTGGTAGGTAACAAATTATTTCCTCTCTAAAATTACGTAGTTCCGTTATTTTTCTCCCATAATTGCTTGCTTAAATTCTAATGATCATAACCATAAATAAAGGCAAGACTTTTGCTAAGGGTATTCACGGGAAGAAATTGATTATGATGAGACCTTTACACCGATCCTAAATGCGGAAGCCATTATTATTTACGGCATATCTGACCCATTAGAGGGTTTATTATTGTATCGAGATGGATGTAAAAAGTGCATTCTTAAGCGGGTACTTGGCGAGGAAGTTTATGTTGAACAACCTCGACTTTGAAAAAAGGCGACCCGGGTGTCTGGATTTAAGAAAAGCTCTTTATGCCTGAAACAAGCTCCTCGAGCTTGGTATGATACACTCTCTCGGTTCTTGATAGGCGTTGGTTTCACTAAAGGAATAGTGGATAGAACCTTATTGAATAGAAGATGGAGAAGATATTACGATGGTTGGGATTTATGGGGCGACATCATCTTCGGATCCCAACAAGAGTTTATGTGATAAATTGACGAAAATTCGATCTGAGGAAGTTCGAGATGTCCATGATGGGTCGGATGAGTCACTTTTTGGGTTACAAGTTAAGCAAAGTACTGAAGGATATTCATCGCTTGGATTGAAGTACACTAGGAGTTTATTGGCTAAGTTTGGAGTTCAAAAGCTGTTAGGAAGCGGAATTCTGTGATGACTGGATTCAAGATGGATCGGATGAGAATGGTCGGAAAACTAATCGAGGAAAGAATATAGGGCTCTCGTTAGATCTTTACTATATCATATCAATGAGACCGGATATAACATTTGCGATGAGTGTATGTGCGATTTGAGCAAATCAATGCAAAAAGCCACCGAAGCGACTAAGTGGATTCTTAAGTATCTCTGAAGGGAGACGATAAACCTTGGTTTATTCTACCCATCGATGATAATCTAAACTTAGTGGGTGATACGATTACGATTATGGAGTTGCGTAGGTGTGAAGTCAACCTCAGTACATGTCGGTTTTAGGTAGTAAATTGATCTCTTGGTTTTCAAAAAAGCGTACGCCGATTTCGACATCTCTACTGAAAGCGAGAATATATGGATCGGGGTTCATTGCTCCCAAATTTGCCAGCTAAGAAATCGGCCGGTGAGGATTATAACATTATAGCTAAGAACATTGCCTATATTCTGCGACGATAATAGTCTTTATTGCAATCACCGAATCTGTTCTACATACAAGATGCAAGCATGTGGATGTGGGACATCATTTATAAGAGATCATGTTGAAAAGAAGAATATCGGAATGGAGAAGATCCATCTCGTCAAGCGGTAGTTTGATATCTCTGTAAGCCCAGTAGATGAAGTGATTCGAGAGAACTGTAATGAGCTAGGGCCACGGATCTTGGAGAAAAGCACGAGAAATGTTTGGTGGTGATCTTGAAGAACCGGTGGTTGAGAGATAACAGTTAAGAAGGATCGGTTAGTAAGGTATCTCAAGTGATCCGGTTGATCGATCAGGCTGATCGGAGAAAGCTTGATCGATTAGGTCGAGGATCGATTAATTGTTTTCATACTTTGTAAGTCGATTAAGCTAATGTTCAACAAGCAAGTTACACAAGATTAAAACTTCAATCACATAAGGAAACGTAAAATACACAACAATGAAATAATATAACTTTTCATTGATAAAGACCGGAGGTCGAATTTACATTACAAGTTACAATACAAAAGGACACGAGGTCAAGACATCAAACCACTAAACCATAAACACTAACCTAGAGGGGGTGAGAGAGAGGTTGTAAAGATTTTAGCCCCTAAAACCCCAACTCTAAAGGGGAGAGAGCTTTACGAAGATTTTAGAGCACTGATCCCATTTTCCCCAACCCTAAAAAAGGGGTGAGAGAGGCTTTGAAATAATCTAAGCCACCTCGGAGCTTGGATAAGGAGCGAGAGGCGGCATTGAAGGATTTCTAAGCGGAGGCCCCTAGTCCTAAAAATCAATGGGCTCTCGGTTTTATTAAATGGACACAAAGTGCAAAAGATGTGGTGCAAAAGACCACATGGCCACAAGTGTCACATGCAAATATTGGGTTTTTTGATCAAGATCGGTCATGTCGATCAAGATCATATAAACAAAACCCATGTTTCATATCGGTGAGTCTTTTGATGTTAATTCTGTCATCTCGATAGGCACACAAGGTGCATCGGTTAGGAGAAGTGTCTTCTCATTTGCGATGTGAATCCGCCCGCCCTCGATGGTAGAAGCTTGGCGATAATCGTATGTGTAATCTTGATGATAATGAAAGCGGGAATAAGGAAAGGACATGGTTGATTTGAAGGCTGAAATCATTTGAAAAGGGTTGAAAGGTTTTCTTAGGAAGTTTCATAGGAAATAAGGGATCTTAGGAAAACATGGGTATAAGCTAATAGAAAGATAAAGAAGGTGAATGGTTTATGTTGTGTATAAAACCCCGGATCTATTTATAGAAGAAAAAGCAGGGGGTAGAAGTGCAAAATTAATTTCTCAAGGACTTTTAGAAATTAGAACTTGCATGAAGGAGCGGTAGCGTGGAAAAACTTGAATGATGGTTGGATGAGTTTACGGTGTGATATCACAAAGTATCCGGACCATCATTGAGAATCGCCACATCCACGCCCATTTAGGGAATCGGCGACTTTTTTTGACTCCGAAGTTAAAGGCTTTGGGCGGAGTATGACACAAATTGTGCAAAAGGGCTCGAATGGAAGAAAGAGAAGTTCAAAGCAATTTGAACATCGGAATGGCTCGAACGAGAAATCAAATCCCGAAGTTCGGCATCTTGAATAGTGAATGTTGAAGTGGATCAGATTAGAGGATCAGATAAGTAGATTGGATAAATTGGGTCGATAAAGCATCGAGATTGGATCAACCGGGAATCGGATCGGATTAGTGGAATATTGTTCAGAAATCTTAAGGGATAGGTTACCATCAATAAGGTCAACAATAATCAAACCAACCGGATCGGATCCGGGTGGTAATCGATTGATTACAATATCAATCAGTCGGAATCGTTTCTTATTTATCTCTTTCTGATCATTTTTATATATAAATTGGCTTTTACTACTGTTCTCTTAACTTTGTGACGAATGCACTGCAAAACATTAAATGCGGACATGGGAATATGTATTTAATGCATTTTATTAGGGGGTTTTCGTGTCAAAAAAGAGAAGACTACTTTTCTCAACCGATGCGATTAAAACACTTTCGGTAAGCTAATCTCGACCATTGATTTCAAAACCACGGACACTTGAGTACTTATGGGAAGTTGTGCAAAAGAGGTTTCCCTCGCATAATATAAGCACAAATCATTTCTCCGAAAACCTCTTTCCACTCTTTCGTCTTATCAGTTTCTTAAAAGATAAAACCTTCCAAATCTTCAGAACTTATCGATTGATTCTATTTTCTCGAATATTCAAACCTACGAATCAATATCTGGTAATTTTTTTTCTTTTAAGTACTTCATAAATTCACTCATAGTGGTTATTTGGTTTACAAATCGTGCTGATGTGTGTCTGTAATCTATATCTGTTATATATGCAATGATCTATATGCTTACTTGCTTAATTCATGCTTAGATTGTTGGTTTGGTAGAGTTTATTGAAATATTTCACTCAAACTTACATCGGTTTGCATATCATCTGAAATGACACATCATATCGGCCTAAAAGGGCAAAAAAAGATCGGCAATTTCACATCAATGAAGAAGGATACCATTGATGAGAAAATATGTGGTATTTCGGTCCACTCGGATCTAAAATCGTTGGAAGTGCAGAGTGCCTGCTGGCGTGTGGTCTTGAACAATCTTCTTATGGACATCGGGCGTAGTCCACGCTTTCGTGAAGCCCTAAATTTGTATAATCTATAGAAAACGAGGATATTGATCTTTGATTTGGTTTCTTACATTGGAGGATTGGAAATGTGATCTACAAACAATGATCTTTAGAGAATCTTTGGTCGATCGAGGAAGCATTTATCCGAAACCTTCTGGCCGATGTAGGAGAGAGAGCTTTCTTGGAAGCGAGATGTTGAGACCAGCAAATAAGGATCATACATTAAATGTAAAAGCTCCTTATATGAAGAGGAAATATCGCCTTCTCTTGAGATTATGGGAAAGGTGATCATGTGCTCAACCTCACCGGTCTTGATGTTGTCACCTCTTATAAGATCGATCATGGCATTTTGCAATCATCAAAAAAACAATGATATGGATTGGTTGGGCATGTTCAAGATAAGATTGCGGAAAGAGGCAGGGGAAATTCGATCTGAAGGAGAGGAATGAAGTATACTTATCCTCCGAGTGCTCTTTCATGCACAAAGTCTCGATCATTCTATCGGACACAAGCTGCCAAATAATTATGAATGGAATGAGAATGAATACGAAGGTGTATCAAGCTAAGCACAAGGCAATCTTGGCAAGAAACGAAGTCTCTTCACGGTCGATTGGGATGATGATCCTACTCCTATGTGCCCAAACAAGGGGAGAAGGAAAGGGAAAAGATAAAGCAATTGCATCTTGATACAATCAGCGTAGCGTTGCCATCGAGGAGAAGAGGATGAAGAAGGAAGGACACCGCCAAGAAAACCAACGTAAACGTCGGTTATAGTCATTCTCCTCCGAAGAAGTTCCTAGTCCTTTCGGCAAAGAAGTTCAGGAGCGGAGGAGCCGATTAATCAGTCGAAGAGATTGCACCGCCCGATTAATCGCGCCAAGTGGATTAAGGGGGACGACGGATGCTTTCGAGAGCCGAGAAAGGGAAGGGAGAAGGAAGGAGAAGGAGAAGGAGAGAAAAGTTGGAAGGAATGGAGCACTACGAGGCGAATCACACCCATCTCGATTCTACGCCTCTCAAGAAAATCTTCCGAAAAGAAAGATCACCTACACCCACTTCCAAAAACACCATCACCTCTCTCTCAAAAATCATTATCACCACCTTTTCTCCCACAAAACATTCTTTACCTTTCCTCACCAATCGAGACCACCCTTCCACCTAAATCTTCTACTCCCCCAACCCTTGAACTGAACAAAAGAACCTCCTCGACCTTGGTTGTTGAAACCGAATCCCCCCAACCTTACATTTTAGGAAGGCGAACCTCGCCGACGTTAAGCAAACGAACACGAACCTCTACAACCTACAACCGATGAACCACGTATATCCCCACCTCACCCCAATCTCAGGAAAAGATACGAATCCGAGAGATCTAACATACGATGTTCATCTCTCACAATTCTTCAACACCCGAGCCGCGCCTTCGTTTTGATTGATTAAGTCTGTCATAAGAAAATTGAGGCAACATATAAAGAGTATCTTTTGGATCTGTGCCAGTTTGGATCAACACCCCGCATCGGCACCGGATAAGAAGGGATTGTGGAGAGATGTCAGTTGAAGAGCATCGAGGAGTTTCTGATCCTCATGGAATCTCACGGGCTCGACTTTTTTTGTGGATCACAGGGGATGAAGTGTTTGGAGAGTCTTTGGGATTGATAGTCTTTGTTGAGTTGGCCTCATCGATGATGTCGGATGGCTAATACATGACAAGTTTGGGATTACCGAAATAAGGAGGATGAAGAACCTCCATCTCATACAAATCTTGGAAGAGACTCTTGGATGAACCAAGTGGAGGCTTTGCAGATGGAGACCCGGCTTAGCAAGCATCAACAACATCGACCAGGGCGCTATCTTTGAGCTCCGATACCACTAGATCTCGATTCCGGAGAAAATTCAAGATGGGGTAAAAGCTGCCATTGAAGAGAAATTCCACAGCTCTCACATGAGATCACGATGAAGCCGGTTTGAAGAAGAGCAAAACGAATCTGGTTGACAAAAGTTAAAGCTCACGATTGAAAGTACCGCTGCGTGCATGCATAATGTCATCATTTACGATGTGATGAATCGTTAATCCTCTTTCTTGAGAAGCTCACTCTCGATCGACAAACTCAAAATTGACGGACATGCTTAGTGAAACCTGATTATCTTTGGAAAGTGTCGGGCTTACTGGAGAAAGCCCGACACTCGCATGGATCTGGGTTGGAAGCATTTTTGCTTTGCCTGAGCGTGCGAGAAAAGGATATTGAATTTGCTCTTAGAGATTTTATTTTGCCTTACGCATCGATTTCGAGATCCTCCTCTTGCTTTGTTGAGGAACTCGGGGAGGAGATATGAAGGCAATTTAATGCTCTGCGTAAAAGTGTATCAAAATTTTGATGAAACCAAAGGGGGGGAAGGATTAGGAAAAAGAAAAAAAAACAATCGCAGATGGTAACCATCGCTGCGTCACTACGAAGCCAACATGTCGATTTGCTGAAACCCTCCATCTGCTGATCTTGTTACTCCACGATGTTGATGAACTAAAAGAGAATGTGGAGCAACATAGCAAAGATTAAGGATCAAAGGAAGGAGAGATCTACGGCGGAAGAAAGTTCTTCGATGTTACTTCCAGTGGATAAGATTGAAGACTTCTCTTCTTACATACAACAAAGGATGGATTACGATGATCGGCCAAACCTTGAACTTGGCGAAGAAACTTGCGAAGATGATGAACAGATGAACTGAGCAAACTCTGAAGAAAGAAAGGTAAATGGGCGAAGATGATGAAAACTAATCTTTTTGAGGATTAGAGACAAGGCAAAAGTCCTCTACCAAGAATCGGATGTCTCTCGAACAAATTCAAAACAAAAAGCAATGAGAGTAAGAGAAGCCATCATTAGAAGCGGTTAGCGGTAAAAGGTCTAAACATCGCGATACATTGAACGGGAGAAAGAAGAAGTTTCGCGGGTAGAAGATATTGCTTGGAAAGTAAAGTGTTTAGGCACCGGTTAAGATATCCTTCGTGCGGTTAGATTTGCCTTCTGAATGGGATCGGATCGGAAGCAGAATGCATTTATGTGGCCGTATACATCTTGGAGAATTCCGATTCATCAAGACCAGTGAAAATGATGATGAATTCCTAATCGGTTAAAGCAATGCAGGACTTCTACCAGTTGTGATGAAGGAAGGGAAGATTATGACATCGATGCAGAAGCTCCTCCTTGAACAACTTCTCCCACCTATCGTCCGGATAACAAGCTCGATACTCTAAAATTCAAGGATGTTTACTACAGTTCTTTGAGAAAGGAGGGATACATAGAAGAGAATATCTCGGACAAGGTGATGAAAGGATGTACAAGTTGTTTGGTATTCCCAAAGAACTTCAAAAAGTTCAAATGCGTGTGAAAGAAGACAACTTGGAATCGGTACATTTTATGTAATCGTAATGCTCATACCTATCTGAATAAAATATTCCATCTTTTACGATTCAAAGACAACATCTCATTGTCTTACAAAAGTGTGCTGCGTTTTTTTAATTATCGCATTTTTCTTTTATGTTATCTGTTTTTTTACGATTAAGTGTTTTGGTTCCATCAAAAAGGGAAATTGTTGGGAAATTTGTATTAAGTTTTGATGGAAGTTCCAAAGCGAGGTTGTAATAGGATTAGTCGGATATGTTGGTATTTGATGATTTAGAATCAAATTAAGATGACCGGTGAAATGTATGAATAATGATGTAAAAGATAGGTCACATATTGAGGGGAACTCAATATGTATAGGTCGTGTCGATTTATCGGGATCCTTAGATAAGGTCGGATGATCGGGACCAACAAAGTCGGGAAGACAAGGTAGGATGATCGGTGAAGACATAAATCAAGTTCGAGGAGACGAAGATCGGATGACTCAGAAGACCGGAAGACCTCATCGAAATTTGGTCTGCGCAGTTGTGCTAAGACGACTGCGTCGAAGACTCTACTTGGTAGACCGATCAATTTATCTGTAATGGTCGACCACTCTTGGTGTTAACTAAATATTAAGCGGATCATACGGATCTTCTCGACAAGAAGAATGTCAAACTTTAGTTTGTAGAACAAAAACGTTTGAAGTGTTGTACTTGTTAAACCAATGAGGGCGCGACACGTCACGAAAAAAGATCGACAACTGCGGGATCCAGAGCTGCAAATCAAAAACGCTACAAAGACTTTATTCGCTTTGACCATACGTCCGTCACTGAGCCGTCAAATCAATCCTGCCAAATCTACCAAATATGGCGGAAATTCAAATTGCTCTCCAACGGCTCTTTGATTTGAGGTCTATATATATGAGATTACTCTTCATAGTGAAAGGGCCGGAATTATCAAAGAAGCTCATACTATAGCCAAATTTCCGCAAGACAAAGAACACAACCTTGAAGATTATTTTTCTAAGTGTTCATCCCATAGTTCTTGTACGAAAACTCATCCTCTGGTTTGTTAGGGCTACTTAAACACTAGGATAGTTTTTCAAGTTGGAACAAACAACAAATCTTACCCAAACCCCAAAATTGTTTTTTAAGTTTGTTTTTGCAAGATTTCGAGACTAAGGTTTCTAGTTACGATTTACGGGATCGGTTGAGTGAGAACTCTATAAATATCTATTGGTGTAATGTGTTGGACTAACACAATAAACTAAGTCCAAGTTGGTTAAGTTGGTGCCCCTTGTGATAGGGAAGAGTGGACGTGGGAATTTGGTTGTCAGAACCACTATAAATCTTGTGTGCATTTACTTTGTTTGATTAAGCGCTTTTACACTATTGTACACAACTTGTTAAATCTGCATACATATTATGAGTTAGGATCGGCTAGCACCAAGATCTTGGTCGATCGATTGACTCCATAGTCATCGATTGAAAAGCGACCGGAAGAAAGTGATGAATGAAGGGGGTACAAACCCGAGGCTCTTTCAAACCATTGAAGAAAGTGGCAGAAGAAAGCCCCACGAAGTCTTCGGCGTTTAGGGAAACAATTTTAACCAAATTAGAGATCGGGACGTGTTGGATGGGAAAAAAATTATAATGGACAAACATCGGCTCGATGCTTCCAAATGTTGTGGCTATCACGAGTACGCCAGACGCAATCATGGAGAAGATTGTCGCATTTACTCTTAACTTTGAAGCTATCGAAGATAATCGTCTTACCTAATTCTTAAAAAAAGCAAGTAGCAGAGAGACTCGACGAGAAAAAATAGAAGATCGAAGGGGTAAATGTAAAACAAACAAACATTCGGTGAAATTGAAGAATCGCGTAAAAGGCCTAAAATACCCAAGATATCCCTCATCTTGGGAAGAGGTCGAGAAAGTCAAGATTCACATGATCGTCCCGAATATGGTCCGGTGGGTAGATGTTACGAGCACCATCATTATCGTAACGCACGTAAGAAGATGGAGACGTGCCGTCATGCAAAGCATTCATCAAGTAAAGGTGGCGGAAACACACATCGCCTAACCGCGCCACCCTCACACCAAATCATGTTTTCGCAGGGCAGCGATCGATGGTATAACGCTCCCCTAACGACTTCGTAACCATTAGTGCTCGTCTCGCCGGGTTGAAGGTGCACCGCCTCTGGTTAATCTGGAGCTTATATGTGAACATTTTGTTCGTCAACACCGCTTCACCGGATGGAAAAAGCAAGTTGGGGACTTGACGAGTTATATTGAGCCAGATGTGATCATACCATAATGGGTTTTGGGGAATCGGTAACCCGACCCTATGGTATGATTGGTTATAAGTCGAGTTAGAATCAACTACGAATCCAGGAGATCCAAACCGAACTAGAATCTTAGATTTTGTAATCGTCGATGTTAAAATCTACTTATAATGGGTTCTAGGTAGCCCGTTTATTAGGAATTTAAAGCGTCTTCTTCTACTTATTATTATGTCAAATTTCCAACACAAGATGGAACATGTAGCGTAAAAGAGATCCAGACGAAAGTTCTCGAGATTGTTTGCTATCATGTGCACCGGAAAACAAAATATTATTAACATGATGGAGGCGAACATGGGAGATCGGTGAGTCAAAAATAGCGAGGCAAATATGTTACCAACATGTTCGAACATATCTTTTGGCGAACCACAAATTTGGCGAAAAACTCCGTCCGGCGAACACAAAATCTTGGCGAACACCACAATCCGGGAAGGCCGATTCATATCCTGGATCTCCGGATCTAATGAATATTGATCATTAAGCGAGCAGCGGACCTAGAACCTGATAGGTTTTCGAACCCATGGAGGTTGATGGCGAGCACCGGGGTCCATTCAAGATC
The DNA here is from genome assembly GCA_037126765.1 of Stenogyne calaminthoides. NCBI lineage: Eukaryota > Viridiplantae > Streptophyta > Magnoliopsida > Lamiales > Lamiaceae > Stenogyne > Stenogyne calaminthoides. The sequence continues at coordinate 19,932,828 of JBBCBC010000010.1, read as the reverse complement.
CTCGGTGGAAACAAAAAAAGCGAGCAACACACTCGTCGACAATTTGGAGCCAATAAACGTAGACCGAGCAGGACTGAGTTAGAAGTGTTCATTGGTTCGTAATTACGAGCAATTGAGAAAGCGATTGCTTATCTTCAAGCAAACTTGGATGTGTTAGCATGGTGCAAGCGAGGACATGGTTGGAATTGATCCAAAACATGCATATCATTCCCTCAACCTTGATCAATACAAACTCGAGTTATCGAAAAAGCGAGAAAGTTTAGTCGAGAAAAGTATCACGGCAATGAATAGTGAAATCAAAAAGTTCTTTCGACAACAAAAGGCGATTCGAGAAGGTGAAATGCCCAAGATAAACTTGCGAACCACCGTAACAAATCCATAAAGTCTAATGGATCTTGGAGACTATGTATTGATTTCCGCAGATTTAAACAAAGGCGTGTCGAAAGATAACTTCGATCAGCATGTCGATTATTTGATCGATGTCTGAAGAACCATGAACTCATGACTTTCATGGATGCATTTCTTGGTTATCACCAAATACCCATGCATCTGGGCGATCAAAAGAATGGCATTACTGCTTGAAAAGAATATATCTTATTGACAACGCGTGCCATTGGATTAAAGAATCTTGGGTCTGACATATCAACGTTTAAATGAACAAAATGTTAAGCGAACACATTGGCGAACAATTGAGGTATATATTGATGATATTGTGGTAAAGAAGCGAACATAAGGAAGACCACATCACCCACCTCGCGACAAGCGTTTGATATACTCGGGGGTATAACATGAAAGCTAAATCAGAAGAAATGCGACTTTGGGGTTCACTCGGGGAAAATTCCTCGGACATATGGTCGGTCGGCGGGGATTAAGCGAACCCATCAAAGATTCAAGCCATCTTGAATATCAGGGCCCTAAAGTGTGAAAGAGGTCCAAAAGTTAATGGACGTTTAACTTAATAAGCGGTATATATCACTGGCCGGGGACAAATGTAAACCTTTCTTTGATGCATTAAAGAAGGGGAATTTTAGTGGATCGAGCATTGCCAAAATGCATTCGAATCATTGAGCAGTACCTTAGGATACTGGCGTTATTGTCTAAACTGTCGGGCGAACAACTCTATCATGCCTTCTTTGTCGAACATACGTGGTGTTGTGCTCGTATGGGCGAAGGACCCTGTGACTTGCCGTTTTACTATCGAAGCTTAAGTGTTTAAAAGCCGACTCTCGGTACCCTCCTTTGGAAAAATTAACATATGCTCGTAATGAGTGTTCAAAAATTGCGACCATACTTTTACGATCCTTTCGATCAGTCTCGACCCCCTTCCCATTCGCGCGAGTCCTCCGCAGGCGATCTGCGGGTAGATTACTCGAATGGGCGGTGGAGTTAAAACAATGATCGGTATTCGTTCCGCTCATGACGGCGATGATGAACCAAGTTATGGCCGATTTTATGGTTGAGTTAACATATCCACAAATGCAGAAAAAGCTCTCGATCAACCATGGCATATGTATGTTGATGGCTCATCTCAACAAGTTGAAGAGCGGGCTTGGTAGTTCTCATCCATGACGGATAAACATTTACTTGACCATCCGTTTTGACTTCCCAAATACAAATAATATGAAGTCGAAATCGAAGCTTTGATCATTGGACTACGGATGGCTATGACAATGGGAATTGAGGTCGATGATTTCTGGCGATTCTGGATATCGTTTATCAAGTAAATTGAGAGTACGAATCTGAGGGCAAAAAAATGTACCGATATCGACAAGAACTAGCAAAGAAGCCGCCGAATTACTGAACAAGTTTTAATAGAACAATTACCACGATTGGGTAATTTGTTCGTTGATGCTAACACGCTCGGGCAATAATGAAGGAGTGGCGAACAACGGACATTGTGGTGGCGTCACAACTTGTTCGCCATCAATTCCAGAGTTATAGTGCCCCGAAATGTGATGAGCAAAGAAACGGAGGACTCAATCGAAGTTACTTACAAAAGGGACTTCTCCACAAAAATAAGACACAACTACAACCCGGTTACAATCTGCTTTCGTTATACTATCATCGTAGGCGAGCATTTGTACAAAAAGCTTCTCACTTCCTTTATTGAAGTGTATTACTCGAAGAGGGTCGTATATACGGAACAAATCCGCGATAGAGTATCACGGAAATCATGGTGGGCTCGTCACGGCACATAAAATAATCGGACAAGGTTATTCTTGGCGATCCTCAAAAAAAGATTATTTCGCGCTTACCAAGAAATTCGGTACATGCCCCACTTATTCATAGCCCACGAAGAATTAGTGTCGGTCTATGGCCCATGGCCATTTTGCTAAATGGGGGATCGATTTGATCGGCCCATTCCTCTTGCACGTCGGGGGAGTAAAATTTGTTGTGGTTCGTTGATTACTATACTAAATGGGCTAATTTGAGGCCATTGTCAAAATCACCGAACAAAAATGTGGAACTTTGTTTGGAAAAAATATCATTTGTCGATTTGGGCTTCCCCAATCATTAGTGCGATAACGACAAGCGATTCGATGGAAGTGAATTGAACGAAATTGTGCTTTCATTTGGGGCATAAAAAACATTACTCAACTCGTATTATCCCGATCAAAGCGGACAAGTTGAAGCTGATTAATAAAATTATCAAGCATACCCTCAAAGGCTAGGCTTGATAATTCAAAGGAGGAAGAAATTTGAAGAGTTGCACGAAATATTATGGGCTGTCGAACAACTTTGGAACATCAAGCTGCGGAGACCCGTTTGCCTTGGCATTTGGTGCGGAAGCTATTATACCCACGAAATCAAGATTCCAAGTCATCGAACAATGACTTTTTGGAAACCACATCAATGACCGGGCGCTTCATACGAGTGCGGACACATTGGAAGAAGAAAGAAGGGCGGAGGCTGATTTCAAGAATGCCGGGTACAAAAAGAGATCGAGAAGTTCTACAACTCCAAAGTCCGAACACGCAGGAGTTCAATATTGGGGCGATTTTAGTTTTAAGACGCGAGCAATGGGGGTATCAAGTGGTGTGTTCGGTAGGGCATGGGAAGGTCAGATTCGAGAAATTCTGAGCGTTTTCTTTGAATGGGGCATATGACTTGGAAGACTGAATGGAGTCCCGTTGTCCTACTACTCGTGGAATCGTCCAAATTTGAAAAAAATATTATCAATAATTGCGAAAGACAGTTGGCGAACAAAGTTGTCCACACACAATTTGAGACAAGCATAGTTGACCGATCATAATTGCCGATGTAGCCGAAAATGAACACAAGTGGCCGAACATAATCGGCCGCTCGGTAAAAGCAGTAGGACAATCACGAAGAAGAATACATTATGTTCGACACATATCTTGAGAAGAAATGTTGGCCAACACTATCGAAAGGCCGGAAGATATCGTGTCGAGCGAGTTGTCAACAGAAGATACGTGTTTAAGCGGTTGACAAGTGGTGGCATAAGCGAGGGACGAGTCGATCTTTGAGCAAGAGTTTGTCAAAAAGGTGAATAGATGTCAAGGGGGAGCAAAAGTAAGAAAGCCTAAAGACCATTTAGCTATGCGGCCAAAGCTTGGGATAGTTCTATAAATAGAGGCATATTGATAATTTGAAAAAAGGAGAAAAAACATATGAAGAAGAAAAAAAGAAAAATACTACGGTTCTCGAAGAAAAAATTGGTTCATTATGCCTCAGACGAAGAATCCGTTTTCGATTCACTATCATTCCATTGAATCGGGCATCTGACATCTGAGATTTTACCCCATATGACACTCTCGAGCCGCACAGGAGTTGAAGCCCGATTGCGGAATCGGGATGCTCGCGAGTCATGGTTGTCACTCCACGTTACTCACTTTGCTTATGCGATAGTAAATCAATAGTCTATCGTCCCCAAAAAATCTCCTCGAATGGGAGGGATGTCATAGTGTCACTCAAAAAGCAATATCGCGGACGCTGATGCTTCAGGCATCTCTTGAAGGGGACGAGAATGGTGCTTTTGAAAATTTTGCCAGAAGCTGCTTTAAGCGGCGGTATCGCGGCGTGCTCATGTCACTTGGCGCCAAGATAATCACGGCTTGTCGGGGAGGGACAAAAGCTTATCTTCTTCTTTGCTTGAGCATGTTACTAAAGAAAAGAAGGGTAAAGCGGGATGATGTGCCACATCCTTGTCAACATCAATTCCGCATGGGACAAGGTGAGACCCGGTTCTTGTCTACTCAAGACAAGGTTTAAATTCAAAACCCTAGTCGATATCTATAGTTGTGTAATAGATAGTCTTCTTGAGATATGAAGGTTGTAATAGAATACAAAGTGTTGCAAAAAAAAAAAAAATATATGTATTTTTGTTCGCTAAGATTTTTCTAGTTCAAGCTTTATTTGAGGTCGCACCCTAAAGCGGGGACCCGAACAAAAACGAAGCGAGCCCAAGTACATGTTCACTGACGAGCGAGTTAAGTACTCTACGATCCCCATGACAAAAAGTGAGTAATGGAGTGCGTGAAGTCGCAAAAGGCGACTTCGTGCTTACGAGATACCCGTAAGCCTTAAATGGGTGATGAAAAGTGGTCGTAGCTAAATAAAGGCGCCTTAAATGCGAAGTGATCGCGACCTAAATAAGGCGATCGCTAACCAAAAGGGGGGTTCATAAAAGTAACCCATCTGTCGCACCTAAATAAGGCGATCAACAGGTTACCCAGCGTCAATAAGACAATCAAAAACCGAAAAAAAGTCGGGGGGAGGGCAAAAGGCAAAACCAATGTTGAATTCATTAAGAAAGAAAAGGCGAAAACCGGAAAGCAACAAAAGCAAACATCAAGCAACCACAAGTATCGATCATTTATCAACGACCACATTCATCCTCAACAACAATCGAGGTTAGAGAGATAGTTCAATATGTAATTGACCATTCGGTTTCAAAAGTGTTAGAACAAAAAGAAAGTTAGCAAAAAAAATTACAAGTATGGAAGACATTGTTGAACAAAAGGTGAAAGAAGAAAAATTACACAACATATGTTCGACAAAAACAAAAAATAACACTAAGGAGCAAATTCATAATTGGGGGTGGGCCGGAAGAGAAATGTCGAACAAATCGTTCTCGGCCCCCGGAATAACTCCTTGCCGGTGGTGGTGCGAATGCTCGCCGGGGAGGTACATTTTGCTTCGGTCTAAGAGGTCCCCTGTGCTCGGCACTTTTTGTCGGGCAGAACTTCGGTTGGAGATTTTTGCAGCAACACAAAGAATATTCACGTTCGAGCCGTCTTCCTCATCGAATAGGATCATCAACCCGATCCTTCAGGGAAGAATGGAGAAATCACCGCATCGTTCAAATCGACATTGGAAGGTTCGCGTCTAACGGTGGGTTTATCGTCGAATCTTCTTTGAAGCCCCGGATATAAGAGGCAATTTGTTCGCCATTGAGTGCATGGCGGCGGACGGACTCTTGTCGGCGAAGAACACAAATGTAGGAGAAGTTGGACATGGAATCAACATACTCTTCATTATGCAGCTTTTGAATTTTCGAGACCCAAAGCAGTGTTGGTCTCAAAGAATGATGAGTTGTTGGCGAAACGCTCCTCGCTCACTTTCCATGGCCTCGGCCTTGACTCGCGGTCTACGAATTCACGAGCTCTTTGTATCTTGACCACCTCCTCTGAGAGGATTGAGTTCCTCCTTCTCTGGCGGGCCTCCTCTTGGGCTTTGAAAGATTTTCTGAACTGCGGGCATCCTCCTCGGCCTGGCTGTGAGCCTCGGCTTGTCCAGGGATGCTCGTCCTCGAGCTTGACCTCGGTTCATCCCGAGTCTGTTCATTTCGCCCACCTTTCTTGAAGTTCTGATCAAAGCCAAGTAGTTGGCATGGAGGTTAAGCGGAAAGATAGGCTTTTTTCAAGAACGACCATAGATTGGCCTGAAGTACGAACCCGGAGACATATATTTTCGGAGGAGTGGGACCGTAGTGGACTCTTCATTTCATTAGTCCATGCTTTAATGGGAGTCTGTCAAGCTTCTGAACATGCTTCGGGGAATGCCCGGGACCTTGCGTAACACTTTCGGCGGAAAGTAGTTTTTCAGTTACGGGCATCAAAGGGCATGCAACTGCTCAACCTATATGTACAGAGTAAATAAATATATAAAAAGCGAGCGAGGGTAATTATCAATGCAATCGCCCGAACAAAATGTACTGTTCTGCACGGGCAAATCCATCCCAAGAATGATTTATCCTCGGGGGACGAAGCTCAGGATTCAGCCGGAGTCCATGATGGGGTCGGCGGAGGTGGAAGATGTGCCAACCTCCATCTCGCGATTTGCGGCCCAGACCGACCACGGGCGGCCGCCTCGATCGCCTCGGCGATGGGGTCCGAGTCACCTAATGGCATCGGTCGTGTCTAAGCTGTTAAGCTCGGCCTTCGTTTGAGTTTGTTGTTTCGGCCCCACGTGATTTCCATCCTCGGTCTCTTGCGATGGAGCTTGTTCGCTAATCCCCCTTTCGACCCGAGCAAAGTACTCCTTTGTGGTCATTTCGATTCCCCCAGACTGGACTTTGGATGCTTTCATTAGCCCTCTTAGCTAGCCTTTCGCCTCTCCTCTGTTTTGTTTCTTTGAGCCTCCATTTCAACTGAATCTGAACCTTTTTCTCCGAGCCATCTCAATATGTTTGGATATACTCACAAAGCGGTCATAGGGAAAAGCTATAAACAAAATAATTCATTATGCACAAAAGGATAACAACGAGCAAAATGGCATGGTAATATACAAATAAAAAGTAATCCTTACGGCGAGGATTACTTGACAACAAGAAGATGATGAGGGGCACGAACAAACCTCCTTTCTTCCTATACGATCGGCGGTATTCGGGGTTCTCACATATCGTTCGTTAGCGAGACTCGAGGTCAATTTGTCAAACGCTGCTAAAATAGCCGTCGTTGGTCTCCTTGTCCGTCGCAGCTGGAATCCCTGAAATAAAGGGTAAGTTAAAATCAGTTCAAATTGAAGAACAAAAGACACAAAATCACTTACTTGGTACACCGAAGTCGATTGGGGATGTCTAAACGAAGCGTTTGGTTCGGCTTCGAGGCGGACTCTTCAATCGCCCCCAACGAACCAAAATTTTTCCTTCCAATCAGCGATTTTGTTCCTAAGACATCCTCAATGATTTTGCACTTGGCATTAGCTTGCATGAATAGCCACCCATGTTAGCCCCTTTGGGCCGGGTCAAGTGCACCAATCGACCAAGTTAAATTTCTTTGAGGATAGTATCTTGGCTTCATTTTGCGAACAAGGTCGGGAAACTTATAATCATGTGACACCCATTCGGCCATTTAGCGTGATGGTAATGTTCCATTCCACGAGCAAGCGGTGATGGCGGATGGAGGGGAATCGAAGGCCAACTTCCATTGTGTCAAGTTCATGGCTGACACAACCCTCGGGGGTTGGTCGGCCAGCTCATCGAGGACCCGGTGCCCGAAAAAAGACATCCTTGGGGGTTTAAGTAATTTCTATGCGGTGGCGAGCATATCTACATCAATTATGCTCATTATCTTGCTCATTTGGGTACTCATTTTCAACCCTAATCCTATGAGATTGCTCGGCAATCGAAACTATAACAGCGTTATACTCGTTATATGTTGGATATGAGGACACCAACATGTATATCGAGTTAAATTTTGCTCACCACCCCACTATGTTCGATTCGGTTTACATTGTACGGCCGTCAAAATTCCCCCTCACAACATCGTCATTCCTATCTACATCAACATTATCAATAGCCCTAGACCTAATTTGAGTTTGGGGCAAAAGAATAAATCAATTGAATCATCAGAAATCGCTCACGGACCAAGTCCTATCTAATTCATTTAGGGATTAAATGGAATCGAAGGAAAAAACGTGACAATGACAATTTTGCCCGATTTTGACAAAATCTGAATCCAAGAGACATTGCGTCTCGCGCATTAAGCGTCGCTACGGGGATTCTACTAACAGGAGGGGAAGAAAGAACTATGGTGGTCCGATTCTGGGGAACAAAAGAGTTTGAGCAAGAGGCCATAATCATGATAAGAGAAAGAATCGTGATTCACGAGTAAGATTCTTCTTAGGAATGATGAAGCCCTCGCCGTAAATTTTCGCAGACCACGGAAAAGATTGAAGAGCGGAAAAAAAAAAAGAAGAAGGAAGGAGAAAAGGGTTTAAGGCGGTGAAATGTGGTATATATGAATCTAGGAATCAATTTTGAAAATCGCACGGAATACGAAGCGACATCGACTATGGCCCAATAAGATTATAACGGTCGGGCCCCATGTTGAATACAAAGTGACCATTTGGGGGGTATTGTTGTGTTCGATATAATAACTTCGGGATTAATCGAACACGTAAAAGCGACTGCGTGTAATATTCTTTAAAATAACCATACGGTGGACAAGTGTACTTTGGCCGTCCGTTGACAAACAAGTTTGTTCGACCGGTTCGCCCTTAACGCCCAAAACAAACATACTCCCCACTCGGATCGGGAAAAAAGGAATCAAATAGGCTAAGTCAAAGAGGGCTCGGACAAGTCGAGGACTCGGACGGCCAAAATCTTTCAGATATCACGAGGTCGATATGCCGCAACTCGAATATCACGAAAGGCTCGGATATCACGAGGGTCGATATCTTTCGCCTTTCGAGATATCTGAAAAGGCTCGAGATATCGAGCGTCCGGTATGCTCGCCTTTCGGATATCACGAAGGCTCGGATATCTGAGCCTCGGTATGCTCGCGGCACGAACATCCCGAGACTTCGAGGGCATCTGCGAAGATTGAGTTCTCGCCCTCGAGATATCGAAGACCGGACATCCATCGAGGGCTCGGTATGCTTTCGAGGAGAATGATATTCACGCAAAAGCCCGACATGGTTAAAGGCGAACAAAGCATCCAACCAAAGAAAAAGATTAATTTGGGCGACCAAAAAGGTGCCTTATAGACAAGCAAAAGAAGATCAACCTAGAAGGCGGAGTTGGAGAAGTGGCCCTATCACAAGAGTTCTTACATGGCGGGAGTCTCCATTTCATACGCAACCCATTTCATGCTTGTCGAAGTGCTTTATAAAAGGAAGAAAAAATAAGAAGGGGTTGAGAAAAATTTCCCGAGAAAAGAGTTATACCCCACATGAGAGGCAAGAGCAGAAAAATTCGAGGTGATTATCACACATCTGAAACCCTAGCACTCATATGCTAACTCTCCAAATTATCTTCATGCAGAACGATTCATCTTCATAAGGTGTATCAAATATTGTCACGTGTAAAGCTCGCCAATACCACATCATCGGCTTGGTATGCCCCAGGTAGTCATTTCTCTTTGTATTTGGGTCAACAAATTCATCTTATTCTGGTTTATTTTACGTGCATGTTTTGTTTGTGAGTTGTTATCAAATTAGCCACATCATATTCCTCAAATAAAAGCGACTACATGACAAATGTAATTTTAAAATGTTGTTGTTAGTGTTAGTGTCTTAGAGACAATCCATTGTAAGGACATAATCTTTAAGATAATATTCGATGTTGGTTTAATATTAAATGTTTGGCATTACACTTATTAGAATATTATGTTTGATTTGTTTGCATTTGTTCTTTATCTGTGTTCCTCGAGTCATTGTTGTCGTTGAGTGTGTGAGCTCGGATGACCTAAGCATGATTCTCAAATAGCCCCAATCGAGGATCATCAAGAATGGGATAAGGATGATGCAATGGATATTGATGTGCGTCTGCATCATACTCTTAGAGTGTAGTAAGATCTCACTTACTACGAGATCTTAGGTATCTCATGATGGATGCACAAATACCTTAGAGGGTATTGGTATACCCATCAAGATGACCGTTTGATGTAGTTCCACTATATGTGTCTACGGGTGTCTTGGTTAGTGGGGAGCGATCGATACTCCTTTGACTTGAGGGTCAATCACCCGACGACATGTGTGGAGTGATGAACTTTGACCATCAGCGACTCTTGCCATGTGTAGATATGGCTTGGATTGAGTTCATCACGAAGTGCATGTGCGTGGTAGTTGAGCCAAGAAAATGATTCATTCCTCAAAGTGAATTTAGAGAGAATACTCATCTTCTCATCATAATTGGATCAAAGTCATTGACCAATGCACGTCAACTTGAACTTTGTGGCCAAGTGTGACATAAGTGATCAATTAGTGATTAGAGATAATATGATTAAGTTATTTGAATAGGCACTTCATCATGTTCAAGACTAATCGAGTATTCGTGAGTGAAAGGAGAAAATCGTAATAACCCATGTTACAATTACAAGTAGTTTACGTTTCTCAACGCGTCTTACCTCATATATTGAGAATGTCTAATTTATTGTCTAGGGTTCAATTAAGACTATTAGTTTGACTAATCGCTCGATATATGAGGGCATATGGGTCACACAACAAGTAGTCCCCTTTTACGAATTATAGTTGGTTGATTAAATGTTTAATTGGATTTAATATTTAATTTATGGAGAATTAATAATAATAGATTAATTTGGAATTAATTATTATTAGTGTTTAATTAAATTTGATTTAATTAAATATGAATTCCCAATAATAATATATGAAATATTATTATAGGATTTAATATATATGGAATCAAATCGTAGAGATTTGACATATATGGGAATTAAATCCGTAGAGATTTTACATGTGGGAAATAAATCTAAGAGATTTATTTAAATAAAGATTAGGGATTTTATTTCTCAATCAAGTTAGCTTAAGATTCAAGCTGTGCCTTCCCTATATATATGAGCTCTTGGAAATTCACAAACAACATTAATTTATATTTTCTCCAAAAGATCTAGAGTTAGAATTTTCCTAGCAAATTCATCTCGGGATTCAACGCTGGCAAGTTCGTGCAAGTCCGTGATTCGGGATTACGTGGATACCGTAGTTGAGAAATCTGCTTTCGAGTTACTGTAAGATTTCTTGTTATGATTATTGTAATCCTTTATGCAATTATATGTTCGTTGTTGGAGAACTGTTTCAGAGCTGCTTTCGAGTTACCTGCGTATGTATTACGTGTTTCGTGCCTCTATATTCTTGATGGTATTAGAGCTTGGGTTCTTTGTTTTAATTGCATAAAATGGTTTTTGAAATAATTTTTTTTAGAACCAAAGGCACGACTTATTAGATAAAACCGCACCCCTCTTTCCCTTATTTTGTTCTCGCCTTTCGGTCCCCTTCGTCCTCACCCAAAATTAGGGTTTCCCGAGGATTCCTGCGCATATTCATCCATCCCACGGCGGTGGTCTTCTTGTATATTCTTTGAAAACCGGCCCTAGGCGGCCGTGCCTCACTGACTGCGTGTGGGAGCGGCGGCCGATGTTTTTAAGCCCGAAACCACGAACCATCTTGAGATGCTTCTCACCTTTTTCGCTTTTTTTCCGCAGCTGACCCACTTTTCTGTTTAGCTCGTTTAGCGGTGCACCACCGATTAAATCCCGTTGAGGTTTTGTTGCTTAAGGCATTTTCAAGTTTGACGGTGTGTAAAATCTCGATCGCTTCAAGCGGTGCGCGGCTGGAATCGAGACAAACCGGTGGTGGTGCGCCGCCAACTCGATCTTTCTCGACTCTCCGTCTCTCTAGTTTTTGAACCGGTCCGATTAAGGACCCCATGACTCGCGCACCCTCTTAACCGTTCATTCATCCATGGCGGCGAATCGCGCCATAAGCGTGATGGTGGCGACTTCCTTTTCATTCGACCCGAGCCATGCATGTCAGCGTCACTTTACTATTTCGTTCCTTTATTTCTTTGGCCCGAATCGGAATTTTATTTTGGTTCTTTGTTAGATTGATTAGATTAATTTGTTGATTAAGCTGTGATGATGAAAGCGATTAATCGGAACTTGGGGTATTTGGGTGTTCATTTTTTTGGATTGTATTTGATTTGGAAAAGGGTGATGATGTAGGAGGGATGTTTTACAAGTTCGATTTGAGGCGGCACTTTCAGTGTAAATTTTAGAAATTGCCCGAGCCCCCAGGAATAAAATAAATTTAAATTAATTTTGGAAATTTTATTAAGTTTAAATTCTAAAATTAAAATATTGGTTGGACAAAACGATTAATTGGATTAATTGTATTTTAATAATCTTAAAATTGAGTTTTAAAATTGAACTTAAAATTCATTTTAAAGAGATTTATTAAAACCACATTAACTTATTTACTCGTTTAAATTAGTTAGCGTTTTATAATCCGCATTATAATCTTTGTTTTGGGTGGCGCCCAATATTTGTCTGATTTGTATTAAATGCTTGGGTAGAAAAGCGCCCAAATATTTGTTAGTCAGTATATGTATATGTCATGTTTGGGTGGAAGCGGCGGCCAAAGTAATTGCTCAAATGTGACTTAGATATCATGATGGATCTCGATTAAGCAATTAATACCCGCCTTTAAAACATTCCTCACTAAAATATGGTTTTCTCATTAATTTGATAAGATGTCTTCCATCAAAATTAAAAAAAGTAAAGGAGATTTTGCTCAATTAGTATTTAAAGACCCTGCGTCTTTTGCTAGGATCTACATCTAATGGGACTTTTATAGGGACATGTAATGTAAATGCGTTTGATGGTTGTAAATCAACTTAATTTTTGTTTCGCTAGCCCCTCATGAAGAACAAAAGTGAAGGACATCGGTCGAACTATGTTCGACAAACTAAAATTGCAATTTTGCAATTGGTTTTGAGACCTATCGGTTATGTTATTATAATGATCGACCCTATTTTGGAATTATGGTAGTAGTAATGTGGATCCTAGTCCAATATAATTTATATTTTATATAAATTCATACTTCTCTAGGATTGTTGAAATGAATAACTTATCATTGAGAAGCGTTTTGGAAGCGAACAAATTGGCTGGGCAAATTTTCTCAAATCGGCAAAGAAACATTCATTTGGTGCTCGGGCATGAAAAAAGATTAGTACGTGTTGGACACGCCAATCCTGCTACCGGACCGGTCTTGAAGAGGCTAAGGCATTTGATGCATGACTCGGAAAAACATCAAGAGGATGCTTTCCAGGCTCAGTGTGTTAAGTTGCTCGGGATAACTCCCGAATTGCAAAGGCAGCATGAGAAGATGCTTCCCTTTGAGATGATCAAGCATCTAAAGGATCTCTTTGATTCTGAATCTCGCTCGAGAATTATGAAGTGATGAGAGATCTGTTTTAGATGTCGATTGTCTGACCGGAGGAAGGTTTCTCCTCATGTGTTGAAGATGATTGGGCTAATCGAAACTTGGTCATCTGGGCATTGAGCTTAAGACCAATGTTGATGTTTATGCCATCCTTGATTCTTCCCGGATTCATATTCGAAGTTTCATGGTAAACTTTAATATGAATAAAGACGCGAATCGACTATGCCCGAAATTTGCATAACATGCTCAAGACCTTTGAGTCTTCCTTTGCTAAGGAAAAACCCATGCTCATGGTGAGTGCCTCTACTTCTTCGCTTTTAAAGGAAAAAAGAAAGCGAAGGGCAAAAAAAGAAAGGCGCCAAGCTAGCTTCCTTAAGTCCAAAAGGTGGAATTCAAAAGAAGGAGAGGGTGGACAAGGATGTATGCCTCCTTTGCAAAGCGAGAAGAAGCCTTTGGAAGAAGGGCGCAAAGGTTCTAGCGGTGAAAAAGAAGACACAAGGTGTCTCAACCTTTGGAGCAATTATGTTTGTTATCGAGATAAACATGTCCACAAATGATACTAAGCTTCTTTGGGTATTAGATACGGTTGTGGCTCACACATTTGTACAAATGTCGGTCTTAAACATAGCGAGGCGATTAAGGCGGGTGAAATCGCTTTACACATTGGGAATTGAGCAAGAGTTGTTCTTTGAACGTGTTGGCGTTCGTTTTAGATTTACCCTCGGGTTTTAGACTTAGGTTGAATAATTGTTATTTTGTTCTTTCTCTACCCGCAACATTATTTCTATTAGATGTTGGATATTGAAGGTTTTCCTTCAATTTTGCAAACAATAATTGTTATTTTTAAGCTCAATGGTGATGTGTATGGAAATGCTCATTTTATCTAATGGTTTATACTTGTTGCATTGTGGATATAACATTCTTAATATACAAAATAAAACACTCAAACTTAGTAATCATGAAAACCCGACTTACTTGTGGCATTGTAGACTTGGTCATGCAAATGAGAAAAGAATTGCAAGGTTAAGAAAGTTAGACTACTTAACCCCATTCGACTTTGAGTCTTATGGAAATTGCGAATCTTGTCTTAAGGAAAAATGATCAACAAACCCTTTTCGGGAAATGGGTTCGTGCCAAAAAAAGTTATAGAGTTGATCCACATTGTCATTTGTGGACCATTGCCCACTCTAGATAGGGGTCACTTGCTACTTTATAATTTTTCTTGATGATTTCTCTGGGTTGGGGTGTGTGTCGATGAAACACAAATCCCAATCTTTTGAGAAGTTAAAAGAGTATAAAGCTGAAGTAGAGGAGCATCTTGGTAAGAGTATTATGACTCTTCGGTCAGATCGAGGAGGAGAATATCTTAGCCATGAATTCACTGATTATCACGAAGTTGCATGGAATCAATCACGATGGACTCCTCAAATTTACACCCCCAAATGAATGGAGTGTCAGGGAGGAGAAACCCGGGCTCTGTTGGACATGGTAAGGTCCACGATGAGCTTTTCATCTCTTGAGCATTCTTATGGGGATACGCGCTCCAAACCTCAATCTACATTCCGAATATGATTCCATCAAATCAGTTGAGCATACACCATCGAGCTATGGCATGACAAAGCAAATTTCTCTCACATGGGGCGTGGGGGTTGCCGCGTTTGTGAAAAAAATGTTCATTGATAAGTTAGAATCAAAAGGTGAAAAGGGTTACTTTTGTGGGATATCCTAAAAGAAACTAGAGGGTATTATTTTTTTATCTCCGAGAAACAACGGTGATTGTTTCTAAGCAACCCAAATTCCTTGAAGAAGATTACGTCTTCAAGGAACAAAAGTAAATAGAAGCGATAGAACTTGAAGAAATTAAAGAACCACAAATTAACAAGGAAGCGATATCTTGTCAAGGCAACATGACAAAAGAATCGTGGGAGCATTCGATAGCTCGCGTGGTGGAAGTTTATCACTAAGTGATCCTCTTTTGACTAGTGGGAGCATAATTAGAGTTGTGTTGCTTGACGGCGAACTCCAAAGTAAATTTGAATGAGAACAACATAGTTCAAACTCCGCTCAAGAGGCATCCAGGAAATGTCGCTCTTGAGGCCTCCCTGGTCGACGATGAAATCGTTGTACCATAAAATTTTCACGATCAGAATGTGCATCCTGAACAACCACAACTCCGTAAGTCCACTAGAGTTCGTAATCCACCCACTAGATATTATGGGTTCCTCGTAGAAGAACATGATGGCAATGGAGATCCCGGATAAAAGCGATCCTAAAACTTACCTTTGAGGCAACATTAGATGTTGACTCAAAGAAATAACATGAAGCCTCAAAATCGAGATGGATTCGATGTACACCAATCAAGTCTGGGGACTTGGTTGAGTTCTTCGAAAGGGGTTAGACCCATAGGTTGCAAATGGGTCTTCAAGCGTAAAATCGATACAAATGGCAAAGTACAAACCTACATGGCTAGGTTGGTGGTGAAAGGACATAGTCAACAACGAAGGCATTGACTATGTGAGACCTTCTCACAGGTTGCTAAGATCAAGTCCATTTGAATTTTACTTGCGGTGGCGCTGTGACATCTAGATTATGAGATTTGGTAGATGGACGTCAAAACAACTTTCCTCAATGGAAACATTGATAAGGAAATATTTATGACTCACCAGGAAGGGTTCATATCAAAGTCAAAATCTAATCTAGGTATCAAGCTTAACGATCCATTTATGGATTGAAGCAAGCTTCTAGGAGTTGGAATATTCGATTTGATAAAAGTTTGTCAAATCATTTGACTTCATCGAAACTTCGGAAGATCAGGTGCATCTATCAGAAATGCAATGGGAAGAATGTTGTCTTCGTAGTTGTGTATGTCGGCGACATATCGATTATGGGAAACAACATCCCACTCATGCAATCCGTGAAAGAATGGTTGTAAAAGACCTTCATGATGAAGGATCTTGGTGAAGCTGCTACATCTTAGGGATCCAAGATCCATAGGGATAGATCAAGAAGATGTTAAGTACATCATGATCCACCTATGTAAAACAAGGTGTTGAAGCGATTTGCGATGGAGAACTCTAGAGATGTTCTCTGCCAAAGATGTCATGGGATAAAGTTGTCTGCAGAAGGATTGTCCTTCCCGGGGGCGGCGATATCAAACCAGCGTGAAGGATATACCACATCATCTGCAATTGGATCCATCATATACGACATGACTTGCCTTAGGCAGGATGTAGTCTTCACATCGTGACCTTTGGTAGATACCAATAGAATCCGGGTGAACCTCACTGGATTGTTGTCAAGAACATCCTTAAGTACCTTAGACGTACTAAAGATTGCTTTACGGTCTCACGGAGGATAGTCGAGCTTAGTTACCCTTGGGTATCTTGCCGATCTGATTTCAATGGACCGTGATGATTACAAATCTCAGTCGGGCTATGTGTTCACTCTCAATGGTGGGGCGATTAGTTGTAATAGTTCCAAACAAGAAATTACCGCGGATTCAACAACCGAAAGCCGAGTACATTCTTGTGAGGCTTACCAAAGAAGTTGTGCAGGTAAAAGCGGTTCTTAAGTGAACTAGGGGGTTGTTAAGTGCCGGCGGTCAATAAAGTTATATTGTGACAACTTTGGTATGGTTGTGCAAGCTAAAGGAACCGAGATCCAATAACGTAAAACAAGCATGTACGGAGGCGTTATCACTTGATAAGAGAGATAATCGCTAGAGGAGATAGAATTAGAGCGTGTCCCCACGAAGATAATATGGGTGATCCTTTCACAAAGGCTTTGAGTGTTCATGTACACATTTTAGACATTTCGATGGTCTAGGGATTAAACATGTAGGTGATTGACTCTAGTTCAAGTGGGAGATTATTAGTGTTAGTGTCCTAGAGACAATCCATTGTAAGGACATAATGCTAAGATAATATTCGGTGTTGGTTTAATATTATTGTTTATTTAATATTAAATGTTTGGCATTGAACTTATTAGAATATTATGTTTGATTGTTTGCATTTGTTCTTATCCGTGTTCCCTTGCGTCATTGTTGTCGTTGAGTGTGTGAGAGCTCAGGTGGCCTAAGCATGATTCTCAAATAGCCCCAATCGAGGATCATCAAGAATCTGATATTGATGATGCAATGGAGATTGGTGTGCGATCTGCATCATAGTCTTAGAGAGTGTAGTAAGATCTCACTTACTACGAGATACTAGGTATCTCATGATGGATGCATAAATACCTTAGAGGGTATTGGTATACCCATCAGAGATGACCGTTTGATGTAGTTCCACTATATGTGTCTATGGATGTCTCGGTTAGTGGGAGCGATGCGATACTCCTTTGACTTGAGGTCAATACGCACGACATGTGTGGAGTGATGAACTTTGACCATGATCGACGCTTGCACCCTTCCATGGGTAGATATGGCTTGGATTGAGTTCATCACGAAGTCTTGTGCATGGTAGTTAGTCAAGAAAATGATTCATTCCTCAAAATGGATTTTGAGAGAATACTCATCTTCTCATCATAATTGGATCAAAATCATTGACAATGCGTCAACTTGGACTTTGTGGTCAAGTGTGACATAAGTGATCAATTAGTGATTAGAGATAATATGATTAAGTTATTTGAATAGGCACTTCATCATGTTCAAGACTAATCAGTATTCGTGAATGAAAGTAGGAAATCGTAATAGCCCATGTTACAATTACGGTAGTTTGCGTTTCTCTGGCGTACCTCGTATATTGAGAATGTCGATTTATTGTCTAGGTTTCAATTAAGACCATTAGTTTGACTAATGCTTTCGATATATGAGGGTTTATGGGTCACACAACAAGTAGTTCCTTTTACGGATTATAGTTGGTTGATTAAATGTTTAATTGGATTTAATATTTAATTTATGGAAAATTAATTAATAATAGATTAATTTGGAATTAATTATTATTAGTGTTTAATTAAATTAGATTTAATTAAATAGGAATTCCCAATAATAATATATGGAATATTATTATAGGATTTAATATATATGAAATCAAATCGTAGAGATTTGACATATATGAAATTAAATCGTAGAGATTTTATATGTGGGGAAATAAATCTAAGAGATTTATTTAAATAAAGATTAGGGATTTTATTTCCCAATAAGGTTAGCTTAAGATTCAATTTGGGCATTCTATATATATATGAGCTCTTGGGAATTTACAAACAACGTTAATTCATATTTTCTCTATAAGATCTAG
The DNA here is from genome assembly GCA_037126765.1 of Stenogyne calaminthoides. NCBI lineage: Eukaryota > Viridiplantae > Streptophyta > Magnoliopsida > Lamiales > Lamiaceae > Stenogyne > Stenogyne calaminthoides. The sequence goes on along the minus strand of JBBCBC010000010.1, from coordinate 19,914,451 downwards.
AGTTAGAATTTTCTAACAAATTCATCTCGGGATTCAATATTTTGCAAGTTTGTGCAAGTCGTGATTGGGGATTACGTGGATATCGTAGTTGAAATTTGCTTTGAGTTCTTGTAATATTTCTTGTTATGATTATTGTAATCCTTTATGCAATTATATGTTCGTTATTGGAGAATTGTTTCATTCCGATTCTTAGCATGTATTACGTGTTTACGTGCCTATATATTAACAGGTTGTAGGCGTATCATTTTTAAAATGGGTAAATATTTATGGGACCCGGAGGGAGTATCTTTTATTCCTTGGAATAAGGACATCTCAACATTATTATCATCTGAAAATTAATTCCCTTATCGATTTGATATGATAAACCTTTTGAGCCCACCTAAGGGACATAATCAAACTTGACTCTCCAAGTACATAATTCTCTTTATTAATTTTGACAATCGCCCAATAATTAATAATATTGTCAAAATACAAAGTATTGAATCTCTTTGATTCTCTACCCATAATAAATCAAAGCAATGGTTATTAATTACATACAATCCCATTTAAGTGACAAAGATTAAGAAATCAACCACCATTGGCGCTTTATTTTCTTCATCCCTTAAGTCGGAATAGTAAAATTTTCTCTGTGAGGTCTATTAAATACATCATAATGCCTTAGTGTAATCTCTTGGCGAAACAAACCCATCCGAGAATTACACCTCAACTTTTACCAATGGATTGTTCAATTTAGTCTAAGTTGTGAATCAAGTGTACTTATATACAAAGGCCCGACAATGTAATATTCTATGACCTTCTACACACTACATTGTCTACAATGTAAAGTACCTCTGAATGTTTATGCGATAAATAATTAACATTCACTTTATTTAAATCAACGATGGTAAATCAAAAATTATTCTCGGAAATAAGTGCAAGAATCAATTTGTATACATAAAAGTAAGCACTAAAAAGCATACTTGACAATTATAACCCAACAATGCGAAGAACTAAAAAATACTATAAACCAAGCAATTGGAGCCCACACAAAATTAACTCAAAGATATCCACTTTTAAACTTCAAATAATCAACCTTTTAAAATTGGTCATTCTATTTTCATTGGACCAAGTCAACCAATTCTCAATAGTCCCCCATGAATGATAACATTGGAAAAAAAAAGGATACAAAAGACAAATGAATGCAATCAAGGTTTTCGAGAATTTCTTTGCTTGAGAATAGGTGGTTGGAAGCCTTGAACCTTCCCTAGTGATGTACCATCGAGTACACTTTCCACCCGATGAATGGCGGTGTAAATGAAATAATTGGCGTTTAGAGTGCACTAAAACCGATAATACTCACACAACGATTCCTCATGCTACTAGTGTTGGGGTTATCTTTGGAAAGTATGCCTTTTACTTTGTATAACCAAATTGAATTTCTATCTTATTTACTAAAATAAATTATTTATCATTGTTGTTTTAAATATGATTGAATGTTACATATATTTACTACATAATTGTTCAATAAATAATACGTGTTACATTGTAGTTAATTTAGTGATACCAGATCACAGAAGATTAAATTAACAGTCCCTTGTAACCAAAAGTACAAGATTCACAACTCAAATGGAAATGAACAATCCATCGTGAAAAGGTTGAAGTGTAAAGGCTCAGATTGACTTGTCTTGACCAATAGATTGCACTAATGCATTATGATGTGTTGAATAGGACCCTAGGAGGATAAATTCTTCAGTACTGAATATAGAAGAATTAGACCTCAGTGATTCATTATTTCTTAATCCTCGTCCCTTAAATAGGATCGTGTGGAATTAATAATTATTGCTTTGATTCATGTTGGGTAGAGAATCAAAGAGATTCAATACTTTGTGTTTTGGGCAATATTGTTAGTTACATGACGATTGCTAAGATTTAATACGGAGAATCGTGTGCAAGTACATCTTGCTTGATTTATCCCCTTGGTGGACTCAGAAGTTTTATCATACCAAATCTTGCAAGTGGAATTTGTTTCTGGTATGGATAATAATGTTGAGCTGTTCTTACTCCAAGAAAAAATATATTAATTAATATGAAGCTATTCAGTTGCTTAAATTAATTGATGGGCTAGATAATCTTAAACACGGGAAATAATAATCGGGAGTCATATTAACAGTAATATGGGTTAAGATGGATAATGCAATATTAATTATGTAGTGGGATTAATTAATATTTATGGGCTTGAATAATATTGTGGCTCAATATTGATAATTCAAGATCCATTGGAAGGTCAAATCTTAATTCTCCTAAAGGCCCCTCAAGTAGCCCAAAGATAAAGTCCAATAACTGAAAAAGGTGTTTGAAATAAAATAAAATATTATTGCTTATTTTTTCCTTTAATTTTTAAATTAAATAAATAAAAAGAGGAGAAATATTTTCTTTGAATTTTGTTATGGAATGAGGATAAGTATTCTTGGAATACAAGTTTATCTCATTAAATTCAAGAAATCTCCCACTTGGTTATTTATTAGAGTAATTTTCGAAAATTATGAATAAATAAGGAAAGAAAGATTTTCTTGATTTTCTTGAAAAGATATTATGGAAGATATATGTATTCTTGGAATACAAGAATATCTCATAAATTCAAGAAGATCAAATCTTGGTTCTCCTACTCCTTATTTTTGAAAGTATCCATAACAAGATGTTGGGATATTTTAGTTTTGATGAATTATGCCAAAACATTATCAACTTGTGTTATTTAAGTTAATCTACATAGAACAAGTTGGACGGGAAAAAAAAGAACAAGTTGAGGAACTCACGAAATCGAAGAAGATGATCAAGATCGGGCGAAGGCTCTGAGGCGAGGTGATCAAAAATCGAATAAAGTTAGATGAGTTAAAGTTAAAGTGATGAATTTGTGCAAAATCGGAAGAGGAGAAAAGCTAAAACCCGACAAATCGGAAAGAAGGTTGCGAGATCGGAAGATGAAGCGGATGGGGTGATCAAGATCGGGGCGTGATCGAGATCGGATATGATAACTTTGATATGCTAAATGGGTATCCTTAATTCTCTTATCTCTTGAACCTATTTATCGGATCAAAATGACCAAAAAAAAAAAAAATGAAAAAATACAATTTTAAATTAGAGGGGGGTCAACCTTCTTGGATGAAAAAAAATACAATTAATGACCTGATGTTATCCTGATATGTTGATCTGAAGAAGTGTTGATCTGATCAGTCGAGCAGATCAGATCAGGCAAGAAGAAATCAGATAGCCTGAGGGTCAGTAAGTAAATGTGACCGAGGTCGATGAAGTAAATGTGACACGAGGGTCGGGGATGTCCAATTGAAAAAACCGAACTCGGTAAGCTGAGTGTCGATATACTGATCGGAACAAGGTCCGTGAAGAAAAGTCTGTTGAATCAAGAAACACGAGACTCGATGAAATTCTTTGAAGAAACTGAAGGCTCAAATAAACCTGAAGGCTCAAATAAACCTGAAAGCTCAGATAAACCTGAAGGCTCAGATAAACCTGAAGGCTCAGATAAATCTGAAGACTCAGATAAGACTGAAGATCCTGAGACTTAGAAGAAATGAAAAGAATATAGCCGTTAGATTAAATTTGGCGTGAACTAATGAGAGGAAGCAAAGACAAGCACGAAAAAGTTTGCAAAAAAGCTCTGAGAATAGTATGGATTTGAATGTGACTCCATCCAGCGGTAACATTCAAATCCACACTATCATCTACAAGTTCTTCCTTCATTATTGGTGTGGAGAATGTGGAAAAAGATGCTTTCTGAGCCAAGAGCATCCCACCATAGAACCTGAGCAAGAAATCTTGGCGTATATATTAGTGTTCTATCCACAGATCTAAGCACAAATGTAATATCCTAAGCTTAGAGATTTTCCCATTCTTAGCATTGAAATTTAAACAAATGTAAGGAAAATCTCAACCTAGTTGAAACGAACAAACCTTACCCAAATCGGTTTGATCGGTTAAGTTTGTAGGTGAGTGTGAACTTCGGTAAACATCTAGCAATCCCGAAAGGGAGGGTAAGCAATCCGTGAGAGGTGATAAGTCCCGTTTGAGTGTGAACTCGGTAAACATCTATAAGCGATCCGTGAGGTGGTGATAAGTCTCGTTTGAGTGTGAACTCGGTAAACATCTAGCAAATCGAAAGGGAGGGTAAGCAATCCGTGAGGAGATAAGTCCGATTTGAGTGTGAACTTCGGTAAACATCTGTTGGGTGTTGGACTAACACGTTAAACTAAGTCCGGTCGGTTAAGTTGGTGCCCACGATGATAGGGAAGAGTGGATGTGGGGCCAGAGTTGTCCAAACCACTATAAAATCGTGTGTTCTTCTTTGCTTTATGTTCTTACTTGCCATATCATTCGATTAAGCAAAACACACATCATTCTTAAAAGTAAAAAATTGGAATCACTCTGCCCCACTTCGCATTTTATATGCATTACATGTTTCTTCCGCACACGGGTTTTTCACCAAATCGGGACTAACAAGTGGTATCGGGCGGGGAGTTCAAAAGATCCTTTGTTTTTCAATGTGAACATCCGAATCGATATCAACAAGTGGTATCGAGGCGGGAGTTCAAAAGTTCCCCGATTTCAAAGTGACCGTGAGGCGATCTTTTAAAACAAAACCCGATCTCTGTATAAATGCATATATTTTAATGTTTTTGGCGTCATTATCAAAAAGGGGAAATTGTTGGGATATTTTAGTTTTGATGAATAATGCCAAAAACATTATCAACTTGTGTTATTTAAGTTAATCTATAGGATAACTAGTTGAGGAACGAAAAAGAACAAGTTGAGGGGAACTCACGAAATCGAAGAAGATGATCGAGATCGAGGCGAAGTGCTGAGGCGAGACCGATCAAAATCGAATGAGTTAGATGAGTTCGAGTTAAACCGATGAATTTTGCGGCAAAATCGGAAGAGGAGAAAAGCTAAAGCTAGCAAATCAAAAAGAAGGTTGCAGTTAGAAGATGGCGGATGAGACCGATCAAGATCGGGACGTGATCAAGATCGGAATCGATAACGATATGCTAACTTCGATGTCTTGCGACGATGATATCTGATATGTTGATGAAGAAGTGTTGATCGATCGATCGGCGGATCGGATCGGTGAAAGAAGAAATCGGATGCTTTGAGTCAAGTGACACGAGGGTCGATGAAAGTAAATGTGACACGAGGTCGGGATGTCTCGAATTGAAGAAAATTTGAACTTCAGTGCTTCGAGTGTCGGTATGCTGATCGACGTAAAAGTCCGTGAAGAAAAGTCTGTTGAATCAAGAACACCGAGACTCGATAAGTTATCAAGAACCAAGGCTCAGATAAAACTGGAGGCTCGAGATAAACTCGAAAGCTCGAGATAAACACGAAGGCTCGAGATAAACTGAAGGCTCGAGATAAGATCAAGAAGATCGATACCGGAAGAAAGAAAGAATATAGCCGGTTAGATTCGGTGGCGTGGACCAATGAGAGGAAGACAAAGAAGTCTGAAAAAGCCGCAAAAGCTCTGAGAATAGTATGGATTTGAATGTGACTCCATCAGCGGTAACATTCAAATCCACACTATAAATACAAGTTCTTCCTTCATTATTCGATTGTGGAGAATGTGGAAAAAGATGCTCTGAGCCAAGAGCCACATACACAAAGCATTCCCACCATAGAAACATGAGCGAAAGAAATACACGTATATTGAGTGTTCTATCCTGAATCTAAGCACAAATATAATATCCAAAGCTTAGAGAGATTTTCCCATCCTTAGCTTTTGAGGAAATTTAAACAAATGTAAGGAAAATCTCAACCTAGTTGAAACCAAACAAACCTTACCCAAATCGGTTTGATTAGTTAAGTTTGTAGGTGAGTGTGAACTTCGGTAAACATCTAGCAATCCCGAAAGGGGAGGGTAAGCAATCAAGTGAGGGTGATAAGTCCCGTTTGAGTGTGAACTCATGAAACATCTATAAGCGATCCAAGTGAGGGTGATAAGTCCCGATTTGAGTGTGAACTCGGTAAACATCTAGCAATCCCCAAAGGGAGGGTAAGCAATCGTGAGGAGATAAGTCCCGTTTGAGTGTGAACTCGATAAACATCTGTTGGGTGTTGGACTAACACGTTAAACTAAGTCCGATCGATTAAGTTGGTGCCCCGATGATAGGGAAGAGTGGATGTAGGGCGAGTTGTAGAACCATTATAAAATCGTGTGTTCTTTCTTTGCTTTATGTTCTTACTTTCCATATCATTCGATTAAACAAAAACACATCATTCTTAAAAGCAAAAAATTGGAATCACTCGCCTGCCCCCTTTGTTTTATATGCATTACATGTTTCTTCCGCACACATGGGTTTTTCACCAAATCGGGACCAACACAAGAGGAGGTGGAATTTTGTGGAATATTTTAATTATGGAGAAAATAATATATGAGATATATTCAAGATTTCTTGGAGATCAAGAAAAAAGATTCTCCCATATTATTTTCTACTAAAATTTAAACCACCACCCTTAGTATATATAGGGGATGAACTCTTCATCCCCCAAAGTAATTCAATGTGTTGGAAAAATTAGAAATCCATAAAGGTGGTGCAACATAATTTTATTTTTTCTTTTGTTAATTGTTCATGAGCATCCTTCCACCAGATTGTTGAACAAGGGCGAAGAATACTTGAGAAGGCTCTTTGGGTGTGTTCGTGTGAGCAGGATATCTATCTTCTCAGCGGTTTGTCACTCCAAAGGTTAGTTCACGTAAATTCCTAGCATTTCGCATGTATAGGACTTATGTGACTTGTTTATATGCATTATTTGTTGTTGGATTATTATTTGAATTAATATAGGATTAATTCATGCTAGTAATAATTCTTTAGAATTAAATTTGTATTTAAATATTCATCCCGAATAGATCAGGGGCAATTTATTCCCCAACAACTAGTCGATCCTTTTCGTTGTTGTCCATTTTGGCATGGGCGCCTTGGGGACTATTCATCGAATGTTATAGAGATTTAGCCCTCAAATCATCTCATAGTAGTGACCCATTCTACATTCGATATAAGTGATCTCTCATTAAGAATATCTTGACATACCTCACGTACCACCGTATAAGGATCATTAAAAGTTAACGTTTATCCTTCAATGGACATATCCATCACTCATTCATCATAGAATTAGGTTGGGAAATCTCCTCCTGAGTGATTTGTTCGACTCTCAATTCGGTTTTCCCATTGAACCTGCAAAGTGGGGTTTACAATTCATGTTGTGTTGCCATCATGGGTGGTAATCAATTTCACAGGCTTCAATCTCATTCCCCTAGATGAAGTCTCTACTTGGTCTCTAAAAATACCTTTTGTTAATGGGTCAACTATATTTTCTTTGGATCTCACATAATCCAAAGTTATAACACTTGATTTCAATATAATTTTCACTGATTTATGTCTTCGACGTATACGCCGAGACTTCCCATTATACTAATTATTAGTCGCTCTCCCAATAGCTGACAAACTATCACAATGTAAGATAATTGGTGGCATAGGCTTCAAATACATAGGAATGTCTTCCAAGAAACTGCGCAACCACTGAGCCTCTTCTGCAGCTAGATACAAAGCTATGAATTCGGATTCCATAGTTGATCTGACAATGCAAGTTTGTTTATAGGATTTCCAGGAAATTGCAGCACCTCCCATTACGAAAATGTAACCGCCAGTGGACTTAATGTTCTTGGAATTAGAAATCCAATTTGCATCTGTGTACCCCTCAAATACCACAAACATCTTGTATAGTGTAATCCATAGTTAACAGTGTATCGTAAATATCTAAGCACTTTAACCATCGTTTTCCAATGCTCGACATTGAGATTACTTGTATACATGGCAAGTTTGTTGACTGAGTTTACAATATTTGGTCTATCTGGTCAGATTAAGAACATGAGGACTTTTATGACCCTCGAATATTCAAGTTGTCTTACACTTTTTCCACTATTTTTCTGCATATTTCAAACTATTTCCATAGATGTTCTAGCAATCACATAACTGTCTTTGTTAAACTTATTAAAATTTTCTGGAAACATAATTACCTTCGAGATAGTGAATAGCCATCGAATGTCTTGGATATTCTCATGCCAAGTATCACATCATGAGGCTCATGTCTTTCATGTCAAAGTTTATTGACAACATTTTCTTAGTAGCCTGAATGTTTTCATTATTACCAATTATAATCATGTCATCCACGTAGAGGCATACAATTACGTAATCATTGTTGCTCCATTTCATATAGATGCACTTGTCACTTTGATTTATTTGAAAACCATTCACAAGCATTACATTATCAAATTTTTCATGTCATTGCTTAAGTGCTTTTTTCAATCCATACAAGGATTTTACAAGTTTACACACCTTATTTTCTTTACGAAATGACAAACCCTTCATGTTGTTCCATGTAAGGAAAATTTGTGGATTTCCAACTCGAACAAAGCTGCAAAAGGTATGATTAGCCTGATTTAAGTTTTCCTCGACACTCGAGCATATGTGTCGAAATAATCTACTCATTCAGCCTGTTTATACCCTTTAACCATAAGTCTCGCCTTGTATTTATCCACTGAACCATTAGGCTTCATCTTCTTCTTAAAGATCCACTTGTGGCCTAGAGGTTTGGGCAAGATTGGAAGGTCCACAAGTTCCACATATGATTTTGTAGAATATAATTTATTTCACTATCAATGGTTTCTCTCCAAAGATAAGAATCTAAGAAAGGCATAACTTCTTTATGTGTCACAGGGTCCTTTTCTAGCAAGTAGGTTAGAAAATCTGGATCAAATGATTTTTCTGTTCTAGCTCTCTTGCTACGTCTAGATCATTCATCTTCCTTTTGAACTTATTTAGCCCCAACATTTCTTACCTCTTGATCAACCTTTAGTTCAATAGAAGAGCGATCAACATACATAAACATTCTTCAAAGAAGAAAAACATCCCTAGCCTCTATCATAATGTTAACAGGCATCTTTCCAATTATCGATTTATGAACTAAAAATCATAAGCACTACTATCTTGTGCATATCCTATAAACACACAATCTACCCTTTTGGGACCTATTCTAGTTTGCTTAGGAGGAGAAATCGGAATATTTGCTAGACATCCCTAGACCTCAATGAACTTGTAATTTTCAGCGTTCTATTCTTATGCTCTGCAATTCCATTTTGTTATGGAGTATAAAGGCACAATTGTTTGATGAATGATGCTTTGACACACAATTGAGAAAATGATGATTCATGCTTACCACTTCTCACTTCACAACATTTTAATTTTCTTACCAATTTGGTTTTTCCTTCATTTTTTGTAATCAACAAACATCTCAATTCTTCGTCTTTACTTCTCATTAAGTAGACATATCAATATCTTGTACAATCATCAATAAAAATGATGAAGTAATTTTTACCGCCTCTCGATTATACTATTGGGATTTACGTGATGTAGTTTTGGTCTTTGACCTTGAATTAATGCTTGATTTCCTTTTACGTGGTGTTTTATCTTGTGACCTATGTTTGTACATGCTTCACTTTGCCATTTTCGCGATTCTACATCTTTGTGCGTGTGGTGTGTGATTTTCTTTGTGCAAGTGCGTTCAAAGCTTCGTAAAAGGTGATTTTAGTATCGGAAATAGAAAATGAAAATGCATCTTGATCAACAACGCGTGTACAACACTATTGATTACTCTTATATTGCTAATGAAATTGAGGATAAGAAAAACTTAAATGATTGAATTTTATTTATCGTCCATTATCTTTAATATGTCCAATTTTGTGTTAAGGTAAGAACTATAGTGCTAGGATGACTTGTGCCTATAGTATCTTTACGTCATCGTTTTCTTGCATCACTTATTTTTGTACCTTGAGCGAGTTGTAGTCCTTTACTTTTATTTTCATTTTTAAATAAAACCAACATTTAGAAGATATAAATTATGGACTCTTCAAAAGAACTTTGGGATAAGTTGGGTTGTATACGGGAACATATTTGCCTAGTAGATTGTTCTTGCTTCATAAGTTTTTCCGATTTAAACTTGATTTGTGAAAGGCCGCGGCTAATCACACATGGCTTTTTACTTTACACACCCGAAAAAATTTAATGTCTAAAATGTCCTAGTATAAATTGACAACTATATCCTTTGTGTATATTTTTTATATTATAATTTACTATTTTTTTACTCAATACACCCTAATCTTAAATTCATACACGTGATACGTCATCTTCCTCAACTCATTTACATCATTCTTGAAGAAAACATCATAAACCCTAACACCAAAAAATCCTACATATTAAAAACTCATAGCAATGCATTGGAAAAGAAGTATGGATTAAAGAACAAGTTTTAAGATACATTTTGTAAGTTTTCTTGTGCATTTCTTTCATTTAAACGGTAGATAGATGAGTTTATTTCGTGTTTTTCTTTTAAAAATCGCGACAATATTTTGTCAACCAAGGTGGCCGACCATTCAAATTTTCGGCCAGACTGGTCGACAAATGTAGAATTTGGCCACCTTGGTCGACCATTCAAAATTTTGGAAAGACTGGCCGACAAATGTAGAAGTTGGTCGCTCTAGTCAACATTTTATTCTTTTGGCTACAGTAGATGAATATTATAAATTTTGCCATAGTGGTTGATATTTTATTATGTTGTCCTTCGTGTATTTTTTTTTATACCATAATTTACTAATTTTTTTCTACTCAATACATCATAATCTTAAATCCATACATATGACACGTCATTTTCCTCAACTCATTTACATTGTTCTTTAAACTTGAAGAAAACATCATAAAAGCTAACACCAAAAAATCTACATATTAAAAACTCATAGCAAATGTATTGGAAAAGAGTATGAATTAAAGAACAAGTTTTAAGATACATTTTATAAGTTTCAGTGTGCATTTCTTTCATTTAAACGGTAAATAGATGAGTTTTTTTTGTGTTTTTCTTTTAAAAATCCCGATAGACCATTTTGTCGACCATTCAAAATTTTGGAAAGACTTGCTGACAAATGTATAAGTTGGCCGCTCTGGTCAACATTTTATTCTTTTGGCTACAATGGAAAATATTATAAATTTTGTCGTAGTGGTTGATATTTTATAATGTTGTCCTTCGTGTGTATTTTTCATATCATAATTTACTAATTTTTTTTTACTCAATACATCATAATCTTAAATTCATACAGTTGACACGTCATTTTCCTCAACTCATTTACATTCTTTAAACTTGAAGAAAACATCATAAACGCTAACACCAAAAAATCATACATATTAAAAACTTATAGCAAATGTATTGGAAAAAGAATATGGATTAAAGAACAAGTTTTAAGATACATTTTGTAAGTGTTCTTGTGCATTTCTTCCATTTAAACGGTAGATAGATGAGTTTTTTCGTGTTTTCCTTTTAAAAATCCCGACAGAGCTTTTTTCGACCAAGGTGGTCGACCATTCAAAATTTTGGCAGGTCTGGTCGACCATTCAAAATTTTGGAAAGAATGGTCGACAAATGTAGAAGTTGACCGCCCTGGTCGACAGTTTATTCATTTGGCTACAGTGGATGAATATTATAAATTTTTGTCGTAATGGTTGACATTTTATAATGTTGTCACTTTTGGTCCACCAGTGACTTATAATTTTCAATTTATTATGGTTTTGTTCATAAGATTCTAACACGATGTCGACCGAGGAGAGCAATGTAGGAGATTCTATTGGTAATGCAATTGTCATGGGTTACACAGATGTATTCACAACTAATGTCTTGTTCGATAATCGGGAAAAATTAGTAAGTTGGGTGCGTGAAAGTCGCTGAACAATATAATATTGTTATTGTTGTGGCGAATGCGATGGGGAGGAAATCTTCAAAAAGGCAGAGTGTTTTTGGGTTGTGAACGAGGTGGAGAGTATCGTCCTTTTAAAGGAAAAAATACATGGAAGCCACAAGTAGATGTGGATAATCAAGAGGAAAGAAATGAAGACATGCAAAAAGTCGAAAGAAAGAGGAATCGGGATAAAAAAATGTGGATGTCGGTTTTTGCTTAAGGGTAAGCTTGGTTAAAGGAAATGGGTCCATGGGTATTATCTGTTGATTATGTGGTGCACAACCATCTAATTGCTAAAAGTTTGCATGGCCATTCGTATATTGGCCGACTATCTAATATTGAGGAAGAATTGGTGTTGGATTTATCAGCAGGTAACGTTCAACCAAAAAATATTTTGGAGACCCTAAAGGAGAAAAATCCTATGAATGCATCCACCATGAAGGCAATATACAATATTTGTACTAGACATGGAGTCGTGGAGGAGGCCGGTCAATCTCAAATGCAACACTTAATGCAAAACTTGATGAAGCACAACTACTACTTTCTAGATCGGCGATCTGAGAATCCGTCTTTGTGTGAAGTTGTTTTTTGCTCATCCTCTTTGGTGTGAAGTTATTCTGAGCATTTTCAAATGTTATATTGATGGACTGTACTTATAAGTATAGGATGTCATTCTTGGTGATAGTTGGCATACCTCAACTAATATAACCTTTTCAGTAGCCAGTGTCTTTATGCAGGCCGAGAAAGAAGAAAATTACATATGGGCTCTTAGTACTCTGAAGGGGTTGATGAATAAAGAGACACTTCCATACTTGATTGTCACAGATTGGGAGTTTGCTCTGATAAATGTTGTTCAAGTTACTTTCTCTACTTCAAGTCATTTCCTCTGCGGATGGCATATCAACAAGAATGTCTTAGTGATTGTAAGGAGACATGATAACAAATGAGAAATGGGAAGATGTGTGGGTTGTGTGCTCATGAGTTGGTTGAGTACGTATTGGAGAATAAGTCAATTCCACTAAATGTTGTGGACGCTTTTTGGAAGAAGATAGATATGGAGAAAATCAATAGAGGGAAGAAAATCCAACACGATCCTGAGATAGTAAATAGATATGTACATTCTAAGGTCATAGTTGATGCAAAATTTGATGCTTTGGGGATGATGCGAGAGAGAATATTGATAGTGAAGAGGATCAAGAGGTTGCTAACCCAACCACCACGTTTTTGCTCGAGCAAATGACCCAATTCACACTCGTGGTGTCCTAAAGACCAAAACTAAAGCTTACAAGTCAACGAAGCGCAACCCGAGCAAGTTCGAATATGTTGAGTCGAAAATTGATAGTTGTTCCCCATCACCACCAGTTGTGTACGAAATCGGGCCAAATGTGAATCCTGCCATATTCAGCAAGATAAAAAAACCAAAATTCTTTGATGCGCTATGTATATATTTTTTTTTTTTTTGTTAATCTTTTTTTATAAATATAATTGTTTGTTGTTAATTGATTAGGTCAGACATCCCTCGAGAAAAAAAAACATCAACCAGTTCTTCGTTTACTGATAAGTTGCCCTTACATTTCTTAACTTATATTGCGGGTACAACAGACGTTGCGGGTGATGGACATTGCGGACTTCGGTGTGTTGCAGAGTTAATGGGTATGCCATCAAGTTCTTGGGGTCAAGTTAGAGGGGAACTTCACTATGAATTGTACAATAATGTTGAGTTATATGTAAAGGTGTTTTATACGAAATTGCTATTTATGGAAAGCGTGTTGAAAAGTGTATGGATAGACTCACATGTTACAAAGATTTCGCCCAAAAAAAAATTGTTTACATTGCCTGAGATGGGACACTTGACTGCATCGACTACAATGTTGCCCTCGTCACCTTGTCTTCCGTCGGGTCTTTCACATTCCTCCCGTTGCGGATAACTATTCATAATGATGTTGCTCTGAAAGTCATTTGCATAGCTTTCATAAACAATAATCATTTTATACAAGTATATTTGATCCTTTTCCAAGTTTTCTTCATTAATACTATCTAAAATGACCTAAACATTAGTTTTCCAATTTTTTGCTCGTAGGTGCATCTTAAAGAGGGTCATCCTCTTCCGCCGGTAGTAAATCAATGGTTTGAAAATTGTATTATAATCTATTTATATTTTTAGTTGGTTAATTCTTATTTTTCCTTTGAACAACCAATTAAATTATCTTACAAGTAAAAAATAATCTCACAAAGAGACTAAGAAAGTGTCTCTAAGGGCCCGCTTGGTATGACTTAGGAATGATAATGGTAAAGAGTATCATTGAGGGGTCAATTACTAAGGATTATTGATTGCATTGTTATTGCTTGGTTAGAACATCAACAATGGATGTTATGTGAGATGGATTGAGTGGGTGGACGCAAATTAGATTGGTCATATTACTTAAATGGACATCCATTATTTATTATTATGAATGTATGGATGATGCTCGTTTTATTGCTTGAATGTATGATGTTGTTTTAATATATGTCCCTACTTGAAAAATAATTAAATATTTTATTAAAAAAAAAGATTCTATTCATTAAGTTTGGAAGTTTTATTTTTTGTATCTATGTGTTCCTCATATACTTTATTACTTTATTTTCAATTGTATTGGTAGACAAACCTGCATTTTTTCCCTCTTATTTCTCTGTCTCGTTCTTCTAGTCTTAAATACATGTGCTTCTAGTCTTCCTTGAATCTATAGCAACAAAAGATTAAACTTGAATAAATTCAGAAGACGTGTGAATAATAACATCACTACTTTTACTTTTTTCATTGTAACCAATATCTAAGACACCTTGAGTTCATCAGGTTCAACCATTTTTCTTGTCAACTCTCCGAAAAGCGTGACAGAAAAAATTAGCAATACTACTGTCGATAAGAAATAGATATATAAATCCTCCAAAAGTTCAACTCATTCAAATCACAATTAACAGGAAAAAACACAAATTTTATACTCATCCAACTCTACTAAACAAATTTCATAATCATCCAATACTGCATAAATTTCATAAACATAACAATAGTTCAAATACTAATAGAATTTTGTTTGCAACATAATATCTGTTCAAATCCTACTTTATATATAAAACTAGTTTTCAAAATAATAACATCCTGGTTCATCTTCTTCCTCTGTCCCTTTGATGACGATGACCTCCACGATTTGGAGGCACTTGCACAACTACATCTACCGCCTGTAGAGTTGCCCTTGCTTCGTCGACCTTAGGCATAACCTCCTCCGTGGTGATCCTCTCACCAGCCCCCTCAACGTGATGGGGTTATCTTTGAAAATATGTTTTTACTTTGTATAATAGCACCAAATTTCATTTTTTTTCTTTGAAATAAATTATTTATCCTTTATTGCTTTAAATATCATCGAATGTTACATATATTTCTTCGTGATAATTGTTCAATAATTAGTACGTGTTACATTGTAGTTAATTTAGTGATACAAGATCACAGAAGATTAAATTAATAGTCTCTTGTAACTAAAAGTACAAAATTCACAACCTAGATGGAAATGAGCGATCCATCGTGAAAGGTTGAAGTGTAAAGGCTCGGATTGAGCATGTCTTGACCAAAAGATTGCACTAGTGCATTATGATCTTGTTGAATAGGACCTCTGAGGAGGATAAATTCTTCAGAACTGAATATAGAAGAATTAGACCTCAGTGGTTAGTTATTTCTTAATCCCCGTCCCTTAAATAGGATCGTGTGGAATTAATAACTATTGTTTTGACTTATGATGGGTAGAGAATCAATGTGATTCAATACCTTGTATATTGAGCAATATTATTAGTTACACGACTATTGCTAAGATTTAATACGGAGAATCAGTGTGCAAGTGCGTCTTGCTTGATTTGTCCCCTTGGGAGACTCAGAAGTTTTATCATACTAAATCTTGCAAGTAGAATTAGTTTCCGGTATGGATAATAATGTTGAGTCGTTCCTGAACCAAGGAAAAAGATATTAATTAAAGTGAAACTATTTCAGTGGCTTAAATTAATTGATGGACTAGATAAACTTAAACACGGGAAATAATAACCGGGAGCCATATTAACTGTAATATGGGTTAAGATGGATAGTGCAATATTAATTATGTAGTGGGATTAATTAATATTTATGGGCTTGAATAATATTGTGGCTCAATATTGGAAATTCAAGGTCCTTGTAAGGTTCAATCTTAATTCTCCTAAAGGTCCCTCAAGTAGCCCAAAGATAAAGTCCAATAACTGAAAAATGTGTTTAAAATAAAATAAAATATTATTGCCTATTTTTCCTGTATTTTTCGAAAATAAATAAATAAAAGAGAGAGAAAATTTTCTTTGAATTTTGTTATGGAATGAGGATAAGTATTCTTGGAATACAAGTTTATCTCATTAAATTCAAGAAAACTCTCACTTGCTATTTATTTGTGATTTTCGAAAATTATGAGTAAAATAAGGAATGAAAGATTTTCTTGATTTTCTTGAAAATATATTATGGAAGATATGTATTTATGGAATCTGAGAATATCTCATAAATTAAAGAAGATCTCAATCTTGAAAATCTTGGCCCTTATTTTTGAAAATATCCATAACAAGTGGATGTGAGATTTTTTGTGGAATATTTTAAATATGGAGAAAATAATATATGAGATATATTCAAGATTTTCTTGGAGATCGAAAAAAGATTTTCCCATCTTATTCTCACTAAAAAATTTCGACCACCCTCCCTCTTATAAATGGGGATGAATCTTTTCAAATAAAGTCTCAATTCCATGTGTTGGAAAAATTAAAAATCATGAAAGGTGGTGAACATAATTTTATTTTTCCTTTTTGTTAATTGTTACGAAGTATCCTTCCGGGATTGATTGAACAGGACGAGGGAATCTTGAGAAGGCTCTTTGGGTTTGTTCGTGTGAAGCAGGATATCCATCTTACCGGCGGTTGTCACTCAGGAGGTTAGTTAAGTATATAAACTCTTAGCGATTCGTGCGTCGTAGGATTTATGTGACAAATTTATTGCGATAATTTGTTGTTGAATTATTATTTGAATTAATAGAGGATTAATTCATGCTTTAGTAATAATTGTTAGAATTAAATTTGTATTTAAATATTCATAGAATAGATCCCGGACAATTAATTCCCCAACACAACGTTGCAATAGTGGACCTAGCAGAGCACATGCTTGTGCAATCCTATCTTGTGGGTGTATTTTTTACCCTCACTGGATGGTTTTGCATCTATCTGTGCTCGTGATTTTGCACTCTGACATGAGAATTGGTTCTATACCACTCCATGTAATCTTCAGAACATTGCCACAGAGGGAAAGCACACTCACCAAGTCATTCTTCAATGAGAACATGATCTCTTAACCTATTAAAATGTTCTGCCCGTGCAATCAATGCTTGTTTCATTTTTCCTGTTGAGAGACACTTACACCGAAGCCTCTGAACAACAGACATAGCTGGTATCTTTTGGATGTAGCCATACTACCTCAAAACATTATCCTGCATGTATGGTTCAATTACATCGTTCGCTGAGATGTAACCATCGTAGTGTGACAAGCTGCAATTGGAATCTCTCTCTCACATTTGAATATGGGGCCCAATTTACCTGTATTGATTACAGTTAATATAACAACATAATAAAAAAAGATACAAAGAATAGAAAATTGAATAAAGAAATCACCTCAGATGCAAGAAACTGATCTAAGCTTTCCCTCAACGAAGTAACGCGGGCTTGGGATGGCTTTACCACTGATGTTGACCACTTCATAGCCAATGGACCGTCTTCAGTAAAATTTGGGTTCGACTGAGGCCGAATAAGTTAAGAAACCACTCGTAGATCCAAGCCTATATTGAATAAGATAGATTAAAAAACATTGCAATTAACATGGACAAATTAAAGTAAATTTTTTACCTCTAACAAAGTGAGATAGTCGGATATCTGCCTCACATCACCATTAGATGCATCCCCAAGTTGTCTGTACAAATGTGCAAGAGTTGCAGCTCCCCATGCATAATGATATACTTGCGACATGTCCTCAAGGCACTCTAACCATACAGTGGACACTTGGGTGCCAGTCTTGTCAGCAAACAAAACGCAAAAGACATACAATATATAGGCTCTAGCTGCGTACAATACTTCATCGACATTTTGTGATTATGCGTATTGCTGGTAACGAGTCTTCAACCACTCAACCTTGATGGACGAGCCCTTTTCACCATCCGTTGTCATTCCCAACAACCTTTGTAGATCTCCCCTCCACCTAATTGTATGATAAGATATAATAGGACGACCAGTAATAGACAAACCAGTCAGACAATGAACGTCATCAAGCATGATTGTCATCTCCCCAAACAAGAGGTGAAAGGAATTTGTCTCCGGATGCCACCGTTTGACAAAGGCTGCTATCAAATTCTTGTTAAGGTGAGTGTAGGAGACATTCTTGATTCTCAAAAGCCCAATATGAGCAAAGTGACTCCTAAACATCTGATCTTGTGGATTTTCCTCGAAGTCCCACTCCAAAAGTTTGCCTATATAATTGTGAAATTGCAAGACGAGTCGTTCAATCCCATCCCAAATATTAGCAGCTACATGTTTCCTAAACTCCGGAAGAAGTGGTGGAATTAATATGTTATCATCCTCTTTGTTATCCCCGTCTTCCTCATCACCTCTATTATTTTGATGTTGTTGCTCAATTCTCTCATAAAATGGCACTTGTTGTGGCGATTGTTCATTTTCAACAATCTTCTATTAGATGCGGTGGGTATTCTTCTTCTATACACTGCACATTATTATGAGAGCCTGAGAGGAAAATGTTAAAAATTCTCTTTTGTAACATATAATTTAAAAGGACGCCTGCATTTTTCTGGGAGACCCTTTGATTAAGGCTACTTTTGGTGCAAGATTTGATTTTTTTTTTCAACCATCAGGTTTCTCTATCAATTTTTTAATTAAATAATTTTTGTTGTTCATGTTTGTGTAATTTTAATACGTGTCTGTTTGGAGATTTCCATACTATCAATTGAATCTAATGAACTTTACATCAAAATGCAAATCTTGTTTCTGTGTGCTTCACTTAGTAGTTAATTGTTTGTTTATAGTTATGGAATATAAAAATAAGTAGTGCTCCGTGTTTTTGTTAATTGATTTATCAAAGGAATCCAAATCTGTCATCTGATTAAAAATCCCACATACCTAATAACTCAGTCATTGTTATTTGGAATATTATACCTAATTTCACTTTTGTTCATATACTAATCAATTAGTCAGAAAGAAACAAAAGAACAGAAATGTACATTTAGTTTAAATTCATATGATCACAACCTACATTACACGTCTCACATGAGAATTTGTCTTAATTAATTCAATTCAAGTTAAAGGACTTTCTTTTCTTATCGAGCATAGACAATAGTAGTATCTTACCAAGCTCAGAAGGTACTTAGGAATTAAGAATATGTAAATTTGACCAATAATGACAAGTGTACACATGAAAATCTATTGAACATGTAAGCTTCAAAAAATTTTGAATTAAAATTCAAAAGAAAGTGCAGATGCAAAAGAGACATGTGATATAATTAAGCAAGAATCTCATACTTTTGTGGAGTGTGAGGAAATTATGGTACGAATAATTAATGGGGTTGCAGGCTGCAAAATAATATATTTTCAAAAGTTTCAGTTTGATTATTCTACCATTTATATTCTTACAATGAAATCCAAAAAAAGTAAAAAAATCTCACATGAGACGTTTTTAGGCATGAGATGAGGTACAATTTAACACAAATCACATCCACTCTTCCCAAAGTATCAAAACGCCAATGCCCAAATTATGTCATGTCTCACCGTGAGACCGTCTCATTCAAGTGTGCCTCAAAAAAGTTATACAAAACAACTCATCAAAAATCAAGAAAACCCCACAGTTACATAGTGTTAACTGGATTGAGGAAAGTTAAAGCTAAATTTAGAGGAATAAAAAAACAACCTTTGCAAAAGAAAATAGAGAGCGTGTAACAAAGAAATTGCAGCATGACTTTTTTAGTACACATAAAGAATGCACCTTTTTTTTTTTGCTCACGTTCAAAAGACAGAGCGTAGATTGGAGGATATAAATTAAAGGGCTTCTAAAATACTCAGAAAGACCACGATTTTGAGATTCCTATTGTATACATGTATTCACTTTTTCTTTACAAACTCCCTTTTTTTTTTTTTTTATAATAGTAGTGCCCTAATTCCATGAACACATGCCAGGCGTAATTTAAAAAAAAAAACAATCTATAACAACAAAATACAGTATACCCACCATTTAATACATCCTAGTATATTTCAACACTGATAAATCATTCATCCCGTGCAAATTCATGCTTAAATCAATCATATTTTAAAATTAAAAATAGAAAATGAAATATTTGAATTAAAGAAAAGAGAATCCAACCAAATTCAGAATACATACCGATATTGGGAATATCTTGACGATTTAGGGCCATACTTAAGAGAAAACCAAAAGAGACGACAATTCTTCTCCTCCTTCTCGCCTCCCCTCTGCTGCGTCGCGCTGAAAAGAAAAGGAGCGTGGGTTTTTCTTTTCTTTTTTTAAGTTAGGTTACTTTTGGAAGTGTTGAATAGATATATATTGGTTTTTTTATTTTTAATTGAAAGTGTACAATGGACCAAATACTGTGTGTATTAAATAAAGATTAAAATATTAAATGTGTGTGTAAAGTAATCGGGTATGTAAAAAAAAAGCCCATGTTTGATTAGCCGCGGCCTTTGTTAAAAGATATTGAAGAAAATCTTGATATTTTTGCTAAGCTCATTCAATATATTAAACAAACCGATGATAAACACATTGATCATATATTCCTAATATTCTGTTGAATAACCTGATACTTACAATAATGTTAATCATATAGGAAAAATTATACTCGCCTTCCTAATCAGATTTCGTATGATAATAAGGTTTTGAGTAAGTTTTCCATGTCCTCACTAAATCTGTTAATGTGCATCATGCTACCAATTTTGTGATAAGTAAGACACAGTCTTCCATGACTTAGTCTAAAATTGATGAGATGAAAAATGTGTCCTGCTTCCAATGCTATTGGATCTATGATGTATCACATGGTGAACACTAGACTTGCTATTGCATATTCTATTAGCTGCTTATGTAGATATATCCAAGTATGACTCATTCAGATGATTTGAAGTGACGTTCTAAGTATTTTAACAACACAATGAAGGGTAAGTCTTTAAATTCTCTATACTGCAAATGGTGTTAGACTAATTGCTTTTTGTGGATGCTAAAAAATTGTTATTATCCTTTACATATAAGTCTTGTGCACATGTAGATAGTGCTCGTCACCCAGCTGAGCAAATCAGACCTTTTGTAGTGACCAAACCAGACAATAAGGTTAGATCGATCAATCTTCAGTGAACGATTGCTTGGGTCGCACAACTGACTAAGAGTCTCCCGCTCCCTGACCACGAAGGCACTAAAAGATCTTATGCTCGCATGAATCCACATGGATAGAGTGGTCGGCAACGCGAGCGAGCATATCCAGCCAATAAGCTTTTGCACGGGCTTGTATCCTCGCCCTCGTCGTCGTCTCCCAATAAAAATGGGTTCGGCTCGCCTGTAAAGACATGCATGATTTCCTAAAGCATGATTCTCCAATGTACGAAGATCAATAAGGATTAGGGGTGAACATCAAGGAGATAAGGTACATCCGCATTAATGAGAATATTACATTAGCATTAAATGGAGAGTAGACCTACAACCAATGAAAGTTGAGGATATAACTGCAACCAATATGAACAAGAAGATAGGCCTTCATCCTGGGAGGACAAGGTAGCAAAGCCGGCCTAGGTAGGACAACTAGTCCTAGGAGGCTACGAGGCTAGGAGGAATTGTACGATTAAGATCGAAATCCTAAAACAAACGGTCAAAATGGACATCGAGAAACCATTTGTAAACATTGTAAAGGGTTGATACCTTTATTTGCTATCCATATAAGAGGACTCATACATTCTTGTTCTACTAAACTTTGTCTTGCATTTATTACTTAAGTATTCTTGAATAGCCACATTAAACTCAAGTCAATAGTGTAACTCGATCTATCAACAACCAACATAATAATAATTTTATAACAAAGAAAGACAAAGTCTTGTATACACCAACTACATTGTGCAACTCAAATGCATTTTTGAAACGTGCAATTATTTTTGTACAGAAAAATGCAAAGGTATTTTGAGTCGATCTCTCCGTATCCAAGGGTGAAGTGGGAAGGGTAGGCGGAGGCGTTTTATGGTCGCCTAGCGCCTAGGCCGCCTAGAAATATCCAATTTTTTTTTTAATTTTTCCAGAAAATAAAAGCAATTAGGCATAGTTGTACATCGGATAAGACCCATAAAGCATGAGCTGCCGAGTATATTACACATTATAGTCTATTTTATAAAGCATAAAGCATAAAGCATATATCGGACTATGACTTGATAGGCTATAGCTTCCCCCCCCACCCACTCTCTATTTCTTCTTCCGCTATTTCCAATTCCACCCACTGTATTACCTTTTTCTCCCATTTCCTATATTTACCAACAAACACAAACACACGGTGAAATGAAATAACCCACATCAAATTTGAGGTGTGTGCCGCGCGAGCTGCGGTGGAGTGGCAGCGTGCACGGAGGCACGAGCGATAGGCTTAGAAATTAGGGTTTTGAATTTTTTTTTTTGTCGATCTCTTCTCATTTTTTTCGTAATGGTGTAGTTGTGGGGGTGGAACTGAATAAAAGAGTGTTTTTTTAAAAAAAAAAACGCCTTGGTGAAGAACCGATTTGGCCGCCTAGGCGTGACAAACTCCTCCGAGCGATTTTCCGTCCGATTTTCGTAAAATTGGGGCGGCCGGCTGCCGCCTAGCCCGATTTCTGCATTGATCAACAGGAGTGAAACATGCATACTAATATAACTGAAACATGATAGATTTAATTAAAAATATGAGATGAAATATGTAGTCTAATATAATTAAAATATGTAAACTAATATAACTGAAAAATAAAGAATACACGGATCTAAAATTCGACGAATATATTTAGACTTTGAGTTGATATGCTGTGAAACTTGTTCACCGTGAAATTGATTTTTTTACATGCATACTCTTTAGTAATATAAGTCACACTCTTTAGTAATATACGTCACACCCTTCAATTATCACTACGATATTCTCTGTTATAATATAAGTCACACCCATCATTTTTATGAGTAATACCCTTTATAGTAAAAAAATCACACCCTTTATAGTAAAATGTCATTCTCTTCAGTAATATAAATCACACTTTTTAACCAGTTTTACCGTGAAACTTGTTCACCCTATACTTTGTCTTAAATTTTGTCTTTGCTAAATAGAAAAGATGGCGGGAAATCTCACGTCCCTTCGCACGCTTCCTTTTCCTATTTAATAGTTAATACCCACCCTCCACTCCACTCGTCAAATTTTTTAAAAATTGCAATTCCACAAATTTCTAGGGTTTCTAAAATTTCAAATTCTAAACCCATAATTCGTCTCTGATGGGTTTATCTCAAATTCATATCAGCAAAGTCTTCTGATACTGAATTGTACTCTTAAATCTATTTTTCCCCTTCAATTACTGGCGGTAGTAATGG
Organism: Stenogyne calaminthoides; assembly: GCA_037126765.1. NCBI lineage: Eukaryota > Viridiplantae > Streptophyta > Magnoliopsida > Lamiales > Lamiaceae > Stenogyne > Stenogyne calaminthoides. The sequence continues at coordinate 19,890,968 of JBBCBC010000010.1, read as the reverse complement.
GAAACAAGGTCACAGAAGAATTAATTTCGACGGTGCGGTCGATTGTCGGCGGCGAATTTCCCGACATGGACATAATTCGAGCTCTGCACATGGCGAACAACGACCCAACCGCCGCAATCAACATCATCTTCGATGCACCCAGAAGCTTCAAGAAGCCCGATTTCCCGAAGAAGGCCGAACAGCCATCCAATGGAAATCCGAATGTGGAGCCTCCGGTTGTTGATTACGGTGTAAAGAAATCTGTTAGTCGGATTGAGAATCCTGATTCTAGGTCAAGATTAAACGCGACTTCGAACAGTAGGGTTGAAAGCAAACAGGAAGAGGGAAATGCTGAGATTAATAGAGGAGGGACGAAAGAAATGGGGAATGAGTGGTGGTTTGTGGGGTGTTGTGAGGTCGCAGGGCTTTCCACTTGTAAAGGAAGGATACTGAAGCCTGGTGATGACGTGAATTTCACTTTTCCGGTTGAGAAAAAAATTGAAATCGCCGTCATCTGGGAAGATAGGGGTGGACGAGGCCGTCAGGTGGCTATGTGCTCTGAGATTGTAAGATTTTCTACCAATGGCTGTGGAGAGGTACTGCGGATTTTCCTTTCCAAAATTTGAGTTTGCTTTTTTTTGTTAATTGTTAGCAGACTTCAATGATACCATATCTGCACTTAGGTTCTATATGTTTAAATTCTTCGCATTTGGTTTTATGTAATCGACGGATAGATGTTGCTCTTTTGTTGGTAAATAAGTTTAAGGTGATTTCAATAAGATAATTTAGTGATACAAATGAACTATGGGGCAAGTCGATTAGTTGTTTTGCTGCAACTGGTCACATTCTTTGAGTGCTTTCTGTTGAATCTTTTAATTAAGCGTAGAAATTTTGCAACAATAAACTAGATTGTAACAAATGCAGTCACTTCAAAATTTTGATACCACGATTTTGATAACTTTAAATGATTCCAGTGACGAAGTTTGGTTTTGCTACATTAGCAAATATTTCATGTTTATCTAGTGTAGTACTAATAATATATCTTATAAGAAAAGTTCTACTCGCAATACCTTGTTTCAATGAATAATATATCCATTTTGTTGGTTGCCTGATATGACATTTCTATGGAGTGGTGCAGATTGGTCGTATTCCAAATGAATGGGCCCGGTGTCTTTTACCCCTGGTGAGGGATAAGAAAGTTTGTGTAAATGGGTATTGCAAATCTGCTCCTCCTGTATTGGGGCTTATGGATTCTGTTATTTTAGATACCAGGTATGTTGATTAATTGGGGTTTGTATTGATTCACATTTTGTGTGTAAATTTATTGCGAAAATGTTCAATTATTAATAATTTAGTACTCAAAATAAATTTGTTTTAAACTCCTTTCTTGGTGTAGCATTTATATAAACAGCTCTATGTTCCAAAAAAACCATCAGACCTCACTTAAGGCTTCAAGTAATTCAGCTGAGGAGTCCATTGTTCACCCACTCCCCACTTTATTCAAGTTGCTGGGACTTGTTCCTTTTAAGAAGGTAATATTCTTTTCCAATCCAAAATATTAATAATTCATTTAAAAAATATGGATAATCTCTGAATGAAACTTATAATGCTGAGGAATTGTTGTGTTTTGTCTTGATTGCAAGTATGTTGACTTCACCTGTGTTCTAATATCTTTTCTTAATTGTAGGCAGAATTTACTCCCGGAGATCTGTACACAAGGAAGAGGCCTTTAAATTCTGAGGTACAGTCTGGAAATATATTGGACAATAAGCATGGCTTTTTAAGTATTTGCTTTTCATAACAGGACAGCTCTACTTTACCATCACCCTTTCCACATATAAATAAGATCAAGAGTACACCTTCTGGTGATGGAACTAATGTTGAAAATGAGGAGTCGATTTCTGACAATGACCTTGACAATATTGTTGGTGTTACTGAAAGCTCAGACTTGGAGGTAAATTAAACTCAAGTGACTCTGCTCTCAAACTATGTTGTTTTTTTTAGGGGTTTTTTTATTCTTGTTATTCCTACTTCGGTTTCAGTTCTGTCGACTTTCATAATTGAAAATAGTCCTGTAACTTTCAATTTTTCGACATTTGGTCCTGTATGAGCTGTAAGAGGTGAAACATCCGGTTGATCAATCAGATTCTGCCATGTGGACACATCAAACTCTGACACGTCAGCGTCAACCGGATATATAACTTCCTATAGCCGGTTACCGGACCAAAATGTTAAAAAGTGAAAGTTAGAGGACTATTTTCAATTCTTGAAAGTTGATAGGACTGATATCTAAATAGGGGTAACTTGCAGGACTAAAATAAACTATTCTCCCTTATTTTTATTTGTTACATAATTTAATTTCTAATATCTTAGGAGATGGAACCTCCTAGTACCCTACTGTGTGAACTTCGCCCTTACCAGAAGCAGGCCCTTAATTGGATGATTCAGCTGGAGAGGGGACATTGTGTGGATGAGGCTGCAGCTACTCTACACCCATGTTGGGATGCTTACCGTCTTGCAGACAGGTATTAATTGTTTTACTAAAAGGTATTAGTTGGTCATTATTAGCTGTTTAAAAGGTATTAGTTGGTCATTATTAGCTGTTTACACTAAAGTATTAGTTGTTTTCGTTGAACAATATTAGTTGTGCACCATTTACACGGTGCACCCAAGTGTTACTCATGTATTCTTTTTCACTGACAGTTGGTTTTTATTTGTTTGCAATTGCAGGAGAGGTTTAGTTGTGTACCTAAATGCTTTTTCAGGCGATGCAACAGTAGAATTCCCAAGCACGCTTCAAATGGCTAGAGGAGGAGTATGTTACAATTTTTAACTTTTTATCACATTTTTGTATTCTTTTTCACAATATTCATGCATGAATAGAGAACAAATGCAGATTTTGGCAGACTCTATGGGACTTGGGAAGACTATCATGACTATATCTCTCCTTCTCAGTCATTCTGAAAGAGGTGGATCAAGTAGTGCATCTACAAGCCAGTCGTCCAATAACTGCGAATCAAGCGTTAGTTCAGAAAAATCTCCAATACCTCCAAAGAAAAAACCAAAATTTACTCGTTTTGAGAAGCTTATGAAGCAAAAAGCTCCACATTTTGGTGGTGGAAATCTCATCATATGTCCAATGACACTCATAAGCCAGTGGAAGGTACAATTTCTCCGTGGTTTAATATTGTTTTTGATGATATTGTAGGAGTTACTGTGGAACATATGATTGGATTTATCCTTCTTAGACAGAGATAGAAACTCATGCTCAACCTGGGATTCTGTCGATTTATGTACATTATGGACAAAGTAGATCAAAGGATCCAAAAGTTCTATCACAGAGTAATGTTGTGCTGACTACATATGGAGTGCTAGCTTCAGAATTTTCAACTGAGGTACTTTTGCTTTCTTGGTGAAGTAGCTTAGATGATTTCTAATCACCCCTTTGAAGTGTTGGGGTTGCACATACTTGTTCAGAAAATCAAGTGCAATGTTATACAGATCTTGCTTCTCTATACCCCTGATGTAGGGATGTAAACGATTCTAATCCGAAGTGAATATTGCAGTATACGATTTGATTCGTTAAACTATTCAAATATTCATATTTTTTTAAGTTCGAATTTTAAATATGATTCTCATTCGATACGAAAGAGGTATTCAAATTATTCTATAGTATTCGACTATCCGATTCAAAAAAAAAAATCTATTTTCTTTTCGATAATTATTTATATATTGTTCATTAAATGTTCAGAAACAAAATATATTAAATAATACTATATGTTATCAATTATTCATTAATTATAATATATTACTAATTTACTTAAATTCATAATATATAATTATACATAAACTATTTATTAAATAAAAAATAAATATATTAATCTTATATTCATGAATACCAAACTAAATACAATGATGCTCGTATATGAATTTTAATACTTTTCAAATAAAAAAATAAATTTGTATTCAATCAAACTTGAATATTTCAAATTCGAATCTTAATGTTTGAATACGAATACCAAATTGAATAAAAAACACTTGATTCTTTTACATCCTTACCCTGTGTAGTGTGCTGATAAATACCTGTTTATTCTTCATTCTCTTTTGTAGAATTCAGAGGATAACAGGGGATTATTTTCAGTTAGATGGTTTCGAGTGGTTCTTGATGAGGCACATACCATAAAATCATCCAAAAGCCAAGTTTCTATGGCTGCTAGTGCTCTTGCTGCTGATTGTCGATGGTGCCTTACTGGTACACCTATCCAGGTTAATATTTAAATGATTTAAATGCAATACAAGCTTATACTTTGTTCTATAACATTTTCTTCCTTTCCCTTTAAAATACTATTATCATTCCAGTTTTCGACATATTTGTTGGGATTTCATTTGTTATTGGTTGCACATTTTGCTCTGCTATTATATATTGCTGCTACATAATTCGTACTCGTTTGAGTAACTTCTCTTTGTTGGTGGGTTACTTTACTAAATTATGGGCGTGCACTAACTTTGGAGTTAACATACGTGGTAGTTATTCTCTTCCTCCTACTTCTCAGTTTATTGCTAATGAATATAAACAAGACAAAGACTATATTGAAAGAAATTAAACAATTTAATCCAATTTGAACTAGCAACCCACTCCATCCGTTGCGAAAAAAAAGTAATTGTGATATTCTTTTAGTTTATTGTTATATCAAACACATAGTAATTATCATGGCAGTCATTGGTACCTTTAGATGTAGTATTACTTATTGGGCAGTGTATACGATTAGTTTCTGTTCTTGCCTACTTGGAATTATAGCTAGTGAAGATCTGATTTCAAGTGAATTAATTATAAATGGATAACAGTAATTAACATTTCTCTTGGTGTAAAATGTACTTATGCTTGAGTTTGTAATTCTTTCTAACAGAACAACCTGGAGGATGTTTACAGTCTTCTTCGATTTTTGAAGATTGAGCCTTGGGGAAGCTGGGCTTGGTAAGGTGTTAATTCGTCTTTCTTTTAAATGCCAGTTGATGTCCAAGTATTTTTATTTGGACTCTTATTGGAATAGTAACAGTGGTTGTTTCTAAATGACACTATTTGATAATGTTTTGTGTTTCTTTGAATAATGTTGCAGCTTGAATTTATCTCCCTCAGTTTTATTTGTACTTTGTTTTCTTTCTCTTATACTCCCTCCGTCCTAATTTAGATTGGCCACTTTCCGAAAATATCGCCCTAATTTAGATTGACCATTTCCTAAAAGGGAAATAAATCAACTTTCTTTACAAAACAATACCCCTTACAAACAACACTTATTTACACTACATGCCACTCTACTACACACACACTAAATTCACTTTACACCATTTAATACTAATAAACAACACTTTTCTTAAAGTTGAATTGACATCCATACCCCTCCACCAAATCCACTTTACACAATTTAATACTAATAAAACAACACTTTTCTTAAAACTTGTATCTACAGTAAATGGCCAAACAAAATTAGGACGGAGGTAGTATCACCTTTTATGTTTTTAATTTTGTACATCTCTATAGAAGAACTGACTTTTTAATTTGGGAGTAGAGATTTCCGGAAATTAAGGTTTCACTTGTGGGAAGTACTTACATTTTCACATTTATCGCTCCAATTCCTTTTTGGTCCCATAATAAGTCTATCGTCTAAACTAGTAAATTCCATCTATTGTTCATTCTTCATTATTATATAATAGGGAGAGAGACTACGAGTTCAGCTTTAAATCCTTCCTACTGAGGATATATCCTTAAACTCTTAAAATAGAATTAAGCTCTTGTAGAAAAAGACAAGAAATCACATTACCTTAGTAATTAGTTTTCTATTTATCACTACTTGATTGCCTCATTTGTTGACCTTGTCTTCTTTTGATTCCAATTTTGTTACATCGAACTAGGTCATATCATCTGGACTACTCATTTCGTAGTGTCCTCGTTTCCTCTGCCACAACTGGCTGTTCTTAAGCTTGCACTTTTTTTCTTTTTTCCCTGTTATGCTTGTTCAATGCCTGGATAATATACATATTATTAACTCATATTGCAGTTAGAGTTGTTCTCTTTTTTTGGCTTATGTGCTACTGATAAAATCTTGATATATGTATGAAGGTGGAATAAGCTAGTACAGAGACCCTTTGAAGAGGGTGATGAGAGGGGATTAAAGTTGGTCCAATCTATCTTAAGGTCAATCATGTTAAGAAGAACTAAGTATAGCACAGACCGAGAAAGCAGGTGGGTATCTGAAGCTACTGTTTTCTGGCAATTTTAAGGGGTTTTTTTTTTTTATTTAAAAAAATACTGGATTGCAGGCCAATTTTAGTCCTGCCACCTGCGGATATTCAAGTGATATATTGTGATCATACTGAAGCAGAGAAAGACTTTTATGAAGCATTGTTTAAAAAATCGAAGGTACCAATTTGTACTTTATCTGCATGTGGAATTTACATTTTGATATATCCACTTGACTAAAATTCATTTATACATCTTTAGGTGAAGTTCGACCAATTTGTGGAGCAAGGCCGGATTCTTCACAACTACGCTTCAATTTTGGAACTGCTTTTACGTCTTCGTCAATGTTGTGATCACCCATTTCTTGTCATGAGGTGAAGATATCACACTTGCTTGAAAGTTTTTCCTAAAAATTTGATTACGTTTTAGGGAAAAAAAAATGATGCAACCAAATACTCTTGTATATCTTTGTTAGTTCTCAGCATTTGATATTATTCTTTACGTGTGCAGTCGGGGTGACTCTCAAGAGTACTCTGATTTGAATAAACTTGCAAGACGATTCCTCAAGGGTAATCAAGACAATGTGGATGGCCAAATTACTGAGACGCCCTCACGTGCTTATGTTGAAGAAGTGATGGATGAGCTACATAAAGGGGAACAAGGAGAATGCCCTATATGCCTCGAAGCTTTTGAAGATGCAGTACTGACACCTTGTGCTCATCGGCTATGCAGAGAGTGTCTTTTGGCTAGCTGGAGAAACTCTACAACTGGCCTTTGCCCTGTTTGTAGGTAGCAATACTCTCTCTTGCATGATCTACGAGTTTAAAAGTTTTTTGGTCCCATAACTTTTGCACTGTCCAATATTGATCCCAAAAAAGGTAACATTTTCGATTTAGTCCCAATTAGACATGCAAAAAAAAAAAAAACCCGTAATTTTCAGTTTAACCTACAGTTTGATGGCTCATCCGTTTAGTTTACGGTTAGAGATTTTAAAACCTAAACTGGAGATTAAGCGGTTAAACTGCCGGTTTGATCTTTTTTTTTTATCTAATATTAAAAAACGATGGTTGGGATCATGCTTTATAAATTGAAAAAGTGAAACCGCACTAGAACTGAAAAACGACACGCAGTTAGGTTCCAGTTAAGCCCCCAAAATTGCGAACAGCTGGTTCTTATCCGGAACTGGCAGTTTTAAACCGTGCTCTTGTCTAGTCCCAATATTGAAAAATTGTCAAGTTGAAAATCTGAAAACTGCTGTCGCTTCATGTCACACAAATTTCAACTTTTGGCCCCAAATTAAATCCTCATGTGACATAAAACGACATTGTTTCCAATTTCTGGCAATTTTGGGACCATGATTGGGTAAAAATTTTAATATTGGGATTACATCGGAAATTTACCATTTTTGAGACAAAAAAATGGACATTAGACTAGTTGTGGAACTAAATTAACTTTTTATCCCCACGAGTACTGATTTTCATTTCTCTACTATCTCTGCCAGAAAAATAATAACTGAACAAAGGAGAGCTATTTGCTAAGCAGTTCAAAAGATATATCTGAGGATGAAAATCACTTGCAACGAAACTTTATTAGACTATTGAATATTGACACCTGGCATTGACTGTTTGATAGGAAGACGATTAGCAAACAGGGTCTCATAACTGCCCCAACTGATAGTCGATTTCGTGTTGATGTTGAAAAAAATTGGGTGGAATCGTCAAAGGTATCTGCTCTTATGCGTGAACTGGGATATCTGCAGTCGGTGGGCTCAAAAAGTATTGTTTTCAGTCAGTGGACTGCTTTCTTGGATCTATTACAGATTCCTCTTTCTCGGTAACATCTTATACCTTTTTCCATGCTTTCATTTCTCACTTCAAAAAGTATATATGCTGTCAGGGTCACAATTATGCATTTGACAACATTTGGGGATGGTATTGAAGAATGATATAGTATGTGATATGGCTATGAAAAAAAATAAAATCTCATAAAATTTACATCGTGTGGATCCAATATAAGTAATTTTTCTTTCGACTTTATGAATTTTAGTTCTAGGTGTCCAATTTGTGTCCTTTTAGTGATGTTTGTTTAAGGGACTTTAAAAAACCAGTTTTTGTAATCTAGGGGATTTTGAAATCCTGGTAAACAGTGAGATGTTTGTTTGATTTGAGTTTTAAGTTGGGTGAGATTTAACTTTATGTCAAATCAACGTGTAAGAGTGAATAGAATTGTATCATTATTATTTATTATTGATGAGTGATTGTAATAAATGGATGATGTGAATTATAATTTAAATATATTAAATGTAACGAGAGAGATTGATTGCATTGGAAAGTGTGATAGTAGGTTTATAGGGGTTGCTGTATTGGTTTTTTAAAACTGGATTTCAAAATCCCAAAGTAGAACCCGTTTTAAATTTCAAAACCCAAATTTTGGATTTTATAACCCAGAACAAACATCAACTATTTGTCCAATTCTAGTCCTTTTTCGTGGCAAAATTCAAAATCGATTGAAAATCGTTTACGTCTAAGACTGAAATTGGACACCTTAGGGCTAAAGTTGATAAAGTGGATTTTTTTTTTTTTTTTTGTGGATCCACCCTACGTTACAAGAGAAAATTGATACCAACTCTCTGTAAGCAAGAAAATGCATTTCTTTCTTCATTGTTGCTTCTGCATCTTTTGAGCAACTTTCCCATGTCTACTATACTGTATATTATCTTTCCCTTTTACCTCGGGTAGCCACATCTGTGTATGTTGTTTTCTTGATCAAAATTATAATGGAATCAGTTTACTGATTGTTTATGTTCGTCTCCAGGAGTAAGATTTCTTTCCTTCGTCTGGATGGAACCCTAAACCTGCAACAGCGCGAAAGAGTGATCAAGCAGTTTTCAGAAGATGATAACATCAAGGTGTATATTGTTTTTTAGCTATTGTATTTCTTTCTCGTTTTGTATTTCTTTAAATAAAGCGGATTAAGAAAATCCATAGTTAGCTCTCCTAGGCGCTAGGGTGCGCCTAGAGCCTGAGGCGCTAGGCGCTCTCCTTAGACACGCCGTGGACACTTCAAGGCCAAAAATCATGCAAATTCTTAGTAAACCTAAGTTAATCATACTAACATATAATTAACTAACAAGTTGAAGGTTAAAAACATATAAATCACACAAAATAAAGACATAAACTTCAAACCATAGAAGTACGATAATAACAAACAGTAAATATCCAGCTTAATCACGAAATTAAAGACATAAATAGCATATTAAAGACATAAATAACAAATAAACACTTCTTTTTTGGCTGGACGGCGGGCGCTGCCGGACGGCTGGACGGTGGCGGGTGGGTTGGGCTTGGGCGTGAGCGGGGGAAAAGGGAGGAAGAAGTGTTTACAGAATTTTTTTAAAGTGAATCTTGAAACCCTAGATTCACGCCACGATTCACTTAAATATTAAGACTTTAGAGATATTGTTTATTATTCTGATATTATTGGACACATAAAAAAACATTTTTTTATTTCAAACAAATAGTAAAAAATAACATTTTTATGCCATGTATGCAAGGCATGCCTAGGCACGCCTAGCGCCCCAAGTCTAGGCGCCAAAAGGCGCTCCTGGGTGAGATCCCAGAAATTCCCGACCGCCTGGACCTAGGGCAGGCAAGGTAGCTGGCGCTCCAAGTGCCTAGCGCCCGAGGCATGCCTCGGGCGCGCCTTTAATAACTATGAGAAAACCTATTATTTATTTTCACTTTTACTTTTTATGTTGTATTACAGGTGTTACTTATGTCATTGAAGGCTGGTGGAGTTGGAATAAATCTCACAGCAGCATCTAGCGCTTTTGTAATGGTAAGACATTATATTTATTTATGACGGCGTAACTTGTGAGACGGTATCAGCAATTATTAGATTTGACATTTTTTCAAGACATTATAATTTATAAATCACCACTTATCGTGCAAATACAAGATAAATTAATATTTTTTATTATGGTGACCTTTGATTTTATGTAGGATCCCTGGTGGAATCCAGCAGTTGAGGAACAAGCAGTCATGCGCATCCATCGCGTTGGACAAACTAAAAAGGTGATGATCAAACGGTTTATTATCAAGGTAATCTTTTTTGTACAACTTCTCTGCGTTTATATGTATTGCAACTCATCATTCTTTTTTAGTTGGTTCAAGAAAATCACTTATTTTTCGCATTGAGATGTAGCTGAACTTTTGAGTGTTTGCGCTATATTTGTTTATTACCGAGTCGACCTCCTTGAGCTTAATTATCGAATATACACAAGATGTATCGAGCCCATATGAGCCTAAGTTAAAGTCAAATTATTCATTATGATTTATACGAGTTAGCTCATGAGCTAGCTCACGAGTTGACTGACGAGTTTGTGAAATCATTGAGTTGAGTTTGTTTATTTATGTTGCCGAGTCCCCAATTTCGCGATTCACATTGTTTCGGATTATGGGGCAACTTATCTTTATGTCAAAATTGTGACGCCCCTTTGCAGGGTACAGTAGAGGAAAGAATGGAAGCAGTGCAAGCTAGGAAACAACGAATGATATCCGGTGCTCTAACTGACCAAGAAGTTCGAACTGCACGTTTAGAAGAACTTAAATTGCTCTTCACTTAGACCAACACGAAATGCTCAAAGAGTATGGCTCATTTTTCTTCTCGAGGACTAGAATATGCATCTGAGAGTCGGCCCTCCCGACCAGGTGATTTTATTTGAAAGAGCTGCTTGTTCATATATTTTCAGAGACAATGTAAACAGTAAAAGGAGTTGTCTCTATTGCTCCCTAGGGTGATGGATGAATGTACTAAAGTTGGGGTCTCTATTTAATTAATAATCTGTAACATTTTTTTGTAGAAATTGTATGGTCTTATCAAATATATTGAAGAAATTTCAAGTCATTTGTATTTGTTTTAAATGTAGATGGTAGGGATCCTTTACTAAAGTGTAAGAAATACTACGAGCAGGTACAATGTATAACAGTGACTTGTTTCTACTTTTTATGAACATATTTGAAGCTATGAATAATGAGTTTTTATATACAAATCTGCTCCACTCTCTTTCTAACTTGTAATCAATTTTTCAGTAATATACTGAAGTTATATGATAGTTTTACTTTGTTTTATTGTTTTAGGGGGTGTGACGGTGTTTGTTATTATTGACACATTTTCTCTCCGACCTGAAAGTCCATTCTCTATTTTCCTATTTTGGTTGGATTATCCATAACACCTCCTATGTGGTATGCTAATACCAAAAACTATTTCTTAAATTCCCTCCATAAACCTATGGATCATATAACATGTGGATCATAACAAGGTAAATGAAATTTATTTCATATATAAGACCGTTTAAATAAATTGTCATTTTTTTCTGGTTCAATACGAAACTCTATATATTTTCTCATTAATATAATATTTATTAGTAGGTCTTATGTGCACCAGGTTCACCTGCAACTCAAGTGCATTTTTGAAACGTGCAACTTGTTTCACTAAAATATTCAACTTGTGTATACTGAAACATGCAACTTGTTCAGTGTAAATTAGTTAAACATTCCAATGTAAACAAGCTGACCATTTCAGTGAAACAAGTTGCAAGTTTCAAATATATTTTTGAGTTGCACGATACACCTGGTGCACAACTTGCAGATATTTATTTAGCAGATGATACTAAGAATTCCCTCCAATGCGATATGCAGAAGATAGTTGTAATGCTTCGTGAAACATAACTCCATTTAATATACAAGACAAATGTCGTAAATTAGGTCCTACAAAATGCACCTATATATAATATATATGTGTTTGGGCTACCACTATATCTATATGGTTAGATATTGACAAACAATCTATAAGTTTTGGCATTAAGAGTAATTTGTGTCGCTGCTGCAACTGCTGCTATAACTGCTAATACTGAGAAACCAGAGCTGTGGTGGAGTTTAACCAAAATAGGACACCCGTTTTAGATGGCTTGAACATCAAGTTGTAGAAAACAAAAGGAAGTACGAAGTCAAGTGGCAGGAAATCACGATAAAATTAGTTTACATTGTTGTATTGAAAAGTATTAATTGTGCAACTGTGCACCATGTAAGTATTACTCATGATGATAAGTGCATGCATGTATAGTTAATTAAAAGTGGTCTCACGGCCACAACTACAGCTGATAACTGTAGGACAGTGAAGGCATTGATAATCAAAACCAAGGATTTCGGCACTAACGGTTTTCCATACTCAACAAGTTGGTGAGAATAAGGCCTTCAACTTGGTTACCAAAATAGTAACACTGGAGAAAGTAGTCGTTACAACTGCTTAGCAAATGCATAAACCCCTTGAGCATCGAGTCAGATTTCTCGTTTTAATTTGATGTTGCATATCTTATTTGTACGTAAATGAAATTGAAGATCGAGTAGTAAGTAGGACAAAAAGTTGAATATACAACAGGTGCAAGACCGTGTAACTCATGTGCATTTTTAAAATGTATTAGTTATTTTATTAAAAAATATTAGTTATCTTCATTGAAAAGTGTTAGGTGTACATCGTTTGAACTTTGCAATTGGTGTAAAGTAATGTTACTTTGTAAGTAGATAGACCAACTGCACTCTGCAATTCATATATATTTTTAAAAGGTTTTAGTTATTTTCACTAAAAAATATTAGTTGCAGACATGCCGGTTGTCTTTATCTGATTGGTGTCTGAAGTGTTTTCTTCGATAAGTAGATAGACCCGTAGTTATGGGATAATTCCATTGTCAAAAGTGGTGGCAATAATAAGGCCAAAGCATTAACACTGCTGAAAAATCGAGTTTGATTGTTGCTACTCGAAGAATAATCTTTTTTTGGTCCCTTGGATGGAAAATTAACTTTAATTATCATTTTGAGAATTTCAATTCATGGAAAGAAGGCAAACTTTAGCATGTTTTTAATTCAGGGGCATATTAACCTATTCAGGGTATGATACATGTCAAATTTAATGAGTTAAAAAAATATATTAAAATTGATTAAATTAATCAAATAATCCAAGTTCATATTATAAAATTTGTTCATAAGTGACCAACTCCAGAAAGAATTAATGTGATAACACATGGATACTAATATAAATTTTAGGTGCAGTAGCACAAGCACGGTAGGTAAGGCAAAGAAACCAAGTTGATGTGTCTCAACGAGTGGAAAGATGGGGGGATTTCAGCTAAAATTAGTACAACTTCATGTTTCTACCTGACATTCACAACAAGTGCATTAAATTACTAAAAAAAAAAAAAGTTATCAAATTGAATATAAGTATGTAATTAATTTTGGGTTTAATTTTTTTTTAAATTTAGTGACTTTGCATCGTTTTGAAATAAGTCCCGATTGTTTTGATTTTGGTCCTGTAAGTTTTCAATTTTTTTGAAATTGATCATTTAACCTTCTGCAACAGGTTACCAAACAGATAACCGTAACATGTGTAATTATTTTATTTTTTCCCTTTAATGATGAAGTGCCACCTGGACTTTTTTTAATCATATTAATTTTGGATCGGGTTTAAAGGTAATCTGAATATTAAAAGACAAAACAGATCGAGTTGGTTTACCCGATGTAAACTGACCCGAAAATCCAAAAAAAAAAAACCAAAATAAGCAGAAATCACTCTTCCTCCCTAATAAAACATGTAGAAAAATACTGACCCAAAATTATTAGGATTAACAAAAACTAGGTGACATTTCAAAATTAAAGAAAAAAAAATAAAATAATTGTACATGTGACGGTTACCTGTTTCGTGACCTATTACGACAGATGAAATGATCAATTTTAATTTTTTTTTTGACACTTACATAATCAAAATAAAAAAGTAAAAACAATATGTTGGGATATCAAACAATATCCCACATTGAAATAATATGGGAGGATCATGAGGTTTATTAGGATGTACCCTATCTCAATTGGTATGAGGTCTTTTAAGAGATGCCCAAAAATAAATCCGTGTAGATTCGGCCCAAAACGGACAATATCATAACAATGCGGGTATTTGGGTCCATCTAAGGTCCTAACACAATCGAGATCAATTTTAAAACAAAGCAAATTTAGTAGACTACAAATAGTTTAATATCTTAAATTTAATTATTTATCTGTCTATCAGAGTACGTAGCGTTCAATGAGATATTTAATATAAGAGCTCGTTTGCTAGTATTTATGCGATAATGAGATATTTAATATAATAACTCGTTTGTTAGCATGTATGTGATAAATAAATATTTAATATAAGAGCCCATTTGCAAGTATGTATATGATACGAAGATATTTAATATAAGAGCTCGTTTGCTAGTATTTATGCGATAATGAGATATTTAATATAAGAGCTCGTTTGTTAGTATGTATGTGATAAAGAAATATTTAATATAAGAGCCCATTTGCAAGTATGTATATGATACGATAGGATACATTAATATAAGAGCTTGCTAGTATGTGTAAGCAAATTAAATTTACACCCAATTAAAAGGCGATACGTGGAAATTACATGTTACTTATTGAGAATATAAATAAAATTAATTTCTAAAATAAATTATTAATGGCCTCATCAACCCATTAAACTAATTAAGCTCAGTTCAAGTCACGCGGCCTAATAAATTGTATTGGGCCTCAAAAGTCCAATAAATAAAGATTTGGGCCTCTAAAGTCCAATAAACTAAGATTGAACCTCTAAAGTCCAATAAATGAAGTTGGGCCTCTAAAGTCCAATAAATGAAGTTGGGCCTCGAAAGTCCAATACATTTGGTCCTCGAAAGTCCAATAAATAAATTTGGACCTCAAAAATCCAATAAATTTGGGCTCTAAAGTCCAATAAATGAAGTTGGGCCTCGAAAGTCCAATAAATAAATTTGGGCCTCAAAAGTCCAATAAATTTGGGCTCTAAAGTCCAATAAATGAAGTTGGGCTTCGAAAGTCCGACAAGTCAAGATTGGGTCTCGAAAGTCTGACAAGTCAAGATTGATCCTCGAAAGTCCGATAAACGAAGATTGGACCGCTAAAGTCCAATAAATGAAATTGGGCCCCTAAAGTCCAATAAATGAAATTGGGCCCCTAAAGTCCAATAAATTTGGGTTGGACTTCTGAAAGTCCAATAAACTCAACCCAGATCCTAAAAGCCCATCAGATATTTCTAGAAACTTCTAGAATCCTCCGGCCCGCCAGACAAAGCCTGTTAAGCCTAGGACAAAATCATATTCTACACCTATAAATAGGGGTCTTCCTCATTCACTTTTTCACACAGAGACGCACAAACACATAGAGACATCAAGACAACAATAACAACAGAAGATTCAAGACTTCAGAATTCTCTACGAAGATTTGAAGACGTTCTTCATCGTTTTCAAGTGTTCTAAGTGCAAGTCACCTGGAAACGGCATCCAATCAGAGATCAAGCTGCTAAGCCCTCCGATCAAACATTTCTCCTTAAAGCTTCTTGAAGATTCACAAGTATTCTTCGTGCAAGTCATCCGGAAACAACATCCAATCAGAGATCAAGCTGTTAAGCCCTCCGATCAGACATTTATCCTCATGAAGATTCGTAGATCTTCCTCCCAGACTCTCGAAGATTCAAAGACGTTCATCATCAAGTTCAAAGACGTTCGTCCTATAAATCTTCAAAAACCACGTTCGAATCAAAACAAGACATTCAGTCCTTGAATCGATGTTCCAAATCCACAACTTCAAATCCAGACAAGATCGAGGCGAGAGTTTCTCCAAAAGTCATCCAAGTCAAAGTCAACGTTCGAAGAGAAGAATCAGAGGAATTAAATTAGAGATCGCAACCCGCAATATTCCAGATTCAAATAAAAAAAATAACTTGTAATTCATTTTCGTGTTTTTATATTGAATTCACGAAATTTGTTTTTACAAATTTGGCACGTCCGGTGGGACCTTCGAAGAGTTAGCTACAAGAGCTCACGACATGGAGCTAAGCATGACTGCAATCGGAGCCGATTGACCACAATTCAAAAACCTCAAAAGTTCAAAGATAAGAAAGAATTCAAGAAAGGGGCAGAATCTTTGTCAAGACTCCAAACAAAGAGGCCATGTAGACGAATGCAAGGACTGCCACATATCAAAGAAGCCAGGAAGATAGGATCAATAAATGAAAATATATCGCCCAAGAATGGGGGCAAAGAAATACCTTAAAAGAAATGCAACAGAGGGAATACCCGTTCCTAGACTCCGACATTTCAGGGATATTCGATGACTTGATGAAGAAAAAGCTCATCGACTTGCCAGAAATGAAGCGACCAGAAGAATTGAACGTACAAATGACCTGAAGTATTGCAAGTATCACAGGCTCATGGGCCATCCAATTCAAGATTGCTTTGTCTTTAAGGATAAAGTTATGCAGCTGGTTGAGCAAGGCACAATTATCTTGGAAGATGAATCAGAGGCGAACCTAATCACCATTGAAGATGGTGATGGTGGTTATGGAAAAATCTCATGTTATATAGTGAATAGCGAGAAAGATCAATCATCTACATCCGGGGTGAAATCTTGTGATGAAGATAACAGTTGTGCTTGGCAATGACTTTCACTGAAGATGATTTTGTACTCGGCTCACAACCCCACAATCGACTATTGTTCCTAACCGGCTATACTCGAGAATAGAAGGTGAACCGGATGTTGATTGATGGAAGCTCAGGAGTAAATATACTACCTCTAAGGATGATGAAGAAGTTGGGTGTACCAATAGATGAGCTCGGAAATAGTTGTCTAATGATCCAAGGATTTAACCAAGTAGACCAAAGAGCGCTTGGCACGATCATGTTAGATTTGTTGATCGACGAAATGACTTCTAATGTGTTGTTCCACGTTATTGATTCAAGGTCCTCCTATAACATGCTCCTAGAACGTCCACGGTTGCACGAGAATGGTGTGATACCCTCAACACTACACCAATGCTTCAAGTACTACAAAGATGGCCACATAAAAAGGGTGTTTGGCGACGCTAAGCCTTTCACAGAAGCTGAATCTTATTTCCAGGATGCATAAGTTTCTAAGATAAAAAAAGGTGCAAGTAAAGATGAACAAGTTGAGAAAGTTGAAAGAGAACCGCTTCCATCTCGCGTCGATAAAGACAAACAAGTTCTTGCAAATGATATAACACTAGAAGGATTGACACTGC
This sequence comes from Stenogyne calaminthoides, assembly GCA_037126765.1. Taxonomy (NCBI): domain Eukaryota; kingdom Viridiplantae; phylum Streptophyta; class Magnoliopsida; order Lamiales; family Lamiaceae; genus Stenogyne; species Stenogyne calaminthoides. The sequence continues at coordinate 19,873,615 of JBBCBC010000010.1, read as the reverse complement.
CTCTGACCAAACTTGATGATGAGAGGCCTTCTTCATAACCTCTCGAGGGATTCACACGTTCTGTTTGAGGAGCTAGGACAGAACATGGAGAAGTATCGAAAGTTGTGATTACTGGGTCTTATGGTCCTCAAGCCTTCAAACTTCTGGCCAAAGTTGGATATGATCCACATGGAAGCTCCATGTCAGAGGGTCCATCTCATGAGACTGCTAAACAGTCGGACCATGAAATCAATGTCACTCAAAGAACGATAAGAACGAGTGTTTATGCCACCAAGAGTGCGAAGCCTGGCCTAGGACATGTCCCGCAAGCTCCAATTCGAATCGTCATTAGAAGAGCAAATGCAAATTATATCTCTGAAGGAGAAGTCTCATCAAAGGAAGATATGTACGACGAGAGTGGCAGGAAAATAAAACGGGTCTCCATCTTTGAAAGATTAGGGCCACACAAAGGACAAAATCGACAAAAGCCAGGATCTATCTTTGAAAGACTAGGGCCAATCAAAAGAAATGTTCATCAGAGAATGGGAGTCAACAAGCCTTCAAACTTCCAGAAACTTCGTAGTCCGTATCCATCTCGAATGAAACGAAAAATCACTTTGATTGTGTCATGTGAGAGGTTCTGACGGGGAAGATGCAAACAATCATTCACACTAAGGATGATCAAGATGATGGAGAAAGCGTGGCTTCATCAAACTTCGTTGATACTTACAGTATTCGAGAGTCAACTTCTCGAGATGCGGAAACAGCCCTGCAATGAAAAATTGCTCTAATGATCAGAGATGGATACATAATTTGGATTTCTGCAGTAACTGTATGGTGCAGTTAATTGTAGGGCCGTTAGATCACACACACACACACACATCCGCACGGGTATGTGTGATCTAACGGCCCTGCAGTTAACTGCACCGTGCAGTTACTGCAGGGGATCCAAATTCGATGGATACATCACTGATGATAATGCCATCATGCGAACATTTCAAGTTGAAAGACAAGATGGTCGAATGAGGCTATGTGTTGATCTTGAGAGCCAAGAACTCGACGATCGAGTGATGACTGTGAATCATATCACCATATCAGAAGTTGCTCCTCCAAATATTGAGGATGACGTGAGAATTTTCCCCATAAATGGGAAATTCTTGAAATGTTGCTACGCGTAAATCAAGCCAGTTTGCTCCATGGCGCATGAGCCTAAACTGCATGTCACTCCTGGTCCACATGAGTATAAATTGTGCACGACAACCACCAAAGGTAAATACATGTGGTTAAAATGTTAATCAAAATCAAATTATGTCCCTCTGAACTACGTTATGACTTGATCCTCTTCGAAGGGGTACGTAGGCATCTTAGATATCCTCTAAGTTCAGTCATGATTCAATTATCTTATTTAAGTTCATGAACTTAAAAATGAGATCGAAGTTGGAAAGCAACATAATAAAAATGGTGTCTTTTATGCACCGAGAGATCTGAGCCCGGAAGCAATAAATTTCATATTGTCTCCTCTTAATCCATGAATTCAACAAGAGTTTAAAGAAAAAACAAATTCTGATGTGCACCATTTGCACCAAATTAGTTTGGTGCAATTTAATTTTAGGAGTTTTTTTTCTTATTTTTTTCAATTTTAGTTTTTTTTTTCAATTTCAGTTTTCTTTTAACTTTAATTTCAATTTTAGATTTTTTTTCTTTCTTTCGACCCGGACCCAAACCCGGCCCGAGTGATTCATGGTTTACTTGACCCAAGTGGTTCATGATTCACCCGGTCCGAATGGTTCATATATGACCGATGTCCGAATGGTTCATATATGATTTATGGTTCATTGTTTAGGGGTTAGGGTTTAGAGTGCATAGTTCATCCAAATTAAAATTGAATCAAATTGCATAAATTTGAATTGGTGCATGGAGTGCACATGAGAGTGACTCAAAGAAAATCAACATTGTATTCTTTCTACCACATGAAGTAGAATCCCAGAAGAATTTCTCGAATTATCAAGTCAAGTCTGCACAAATTTGCACAAAAAAAATTGAGCTCCGTAGAGAGATTGATTTCATAATTTAAAGTGTCTTATTTAAATGGATTGCTTGATATAGGTATTCGAGGCATTAAAGGAATATAAAAGAATGGGAGGGCCACCTGTGAAAATACATTACAGCAAGAAAGGCAAGAAAAAAATGCGGAAAAAAATAAGACAAAAACTTGTGTGAAGGTTTACTGAGTTTTTAAAGTATCACTGTTATGTATAAAAATTATAACTGTTATGCATAAAAACTTTAACTGATATGCACAAAAACTATCACTGTTAAAAAATGTATTATATTTTTAAATAGTGAAAATTTTTGTGCATAACAATGATATTTTTTGCACATAATAGTGATAGAGTTCATGTATAGATCTGTTTCAGGAGTGTTACTCAAAAAATAAAATGGGGCAAGCAGGCGTGAAGTTAATAAGTTGTTGGTCCAATTTTATTATCCTCTGAATTTATTTTTAGCTGGGCTCCCATTAATTTGCTAGGCTAAATAATAAAATTGCAAAATGCTTGATAATTAGTAGCCCAAATAAATAATCCATCGGGCTCAAATATTAAATTTGACCCAGCAAAATTTGAGCCCAAATATGGGCTTATGTTGTCAAGAGAGGGACGCCTGGTGTCTTCTACCTCAGCCAAAATCCCCAAATCGAACATACACCTCAAAAAAATCAGAAATTGGCCGCTTCAACCCGTCAACCCAAAGTCATGCCGCTCTTGCCGGAGATCGAGCGCCGAAGTCTGACCGACATTCGCGCCCGCCTTTCTCTCCTGTGCGGCTCGCCACTACCTTCTGCTCCACACACAAAGCCAGTCCACCGCCGTCGATGGGGACACCATCAGAACAGATCGCGAAAACCCAGAATTGACGCCGCCACGAGACCGTTGTCTCGTCGCCCTAAAATCTCTCAGCGCCGCCCAAGGCCACCGGACGTCTTGCGAGGCCATGGAGAGAGAACTTTTGGGTCGTTAGAAAACGGCTCTTATTTTTTTTTTAACCAAAGGCGGTTTTTCGAGCATGAAGACGGAATAACACACTGTGATGAGGTAACTAATGAAGCAGTAATCTGGAAACAATTGGGTTTCTGAATTTGGTCAAGTAATCTGCACATTTTTATTTTTTCTAAGCTCTTCTTCTCAGATCTACTTCTCTGAAAAGTAAATTTATATAAAACTCGTTTAGTTTATAATCTTTTTACAATTTTTTTTTTCTGAATTTGGTAAGGAATCTGCATATTTTGATTTCTTCTGAGTTAATCTGCAGATTTTTTTATTTCTTTTCTGACTTTTAAGAGTTTAGTTTTTAATCTGTAAATTAACACTTTCTTTTTCTGAATTTGGGCAGGAATTTGCAGATTTTCGAGATTACTTCTACGCTCTTCTTCACTAAACGGTACATTTTAAATCTTTAGCTCACTTTTCACAAAATCCAAGTATAACCTCTCTATCTTGGTGCTCCACTTTATTAATTTCTCTGTAGTAGAACTGTAGTATAATTGAATCTTTCTTAGATACCATGCCAATGTCAATTGTTTTTTGGAAAAATATATATATTACTGTATTACTTGAATCTGTCTTGGATACCCTGCCAAATATTATTTTACTAAAAAAAGTGAACTGTTTGATGTAATTAGCCTTAAGAAGCCTTAAATTCCTCTTTGGCCCTGCTCCAGATAATTTCCAAGCTAATGTTAAAGAACTAGCAAAAGGAACGTTAAATAGCAGGATCCCAGAAAAATTCACATGCATAAATATATAGAACTAGCAATAGAAATAAATTAATTGCAAGGATATGAAGGATGAGGAGGTTGGAATGGTGATCAGAAAGCATTATCTTTTTTAGATGCCATATCCAACATGTAATGGCTTTACACCATTACACTACCTGTTGATTATATTGAGTCAAGCTACAAATTATTTATATTTGCTTGCTGCAAAACCCGAGAAAACAAGATACTCCCTCCGTCCCAAAGTTATTTACCCCTGTTAAAAAATGACCTGTCACAACATTTCAAAATTACATCTCATGTCATTACTTTTACCCAAAAAAATCATCAATTTTAGTAATAACATGTAGAACTATAATACCCTCAATAAAAAATCACTTTATCACTTTAAATACTACTCCCTTCGTCCCAATAAAAAAGTCATATCAAAAGCAAAGGGATAAATAACTTTGGGACGGAGGTGGTAATTCATATGAATATTGACCACCCCACCCGAAAATAAAATCTTAGAAAAAAAAATTATGGGTTAGAAAAGAAGGGGCTGAGCGATTTTAAAATCATATAGTATTATAGTTGAATATTAATTTTGTAGCTCATCGATCAAGAATGCTATTTACTGATCATGTGATAAGTTTGTAGAATAAGCTGTTTAGAATAAATTTATGTACATTGGTTTAATAAAGAACATTATTCACATGGCTTTTAACATAAAAAAAATCTTGTAATACAAATAAATGGTGGATCTGGAACAAGGGGTGCAAAGTTTCAGCTTATTAGGCGCATTAATCAATGGATGCTATGTGTTGATCATGTGATAAGTTTGCGGAATTTGATTATATTAAAAACATAATTCACATCTTAATTGATGAAAAAAACATTTGAAATTAAAATAAATGGTTAGTAGGAAATAAGGGGTTCAAGGTTTTTTGGTATGCCTTTGGTTTATCGAAGGCGCAGGAGGAGGACGATGTAGCCACATGCCTGGGCTTATTTTAATTATGTTTTAATTACTGCTGTTTAGTTATTTTAGTTAGTTAAGCCCGTGGGCTTGAGTAGCCATTAATTTACGTGTTTAGGGTTAATCTTATGTTCTTTGGATCATAATTCTTTTGGGCAGCGTTTTGATGTGGACGGGAATTCTTCCTGGGAGTTTGTTTAGATTTATTGCATTCGTCCTTGCTAGTTCGTATCCCTCTGTCTGTAACAAATTGGAACGACCTGTCGGCCTTTTTCCATGACGAACACTCGCGCCACGACTGAGAAGGAGCGGATTGAGAAGTTAGAGAAGGGATTCGAGGACTTGAAGGGTGTGGTTCAACAGGTCTCAGCGTCTTTGGACTCTCGTTTGAATGACATGCATGCTATGCTAGGTCAACTCGTCACCGCCAAGATGCCCGTCGGGGACGGTTCTGCGTCTTTAGCAGCTGGGGGCGACGGGTTCAGGCAGATCGATACACCGTCGGTCGGAGCCCCGGAACACTCACTTACAAAATTGGAATTGCCCGGTTTCAATGTCGAAAACACTTAGGCATGGATTTCTCGAGCAGAACAGTTCTTTCGAATTGATAACACTGCGGAGGATATGAAATTGGAGTTTGCCTTAATTGTTATGGAAGGATCGACTCTTCACTGGATGCAATGGTTGATGAACCGAAACCCTTCCCTGTCTTGGCACCGTTATACGGTGGAATTACTTAAGCGATATGGGGTAATCCGCGAGGAAACCCGTGTGAGTCATTGGCCGATGACGTGGTGGATGAATATGTGGATGTTTTTATCTCCCGTCTGGGAACGGTTCCTTCGTTGTCCGAGGTGGATGCCTTAGGCATATTTCTCGCAGGGCTTAGGGACGACATTCGCCGGAGGATCCGTTCTAAAGATGCATAGGATATTAGTACCATTTTGCACCTCGCTAAGGAGATTGAAGAGGAATTGGGCCCTGTCCCTCCTCGTCTGAGTCACGGACAGATGCGTCCCTTCACTTAGGGACACCCTTTTGGCCAGCAAACTCACCCGCAGGGGCCAGAACTCAGCCTTCGATTAATTGCGAACCAGGCCCTTATCGACCCCCCGATTTTCAACCATCGGGCCTTTCTGCAACTGATTCTTCGGCTGCTTCGGTCAATCAAGGGGGCTGCCCTCCTCGACAGATGTCTCACTCAGAATACATAGATCTCCGAGGTATTTAACTACTTTCACAATATAACACTCTTAATTTAATGGTGGCTTAATTTTTCCCTAATAGCACAAACTTAATTTTTCACAATATAACTACTTTCAAAAGCCTTAAATTTAAGTTTGAGCTATTATGTTTGTGCTATTAAGTTTGTGCTATTAGGGAAAAATTTAGTTTGTGCTAAAGTATTAATTATCGTGGATTTTGAAATCGAGCACAAACATTACTTGTGCTTTTTAAAATCCTCAAGTTGAATTTCGCAAGCTCATACCAAAAATATCCTAACAACAAAAAAACCAAAAAAAGTAGTTTAAAAAATCAAATGGAAAGATTATATAATCCACACTAAATGAAAAAATATCTAATTTCATGAGTTCAACTCTTTAATACAAAAGACAATTTGCTACAAAAGACAATTTGCTTATACCTTCCTAATCAATAACAAAGGCTTGAGGTTTTGTCTAGAAAATGGTAACTCAACATTCTTATCCGAGATAGTTCAACTCACTCCTCATTACAAAAGACAGTTTGCTTATACCTTCCTAATCAATGATAATTCAAGGATTAAGATTTTTAAATGTCTGTCAGGCATTTGCTGTGCGCTTGGGATACACCCTCGCGAAAATAGAATCAATATGTATCTTCATGAAGCCTTTGTTCTTTTGATGTGATTCACATGAATTCCAGATAAAAATAGAAATCGTTTTCCTCTTCCTTTCCATATCCCAAAATTGTCAACGCGTGAGTAGTAAATATAAAGGGATCTGTTCTATTCTCCATAGGCGTAAAGTATTTCACTACTTGCACCTTCTCCTCGGGCGTGTAATCAAACACACCCTTTTGCTCTAATCTCTACAATAAAAGAATAATATTATTAATTATTAATATTACAAAAGTTATTAATTCTACAATATTTAATATATTAAACGAAATAAAACACTCACCCTACTAATCTCTAAGGGACTGCCATTTAGAATATTTATATGATGAATGTTATTATGATATCTCCCCTCATTATCTCATATATACCCGCAATAATTAATTTTCATGGTCATTTAAAAATTTTATTTTGTCATAAATACATACTACCTCCGTCCTGGGATAACATGAACGTTTACTGTTTTCTTGTGTTTTAGCAAGCGATTTTTTTATTAATATTTAAAATGATAAAGGAGTTTTTAAAGAGACATATAATAGAGGAAATATAAATCTATCATACCCCTCCTTAAAAGTCACTTTATCGTTTAAAATAGTAATTAACAATTCATTCGTTAAAACTCGATAATAAAGATATCGTGCATGTTATTTTGGGACGGAGGTAATATTAATTAAAAATATTAATACTTCATTTTTACAAAAAATCTAACTTACCTGGAACAAGAAAAAAATAAAAGTTAAATAAAAGTTACCTCTCCATCAGTAAGGTAGCTCAATGGTTTACTATTTTCTTTCCAAGGGTATAACTTTGAGACAAAGATTCCTTTGTCCTTGCATACTCATATGCGCCAGTCAATCTAATTGGATATCCCAAATCCCTATGATTTCTATCATTGTCTATGCAGACAACATCTAGAATCTCTTGTGCTGAGCCCATTATTGGTGTTAGACCATTAAAATACACAAGGCTATGAATGTAATATAGTATTGAAAATGCCACAAGCATCTGCAGTAAAATTAAATAATCAAAATTTAAAATTAATGTTTGTAGATGCTTGTTTAACATTTTCAACACCATATTGTATTCATAGCCTTATGTATTTAATGGTCTGACACCAATAAATTCTAAATGTTGTCTGCGTAGACAAAGATGGAAATCATAGGGATTTGGGGTATCCAATTAGATTGATTGACGCATATGAGTATGCAAGGACAAAAGGAATCTTTGTCTCAGAATAATACCCTTGGGAGAGGAAATAGTATACCATTGAGCTACCCTACTGACGCAGAGGTAACTTTGATTTTTTTCTTGTTTTAGGTAAAAAAAATTTTAAGGAAGTATTAATATTTTTAATTAATATGTATTTATGAAAGAAATTTTTTTTAAATGACCATGAATATTAATTATTACGGGTATATATATGAGATAATGGAGGAAATATCATAATGACATTTATTATATAAATATTCTAAATGGTTAAGATGCCACTTAAAACTAAATATTCTAAATGGTTAAGATGCCACTTAAAAATACTTAAAAGGGAGTTAATGAAATATCACGATTCCTACCCTATCAATTCTATTAATTTAGAGAGTTTTCACTATATTTCATATTATTAGATTGACTAATTTTTTTTTGTTTTAAAATTTTAAATGAAGTATCACAAAATCTTTATAAACAATTATACTTGGACAAGTCCCTTGGAGACCAGTAGGGTGATAAAGTATCGCATAGATAGGAACTCTTATAGCGTATACTGAGAGTTTTTTGGAATGGATAAGTGTTTTATTACATGCCCAAGGAGAAGGTAGTGAAAGACTTTACGCCTATGGAGAATAGAATTGATCCCTTTATATTTATTGCTCACTCGTTGACAATTGTGGAATATGGTAAGGAAAAATATTTCTATTTTTGTATGAATTCATGTGGATCACATCAGAAGAATAAAGACTTCATAAAGATACATATTGATTCTATTATTTTTGCGAGGGTGTATCCCACGCACACAACCGAATGTCTGAAATTTAAAAATCTTAATCATTGAGTTTGTCATTGATTAGGAAGGTATGAACAAACTGTCTTTTGTAATGAGAAGTTGAACTCATCTCGAATAAGAATGTTGAATTATCATTAACCTTAAGCCTTTGTCATTGATTAGGAAGGTATAAGCAAATGTCTTTTGTAATGAGGAGTTGAACTCATGAAATTAGATATTTTTTCATTTAGTGCGGATTATATTATCTTTCCATTTAATTTTTTAAACAACTTCTTTTTTGTTATGATGTTTTTGGTACGAGCTTGCGAAAGTTGACACGAAGATTTTAAAAGCACAAATAATGTTTATATTTAGGATCACGTAGGGTCGATTTTAAAAGCCATCATAATTCTAACCTATAATACTTACAATCTCTTTCATTTTTTCCTTATACTTATTTTCCCAATAGCACAAACTTTATTTCCATAATATAATATAATAATCTCAATATTAATTATTTTTTTATATAGTTTTTCCTCAGTCCTACCCTAATATCTTTTTTTTTATCAATCAAACATATACATACTCTTAATGTTCATTGAAAAAAATTGGCAACCTAATTGTAATGTGATGTAGTAGATTAAATCACACTAAGTTGTACAATATGAACATAGAAACAACATGTATACAAACTATTATAAAAAAGTCATCGATATAAATTCTCCTAATTATGAAGAGTATGCCTCCGGTGACCACTATATTTACAAACTAATATCACTACAATTATCAACCGATACAATTACAGTTATACACGAAGATCATATCAATTAAATGATATATATTAGTTTATAAGAGTAGTAGTATCAATATATAAGTTAAATGGTATGCATTTCATATTGTGAAATTTTTTTGTATGAGAGCTTTTGAATTATCAACTGTTGTGAAACCTTGACGAGTAATGAGTAGGAGTGAGGGCCGGTTACCGAATTGAATTTTGATAATTGAATTAATCAAAATTTTGATAGCAGATGATGCATCACGGATGACGTGATACAAGGGCAAGGTGAAATCTTACGTGAGATTACTCATTTTTATAAATCATCAAAAACTATTTTACAATAATTTTAAGACTCCTATTTATAATTGAAAACTTGGGTTTAAGACGTGTAAGCCTTAAAAGTCCAACCCATTAACAATAATTAAAACTTAAGCAAAATCTTAAAACTATGAAATATGAATAATATTAATTAAAATGCAGTCTTATCTCCATCATTCTCTCTATTTGAAAAGATTCGTCCTCAAATCTGCATGAGTCTTATCTCCAAAAATGTAATAGAGTGGACGACGCTATCATCTTCAGGGAAAATGAAATGAATTAACTCCTTAAGATCTTTTATATTAAATACATTTGCGGTTCGTACGTTGTCGAAAGTCTTAAGATGGTAAACAAGTGGGGGTTTCAAAGAAGTGTCAAAATAACTAACATTTTTAATGAAAAAATTATAGTTATTAACTTCACCCAAAATAGGAGGCCCGATTGCCTCATCACCCCCAAAATTCTCAAAAACTTTCGTAAGCCCAAACTCTTCAATAAGCCCAATATGCTCCAATTGAAACACAGGTCCAACATAATTACTAGGAAAATCAGGGGGCCCATTTTCTCCAAAGATACTACATGGCCCAAGGAATTCCATTTCCCATATTTCCACCGACCCAATTCGGCAGCCATCCTTACACATACTTAAAGCCCTGTGTGCATAATAGAATTAAAACAATAAGGCCCATGTCCATAAAAAATTTCAGTTGGCCCAAATTGTGTTAGGGCATCAGATCGGACTGGACCGCCTTCATCTCCCTCAATAACAGCAGCGGTCAAGTAATCAGACGACGCCTTTCCCGCGGTTGCAGACAGTGGATGATTCGTGATTGCAGTAGGTGGTCGCGCGTGGACGAGGCTCTGAACACTGGACGTAGGCGCGGCAGAGCGGTTCGGAACGAAGGGCGCCCCAGGTGCGGCGAAGCGTAGACCAGGTGTCGGCGGCGGGGTCGCGTATGCGACTGAGGAACGACGATTGCGTGCATCGTCTGGATTATTTCGAGAGGTTGAGCTTGTGGTAGAACCAGGCGCGGAGACTTGGACACGACGCCGAACGGCGGGTGAATGGCTCGCGATTGGCGGCAATATGATGCGGAGGTCGGCCGACGGCGCACGGTGATGGGTTACGCTGTTGTGGCGTTGATCTGTGGTGGTGGATTGCTGGGGGTTCTGTTGTGGTACGGACTGGTGTGCGGTTTTGGTTCTGTGTGGATATGGTGGTGGGGTGGCTGTCTGGAGTGATGGTGGCGGCGTTGTTGCGGCTGGATCAAGGACTGCCAAAACTGGAGTGGGTGGCGGCGGCAACAACGCCAACAAATATAGTGTGTCTCGTTGGCAGTAGCTGTCAAAAATTCCATCGACGGTAGCAACCAATTGACACCAGTGAAATTCAAATCCCTTATCCGCATTGTAGTCTAGTGTATCATTGATACTCCACAGAATCGTTATGACTCTGATTACCAACTGATGCAACACGGATGACGTGATACAACGGCAAGGTTAAACCTTACGTGAGATTAATCTCATTTTTATAAATCATCAAAAACTGCTTTACAATAATCTTAAGACTTCTATTTATAATTGAAAACTAGGGTTTTAGGCGTGTAAGTCCTAAAAACCCGATTCATTAACAATAATTAAAACTTAAGCAAAATCTTAAAACTATTAAATATGAATAATATTAATTAAAATGCAGTCTTATCTCCATCCGCTGATAACCAAACACGAAATGAAAATATAAAAAACTGTGGTGTATCCAAACTGATTGGTTCGGTTTATCGAATTATCTGAAATTATGAGGGTTTTTTTTTCTCGTAAATGAAGTAGTGTTTTTAGTTGCCACAAAATATGCAAGTGCAAAGTATGCTAGACTGCTCAAGGATTTAATTCAATCATCTAAATGCAAATGCACCTCCATCCAGATCAATATTATAACAAAGAATAGAACTGCACCGAGTCAACCAAATAAGTCCTCAAACTATTGAACACAACAAAAAAAAAAAAAATCAAACTATTACTGAATAGTTCTTACAAATGGAAATTGGAAATAAATGTAAAGGATTTATATAATAATTATATATATATTCTCTAATTTGGTTTGATTATCGGTTATTTTTGTATTTTTACTTTTAAAATCATAATTGAAACGAAATACCTAAACTCCTAAAATGATAACCGAAATGGAACCAAACAAAATAGCAGTTCGGTTCGATTTTTCGGTTGATACTGAATAGTTACACCTATTCAGAATCAATTTTGTTAAGATGTGAGAAGCAACTTTAAAAAAAAAAAGATTCTGAAAACTATTTTTAGTAATTGAAAACTTGCTCTCAGTCTCACTCATTTGAGTCGTTATGGTGGACATTTATTTATATTTCATGAACGAGAAGATATTGTGTGCACTATTTTACCGTACATCACTATTACTATTATTGGTATGGATTAACACTTTACACTTTAATTGTAAAGTGTTGATCCTTATCAACAATAGTAATAGTGGTGTAGGTGAAAACGGTGCACACAATACTTTACCTTCATGAATTATTATTTGACCCGAGCGATGCTCGACATATCTTATTTACTATATTATGCAATAAATTATGAATTTGTAGTGCTCCAACCTAATTTGAGAAGTATGACTTAAATATCAAGTGAAAGTTCATCTCACATATGAAATAATCGCACACAAAATTCTTTTTAGTATTATAAATCTACTAGTATATCACTCGTGCGCTGCACGGTTTGTATATATAAAATGAATATGATATTATTCGTTTTCGTGTTAAATGAATCAAAAAGAAATATTTTACCAATAATTGCAACTCTTTTTTTATACTTTTAATTTTACTAGATCTAAGCCCGTGCAATGCACGGGCCTATTTCGATCCATTTTGTAATGCTATGGTGTTTTTATACTTATTTATTATTTTATTTTAATTAGATGTATTTATATGTTCTATTATCTGATCTTAATTAAAAGAAATGTTGAAGAAATCACGGACATTTATACATATATATTAAAACACCGAGTCTTATAAGTTTAAATAATATTGCAAAAATATAATTTAAAATAATCAAGTGTTTGGTACCTATGAAAAATATAAGTTTATCAAATCTATTATCCGATCTGAGTAACAAAAGAAAAATCTGTGGAATAAAGAAGGCATATATTTATTAAATGCGAGATATGAGTTTCATACGCATAATCTTACATATTCATGATTGTACAATCCCAAAATAGCTACTTAGCCATTCTAGTATAGAGCTATAGCAACTGGATCTAAAGAATGGTAATCAATTGAACAACTACTTCGTTTTTGCAATGCAGAAAACATTAGCGACTCAGCGTGCATAAACTTGACAACCCACAATGCAATGATCACTATAAAACATACAAAAAAATCATGGTTTATAAGCAAATATTCTCTATTGAAACTCTGCCTATTCGACTGAACAGTCCCACGCAACAACTTGCACCTAAAAAATAGCATCCAACTTATCATGTTTGTCTGAAATTATTCTGGAAGGAGCAACAACAATTGGAAAAAGTTCATTTACAGTAATCAACATTTCAATGATCAAAATTTCACAACAAAACATATTATTTGATTTAATAATAAAATAATATTATTTCAATGAAAACAATGCTTCCTATCTATAATTCAATAGAAAGAAGTAGCATAAGCATCGACGCCAAGCTAAAGCAATTAATCATTAAGAAAAACCAATACACAAATGCCAAAATACACAATTGGCAAAGCCATGGCAACAATAGTTCTTATAAAGCTAACAGTGCAAGAAAAATTCCTTATTGGTAAATAGAAGGCGGATACATGAGGTATGATTATCAAAATTAGAAAAAGAATAAATATAGATAGGAAGATACTAATTCTTTTTTACTCACAAAAGACAATAGTTATCCAACATAATACATTTCACTAAAAAATACAGAAATGAGACACAATCAAAACAGAATAATCGAAAACAATTACGAACTCATAGGCCTTCAGCTCAGAGAAGACTTGTTGGTATAACATTGAATTAATATTTTTGGTGTTTTCAATCACCACTGCATGTATATCTCATTTCTTAGAAAGACCTCTAAGAATTTTCAATGTAACTTCTCTCTGTGGATATTTATTACCAAGTGCATTTAGATCATTCATAATGCTAGTGAATCTGACTTCCAATTTGTCTATAGATTCACCTTCATCCATTTCAAAACTATCAAACTTTCCAATTGCAACTGAAAGTTTGTTTTCCTTGATATGATCTCATTGCCTTGGCACATTACAGCCTAAAGTGTATCCCAAATTTTTCAAAAAGATTACATGTTGAGAGATCATTCCCATCACACCATCATCAATTGTACTGTATAGTGTGTCTTTAGCAATATAGTCTAGATTGACTAACTTCTTGACTAACTTCTTCTCCTCAGGAGTCAGTTGGTCATCAGACTTAGGAAATTCTTTTCTAAGATCGTTTCTCTCATTTTTTGTTCCTCTGGGATTCACCACAGTAAATTGAAATGGTCCTTCAGAGACCACTCTCCACATACGTTCATGTTTAGAATACAAAGTGAGCCTCAAGATTCTCGCCTCCATAAATCATAGTTCCCATCGAGAACACGAGAAGTTTCTTAGAAGACATTTTATCCGAGTCTTTTAAGAATTCAAAGAATATGATCGATTCAGATAGACCACAAGTATTTTTAGAAAATAAAACTTTGGTCAACAAAAGCAGTGGTCAAGTTGAACCAACGCTTCCGATACCACTTGTTGGTCCCGTGTAAACGAAGTCTTACACGTATGGGGGAATACACGTGTTTTGTTTTTAAAACTTTTCATCGAGATCAACTTCGGGTCGTCAGTTGTCTCGATGATTTGGTCCCGAGAAGCACAAATCGCCTCGAAGTCAAAGTCTATTCGAGGCGGTGATCCCGAAAATTTTCAGATACTTCGGATAATCCCAATCGAAGTCCCGAAGTTTTTAGAGATATCGAGTTGCTTGGATCGATAACTAACTTCATCGAACCCTTAGAAGAGTAAGTTCGCTTTTGGTAACTATCCGTTTCTAGCTACTCGGATGTAATGAATGGAATGGTTGGCCCTTAGTTTATACTCGCTTTTAAGCTTTTTTTAAAAACCATCCTTTAATGGAATAGTGATTAGGCCGTGATTCAATTTATATGCAACTTTCAGTTGGATTGATTCCAACCGAAATATCGGTGAAAATATGCTTTCAAGACAAAGTAATGCAAATGATAAATCAAGAAAAATGAAAAGCAAAGAACACAAAGAAATTATAGTGGTTCGGAGACTCAAGCTCCTACGCCCACTCTCCCTTGTTCTTTTCGGATAAATTCACTTATCACTTCCTAAGGCTTTCCGACTACCTCTGTAGTTTACTAACATTTCTAATTTTGAGCTTTCGACTACCTCTCAGAGTTTACTAACTCAAAACTCACACAAGTTTTCTTCGCTCATCCAAGATAGATTACTCACTTCTCCTCTAGAGCTTTCTCGACTACCTCAATGTAGTTTACTCACTTTTTATAACTCCAATCTCACCAACAATCACACTCAAACTACCTTACAAAGGGTTTGAGGTTTCGTTGGTTTCCAACTAGATGAGATATCCTTTACAATAAAGAACAATGCAAAGACTAGGATATCTCGACTAAGCTTTTGATATATCTTATCGTTTAGCTTAGTGGAATGAGCTCTCTTCGATTTAAAGCACTTGGGAAATTCTCGCCGAAAGTGCTTCAACTTGCAATAATAAGTTTGAGCTCTTGAAGTTGCTTACAAATTTCCGTAACCTTTCAATGTAGAAGGTCACAAGTATTTATAGTATACACCAAGGTCACTCTTGAAAAACTATCCGTTGGAAAGATAGCCGTGAGTTTCTCTTATGGTGTGTGAAAAACGGCTATATTTAGGGTTTGACACTCCCTAACACGCTTTTAGGCAATAGCCTTTCATGTAGCCGATTTTTCACTTTTTGCGCCTCTGGAACTTTAGTACTTCTCGACATCTTTTTTTGGACTGTCGTTCGTCGGTGTCGATATGAATGCCGATCTTTGTCTTCTCTCTTTTTGACTTTTGTCTCCGGTTTAAAGGTAAACCAATTCAAGCGGCTCTTTTTGGTTACAATCTCCGAAGTTGATATAACCTTAACAACACTTTGTCTTAGTTCCTTTTGTGCGCATTTGAATGTCTTAGGCAATATCTAATTTTCTAAAGAATCGCGATCTTCGGTATTGAATCCTTGGATAGATATTTTGATGCCTGCCGAACATTCGAGGTTTATCTTGAGCATTCGGTACATTCTTGAAGTCTTGATAATTCGTACCTTTCCGATATTCTTGATCTTCGATTCTTGTCTCCGAGTCTTGGCGTCTTACGAGTCTTCAGCGTCTTCTGAGTCTTCATAGATATCTTTGACGATATCTTGAGTCTTCATCTTTGAGTCTTGATTCTTGATTTCATCTTGAGTCTTTAGTATCTCAGTTTCATCATCGAGTCTTCAAGATATCGATTTTATATCGAAGTTTTAAACTTCAGGCCATATCGACACTTTTGGTTTCTTCGTAAACTTTATCGAAGTTCTTTTTCGTAATCTTCAGATCCTAACCTGATCTATATCTGCAGACTATACATTTTGCAGATAACATCTCAAATACTCTAAAACTGAATCCTGACTCAACTATCAAGATTATTCTGAACATGTGGGATCTAATCAAAATCATATCTTTATTAAATTCATCTCCCAACAATAGTTGTAATAGCAATTAATAGTAATGTCATGAGGACAATGATAGCTGATGCAAATAAATGCAAGAAATATAAGAACGACTTCTGTTTACCTTCAAATCTTAAGAGTAAACATCTTATTTGTTTCTTGAGTAAGAAATCCAAAGCACAGCCCTCCTAAAAACTTAAGAGGGCCATGGCCAGTAAGATTAGATACTCTGTACTTTCTCCATAGCTAGCATGCTCCTTTGCAACAGAAGCCAGTGAGTCGATAATACGCGACTTCAACCCAGGAATAACAGTTTTTGTATGAGCACAGTACAAAAAAAACATATAACATAAAAAAAATATGATGTACAACTATTTTCTTAGGTACATATCGCCATTGACCCATCCTTTTAGAATAATTTGTATTCTAGAATTGTAAAAAAAATAAAAATTAGGTAGAACAGGTGTATGCCCCTAATTTTGAAAATAAATAATTAAATTTGACTATAAAAGATTTGGCTTAATAACATAACAATTGGGAAAAAAAAAAGCTCAGGGACATACTTGGACGGTATATTAGAATGGCTAAAAGTAAATTACGTGGGCATCCATTTTCCTAAAAACTAAAGTGATGAAAGACATAACTAATCCAACTTTAATATAGCCGAAACCCAATAACTAATTAACACTTTGGCTTCTATAACTTATGAGTTGATTTGACCAGAAAAGAGAATGCAACGCAATAATTAATTAATCTAAACTGAATCAAAAGAAACTTGAGTCTTGAGGCAAACAGCATAACACAACATCCACTGTGGAAAAATCATAAGCATTAGCAGCAACCATATCAGGCAAAACACCCAAAAGTTTATATACCTTTTAAGTTGGAATCTACCAAGGGATTGTTGCTTCTTCTGAGATCTACTCAGCAGATGGCAAAACACCCAAAAGATCTATTGTTGCACCCTAAAGCTTTTTTATCACCGACAAATTTGTGATCAAAACAACAAAATCATGCAAACTCATATGGAGAAATGTTCATTATTCATTAGCGTGTTTGAAAAACTGGAAAAAGAATAGTGATAAAATTTCATGTATAAATACATAAAGTTCAACTTGATCTAATATCATTATTCACCAATCACATAAAATTAGACCGAAACAGATTTTTGTTTTACAAAAAACAGTGGTATACCAATTATTAATATGAAATTTCATTAAAAGAAGCTTCAAAGAGATCATGCATAATTCAAACTAAAACTCTAGTCAAATTTCAATAAATAAAGGAAGCACACAACATAAAATTAAGGACTTTCCTAACTGACCTGTATTGACCAGAACAACAATATAATTGTTTGCTTCAATGACCACACAAAGGAGCCTCTTGCAGAATGCCAAGGAACCTACAAAAAAAGTTGGTAAATAATGTACACTTGAGTGTCTAAATAATGTAAGAAAACAACTCGAAATATAGGAAGTCCGGAGTTGGATGCATTATGAGCCTAATTCTCCTGTTCAATATCGTGCTTCTTTTCCTTTTCTTTTAGATGTTCTATGGTATGATATAAGCATTCAAGAATCACATCAATTTTCATATAATAATTAAATTTCTTCACTATCTCATCCTGTCATGACCCCTACTTCATAAATGTCAAAAAAAAAATATGAGATTTCTAATTAAGAAACCAGAAACCCAACCAAAAATTTGCCTCAATCATATGCATGTTTATCATCTCCCTGAATCCACCTCTAAAAACATCATGTTAGAGTTTTTCTACGAAAAGTATTCCCCCCAAAACTCCCAAAACATGATTCGTTCATAGTTGGAAAAGAAGATACATTAAATGATCTTTAATAAGAGGAAATCGACTATCAGACCATGATAGTAGAAAGTTCTAGCCTATATGACACATGTTAGGAAAAAAACGATTAAACCTGAAAAGTTGGAAGATGATGATTGTAATCCAGATCACCTCTAAATCTAGAAGCTTCTTGGAGGAAACAGAACACCATCAACTCCTTGCATTCCAACATGGACCAATAAATATGTTATCTTTAAAACTAAATTGCATTTCAATACAAATATAGCTGGAGTAGCTCCCTTATTCCTTGCATTCCTGCATGGACCAATAAACATGTTATCTTTAAAACAAAATAGCATTTCAATTTCATAAAAATATTAAAATATCTCAACAAAATATAAGGAACAATATAGTGAATAACAATTGAGAGTGAAGCGTTTTCATATTTTTGATACACTTTAATATGAACTCTAATAATATGATATTGAAGACCCCTGATGGAGAAATACGTGAAGAAATTTTTAGATAATAATTAGCTAATAAGAAATACCTCTTCTTGATTTTGGAACAATAGTAGCAAGGCCAGCTTTCAGAGCATCTTTCATTTCCTTCGGAGGAAACAAATCACCATCAATTCCTTTTATCCAAACAAAATTTCTTTTTCTACATGATTTTTTATTTTTTAGCAATTATCATCTTGATCTGAGCTTTTATTTGTAGTTGAGTGAGTGTACTCTTCTATTTGTGTACGGTAACATAGGAGAGTAATCTCAGTTTTGTCATATTATGAGTTTCAGCATGAATTGAAAATTAAAGCAACCAATAGCTAATTCACCAGAATATCTCCTATTGTACCCAAGGTAATGCAGTTCTTTCCTAATTTAGAGTCCAACTTCAATCAATTGATTTAAATCTATAATTAAGTGAATCCTAATTACTCTTCATCAAAATCGAATTTTGGGGGAATAGGACCTTCTTGTGGAAAATACCTTCGTAGATTTGTTGTAGTAGGCAAACTCTGCTGAGATTAAGGGAGCTCAATGTATCCATCTAAAAGAAGCCTATCTCTATCACTTCCCAAGAACACATGAAAAACTGGAAGCACAGTTCCTGTGAGAAAAATGATATAATGCATATCAATTTTTTGTAAGAAAAGATGAGACATACGAAAATTTGATTTTGGAATAGATGAATACTGTAAAAAGTAATTCCATATCAAACTTCAATACATATAAAGTTTTCAAAAAAAAACTTCAATACATATAAGCATCCAATCATGACATTCATTTAAAATGGTGAAACAACCTAGAGAGAATGAATCTTTATGTGATATGTGTGTTCCTAGACTACTTTTGAACATAAAAAATCCTCTCCATATGGAATTTCTTCAATTAAGAAAGTGCATATAATCTATCACATATGAAAATGATTTCTGCCTTACAACAGAGTTTGCGTCACAGGTATAAAAGAATAAGGGCAGGTTCTGGAACATAGTACAGAATATAGAACATAAAAAATCAGAGCAGTTTCACGGAGACAAAATCCAAAATCAGGTTTTTCATCACCTCTCTCTCGTTTTCCTCTACCATCTCTCTCTATCATACGGCAATGTTTGTGTTTCCACAAGAGTTGACGTGTGTAATAGCCTAAAGCATTTTACAATTAGATCAACTCTGCTCTACACACCAAATAATTATTAAACACAGAGAGGGTAACTTAAATAAACTCGGATTTAAACACAATATTAAATTTGAAAACAAAATAAACCAACCATAGTTCTTCATAACTCAAATATTTCAGGGGCAGTTTTACGGGAATTGACAACAAAAACAATTAACCTACATGAAATTTTAGTTTCCTAACTTAACATTTGAACAATAGCATTCTTGTAACAACAACAAATTTCAACAGAAATTCTGCAAAAATAGAGAAACAACGCATGAATGAGAGATTCAAGTAATACCCAAGTATAACAAATATAATGATATTTCCGTCACAGAGAATCAACGACGTAGGATACATATATGCATACTCCATTATAAGAATCTCTCAAATCCCTAATTTTGCAGGAATACGTAAAAAAATAACCGATCGCGGCCCCTGAGTGCGGCCCCCTGTCTGATTCCGCGTCCATCACTGTTGGCCGCCACCGACCGGGCCCTCGTTTGAAGAAAATAGGTGAAGAGTCGGTATTTGAAAATAACAAGAGTTTTTTTTTTTCCATTAATTTTGAGGCAATGCATTATTTGTGAGCATTTTTTTACTTTTGCAATCATGCGTCAGAAATGGTGGCGCTATTACAAATATAAAAGTTTACATTGTTAAATATATAATTTTGAATTATTTTCTTATAAACCACATTAATTGTTACATGTTGTCGTCATTTCCATCCAGGGACGGAGCGAGGAAGGGTACAGGGGGGCACTGGTCCCCCTGATATTTTGAAAATTTTCAGGGTATTTTTAGTAATATCACATTTATATAGTATAAAAAAATATTTAATCACATATATATGTTTAAATAAAACTAAGTTGTTCTACTTGAATTTGACAGTTAATTAGGGAATTTTATTGTTGACGTGAGTTTAGATGAAAATTTCTCTACGGTTACTGGAATAGGAGGTCTTACTCAAAAGATTGTTTCTATAATAAAAATCATATTGTATTTAAAGATTGTTTCTAGAACATAGAGATAGGCGAACACAAGATAACAACCGATCTTCATGTTCTAAGGATGAAAGATTTTGACATAATCCTAGGGATAGATTGGTTAAGACGAAACAAGACTATCATAAGGTGTTCGGAAAGGGAAATAGATTTCGAAACGATGAATGGCCAACGTTTCACCTTTCAGGGAACGAAGACCAAGACTGGAGTGAGGGTAATCTCCGCAATGCAAGCTGCCAAGCTGCTACAAAGGGGAAATTGCCAAGGATACCTAGTCAACCTCTCCGCAACGACTAAGGACACGAAATATCCAGTTGAAGTGCGAATCGTAAACGAATATCCCGACGTATTTCCTGAAGAACTGTCTGGATTACCCCCAGATCGCCAAGTAGAATTAACAATTGACTTGACACCCGGCGCTGCACCCGTGTCAAAGGCGCCGTACAGAATGGCACCTAAGGAGTTACAAGAATTAAAGGAGCAACTGCAGGAACTGATGGATAAGTACATCCGTCCGAGCATATCGCCTTGGGGAGCACCTGTACTCTTTGTGAAGAAGAAAGATGGATCACTCAGAATGTGTATCGATTACAGAGGGTTAAACCAGTTGACCATCAAGAACAAGTATCCTCTCCCCAGAATCGAGGACTTATTCGACCAACTGAAACACGCGGCAGTATTCTCGAAAATCGATCTGAGATCGGGCTATCAACAACTGAAGATGAAAGGAAGTGATATTCCAAAGACGGCCTTCAGGACAAGGTACGGACACTACGAATTTACGGTGATGCCTTTTGGAGTGACGAATACACCCGCAGTTTTCATGGATTTGATGAACCGAGTATTCCACCAATACTTGGACCAATTCGTCATTGTATTCATCGATGATATACTAATTTACTTGAGGGATCAAACGCAACACAAAGAGCACCTCAGGACTGTCTTGGAGACACTGAGACGTGAAAAATTATACACCAAGTTCAGCAAGTGCGAATTCTGGATAGACCGAGTAATGTTCCTAGGTCATATAATCTCGGCAAAGGGAATATAAATGGATCCTGCAAAGTTGGAAGTTATAGTAGACTGGAGGGCCCCATCTAATGTCAACGAAATAAGAAGTTTTCTTGGACTGGCAGGATACTACCGGAGATTTATTCAGGATTTCTCACGCATTGCGAAATCGCTGACACACTTGACCAAGAAGAATGAAAAGTTTGTCTGGACATTTACTTGTGAGGAAAGTTTTCAAGAACTGAAAAAGAGATTAACCTCCTCACCGGTACTGACTATTCCCGACTGGTCTGAAGGATTCGCGATCTACATCGATGCATCCTTATCAGGATTGGGTTGTGTCCTTTGCAGAAAGGGAAGGTCATTGCGCACGCGTCCCGCCAACTAAAGACGCACGCACAGAATTATCATACACATGACTTGGAGTTAGCAGCCGTTGTTCACGCTCTGAAGATATGGAGACACTACCTGTATGGTGGAAAGTGTGAAATATACACGGACCATAAGAGCCTGAAGTACTTCTTTACGCAAAAAGAATTGAACATGCGACAGAGAAGATGACTTGAACTGGTGAAAGACTATGATTGCACTATCCATTATCGCCCTGGGAAAGCGAACGTCGTGGCTGACGCACTGAGCAGAAAGGGAAGTGCGACACTCAGTGCCATGCCCACTGAGCAAGAATCACTACTCAAAGATTATTCCCAATTAAAATTGGAATTCTCCAACCGTTGCTGTGCAAACGCGACAATAGATGCACTCACAGTGCAACCAACAATGCGAGAAAGAATCAAAGAAGCACATGAGAGTGATAAATTCCTCGAGAAAATGAAGGAACGAGCAAAGAAAGGAACCATTCAAGGCTTCGTCGTGTGTCCTGATGGGACTTTGATGTTCAGGAACAGGGTCTGTGTACCGAAGACAGAGCAACTGACGAATGAGTTATTAAGAGAAGCCCACAATACCCTGTACACCGTACACTCTGGAGAGACAAAGATGTACCGGGGAGAACTTTTGGTGGAGAGGAATGAAAAGATTGATAGCTCATTTTGTGAGAAAATATTTGACTTGTCAGCAGGTTAAAACAGATCACCAACGACCATCAGGATTACTGAATCCGCTGGAGATACCGGAATGGAAATGGGAGAACATCGCTATGGATTTTGTCACGGGTTTTCCCAAGACAATTAAAAATCACGATGTTATCTGGGTTGTGATAGATAGATTCACAAAGTCAGCCTATTTCATTCCTATCCGTATGACCTACTCGATGGATAAGCTTGCACAATTGTACATCGCAGAAGTAGTCCGACTGCATGGCGTACCAGTCTCAATCATTTCAGATAGAGACCCCCGTTTCACCTCAAATTTCTGGAAAACCTTACAACAAGCTTTGGGGACTAAGTTGAACTTCAGCACTGCATATCATCCTTAGACAGATGGTCAGTCAGAAAGGACAATTCAAACCTTGGAGGATATGTTGAGGGCTTGCACCCTGGATTTTGAAGGAAGTTGGGAAGCGAATCTCCCTCTAGTGGAATTTGCTTATAACAACAGTTATCAAGCTACAATACAAATGGCACCGTTCGAGGCACTTTATGGGAAAAAGTGCAGGTCGCCTATCTGTTGGAACGAAGTCGGAGTCCGAAAGATCTTAGGACCCGAACTTGTGGAGAAATATGTGGAGACCATCTCTCGGATCAGAGAAAGAATAAAGATAGCTCAGGACCGTCAGAAGTCCTACGCCGACACGCGAAGAAAAGATCTACACTTTGAAGTCGGTGATAAGGTGTTCTTAAGAGTCGCACCAATGAAGGGACTAATTCGTTTTGGCAAGAGAGGTAAGCTGAAACCTCGCTTCGTAGGGCCCTTCGACATTTTGGATAGAATCGGAGACGTAGCCTACCGAGTAGCCCTACCGCCAGAGTTATCACAAGTACATAACGTATTTCACGTGTCCACACTTAGGAAGTACCTAAGCGACCCAGACCATGTCGTCGATTTCAAAGATCTAAGTTTGAGTCGCGATTTGACTTACGAAGAAGTACCGACGACTATTTTGGAGAGAAAGGTCCACATTCTAAGAAACCGAGAAGTACCTTTAGTATTAGTACAGTGGAGCAGACATGGAAAGGAGGGAGCCACTTGGGAAAGAGAGGATGAGATCCTGGCTAAGTACTCCCAATGCCTTCGGGATAAGTAAGTAAATTTCGAGGACAAAATTCCTTTTAAGGGGTGTAGGATGTAACAACCCGAATCCATTTAGGGCTTATTTGTTTATTTTTCCTAATATGTTTAAATGTTATACTTGTTTTTAAAAATATATGTACAGTTTTCTAAAATTTTCAGGTGACAGACGAGCTTTTCGAGCAGAAAAACCCTATTAGCACTTTTCGGGTTTTTATCCGTAAAATAGCGTTGATAATGTCAAAAATTTAAAGAATCCAAAATGAGAAAAGAGAACTTCAAATGGAATCCTAAAAATCGTGCGAGTCTAACGGTGCGTTTAAAATAATTTTCGAAACCAAAAACCGAATAAAAAAATATCAAAAATACACCGTCGGAGCCCAAATCGCATCTAGGATCAAGGCTACCATATTTGGCAGCCCACAAGCTGCAGAAAATCCCCCATTTTCGTCCAAAATATGACCAAAAAATCAGCAACCATAAAGTGATTACCCCATTAAATGGTGGCACTATTTGGGGCCATACTTCCTATTTGACATGTTACTAACTTCCATCATTACATTCCTCTCCCTTCTTGCCACCCCCTTGGCCGGCCACCCTCCCCTCTTCTACCTATATATACCCCTTCCTCCCCACTCCAAGTGTTGTCATGAAACTTTAATTCAAGAGAAAACTTAGAGAGAAAATGGAGAGAGTTGAGAGAGTTTGAGAGTTTGAAGGAAGAATGAGCTTTCCCCTATTTTCTTGTTCTTGGCCGATCATCACCACCCAAGGAGGAGTCCTTCCTCCACCATCTTGAAGCTAGGAAGGTGTTAGAAGTAGGAGTTTCCATCAAGAGCCCTCAAACCCCCCTCCCAAAGAAAGAAACTACAAGGGTGAGCACCAATGAGACCTTTAATCTTGATGTTATGATCATAATTTGTTTGAGCATGAAAACCCTTAGAAATGGCATGCTAAGAACCTCCCCTGAGCTTGTTTAATCTGTGAAAATCATGTATGAAGTTGATATTGGTGATATTTTGTGCATTTGAGCATGTTTAGCCATATATGTGAAAGTTCAAAAATGTGTATGAAACTTCGAAAATGCTACTGCCTCAATTTTTGGAAAACCTATTCGATGCTTTAATGATGTTTTAAAATCGTGTAAAAATTCCTATATGTAGTAGTTGAAGTATAGAACGACCTACTAAAAATTGGTATTTATCTGATCCGTCTCCAAGGAGAATAAATTCGTGAAAATTTGTGTGTCTGAGACTATGTGAAACTGGGAGCAGTGACTCTTTCGTATTGTTCTACTTATTTACAAAGATGATAAAATTTAGGAAAATTTGGGGATGTTCCTCTTGGTGTCTTTTAAATCATATCCAAAACTCATAGTGTTTTGTTTAGAGAATCATGAGATATGTCTATTTGAAATTTATGTGACAAATGATTGACGAAGGTTGAAACTGTGAGTTTAACAATTTATTTATCCTTTTTTCCTTAGCATAAAAATCATGGAAACAATTTTATGTTCTCTTACATGAGTCCAAAATGGCATATTAAAGTTTGGTCAATTTTAGATTTAAGTTTCGATTGGAGTTCAATTTTTATATGAAGCATGTCTTGTATGACGTACCTTTTATTCTGAACCCATTTTTACTCAAAAACAGTGATCAAGACTCTTAGCTCAAATGCCTTAGGTTTCTAAATGAAAGTTGCTTATTTTTAGGTGTTGTATAACATATTTTAATTTCGTAATTTTGAGACGTTTTCCAGTGAGATATGATTTTTAGTTTAAAGTGTGCACTGTTTTGACGAACCTTTCAACACTCTGCCTTAAATCGCAAATGTACCTTGTTTCCTTAGCTCAAATGAATTTGTGCCCTTGATGAACTCTGTTCCTTTTCAAAAGGTGTATAACATACTAAAATTTCATATTTTTCCAGCAAGTCTAAGTGCTCTTTTCCATTTATGCATGATTACATATTTTTATGCCGAATGAGTAGTACTAGGAAGAAGGAATTGTAATACTTTTAGAACCATGCATTGTTTAGGTTGTTGAATGTTTCATGTTTTCTTTTGTGAATATATGTTTGGATGTTTTCGTGAATTTTCACAAAAGTATCAATCGATGGCCAGTTTTTGAATGAATGAACTCTTATAAACTAAATGCCCTTTAAGAATTAATTCGAACGCTTAAAATAAAGAATAACCTCCAATTTGTGCTAGGTCCATTAACAGGCCGTGGTTAAACCCGAGTCATCACTTAAGTGAAGTATTTTTGCAAAAAATCGATGCTTGTTAAAGTAAATAATTATTTTTTAAAAGGTAGGACAAACAAATTGAAGTCAAAATGAAATTAAACTTAACACAAGTTTAAAAAATATAAGGTGGATAAAATTCAATACTTTAGTATAGAAATGTCATTAGTACAAGATCCAAGGAGTATTAATTGTATATATTATTCGAATTTAGAAAATAGTTTGTTTATTAAATAAGACAAGTTGGGGGAAAGCTGGTCGCTCATCGCAACTCCCGACCCGGCCGCCATAACCTCGGAAAGGTGGGGTTTAAGGGCGTGAGATAAAAATCTCAATGGCAACTCAGACAAACGTTAAGTATATACGACGACAGAATACAAAATGGTAGAAGCTTTTTTTACTCATTCTCTTTATAACACAAGAACTTACTCACGATTTCCTACTTAATAGTTCATACAAGATTCTAACATTTATAACATCAATCATATCATTCAACAATCACATATGGGTGGTAAACGGGTAGCGCTTTACCACGCCCAATCCCAAGATCATTCACACAAAATGGGTGGCACTTATGAGGGCACCGTAAAAAATCTATTAAGGCCCAACCCCGATAGCTTCCTTATATCCCCTTGCTTCCTTATATCATAGCTTCCTTATCTCCACGCAAAACCACCATTTCCTCCACACGGGACTCATCCCCAAAATCATTGGCACGAGACCCAACCGATAAACGACACATATAGTTCATGTTCCAATATTCACAAAACTCATATTTGTACTCACGTGATTTTCAGTGCATTCTTTACCAAAACCACAAGTTTCTAATATATATATATATATTTGTTTTTTAACAGTACTTATTTAGTTTGCTTTGAAAACTGTCAACATTCCATATAACATTATCTAGCTATACAGATAGTGTCACCCACCTGACAACTTTTCAAGTAAAATTTTTAACTTCTTGAAAGCTTTTGAACACGGCACGACTTCCAAGCTTCCGAGCTAATCCCAAGGACTTAGCACAACTGCTCGCTTAGTCGCTTTGTCAAGTTTGCTCATTCTTTTTATTTAATAAACGGTTTCACATCAAATTAAGGGCTCTTCGATTAAAAGGGCATTTAGTAGTTAAAAGTTATAAGAGTTCAATTCGAGTTCGACGTGGTGTCGAAACTCGATTATTGGATTGGTACGATTTCCCTATTTTGTGAAAAGGTTCACAGGTTGGGGTCGGGTTTACTCAAAAACTTAATAATACCAGTAAACAATCCAAACATATATTCACAAAAGAAAACATGAAACATTCAACAACTTAAAACATGTTTGGTTCTAAAAGTATTATCATTCCTTCTTCCTAATACTACTCATTTGACATAAAAATATGTAATCATGCATAAATGGAAAAGAGCACTTAGACTTACTGGAAAAATATGAAATTTTAGTATGTTATACATCTTTTGAAAAGGAACAGAGTTCCTAAAGGGCACAAATTCATTTGAGCTAAGGAAAAAAGGTACATTTGCGATTTAAGTCAGAGTATTGAAAGGTTCGTCAAAACAGTGCACACTTTAAACTAAAAATCATAACTCACTGGAAAAACGTCTCAAAATTACGAAATTAAAATATGTTATACAAAACTTAAAAATAAGCTAAGAGTCGGTACCAGGTTTTTGAGTAAAAATGGGTTCATAACAGGGTACGTCATACAGTACATGCTTCATATAAAAATTCGTAACCCACTGGAAACTTAACAAAAAATCACCAAACTTTAATATACCATTTTGGACTCATTTAAGAGAATATAAAATTTTTTCCATGATTTTTATGCTAAGGAAACAAGGATAAATAAATTGTTGAACTCACAGTTTCAACCTTCGTCAATCATTTGTCACATAAATTTCAAATAGACATATATCATGATTATCTAAACAAAACACTATGAGTTTTGGATATGATTTAAAATACATCAAGAGGAACATCCTCAATTTTTCCTAAAATTTTATCATCTTTTTAAATAAGTAAAACAATACAAAAGAGTCACTGCTCCCAATTTCACATAGTCTCAGACACACAAATTTCCACGAATTTATTCTCCTTGGATACAGATCAGATGACCACGAATTTTTAGTATATTGTTCTACACTTCAATTACTACATCTAGGAATATTTCCACGATTTTAAAGCATCGAAATAGGTTTTTCAAAAATTGAGGCAGTAGCATTTCCGAAGTTTCATACACATTTTCGAACAGTCACATATATGGCTAAACATGCTGAAATACACAAGATATCACCAATACAATCTTCATACATGATTTTCACAGATTAAACAAGCTCAGGGGAGGTTCTTAGCATGCCATTTCTAAGGGTTTTCATGCTTAAAGAAATTATGATCATAACATCAAGATTAAAGGTCTCATTGGTGCTCACCCTTGTAGTTTCTTTCTTTGGGAGGGGGTTTGAGGGCTCTTGATGGAAACTCCTACTTCTAACACCTTCCTAGCTTCAAGATGGTGGAGGAAGGACTCCTCCTTGGGGTGGTGATGATCGGCCAAGAACAAGAAGAGAGGGGAAAACTCATTCTTCCTTCAAACTCTCAAACTCTCTCAACTCTCTCCATTTTCTCTCAAAGTTTTCTCTTGAATTAAAGTTTCATGACAACACTTGGAGTGGGGAGGAAGGGGTATATATTGTAGGTCCCGAACGGGTTTCGTGAGGGTAGAAGTCTAGAGGGGAGGGGTGAATAGACTTCTGAAAAACTTTTCGTGCGGATCAGGTGTGAAAGCAGGTTTCCTGATCAGAGTGCGAGTGAGTCAGTATGGACTGATATCCAACTTACTGATCGCCTGATGGCTGATCAGTTCGGTGTCTATCAGTTTAACTGACTGTGCGGAAGCTAGTTTATACCCGTGTGAAAAACCAGTTTTAACAAATCAGATTCTCGAGTATGTTTTCAATCAGCTGACCAAGGAGTCAAACTGATTAAATCAGTTGCTTGATGCGAACTGATCCTAACTCAGAATATGTATGAGATTTTATGCAAAGTCGTGTGCGATAGTGTAAAGCAGTTAAGAGCAGTTAAATGCACACAAGATTTATAGTGGTCCGGACAACCAGTCCTACGTTCACTCTTCCCTATCACAAGGGGCACCAACTTAACTGTTGTAGCCATAATAATCAGCCAACAACCACATGGTAAATAGTGATGACGTGACGAATGGTGGTGACGTGGCAACCAAAATCGAGTTCGGCAGTAGAGTACGAGAATGCCAAGGTCGGCCCTTGTAGGGAGACCTTGCGACTAGCAGAGAAGATCGAGCTCGCCTTGACAAGCGACCTCCCCCATAGGGCGACTTGGCTACATAATAAGGAAGAAGATGAGTCGAGCTCGCCTGGACGAGCGACCTCCCTAGAGGTCGCTCTGTGGGCGAGGTCGGCAGGCGTAACGGGGCGAACATAAGCAAGGAAAGAAAATCAAGATAAAGATTCCCGGTGTTTGTTATGAAAATAGAAGATCTTGCATATCTATTGAAGATCCTGACGAAGATTTAGCGTATCTTGTACTTCCTTGTTTAGAAGGCCCATTAAATGGCCCATTAGGGTTTTTATCTTTGTACATTGTAATCATTATAAATAGGCACAAAATCATAGTAGATAGTCCTGGCTTAGTACGCCCCCAGACGTAGTCCTTCCGGACGAACTGGGTCAACAAATTCATTGGTTCTCTACATTTATTCACTTGTTATTCACATATTACTTGTTTGTAGCCCTAGATGTAAGATTTATGTTACAACGATTGGCGCCGTATGTGGAAAATTCTAACAGATTTGACAACATATTTGTTAGGACCCAAAAACAAGAAATCTGGATGAAAAAGCACTCACTGTTCATCCAAAATACATACCCAAAGTT
This sequence comes from Stenogyne calaminthoides, assembly GCA_037126765.1. NCBI lineage: Eukaryota > Viridiplantae > Streptophyta > Magnoliopsida > Lamiales > Lamiaceae > Stenogyne > Stenogyne calaminthoides. The sequence continues at coordinate 19,843,396 of JBBCBC010000010.1, read as the reverse complement.
CACAAACGCCTCAAAAAATATTCATCCGGTTTTCATAAAAAATCAAGCCCAGTTGTTCACACACAACAGATCAAAATATATACAGTTTCTTGTTCTTCATAATTGATGCCACCGATTCATTCTGGCACCTATGGTGGGACGGTGGAATTGGTGTCGCCAACCTCAATCGAGACACCCAAAGTCCCCCAGATTGATGAATTCTTTGCCAAAATCGCTGGACAGCGTCTGAAGTCCCGCAGCCAACGTCCTCTTCAAGAAATCAATCCAACGCCGCCTCTACAGCTACCGAATTCTTCTTCGCCGCTGTCGCAATCAAGCAGCCAGAAACAGAGGTTTCGAGTAATAGTACTTTCAAGCTCTTCAAGATGCAATTGAAGCTGGCGAGTGACGTCTTGGAACATGGTCGAAACCGCATCGACCCAAAAGTCGATCCCAACGCCTACGCTTTGCAAAATCTGCAGCGCCGCCATGCCTACAGGGAAGATCCCGCCGCAAATTGCAATACCTCAAGCCCACCGTGGCGACAGCGATCGACCGCGAAGCCGCTGCGACACCAGTCGTCTGCCTCTCCTTTTCAGCAGGCCCAAGCCACCGTCTGTGCAATTCAAACCTTGAGTTGGGGTTCTTTGATTAGTGGCGTTACACGATTTCGGACTCAGAGGAAGAGCACAAATCGGGGGCACGAATCGCGCAACGTCAATGAACTGGAAAGAGCGAGGTGCGCGTGCTTTCTGGTCAGCGAGCGGTTTTTGCGGAGATGGGGGACGGCGAATTTCTCGGATAATCATTTGAGGAGGAAGGAAAGTAAATCTTCTTGGGAAGGGATGGACCGATCCCAAATAAGTTAATGGGCCAGGTTGTGTTTTTTCTTCTTGTCTAAATAAATCTTTGGGCCCGGCGATTGGGCTGATTTTTTTTTCTAAAACTATTGGGCCAGGATGTTTTTTCTAAAACATATGTGAAGAAGAGGTATTAGGCCTGATGTGTTGGTTTGTTATCGACCCAGCAAAATAAATAAACAAATACAACAAAAACCTTATTATCTCTATTCAAATGGGACTTGAATACGACTTTTGAAATCGTGACATTTTTAACTAACAAGATTAAATGTGAATAGCTTGATATTTAATGGTTTACCTGTCTTTTACGAGGAAAATGCTTGTGACTCTCGCAAAGGAAAATTGCACGGGCACACGAAGCCTCGGGGGCAACTCAAAGAATCTACAGGTAGTCATTTAGTCCACTCACATCAGGTTCTATTTCATTTACTTCCTTTTAATATATGTTACGGTATTCATACTTTCATATATATTAAAAGGCGGGGGCATATGTGCTCATATCTCGAGCTATTCAAGTTAATTTCAAAAACAGTAGTTGACGTTAGAAACTCAAACTTGCATGTTTAAATTTGGAGGGTTATTTAAACCAAACTCTAAATCTTTATGTTTCACTAATATCATAAATCCTAGGAAGGGACTATCACAAAATTCATCTACGAGCACTCGAAAGTCTCACACAGATGAAACAGGCTTATAATCCGACTTCAAACTTACATCGCATCAAACGATTAAGAAAGTACTCAAATTCCTAAAGTCGCGGTCTCAAACAAGCAAACCCGACAATCTCAAATTCATAAAGTTACGGTCTCAAACCTGAAGACCCGACGACCTCAAAATCACGAAGTCGCAGTCTTAAATAAACAAGACCCGACGACCTCGGATTAACAAGGTCACACTTCTAAAAAATGACCCTGTCGACCCCGACAGGCGCGCAATGGTCAAACTAGAAGGCAATCAAGTCGCAACCTAAGTAAGACGACAAATAAGCCCTTCAAATCACAAGTCAAGGAGAGTTGTAATAAAACGACCTCGAAAGACAATCTTTTTATATCAAACAAATATATCAATCCAAGTTGAGACCGATTTAAAACACTCATCATAGCCATGACTTTCGAATCCCAAGGTCGATGAGGTCGTGGCCCAAATGGCTCGATTCTTGTCACGACTTCATAAGACGACAAAGAACAAGTTCATTTAAGTCGCAATGTCAATAAGACGATGAGAAAATAACTCGATTCATAGTCGCAGAAGTTATTTCAGTCGCTGGCAAATAGTCTGAAGCGACTATAAACTTACACAGTCCGAAATGACTATAAATCTATGTGCCAATTTTCTTCACATTCTTGAATTAACAAATCGCTCTGGTATAGACGATCTAAACAAACAAGAATCAAAACCCGATCCTGGGGCAAGACCCTAGGGGTCCCAAACCTTTGCACATCCACGAAAGATGTTTTTAAGAAAATATCAAAACCCGATCCTGGGGGCAAAACCCCCAGAAATCCCCAAGGTTATGTTATACCATGAAACTCGAGAAAGATCTTGTTAAATAATCTCGAAATTCTAGTCTCCTTTCAACACTGATAAAAATCGATTTTACCAAAAAGTATCAGAAATATTTTCTGACCTCCTAATAATATCTTACAAAATTTTCAAGGAGTTTTAAACCTAAATCCTCTCTCCCAAAAAATTTCCTCAAATGGTCAAACAAACCTTGGTATTTCCGCCTCCTAAGACGATGACTTTGTCCGCCTTTTACTAAAAGATCGACCGCCTCGGCCTCAAGGCTGCATTCCGCCTCCTAAGGTGATGATTTTGTTCACGAGTCGATGCCCGACCATTGGCGTTGGCATTCCGCCTCCTAAGGCGATGACTTTGTCCGCCTTTACGGATCGACCGCCGCGCTTTCGGGCGCTTTTTTTTTATTCCTAAGGCGATGAATTTGTCCGCTTATACGGCGCCGACCGCCTCGTTCTTCTCGGCGCCAAGATTCCGCCTCCTAAGACGATGACTTTGTCCGCTTTACTGGCCGACCACCGCTTCCCCGGCTGTCCGAGATTCCGCCTCTCGGCGTCTAAGATTCCGCCTCCCAAGGCGATGACTTTCTGTCGCCAGCGTCGGCATCGACCGCCTATCTCAGCGTCGGCATTCCACCACTAAAGCGATGACTGAACCACCCCACGCATACGACCGCCTCTACGAAGATTCCGCCCCGGCGACGACTTTGTCCGCCCATACGACGACCGTCAAGATTCCCATATGACGACTTTATCCGCCTATACTTGCCGACGTAAAGACTCGCAGATTCCACCTCCTACATGACTTTGTTCATTTATATGTCGTCGACTGCTCAGCATCTCAAGATTTCTGCCGCATTCCGGCCTTCTGCCTAAGATTCCGCCGTAAGATTCCGCCTCCTAAGGCGATGACTTTGTCTTTACTTGCCGACTACTGTTGACCGCTTCGCCTTTCCTGCTGCTTCTAAGATTCCGCCTCAGCGATGACTTTTGTTACTTATGTCGACCGCCTGGCCTTCAAGGTTGCGATTCACCGAGGTGATTTATTTCATTACTTATTGCCGACTCCGACCATTTTCCCTGGCCGCAAGATTCTCGCTTTCCGAGGCGATGACTTGTTAAATTTATACGGCGTCGACCGCTCACCATAATGGGTGTCAACTCCGCCTCTTCTCCTCGGCGTTGGCATTCCGCCTTCTAAGGCGATGACTTTGTCCACCTATACGACGTCGACTTGCCCGCCTCTTTGGCGTTGACTTTCGGCCTGTTCGACAAGGTTCACTGGTTTTATCTATCATGAGCTAACTGAAGTCGCTACTTTGTACTAGTTTGGCCAAGTCAAATAAAATGTTACCTTTCTTTTCATAATTCCTATGTGTAGTGGTCGAATGAAAAGCATATGATCGATGAAATGCATGCCACATGAAAGACATGATCGATAATACTTGTGTCACATGAAAGACATGATCGATAATACGTGTCGCATGAAAGACATGATCGATAACATGCAAACCCGAGGTGTGACTTTAGAAATATCGGAGGCGAGATCGCCACCCCTAGCGGTGCGGTTATCCTCCCGACTTTATAAGATTTACAAATAAATGTCCAAGAAACAAGTCGATAGAAAAAATAAGACGATAAGGACTAAGCAAAAGTTACATAAGGAAATCAAGTCAAGACAATAGGGTGAGAAAAAAAGTGATATCCTTTATTATTTTAATGCCCAAAGGCTAGATGATCAAGTCGCGAACCGCTTCGTCTAAAATGGTCATCGACGAGCACATATAAGATTTCGCATTTCAAGAGGTCACCCCAAGGCACGAAAGACATAGATAAGACTCGCATTCAAGAGGCTCACCTCACAGCACGAAAGCACGTAAAAAGACTCGGTATCAAAGAGGCTCAACCTCAAAGTACGAGCACGAGATAAGACTCAGACCGAAGAGGCTCACCTCAAAGCACGAAAGCACGATAAGACTCCAGACTGAAAGAGGTTCACCCCAAGGCACGAGCACGTATAAGACTCTCAGACAAGAGGAAATAATTCCCCAAGGTAATGAGCCAGCAGATAAGATCTGCAAGAAGAGGGTTTCCCTGCTGCACGAAAGCATATAAGACTCGGTGACTAAGAGTTTCACCTCAAGGCACGAAAGTACGATAAAGACTCGAATCCTTGATAAGGATCTGCATTAAGAGGCTCACCTCGTGGACGAAAGACAAATAAGACTCTGGTATCAAGAGGCTCACCTCATGTATGAAAGACAGTATAAGACTCAGACCAAGAGGCTCACCCTCAAGGCACGAAAGACAGATAAGACCATACCAAGAGGCTCACCTCAAAGCACGAAAGAAGAGTAAAAAGACTCAGACAAAGAGGCTCACCTCAAGCACGAGCACAAATAAAGAAAAATCAAGTACCCACCTAGTCACAACATGAACCAAATGACTGTGTCTAAAAATTAAAGATCCAAACTTAATACCGTATATTACCATCGGGTTGTGAACAATCAAGACCTCATAAAGGCGCTCAGAGCATGACAGGGCAGAGAATGCAACCTAAGTGGCTAAAATCGATAAATTTCATTAGAACAAAGATCAAGTCCGACCTCCAATAAAGTCAAGTCCGCCTTGGGGGCAATTGTTGTAGCCATAATAATCACCAAACCACATGGTAAATAAAGTGATGACGTGCTTAATGGTGGTGGATAAATACCAAAAACCGAGTTCGCAAGAGCACGAGAATGCCAAGGTCGGCCCTTGTAGAGCGACCTGGCGACTAGCAGAGAAGATCGAGCTCGCCTTGACGAGCGACCTCCCCCATAGGGCGACTTGGCTACATAATAAGGAAGAAGATGAGTCGAGCTCGCCTGGAAGGGGAGGTCACCCTTCCGGGCAGGTCGACAGCGAATCGGGCAACATAAGCAAGGAAAGAAGATCAAGATAAAGATTCCCGGTGTTTGTTATGAAAATAGAAGATCTTGCATATCTATTGAAGATCTTGGCGAAGATTTAGCATATCTTGCATTTCCTTGTTTAGAAGGCCCATTAAATGGTCCATTAGGGTTTTTATCTTTGTACATTGTAATCATTATAAATAGGGGACAAACCCCAAGAGAAAATGGACGAAAAATACACAAAAAATCATAGTAGAACAGTCCTGGCTTGGTACACCCCCAGACGTAGTCTTTCCGGACGAACTGGGTCAACAAATTCGTTGGTTCTCTACATTTATTCACTTGTTATTCACATATTACTTGTTTGTAGTCCTAGATGTAAGATTTAGGTTACAAATCAGATTCTCGAGTATGTTTTCAATCAGCTGACCAAGGAGTCAAACTGATTAGATCAGTTGCTTGATGCGAACTGATCCTAACTCAGAATATGTATGAGATTTTAAGCAAAGTCGTGTGCGATAGTGTAAAGCAGTTAAGAGCAGATAAATGCACACAAGATTTATAGTGGTTCGACAACCGGTCCCACGCCCACTCTTCCCTATCACAAGGGCACCAACTTAACCAACTTGGACTTAGTTTATTGTGGTTAGTCCAACACATTACAACCAATGATATTTATAGAGTTCTCACTCAACCTATCCTGTAAATCTAACTAGAAACCCTGGGCCCGAATCTTGCTAAAACAAACTTAACCTAACTTTGGGTTTGGGTAAGATTTGTTGTTGTTCCAACTGGAAATCTATCCTAGTATTTGTGTAGCCTAAAGCTAAAGGATGAGATTTCTATGCTAAGAACAATGGGATGAACACTTAGAAATAATCTTCAAGATTGTGTTCTTCGTGCGGAAATTTTGCTATAGTATGAGCTTCTTGATAATTTCCGTCTTTTTACTCTAAAGAGCAATCCCATATTTATAGACCTCGAAAACAAAGAGCCGTTGGAGAGCGATTTGAATTTCCGGCTATATTTGGTAGATATGCAGGATTTGATGTGACGTGCTTCAGGGACGACATGGCCGAAAGCGTGAATAGTTGTCTTTTATAGCCGTTTGACTAAGCAGCGCCAAATCCCGTATTGTCGGCTCCGTTCATACGTGTCTTGTTCTCATTGGTTAACAAGTACACTTTTCAGTGTTTGTTTTACCAAATAAAGTTGACATTCTTCTTGTCCAGATTAACAACGTATGACTTGTGAAACATCAGTTGATACGATGAGGTGACCGATCGAGATAAAACCGATCGATCTACCGATTGAGTCTTCGGGTGCGATTGTCTTAGCTCAACCGGCGGACTCGCTTGATGTAGGTCTTCGTCCTCGTTCTTCCGATCTTGGTAATCATCCGATCTTCGTGTCTTCATTATTTGATCTTCATTGTCTTCACCGATCATCCGACTATCCGCTTTCGATCTTCTCGACCTTATCTTGTCTTCGACTAAATGCGGGTCTTCGACTCATTCTAGTCTTCCGATCTCCCGACGACCTATACATATTGAAGTTCCCTCAATATGTGGATGGTCCCTTATCAAACGAAGTCTTACGTGTATGGGAGGAATACACGTGTTCAATGATTTTAAAACTTTTCTTCATCGAGGTCGATGGGTCGCTGTTGTTTTATGATTTGGTCCCGAGAAGCAAATCGCCTCCGAGTCAAAAGTCTTCGAGACAAGTGATCCCGCCGCTTTCAGATACCTCGGATAATCCCAACCGATCTCACAGACTTTCAGAGATACCGAAGTTGCTTGAATAGCTATTCAGATGTGCGGAATGGTTGGCCCTTAGTTTATACCCGTTTTATGCTTTAATGAAAACCTTCATTTTAATGGAATAGTGATTAGGCTGTGATTCAGTTATATGCAACTTCAGTGGATTGGTTCCAACTGAGTATCAGTGAAAATATGCTTTCAGTTTAAAGGTATGGAACAGTTAATCAAAGCAATACAGAAAGCAAATAACACATCAAGTTATAGTGGTTCGTAGACTCAAGCTCCTTACGCCCACTATCTCGATCTCTTGGAGAAATTCACTAATCACTTCCTAAGGTTTTCTGACTACCTCTGTAGTTTACTAATCTTTCTATTTTGAGCTTTCTGACTACCTCTGTAGTTTACTTACTCAAAACACACACAAGCTTTCTGACTATCCAAGATAGTTTACTCACTTCTTCTCTAGAGCTTTTTGACTACCTCTGTAGTTTACTAACTCTTTACAACTCCAACTCACCAACAATCACACTCAAACTACCTTACAAAGGGTTTGGGGTTTCTTGGTTGGTTTCCAACTAGGATGAGATATCCTTTACAATTAAGTACAATGCAAAGGCTAGGATATCTCTACTAAGCTTTGAATATATCTTATCAAACTAGGCTTAGTGAATGAGCTCTCTTCGATATAAAGCACTTGGGAAATTCTTGAGTTTTCTAGTGCTTCAACTTGCAATAATAAGTTTGAGCTCTTGAGTTGCTTACAAATTTCTCGTAACCTTCAATGTAGATGGTCACAAGTATTTATAGGCATACACCAAGGTCACTCTTGAAAAACTATCAGTTGGAAGTGATAGCTCCATGAGTTTCCTCTTATGGTGTGTGATGAACGATTATATTTAGGGTTTGACACTCCCTAACATGTTTTAGGCAAAGTGCTTTTCATGCAGCCAGTCACCACTTTTTGCAGTCTGGAACATAGTACTACTGACATGCTTCAGTGTCTTCACGAGATATCTTGGACCGATATAATCGAGTCTTCATCTTTGAGTCTTGATTTCACCACGTAGTCTTGATTTCTCGATTTCATCGAAGTCTTGATTTCTCGATTTCATCTTTGAAACTTTAGAAACTTGATTTTATCTTGAAACTTTAGTTTCTTTAAACTTATCGAGTCTTGATTTTCGGCCACACCGAGACTTCGGGTTTTCGATTTATCGAAACTTCGAAAACTGATTTCATATCAAACTTCGGTTTCTTGAGAAACTATCGAGTCTTTAGAATCTTGTAATCTAACCTGATCTATATCTGCTGACTATACATTGTGCAGATAACATCCTGAACACTCTAAAACTGAATCCTGACTCAACTATCAAGATTATCCTGAACATGTCATACTTAGGGGTTTTGAGATCTAATCAAAATCTTCTTTATTAAATTCATCTCCCAACAATTTCCCCATTTTTGATGATGCCAAAACCATCTTGTTACAAAACACTTAACCTATACTCAGGTTTCAGTTTTTCCTATTACAAGAATGGTATATCTCTCAACAATAATCTCCCAACAATTTCTTCAGCAATGAATCTCCCAACAATTTCATCACCAAACAACATTCAGGCATATCAAAAGTAAAGACATGTAAAGTAAGATAATGAGATATTATCTTTGAGCAAAAATGATAAAGTTTCATTGATGAATGGTAGACAGTTACAACTTACAATGAACTTATCAGAAATGTAAAGACAAAAAAGATAAAGAAATTACAAGAGTCTTCAACTTTGATCTTTAGTCTTCTTTTGCTCTTCAGCTCTGGCTCTTCAGTTCTCTTCTTCCACCTCATCAGCAGACACTTCAAGGTTAAACATTCCATAATATCTCTTCTTCAGCGCATCTCTCTCCTTGATGATATCAGATTGTTCTCGTCAGCCCAACCGAATGGGCGATCGAGCAATCTCCCGAGAAATGGTTGTTTATTCACCAAGCCATTCTCGACCTAGGAGGAGGGGGTGCAGTATGGACCGGTGGTGGATCGAACCTTTCCTTCATCCGCAAGATTGATCCCAAATTTTGTAAGTACTTCCGGATAGAAGGTTAGCAGATAGTAAATGAAAGCCCTCATTAGAAATCGAGCTCTCCCTCTCCATTCTCTTCAAGACATCATAAGAGAACCATAATGTTCTTTTAATCTCTTCCCACACATCGTTGAACCGATTGGCATCCACTTGTCAACGTCGCGACCCACGGTGGCTATTGCGATCCCTCACCTCTTGCTTGCGAACTTCTTGAAACCACTCCTTCGGGCTCTTCTTCCTTCTTCTTTTCTAATCAAGGGTACTCCTAAACCGGCTTAAACAATTTTTTGGCTTGCTCGACTTGGAGTGATCTCGAGCTCTTCTCGTATTGAAGACTTCCTTTCCGCGGTTCTTGAGACTCTTCCGATTCTAATATCTTATCCGAGTCACGAGAAGCCTTAGCTCTTTTCCTTCAGCTCAACAAATGCCACTTTTTGATGGGCGATTCATTCCGTGCCAGTTTGTTCAACTCTTCTTCTAACACTCGGCTTCCACCTCACTTCTTGATGGTTTCCTCGGCTTCGAGTGTAAAGGACTTCTCCACCTCCTTGAATTTCAGCTTCTCAGTGGCTTCAACTTCTTGCAAGGCTTCAGCAATGTTTTTCTTCTCAGCTTCTTTGTCTGCCTTTTTTTCTAAGGTATGTTCCAATAATTTCCTCAGATCATTTCGGGTCTTTTTCCTTCGAACCATGGCGGAAGTTTGGATAGTGTTGTGTCCATATGATATTCGCTCTTGCGACGACACCACGACTTCTCCCGCCAACTGATCTTGCTCGTCTTCTAATCTCCTTAGGTGGTTCTTCGCCATTGAGAACTCTTCAGACATTTGGGCAAATTGATTGGAGAGAGCTTCTTTGAACATGTCTGTCATCTTGACCATGAGCATAGAACTCATTTCCTCAACAACATTCTTCACTAGCATCTCATTCTTCTCCACCAATTTGGCTTCAAGATATTCAAATCCTTTCCCGATGCTTCGCTTCTTTTCTGACTTATTTCAGCTTTGACTCCATCCATCTTTTCTTCTATCTTTCCTTCCATGGAAGTCAGTTTCTCAGTCAGAGTGTTCTGAAGTTGCACCAGTTTTGAAGAAGAACTCAGACTTTCCATCTTCCGATTTTGGTTGCAATACCTCCTCAATCGAGCAACTTTGTTCATGATCGCCCAACCTTCTCCGAACTTTCTCCATAATTGGGGTGAGATCAATCGGGGAGCATATGTGATCTCTTTTTTTTCTGGCGGGGTTATTCGGCGGCGAGTCTCGATCTCGAATCGAGTCTCGATCTCGGGCCCGAGCTTGATCTCGATCCGAGTCTGGGTTTTCCACTGAAGCAGGTGTCCTTTGAGCCTCGGTCTGATATCGAGACATTTTGAATTAAAGATAGAAACTTGGTAATCTTGGCATAATTTTTAGTAGTGCAAAAAAGTTACAAGACTAACTTCGGTCGAGGATGTGTGGCGGCGAAAGCTCTCAAAGATCGATCTTGTCTTTTCTCCATCCGAGATTGACTCATCGCCCCCTTGTTGGTCCCCATCTTGAGATTTATCTTTGGAGCTCCTGGGCACCAACCTCAAAGATTCTCCCTCAAAGAATCTTTCTCTTCACCAAATTTCATCAAAATCGTAAATTTTCATCCCGAGCTTGGTTTTTCCGAATCCAGAGAATTGTGTAAGCATTAACCTGTCTCCTCATTCCACCATCTTCACCTCTGAATGAAGAATGTTGAGCATTTCGGTGGTCAGTTGAGAATGTATCTTCGTTGACCTCATCCGAAAAAATAAATCCTTGAGGTCGGGGAATGTCTTTAAGCTCGAGTGGTACCGGGTTTAGTATGAACTGTTCCCTGCTTCGCCCACTCGGCCTCTTCACTTCAATTCTTCTCTTCACCGGGCCTCAGTTCAATGGGAAAATCACAAGGATCAAGAAATGGATCACTCAAGAGCTCATCAAGGTTCAAACTCCCCGAGGCTCAAGAAAATCTCGAGGATCGACAGTAACTCCTCACCCGAATCGAACTGGCTCGAGGATTGAGCGACACTTCCTCGATTGAATCTGAAATGCTCTCGAGGTCCGAGGTCCTGGAAGATTTCTTGAGAGAATTTGTCTGAGCTCAGTGACGTCTCAAGAACCTCAGAGAAGACTTGCTCCTCAGTTTGCTCCTGTGTCGTGGATATATCCTGAGCCAATACTTGTAAAGGCGATTTTTGAGCTTTTTGGCCCTCAGTTCAGATCTCTCTCAGCTCACTCTCCTCCTCCTCAAATTGCAATCAACATCCTTGCGCTTTGGAGCAAGTGGTCTTTCTTCATTGTTTCACCCTTCTCCCTCTTAACCTCCATCAAAGCCTTCCCCCTGGCTTTATGGGTTTCTTCAGCAGCAGCAGATGGTTCCACTTTCTTCTCTTTCTTCCCTTTTAAAGTCTTCTTGGTAGCAACAGGCATGAACATCACTTTAAACTTTGGAAACGGAGTGGAGTCGGCAAAAATATCCTCCTCTTCTTGGCACATCTCCAAAATAAAAGATATTTTGGTTGCATGGAGTATCTTGCCTTTGATCGAGATCGATCCATCCTCCTTCTTTATTAGCTTGGCCTGGTCACTCACCACTTTGATCAGATATTTCAGCCAGTTGAAATCTTTGGTGGGTGAATCTTCGATAAAGACCATCAATCGAAGCTTGGGAGTGCTTATCCGCTCAAAACTCCCCGACGACTCATTATACACTTGCTAACAATATCTAGCAAGACTCAGATTTCGCTTCAAATGTCGTTTTATGCAATGTAGCCTCGAACTTAATAGGATGCTCTGTTATCCTATCAACGTATTCCTGCTCCCGACCCAACATATAAGTTGTGGGATCCTCTCCTCTATCACACAACTCAAAAACAACGTTTAAATTTCTAGGGACTATATACAGCTCCCGTACAAAATCTACATATTTCGAGGTATGTTCTAAATGGGAAATAGAAATTTTGGACTCGATACGATCTTCCTCATCTATCTCCATATTTGAGACGAACTCTATTACCTCTTTAGAGTATTCGGCCTCCGGTTGGCTTGCGATGAGATTTGTCAGTTTTGCCAATCTAATCATGTGTAGCGCCTCTTCTTCATGAGCCGCGTTGGATGTATTCTCTAGTGATACCACATACTCATACCATGGCTTGTTGGAAACAACCAGTTTGTCGAATATTGTGTAAGTCATTTTGAGAATATTTGAAGGTAGGGTTTGGGACGATGAAGATTTCTGGGCAAAGGGGTTTTGATTTTGCATAGTGTTTTGGAGACGAAGGTTCATGAATTAGGCTTGAATGGCTTTTCAAATGCATATATAGATCGATTCGTGGGAAATCGTATCGATTGATGAAAATCAACGGTTGAGATTAATTATAGATTAATCGGGTATGCGAAAGGACGATCTCACGGAAAAATACGCCGCCATTTTAACCTTATTGGTGATTAATTGAATCAGAGCAATTAATGACTGTTGACCTTCCTCAGCATTTCAAAGGTCCCGCCCAAAACATTCTCTTGGTGTTATCTTTATTTATTGCTAATGATTACTAAGATTCACTTAAGCAATAAATGAGTTCAGATGAGTCATTACTTCTTCGTGACTAATTTTCTTCTATCACCTTATCGAAGTTTTGACCTTGATAAAATGTCAAGATGATAATCGAAGTAATTGAAGCAGGGTTCAAGATGATATCGAGTACTAAGTCGATCAAGATAATATCGAAAGAATCGACCTTCAACATATCCGAGTTTTTCAAGACTCGATTTCAAGATTTAATTTTATCCCGAAGTTTCAGAGAAGAATCGAGAAAACTTCACGATCCGAAAACCTTCAATTTTTCGGGATTTACTCTATACACCGGATCCAACATCCCTAATTCAACCGGATAGTTCACGAAATCTTGATTCACCCAAAGGTTTAGTCAAGATATCACTCGCTTATCAAGATGAATCTTCTCCATCCCGATGTCCTTCTTCTCGACATGATCTCCGATGAAGTGATGTTCGATATCCACATGCTTGCATCGGTGTGCAATAACGGATTTTTGAGAGATAGCAATGGCACTATTATTATCACAAAATATTGGTACTTCATGGCTACAATCTTATAATCCCTTAATTGTTGTGCGAGCCAAAAGAATCGGCACAACAGCCTTCCCGCAATCATGTATTCAAATTTTCAAGAAGATCTTGGTTGCTATCGAGGTCTGCTTTTGAAAACCAGATATCACCACTTCCAAGAAATTTACAAGTTCCTCAGTAGTGGATTTCATCAATTCTACACCCTCCATAGTCAAAGATCCGAATAAACCAAGTTAATTCAAGGTTATCATCACCGGATACCATAATCCTCTATTCATCGGCCCTTAAGATACTTCAAATCTTTTTGGTAGCCTCCATGTGACTAAATTTTATGATTAGCTTTTGGTATCTCGCACATATCCCAACAACAAATGTTATATCCCATTTACTTGTCATGAGATAGAGCAATGATCCAATGATCCTCTATAATCAAGTGTGACTTTATCGATTTGCCTTCAGATCGGGATCCATCTTCAGAAGTTAGTATTCATAGGAATTCTAATCAAGATTGCAATTCAGACACCATACTTGCAATCGATCTTCGGTGTACTTTGCTTGGTTGATGAAGATTCATTCCTTTGATTGTTTCACTTGAAGTCCAAGAAAGAAATTCATCTCCCCATCATAGGCATCTCAAACTTTCCTTTCATCGGTGTAGAAAACTTTTCACACAACCGATGATTTGGAGATCCAAAATGATGTCATCTACATAATCTGAACTAGTAAGATATCTTCCCCATCTTCTATCCCGAACAAAGTTCTATCAACAGCCTTTTTGATAAAACCATGGTCAAGAAGAAACCGAGAAAGAGTATCATACCATGCTCGGTGCTTGCTTAAGACCATACAAGGCTTTTCCGAGTTCAGTAAACTTGGTCATTCTGGTTCAAACCGGGGAGGTTGTTCCACATAAACCTCTTCCTTAAGTACACCATTCAGAATGCACTTTTCACATCTATTTGATAGATCTGAATCTTTACGTAAAGATATGCAAGAAACAATCTGATGGCTTCTAGTCTTTGCAACAAGTGCAAAGGTTTCATCATAATCCAAGCATTCTTCTGGGAATAACCTTGTGCAACTAAAGATTGCCTTGTTTCTTACAATGTTGTTGTTCTCATCTATTTTATTCTTGAATACCCACTGGTTCCAATAACATTGTGCCCTTTCGGGCCTATCCACCAAACCTCTCCATACTTCATTCCTCGAGAATTGATTCAACTCTTCTCAAGATAAGAAGAATCCAATAAGAATCTTGTAGAGAGCTTCTTCAATCTCAAGAGTTCTTTCTCCGACAGAAGCTGACAAAATAAAGGCACTTTCACCATGGAACCTTCTTTGTTTTAACACCATCGGGTTAGATCACCCACAATCGACTTGTAGGATGACTATCTAACCAACTTCTTCTAGATGTTCCCCTTCAATAATATCCTCAACATTTGAAATGTTAGTTCAAAGCAGATTCATTAAATTCAGTGGAACAACAGAAAAGGAAAGGGGAATCATCTTCCTCGAGGGTTCCATCTGAACATTGTCGAGACATTTGTTCCCCTTTGGTTGATAGATTCAGAAATTGCCTCAGCTGTGACCACATCTTCATTGGCATCACATACCTGAGTCTGAGCTGGTGTCTGTTCAGATTGGTCACCTTTGGTGTGTTGGCTTTCCTGAGTCTCACCATCCTGAGTTCCATCCCGAACTTCTTTGTTCGAAGTCCGAGTCACTCCATTCATAGAAGGTGACCGACTTCTTCTTTTCGTGTTCGGGAGGATGTTTTGTCATTCTTTTTCAAAGCTTAGTCCGGTGATTCTCTTGGTCGGGTTCTTCCAAGATCATGTTCATTTCTTCCGAACACAAGTAGATTCATCAAAAACAACATGAGGTGTTTCTTCCACAATAAGAGTCCTACAGTTGTAAACTCTGAAGGCTTTACTGACTTAAGAATATCCTAAGAATATTCCTTCATCAGCTTTGCTATCAAATGTTTTCAACCGATCTTTACCAATATTGTGTATGAAACACTTGCAACTAAAACACACGAAAAGAAAGAAACAAGAGGCTTCCTTTCATTCCAAAGCTCAGATGGTGTTTTTCCTCGACTCTTGGTCAAGATGGATCTTTTGTGAATAACATGCAGATGTTGACGGCTTGACCCAAAATATTTTAGGAATATTAGCCCAAATTATCATAGTCCTCATAGCCTTCTTTTAGAGTCCGATTCTTCTCTCAAAGAACACCATTTTGTTGGGGGTCCTTAAATTGATGTTTCATGAGTAATTCCATTTCATGCAGACAATAATCGATATAATATGGTTTATAAATCGGTTCCTTTGTCGATCCGATTTTGACCACACTTAGGTTCTTTTTTAATCTCGAGCCTTTTTCAAGAGTTCAAAGATTTTATCTAAGTCTCTTTCTTCTTGAGTAAGAATATGACCCAAGTATATCTTGAGTAGTCATCAACTACTACGAGTGTATATTTCCTGCCATTAGTGCTCACTAGTGTTACTGGACCAAAAAGATCCATATGCAACAATTGAAGTATTCTCTCGGTAGAAACATCTACTTTGCTTTTTAAATGATGCTTTAACTTATTATTTTTTGGCATGCATCACAAACATGTTTCATCGAACACTTCATTTGGGCAACCCTCTCAAAAGTGCTAATCTTGCAAGTTTATTCAGTGGTTTTGAAATTCAAAGTGGTTCATCCTTTTTGTGCCACAACCAACCGGGTATCGTGGAACTTTTTGCAACCAAACATGTATCTTTAGGAGTTGAACTCCAATCAAAGAAGATACACATTTCCTTTTCTAGTACCGATTAGCAAATTATTTTTACGTGAGGTATCATCTTTCACATAACATAAGTTCTTCGAGAACTCAACATTAAATCCCTTGTCACAGAATTGGCTTATTGAAAGCAAATTATGCTTCAATCCAGATACATATGAAACACCATGGATATGAACTTAATCAACTTCAAGAGTTCCATATCCTTCAGTCTGTCATTTGGAGTTATCTCCAAATGTGATCCGAGGGCCTCTTTGCTTTCTACATAGTCACCGAGTATTTGCTTGAATCCTGTCATATGTCTTGAACATCCACTATCAAGATACCATACAGCAGGGACCATTTCATCTCCACTCATCAGTGCTATGTGATCTTCAATTAGCTCAGTGCCCTTGTTTTTCTCCTGAAAAATAGATCAATTCTTAGGTACCCAATTGGTGTAGGGTCCTACTAGGTTAGCTGTACCTTTCGGAATCCAAATCTGCCTCGACAACTCTAATCACTTTAGAGTGGTCAATTGCCTTCCATAAACATCTACATACACATTTACCACTCTGGGTGCCTTAGCGAAGATCCTCGTGTATGAGTCTTCTTCGCATGAACATGAGCCTTAGAATTTTTTCTTGGGCATGTGCCTTTGTTCCATTGCTTTGGCTTAATGCGGTGGTCCGAATCTTTGTTGACTTGGGTCCGGTAACCTTTACCCTTAGGCAAGTGGGGTTTAGGTTACTGTCTTGAAATTGGGGTCTTTCAAGAATGTCGAGGACTTGGTCTTTTCGATTTGAGAATGTCTCTCTTTGAGTGTTTCTCTCCGAAAAATTCTCTCTCACGGTTGGGTCTGAGATCCTTTCTGTGGTTGCATTCTTAGCTGAGAGGCTTAAGTACTTACTGGAATTTTCCTCTTGAGTGGGTCAGTTTTTCTAGCCTTCACCGAGGTTTGGGGCTTAACATTGATTTTTTCCGAACCATAAGTCATTTTCCTGTTCTAAAAACTTTGGGCAAATCTTCAATCCAAGAGTAGGTGCCACTTGTTTAACAAAGATTGTCATAGTCTTACATTTGACGCAAAGATTCGGGATGGCCTTGTGAGGTTCCCCTGGAATGTATCCCAATCCAGATTTTATAGTGACAAGTCTCGATAACTCAATTTCATCTATTACTTTAGATGCGTGATTCAATAGAGCTAGCTTCTTTCACGTGACTATCCTCACATTTTTTGTAGAGTTTCATGCTTCTCGAGAGGTCATTGACTTAGTTCTCGATCAACTGAATCTCCCTTTGGATTCCTCTAGTTTTCCATTTAGGGTCTCTATCAACTTCTCTTTCTCTCGAGAGTTGTACTTTTTAGAACATCTAGTTCATCAAGAGTTCCCATTAATCGAGAAGTGATCTCAAAGATTACTAGAGTCTTTCCACTTAAGATTTTCAAAGAATCGTTCTTTTTGTTCTGCTCTTAAGTTTC
Organism: Stenogyne calaminthoides; assembly: GCA_037126765.1. NCBI lineage: Eukaryota > Viridiplantae > Streptophyta > Magnoliopsida > Lamiales > Lamiaceae > Stenogyne > Stenogyne calaminthoides. The sequence continues at coordinate 19,825,962 of JBBCBC010000010.1, read as the reverse complement.
ATTCAGCAGTTCTTGTAAAATAACATAGTCCTTCATAAGACTCTCAAAAGAATCTATCAGGTCAAATTGACTGTTTACAGTGGAACTTGACAACTCTTGTGCTAGTGTAGGGTTAAAAAAGAGATAGAAGAATTTACCTCCTCCACGCCCATATAGGCGGATGATGTCATCACCGCTACTTTTCGAGAACATTTCATCCAAGATTTGGAACCTTCTTCAGAGTGTTCTTCTTTTGCTACCATGGCTTTCTTCTTTGGAGAACTTCTTGTCTCTCTTTGCTTGCCTTTTTTTTCTCTTTAAGACTTAGAGTCCGGAGCCGGTCATAATTTGAAAATGACCTTTTTTTGGGCGATTATAAAGATCTGTTAGCATCATCATCCCGATCACTTTCTTCCTTAGACTTGGAGTCTTTTTTTTTTGATGAAGATCCTTCAACTTTGGTCTTTTTCTCTTCTCGATGGATCGTCCCTCAAATTTTAGAGTCTCTCCGGCACTGTGATTCTGTAATAGTTGTTATATTTTCCATATCTACTATTAAGCCTTTCAAACCTCCTCCTTGCCATCGTCTTTAGCTTATCCTCTAGCTCATCCCGATTTTTTAGCGAGGAGTTCTCGAACTCTCTATTTTTACATGATTTTTCCTTGGTTTTGAAAGTTACATTTTTACTAGATGAAGAATCATCTTCTTTGTCGCCTTTTTCTTTGATTTATTATCAATTATTTAACTCATAAGCTTTCAATTTCGAGAGAAGACTTGTTGGTGCGGCATTGAATCAATGATCTTGGTGTTTTCAATCACCTTTGCATGAATATCCCATTTCTTAGATAAACCTCTAAGAATTTTCAATGCAACTTCTCTTTGTGGATATCTTTTTCCAAGTGCATTCAGATCATTCATTATTATACTAGTGAATCCGACTTCCGGTTTGTCAATAGATTCACCATCTTCCATTTCAAAACTGTCAAACTTTCCAATGGCAACCGAAAAGTTTGTTTTCCTTGATATGATCGTGCGCTTCGACACATTACAACTAGTGTATCCTATATTTCTTTGGCAAGATTACAATGAGAAATCATTCCCATCACACCATCATCAATAAGTCTATATATAAGTGTGTCTTTGGCAATATAGTCTAGATTGACTAACTTCCTCTCCTCAAGAGTAAGTTGATCATCGACTTAGGAAATTGATCTGGGATCATTTCTCTCATTTTCGTAAGAATGGGATTCACCACGTGAATTGGAATGGTCCTTCAGAGACCACTCTCCACATACGTTCATGCTTAGAATACAGGTGAGCTTGCATTCTCAGTCTCCACAAATCATAGTTCTCTACTGAGAACATGGGAAGTTTCTTAGAAGACATTATGTTTGAGTCTTTTAAGATTTCAGCAAATAAGATCTGTTCAGATAGACCACAAGAATCTTTTAGCAAATAAGACTATGGTCAACAAAGCAGGTGGTCAAGTTGAACCACTGATCTGATACCACTTGTTGGTCCCGGTACAAACGAGTCTTACACGTGTATGGGGGGGGAATACACGTGTTCAGTGATTTTAAAACTTTTCTTCACTGAGGTCAGATGGGTCAGGTTGTCCTGATGATTTGGTCCTGAGAAGCACAAATCGCTCTGAGTCAAAGTCTACTTGAGACAGTGATCCTGAGCTGCTTTCAGATACCTCAGATAATCCCAACTGATCCTGAGTACTTTCAGAGATACTGAGTTGCTTGAATAGCTACTCAGATGTGTGGAATGGATGGCCCTTAGTTTATACTCGTTTTATGCTTTGCTGAAAACCTTCCTTTTAATGGAATAGTGATTAGGCTGTGATTAAGTTATATGCAACTTCAGTGGATTGGTTCCAACTGAGTATCAGTGAAAATATGCTTTCATTTTAAAGGTATGCAACAGTTAATCAAAGCAATACAGAAAGCAAATAACACATCAAGTTATAGTGGTTCAGAGACTCAAGCTCCTACGTCCACTATCTCTGATCTCTTCAGAGAAATTCACTAATCACTTCCTAAGGTTTTCTGACTACCTCTGTAGTTTACTAATCTTTCTATTTTGAGCTTTCTGGCTACCTCTGTAGTTTACTTACTCAAAACACACACAAGCTTTCTGACTATCCAAGATAGTTTACTCACTTCTTCTCTAGAGCTTTTTGACTACCTCTGTAGTTTACTAACTCTTTACAACTCCAACTCACCAACAATCACACTCAAACTACCTTACAAAGGGTTTGGGGTTTCTTGGTTGGTTTCCAACTAGGATGAGATATCCTTTACAATTAAGTACAATGCAAAGGCTAGGATATCTCTACTAAGCTTTGAATATATCTTATCAAACTAGGCTTAGTGAATGAGCTCTCTTCGATATAAAGCACTTGGGAAATTCTTGAGTTTTCGAGTGCTTCAACTTGCAATAATAAGTTTGAGCTCTTGAGTTGCTTACAAATTTCCCGTAACCTTCAATGTAGATGGTCACAAGTATTTATAGGCATACACCAAGGTCACTCTTGAAAAACTATCCGTTGGAAGAGATAACTCCATGAGTTTCCTCTTATGGTGTGTGATGAACGATTATATTTAGGGTTTGACACTCCCAACAGTGACCTATCTTTATTAAATTCATCTCCCAACAGTGACCTATATTATACATCAGTTGTTCTATACAATAATTATCATTTGGTTATCTCATAACAGGTATTTAAAATCATCAGTCAGCTAACAGGTCTGGCTGGTCCTATTACATGTGTTTCAGAACTTTCATCAAAACTCTAAATTTCCCAACAATTTCCCCCTTTTTGATGAAACCAAAACACTTTGAGAAACCAACAGCAGTTGATAAATATAAAACAATAAAGAACAAAATAATCAGAAGACAATGAGAGTTTGTCTTAGGATCAGTAAAAATAAACTTTTCATTTAACTGATTTATCGTTTACATGTTACATCTGAAAAGTTTGCAGTTTAAAGTTCAGCTGATCCTAAGAAGTCTTCTGATTCTTCAAACTCTTAGAACATATCCCAATGGCATTTCCTGCTGATCTTTAGGAACGTTGAAGATCCGATATAATTTCCATTTGACATCATTGATCTGCTGTGGATCAGTTATGTGCGATTTGCTCAAGATGTCAAAGTAGAATCTTTCAAATGCTAATCTGTCGAATGAGCCATCCGCCTTCTTAGTATAGTCCATCACATCATAATCTTGATGGGCCAGTCTTACGTTTATCTTTCTGGCCTCATTCTCCGGATACTTCGAAAAAACTGATGCTTGTTCTCCAAACCGGTTGAGAAATTCCTCATCCGGGGTGATTTCGCACTAAGTCCGAACAAATGCATCCAGAGCCATTCACCTCCCGATCTTGTTCCATTCCTCGATCTTATAAAGATGAAAGTTAGCTTTTAGGAATGATTCATCAACTCTTGCCGGTAACCGAGGTTCTCGCTCCAGATTTTTCGGCTTGGCCGCTTCTTCACCTCGTCAGATTTCTTTTTCTTTCTTCGCCCTCGCCATTTTTTTACGCCTCCTATCTTCTTCACTTATCCGAGCTTCTTTTATCCGTTCTTTGGAGAGTCTCTGCCGATTCTTTATCACCAGATTTGGCTTCTTTGTGTTTCTCGTGACTTTCTTGCTTTGAGGAGGGCGGGTTCAGATCTTGAAGTACCGGCTCACCTCTCCTCTCGCAATTATCTTCCTCGCCTTTAGACTTTTTCCATCTTATGAGAAACTTCATTTGCAAATAGATCCGGATGGTCTAGTCTCCGCCATAGGATTCAACCGTCTCAATCGGTTCTTCTCGTTGTTTTGATGAAGTCGATTGGTTTTCAACTCCGTCCTTCCCTTTTTGGTTTGATCAAAAAAGAGTATTGAGTGGGAAGTCGAGATCCAAAGTCGATCGATATGGCCTTGTTTAGATCAAGAACAGATAAACCTTGAGCTTGAGTAGATAGATTTTGAATCTTTGAGATCATTTCGGACTTGACAGATTCGACGGTGGAGAGGGTAAGAATGAGTTTGTCAAGTTTTTTCTTCATCATTTCAAGATTTTTTCGGTGACCATCAAAAGAGAAACTTGTTGTTGATCAACCCGACTAACTTGTCGCCAACAATCTTCTTAAATTCAGAGTCGGGTTGGTCACGCGGTTTGAGAGAACGGATCTTTGATTGCCTAACTGGGAAATAGCAAATTCCCTTTGATCCTTTATTTCTCCGAGGCCGACTGCCTCGATCGGCTATCAGGTTGCTAACTTCATTAGCCAACACACCCTCAACTTCTTTCTTTTTCGGAAGATCTTTAAAACAAGATCCGATTTCCCTGTCGATCAAATGGTGATGTGTGTTGCAGAGTATTTTGTATCACCGATCGGTTCCAGCTTGTTTGTGCCTCCAATGGGCTGGTCATGAATCGCAAAGACCGAAGCTCACTTTCATCGGCAGCCTCCTACATCCATCATCGATCATCCGCCTTTTAGGAGTTTCTTTTTGATCTCAGTTCAACTTGTTCATTTATTCCAATTTTTACGTGGATCGGGCTTTGATCGCCTCAAATAGCTTATCGGCTCAAATTTGGTGATCCTACTCGAAAGCATTTCTTCATGTCGAAATCAAAATCTACTAACGCATCATCACCCCCATCCGCTCAATAATGATCATAAAAATCGGTAGTTCTTTAAACGGAGATCTTTCCAAGTCGATCTCCATCACTTCTTCCCTAATCACCGGACGGCCTTCCAACCTAGGTACAACTCATCAATTTCACGCTCGATTCTCATCCCGCCATTTTTTCCCATGATGGTCTTGGACGATCTCGATTTCAGAATTGACTGCTCAGACGACCGTGTTCGGGCTTTGATGAGATGTAGAGGGTTTCGTGCGCCCGAAAGTAGCCGGATGTTCGATCGGCCGAATCTGAGAGGTTCTACAAGAGGTCGACAAATGAGGTTCTCAGAGCGTACTGCGGTAATCGGGTTCCGCAAAGAAGTTCCGCAGAACAGTGATCTTTACCGTTCGCAAAAAAGGTGAACTTTCGTGTTCGCGGAAAGTGAAGGGAGAAGGAAAGATATGCTCAGCCAGCCTAAAATTCCGAGTGGTGAATTAGCGAGATTGAGGTGATGGAGATCTTTTCGCCCTCGCTTCCTCCTCGATTGCTTCTCGACGAGCTCTCAACTTGAGAAGCTCGCTTATCCGATTTTTCACCGATCTCAACTGCAGATCAGTCGATCCGACGCTTCATCTTCATCTAACTCTTCATCCGAAAAAAGAGTCGTGGGGGCCCGCTTTACTTTCTTTCGCCTCTTCTCCGAGCCTTCACAAGTTTTCTTCTTCTTTTGAGGATTATCATTGCGTGTATAGCAAATCCTCCTTGTTTTTCCCTTTCTTAGGAGGAGTAGGTCAGATATCATCATCCGCCGCCCCATAGATGGCGATTTGGTCGAGAGAAAAGCCTTGTAAGACTTTAGTCCATTCTCGATTCCATTCTCAGACAGCATTTTTGTCCGCCGTAATGACCGCAACTTTGTTGAGATTGCTGATCCTCTTCTTCAGAAATACTTGTCTCTGTTCACTAACTCCAAACTTGTCATGCTTTTGGATCAGAATAACTTTCAGAAAACCAGCCCAGTTAATATTTTTGGCTCCATCGATAATAAGAACCATACTATGCATTTTTTACGCTTGTTAATCCATCGAAATTTGAAAAGAGATACCCATAATTATTTTTGGCGTAATGTCAAACAACAATCGGTATTTTCTTTTTCAACATTGGGTTCGACAAAAAACTCGCGGGTGCGTGTTTTATCGGCCTCTCGGAAGAGTTCATTCCTAATCGGTTCGTCTTCATTCATTCTCTCAGAGGAGCGGGAGAGATCTTCCCTTTGGGCAAGTTGAACAAATGAGAGATATCGACATTAGTGACTCTGATCTCCTGTCCATTTACCGATGAAACCAGTTCATCTCCAGGAGATTCCACCTTCAACTTTCTTAAGAACTCCAATTGCCTCATCTTCGCATCACCGGATTGCAAAGCGAAAGACAAGATTTTCGAGGCAAAGACTCCTCGAATTTATTCCACTTCCATTGATTCCGGATCCCGTGTAATACCAAACATTACATATTTATCTTCAACAATTTTGTTTGCCAAATCCGCATAATTACACATAATTTTGCCCAATCCGTGAGTAGCCATCTACAACACAATGGAATCAATTAAGATTTTTGCATAATCATAAACATATCACATATTGATTATCAGACCTATTAATCGATGGATACATACATATACCAAGAAATGATAAGGCATAACACATGATAACATAAACAGACGTAATATTTATAAGATCAATGAATTTAGGAACCTAACTCAACAAATAACCAGGATTTACCAGATTTTGCTTTCCGATTTTGAAATACGTTGAATCGTAAGAAACGTTTTGAATTTCAGAAAGGTAAATGTAAATTTTTTGAGAGTAAATCGCAAGAATTTTTGAGAAGAGTACTTTGGAAGGGTTTGATGGATCCTCTATATAAGAAAGGAGGGAAAATTGAGACTGAAAGATCAAACGTTTTTAAAAGGAACGCCTTAGATTGAGCGGTTTTGATCGTGTGGTCAGGGTATGCAAGCATGATTGCCTTTTGGATTTTAAAAACACATTTAATAGCATTTAATACATATACCCTACGTCTGCATTAAATGATTTGCAGGGTATGCGTCACAAAAGTATGTGTACAGTAAATAAAAATATTATCAGTTAATTTTAGATAAGTAATCAAGAAGCAAGGAATCGTAAATGTATCCGTTAATCGATGTTGTAAATAATAATACCACGCGGTAGCGTAAGATCCGATCAATTATGTTAATCTTAGTTTCTGTTTGACCCTTGCATTTCCCAACAATGTCTCACATATTTGATAAGTCTCCTTCTGATCCTTTCTGATCAGTTGACGTTCCCCCGTTAATTGTTATCTGATCAATCCTTGACTGAGATTTCTGATTAGCTGAGATACCATATTCAACTGATCCTCCTCGTCTGATCAAACTCTTATCTGATCATATTTCTGTTGATCTAATCTGATCCACTTTGATCAAGTCAAATATTGGGATGTGTGCTACCGCCAAAACTTAATCTTGGGAAGTCGAAGAGTCGTCTCGATTCCCTAAAGTCAAGACGACGACATTCGCAATAATACCGGATACTTTGTGATATCACACGCCGTAAACTCATCCAATCATCAACACCGTGTCCTCTTGCTACCGTCCCTTGCGGTGCCAATTTCTCTTAAAGCTTTGAGAAATCAAATTTGCACATTCACCCCTGCTTGTCCTCTATAAATAGGACTAATGATTTATACACAACATAACCCATTCACCATACTTATCTTCTTCAAGCTTTGTAAACCATGTATTAGGTGAACCCTTGATTAAATTGAAGCTTAAAAAAAATCCTTCCTTTACCCTACTCAAATGATTTCAAATTTTCTCAAATCAACCATGTGCGTCCCTCATTATTGCTTTTGTCGTCATCGAGGAATACTCATACAATTATTTCCAAGCTTCTCTACCACCGAGGCGGCGGATCTGCTATCGCAAATGAGAAGACACTTCTCCTAACGGGTATCGCTTGTTTGCTGTCTATCGAGATGATGGAATTAGCATCAACAGACTCAGTCTGATATGTAACATGGGTTTTGTTTATACGATCTTGATCAGACATAATCGATCTTGATCAGACAAAACCCAATATTTACATTCGACACTTGTGTCCATGTGGTGTGTAGCACCTCATGACTGACTCTTGTGTCCATTTAATGCTGGAAGTCCCATTGATTTTAGGACTAGGGGCTTCTGGCTTTAGAAATCCTTCAATGTCGCTCTCGCTCCTGACTCTGAAGCTCTGAGGGTGGCTTAGGATTATTTCAAAGCCTCTCTCACCCCTTTTAGGATTGGGGTTTTAGGGGCTTCTGGCTTTAAAATCTTTAAAGCCTCTCTCACCCCTTCTAGGGTTAGGGTTTACGGTTTATGGTTTATCTTTCGACCTCCGGGTCTATTGTAATGGAATGTAATGTAAATTCTGACCTCCGGATCTTTATTAATGAAAAGTTCTTTTATTTCATTGTTGTGTTGACTCTTTTACCTTATGCGATTATAGCTGTATTACTTATGCAACTTGCTTGTTGAAACTTGTTTAAATCGACTTACAAAGTTTGAAATAACCAATCTGATCAGTTCTTTTAATCTGATATGCCTTTTTCAGATCAGTTCCTTGAATGATCTGATAGAACCTCTCTTATCAGTTCCTTGACTGATCTTCTGATCAGTTGAGGTGCCTTGCTCAACTGATCCTTCTTAACCTGGTTAATCTCTCAACCAACTGGTTCTGGGGACCAGTCCACCAAACATTTCTGGTGCACTTTCTCCGAGATCCAGTAGTCCTAGCTCATTGCATAATTCTCTGAATCTGATCTCAGCTAGTGGCTTGGTTAAAATATCGACTTTCGCTTATCAATATGGATCTTTTTCCATTCTCGATATTCTTCTTTCAATATGATCTCTTATAAAATGATGTCGACATCCACATGCTTGCATCTTGTATGTAGAAGCGATTCTCGAGTGATTGCGATAAAGACCTTATCGCCATGGAATATAGGCACGTTCTTAGCTACAATGTTGTAATCCCTCACCGCCGACTTGGCGAGCGGGTTGGGAACAACAACTTCGCAGACCACATATTTCGCTTTCAAGAGTAGATGCCGAATTGATGTCCGCTTCTTTAAAAACCAAGAGATCGGGTTTACTACCTAAAACCGACATGTACCGAGGTTGATTTCCTATTCATTCGAACCTCCATAATCGTAATCGTAATACCCACTAAGCTCTAGATTATCATCGATGGGTAAAATAAACCAAGGTTTATTGTCCCTTCAGATACTTAAGAATCGGCTTAGTCAGTTTTCTAAAGTGGCTTTGCATCGATTTGCTCAAAACCGCACATACACCCATCATAAAGTTATATCCGGTCTCACGCAAATGTATAGAGAGATCCAACGAGAGCCCTGTGATTCTTTCTCGATTAGTTTTTCGACCATTCTCATCTGGATCCATCTTCAATCCGGTCATCATAGGAATTCCGCTTACTTACGCTTTTGAACTCCAAACTTAGCCAACAAAGTCCTAGTGTACTTCTGGGTCCGCGGATGAATATCCCTTCATTTTTTCTTAACTTGTAGACCCGTAAAAGTAACTCATCCGACCCATCATGGACATCTCGAACTTCCTTGCATCACCTTTTGAATTTATCACATAAACTCTTGTTGGGAGATCCCAAGATGATGTCGTCGCGATAAATCGAACCATCGTAATATCTTTCTATCTTCTATTCTCGAATAAGGTTATGTTCACTATTCCTTTAGTGAATCCATCGCCTATCAAGAACCGAGAGAGTGTATCATACCAAGCTCGAGGAGCTTGTTTTCAGCCATAAAGAGCTTTTCTTAAACGATACACTGGTCTTTTTTTCAAAGCCGGGAGGTTGTTCAACATAAACATCCTCGGTAGTACCCCGCTTAAAAATGCACTCTTTACATCCATCCGATACACAATAGACCCTCACGCAAAGATATGCCGTAAACAATCGAATGGTTTTCAGCGAGCGACGGTGCAAAGGTCTCATCATAATCAATTCTTCCGACAGAATACCCCTTAGCAAGAAAAGTCTTGCCTTATTTCGGTTATGACATTAGTCTCATCTCTCTTGTTCTTGAATACCCACTTTGTGCCTATCACATCTTGATGGGTTGGTTCTGGTCCACCCGATTTCCAAACTCGATTCCTTTCAAAACTGTTCCGATTCTTCTTGCATGGCTAGAATCCGGCCAGATCTTGTAGAGCTTCTTCTACTTTGGTTGGTTCCTTAAAAGACGATAATAACAATATACGGCACTTTCACCAATATGATGTCTAGTTTTAACTCTATCAGATGGGTCTCCGATGATCGATCATTGGACGACCGGTTATCCAGTCCTTCTTTTTCTCGATTTTTCATCGGTTTGGAGAACATCATCCTTTTCTGATAGTAGTTCATCACTAGAGATTGGGAGTGGTGCAGAATTATGATCCACTTGACATGGACAAGTCTCAGCTGATGTTGGACTCATCATGTTCTGATGTCTGTCCGGAAGGAACTTCGGTGTTCCCCGAACGGATGGTTCGGGCTTTTATTCTTTATCTCAAATATGCCAGCTTCTTCATTGACAGCTTTATGCATTACCTTGTGGTCCGATTGACCTAGTGAATCAGTAAGATCAAGTTCTGGAACATACACTATTACATGATCTGATTCTTTTTCCTTGATACTTCACCGATCCATTTTACGTGCATCGTCTTGGTTGATCTGCATCGCTTTTGTTCTCGAGGCGATTTCTCTTTGTTGAGAAGATGTCTCATCAAAGACCACATGTGGTGTTTCTTCCACAACTAGGGTTGGTTCGTTGTAAACCCCGAAAAGCCTTTTTTTCGAACCTAAGAATATACCCTCATCCGACTTGACCTCAAAAGTTTTCAACGGGTTTCTTCCCATTGTTGTGTATGAAACACTTGAGACCAAAAAACATGGAAGTAAGAAACACGAGGTTTTCTGTCCTTCCACAGTTCATAGGGTGTTTTGAAGTGAGCCTTAGTCAGAGAACATCTATTCTGAGTATGACATGCAACGTTGATGGCTTCTGCCCAGAAAGGGCTTGGAGTTGCATGTTCAGCTAACATAGTTCGAGCAGCTTCTTTGAGTGTTCTGTTTCTCCGTTCTGCTACCCCCATTCGGTTACAGGCGTTCTTGCGGTGATGTCTCATGTCAGATTCCAAACTTAGTGCAAAAAATCAGTAATAAAAGAGTTCAGAAATTATGTACCTTTATCTGATCTGATTTCACTATACTGACACCTTCTCATTTTGTAGTTTCTTGAGCAGCTCGGGTATCTTTGTTGTTGTCTCATTCTTCTTATACAAGAATACAACCCAGGTAAACTTGGAATAATCATTCACGATTACCAGAGTATATTTGTGTCCGCTGAGACTGACTGGTGTAACTGGTCCAAATAGATCCATATGGAGCAGTTGTAGTATCACTGGACGCCGGGTCCCGGATTCCTTGAATGAGGCTTTTACTGTTTTTTCCTTCGACATGTAAATATGTCTCGATCTCAGAGAATACCTCATTCGAAGACCCTCAACCAAAGACATCCTTGCTATCTTGTTAAGAGTTTTAAAGTTCAGATGACTCATTCTCTTATGCCCGAGCCAACTGCTGCTTTTGGAACTCTTAACAATCAGACATGCATTTCTTGGACAACTGTTCCAATCTGCTGTATATATCGTTCCTTTCCTTGAACTAGTTAACTAGATCTGTTGAGTAGCTCGATTCTTGATAGTACACTGATCAGTCAAGAACTCAACACTGAATTCGTTGTCGCAGAATTGTGAAACTGATAACAAATTATGCTTTAAACCTTCGACATACGAGACTCCAGTAACTTGTACATCATCATTCTCTAAGGTTCCAGATCCTCTGGTAAAACCAAAGTTATCATCACCAAAGAGTACACGTGGGCCTTCTTGTTCTGTGTAAGAGCTAAGGAGATGTTTGCTTCCAGTCATGTGCCTTGAGCATCCACTATCGATGTACCAGATAGTTGCTTGTACACCTCCCTTATTGGTCAAACCCACGCGAACCTGCAATCAAATCAGGCTTTAGGTACCCCAAAGAGAATCCCGTCCTGGGGTTAAGTACCTTTAGGGATCCAAATATATCCGCACCTTTTGTTGAAAACAGCGAGGGCCTAATTTGTCTCCCCATAAACATCTACATAATCATACGTCTCTTCATATGCATTCCGATTAGTATGATTATGAGTGTGAGCCTGGATGATTTCGTAAGACTTGAACCTTTTCATTGATATCCGCCTTCTTTTTTATCCAGTGGGGCTCGGTGCGCGCTGTTCTAGGTTTCGATTGTAGGGTAGGTAAGATCGCTACCATTAAAAGATTCATATCTTTTGGCATAGATGGTCTTAGAAGTTTACCTTTAGCTTGCTTTTGTTGGCGGTGACCCGATTAGGTTTCGGATCGATTTCCCTTTGAGAGGTTGTTTTTTCGATACCTAATCAACGATCAAAGTTGAGGTCTCTTCGGAAGAACCGGGTTCTTCTGTTGATTCCTACCGATGCTTGATCGGGATTAGGGTCCATTTTCATTCCTTTCGGATCGGAGACTTGCCTTTACTTGTGTTGAGTGTCTTTTTCCTTATTAGATCTGATTTTGCTTTATTGTGTATCTTTATCAGAAACTCGTTTGATTACACTTTTCTGAAGTGAATCAGACGGGGCTTTTGAGGATGTAGAATGGAAAGTCAACTATATTATTCATCCTTCTTTGAATTCCAAAACTTATAAATTGGAGGTATTAAACTTTTTCTTGGTCATTCTTCACTACCTAGGTGTAGGCCTTCAAGAGCTTTTGTCAATTTATATATATATATATATATATATATATATATATATATATATATATATATATAAAAGTAAATTGAGGGGCCACCTACAAAAGAAATTGAAAATATAATTTAGGAATATATGTGTTTCGAATATGTGATTTCTAATGAAGATGTATAATTACTTTTAGAGTTGCAATTTTTATTCGTAGGTTCGACAGTGAGTTGTGGAGAAAGCACTACACCAAGTGTTAAACCCGTAAATTGTGGTACTAGTTAAATTTTACACTTTTAATGATCTCTAAAATACCTTGAGAAGGTCGAGTATGATGGGATACTCGAAAACAGAGATCACCTATATAAGTTAGAAGTGAGGGCCGCTTCGACTAACACTTATGAATCAAAGGGTTGCCCATGGTCAAAACGAACAAAAACGTGAGAATGAAAAGATGTTGAGGCTTTATTGTGTCTACATTTTTGTCTCGGTATACACGAATGAGGAATAGTTCAAGGTATCGCGTCCACTCAGCAACCGATATACTTGATAGTGTTTTACTACGGAAGGTTCAAAGCCACAAACTACCTATTCAGATATGATAGTCTCTCGAGGACTGGATTGTGGGTCTGCATAATTATAGGTGTAATTTAACTCATTTGGGGGATTATTGGGGAAAATTGATTTTAACCAACTAAACTGAATTTAATTGGTATTTAGTGAGTGTAGGACACTTGTTTTTAACTAATTAAATGGGGGGCATAAAGTTTAATGAATTGTAGGTCCAAAATCAAGCCCATTGTAACTCTTAGGTCCAAAGGGAAAAAAAATACTCCCAAGTGCAAAAGCCTACATAAAAAAAACCCATAATACCCCCACATTAAATACTCTCATCCACCTGCCACAATCAATTAGCCGATCTTTTTTTTTTTTTTCATTTCTCCGTTTCTTCCTCTCTATTTCTCTCTCCAACTTCTCCTCTCTCTCCCAAATTAATTACACCACCACCGTCGATGAGTACAGATGAAGGCAATGAAGCCGCCATCGACGCAGATAACACGATCGGCGGCGACGGATGGTGCATTTTACGATCTGTGGCGGAGGCGGGGGTTTTTTGGGCGGCGGCGATGGATGACGACACGATTCGGATTTGGATTCCCCGATGTTTGTGGTTGAATCCCCACAATGGCGAATCCACAATCATTTCAGAGGCGGTGGTTGGTGGCAGATCTGTGGTTTTTATTTGTGGATCTGTGGTTGGTGGCAGTGGTGAGGGGGTGGTGGGTTTTTTTGATTGGTGGCGTTGGTGAGGGGGCGGTGACAAATCCGTGAAAGGACGTTACACAGATCTACTAACCCAGAAATTGCAGATCCGCGTTTTCCGCTGTCGGCAAAAATTGTTGCCGCGTTTGTGGCCTGAGGCTACGATGAGGCCAACAGAAAAGAATTTGCTATGTTGTAAGTACTTAATTAATATCGTGCATGTGTGGTGTGGACCAAAACATCCTAATTGGGTTGCTGAAATAAATTGATTTTCACAAACCTGAACCAATTTGATATTTTGAAAAGTCATAACTTATTAGTTGTTTAACTTATTACAAAGAAATGACTTTTTTGTGTAATTTTTTGTTTGTTGGTTTTTTTACTGTATTTTTGTTGGGGTTTTCTTTTTCTTTTTGGTTGTGATTTGATTTTTTGGATTTAAATTAGAATTTATATGTTTGATGTTTTAATCTGTGTTTTTGCGACGATCTGGTTTTTGAATGGACAATGGAGGAAGAAGACGATGGAAAGAGAAATATTTTTGCTGAATTTTTGGATTATATGGGTTATGCATATATTCACAATTTTATGAACAGATTCATGTATATATTCATTTATTCGTGCATGCATGTCAAGATATTTTAAATATGTAAAATTTGGTATTTTGCTAATTTAGGTTTGATATTTATTTATTTTTTTGTATCAGTTCATGAATTCATGAATTTATGCATTTTGTGCATGACGAAAGATAAGAAAATCTGCGATTTTTCCGTAGAAGGGAGATGAAGATGAATATAAATTTTTGAGTTTTCTATTTAGATATGTATAGTTCTGCAAAATTTCAATTTTTTGGATATAATTTGAAATTGGGGTTTCCATTTTGCTGACAAAAGAAAGGGTAAATTAGTCTTTCTACATATCATTTTGGACCTATGAGTTATAAATAAATTTTCTTGGACCTGCAAATACTATAAAACTCTATTTTGGACTGGAAAGTTTGGAACTCAAGTTTAATTTCGAGGAAATTAAAAGGCATAAAAATTGAAGTGAATTTATAATCTCAAAATTGATTTTTGGCGAGTGAGAAATTAAATCACGAAGTTGATGAGTCATAACACTTTTTATGGATTAAATAGTGTTGAAAAATGGGGGAGTGACTCTCCACTACAAAGTCACTAACAAAAGAACTCTAAGGTACATAACAAAAAAAAATGACTCTAAGGTACAAAAAAGTGGCCAAAAAGTCTAAGTTGCCCCTCTGCCCAGTTTTCTGCACTTCTGACACATTTCTGCACTTCCGACTCATTTTAACTTTTTTTATTTTAAAATTTTAAAAGTCTAAAATTTTTAATTTATTGAATTAATTAAATTATTAATTAATACAAAATTTTGAATTTCAACACCATAATAATTTTAGTGATTTAGTAATTTTAAATTTATGAACTTTTCGATCAATTTTATGGTGCATTTTTTAAAAAAAATTGTATTTTGGATCAATTTTAAAAAAATTGTATTTGGAAGTCCAAAAAATATGCAATTTTCAAAAAATAAATTTTTTAAATTTATGCACTTCTGGGCTAATTTGGAAGTGCATTTTTTTGTCATTTATGTACTTCTAGGCAATTTTTAGAGTGCATATTTTTTTTTAAATTTATGCACTTGTGAGCCAATTTTGGAGTGCATTTTTTTTTAAAAAAAATTGTATTTTGGAGTGCAATTTAAAAAAAAAAATTGTATTTTGATCAATTTTGGAGTGCATTTTTTTAAAAAAAACTTGTATTTTAGGCCAATTTTGGAGTGCATTTTTTTAAAAAAAAATTGTATTTTGGAGTGCATTTTTTAAAAAAACATTGCATTTTGATCAATTTTGGAGTGCATTTTTTTAAAAAAAACTTGTATTTTAGGCCAATTTTGGAGTGCATTTAAAAAAAAATTGTATTTGGAGTGCATTTTTTTTAAAAAAATTGTATTTTGATCAATTTTGGAGTGCATATTTTTAAAAAAAAATTGTATTTTAGGCCAATTTTGGAGAAATTAAACAAATTAAAAAGAAAAATACTAAAATAATCCTAGAGAAACCCTAAATTACAAATTACACAAATTTGCAAAAATAAAACCCTAAAAATTACACAAATCTACAAATCTGATTAAAATCCTAAAAAAAAGGACTGCCCGTCAATACACATGGACTGCCAGATTCTTCATCAACTTTTAAGATCTCAGCTCGAGCAGCCAATAAACCATAATGCAGGTAACCGCAAGAATAAAATTTGAGCACATTAGAAAAAGATGAAAAAAAGATTCATAAAACCAGCAAAATATGTTGATAACTAAAATGCATCATCATTAGTTTAAAGACGGACCAAAGAAAACCACCACAAATCTGCAAACACCACTACAAATCTGCAAAAATACTGCAAACACCACCATATATACTACAAACACCACCAAATCTGCAAACACCAGCAAAAATATAAAAAATAGAAAAAATCAACACAAATCGAAATTACCTAATATAAACAAAAAATCGAAATGGCTATTAAATGGCTACACCACCGCTTATCTCCTAACAACAACAAGGCCACCCCAAGATCCACCGTAAACCCTAATTCAAGATCGCCGTCAGACGAAACCCACCACATACACAAAGATATATCACTCAAATTCTCAATTCTAAACAAATACAGAAAAAATAAGATACAAAATATTTTTTTAAAAAAAAACCACTTACCTTCGTCGCCCCCTTACCGCGTCGCCCCGCACCACCACCGCACCATCCCACCAACATTCAGACCAGACGGGTCAAGAATTAACTAGAACCACGCCAAGATCAAAACCAGATCTTTCAGATCGTAACCACGCCATGACACAACCGTAACTATCGCGACCACCGCTTACTGCCTACCGACACACCGGCCGTGGATGGGCAAAAATCGTGACGAGCGAGAGGTCGGCAAGGGGGTGGGGAGCAAGAGGTCGGCGAGGGGGTGGGGAGCGAGAGGGATGGCGGCGAGCGAGAGGTGGGCGAGAGTTTTTTTTTCATAGAGTGAGGAGAGAGAGAGTGAAAATCTATAATGAAGAGAGAGAGGGGACAAAGATTTAATAAAGAGTGATGGCAAAATTGTAATAAAAAATTGACTCTAGGGGTAAAAATGTCTCATTTTGTACCTTAGAGTCACTACATTTTTCTTTTGTATCTTATAGTACTTTTCACTCAAAATATGTAGTGGAGAGTCTTTATTTCTTGAAAAATATGAGAAATTAGTTAATATCCCACATTGAAGGATTGGAGGAATTAACAACTCTTTATTAATAGGAGTGAGTTAATATATAAAATTCAATTATAGTGGCTAAAAAACGATCCAATAGTCCACAACCGCGCACACGAGGGCGCCGCAATCGAGCCCGTGACCCGTGGTCCTTGGCAATTGGACTTTGTTCTTGGGCTTGGAGCCCATATAATCCTTTTATGGCTTGTTTGTTTATGACTTTGAAAGTGACTTTCAGAATTTCAAATCTCAAATCCCCGTTTGTTTACCAGGATTTCGGTATATAATTTTAAATCCTCTAAAATTATACTCTATAATACCTATAATACACATATTTTACCTTTTTCAAACACAATTTTCAATACACTATCAATTATCTATAACACACTTTCAAATTATTATTATATATCCAACTCAATACTCTCTCTCCTCATTTTTTACTTTATTATCATTATATAAAATAATATACAAACACATCAATCATTAAACAATCATCCAATCATTTCTACTTTACTTTTTACAATATAATATTATTTCTATCATCTACTTTTTCAAAATCCTACTTTATAAAATCTACACTCCCAAACATTTACAAAATACAAATACACTTTTTACTTTATACCAAATCCTTCCAAATCCCCTCTACAGGATTTCAAATCCCCTCAAAACTGTAAACAAACAGGGCCTTAGATTCAGACCCACTGCAGTTGGTCAGAGCTCAACATGCAAAGCCTAATCCCGGATTGGGTTGGCCCAAGTGTCTTTTTAAGCGCATGTTTTGAATTCAAATTGTATGAACCTGGACGTTTCGAATCAGGAGTAGCTCCTGAGATGTTACAAATGGCCACTTGAATGCCATTACTTATATAAGTTATGGCCAACCCCTGAATGTTATTAATTTATTGACTCTACTCCCCACCTGGTAGCATAACACTAGAGCCGACAAATTGGGAAACCCGACCCATCTAGCCAAGTCATGTTCATGGGCTGGGCCGAGCCGGCCCATCATCTCGTCGGGCTTACAAAAATGCAGCCCAGCAAAGCCCAGTATGGGCTCACGGGCCCGTGGGCCGGCCCGACCCATAATTTTTTTAAATTATTTTATTTACTTTACAAAATTACATTATTTCTTTGTAATTTTTTTGGGTATTTTTCTACACTTATCAATTTACTTGATTTTCTAATTAAAAAAATAAAATAATAATTATAATTATAAATTATTAAAATACAATCTTATGTATATGACAACATTAACTTGAGTACTATTTTGTTGATTGTGATTGTTAATTGTATCAAAAGAACTCGTAGTTTGACAAATTACAAAATACTCCCTAAAAATAAAAAAAAAGTTAAAAAAAATTAATTGATAAAAATTACAAAACCATCCTACTTATTTTTTTTCCAATTGCATTTGCAGTAATTATTTGTTTCATGATTTTCCATTATTCATCACCAGTGAAACAAATTTCTTTAGCTTTTATAGTTTGTACAAAGAATTATAAAAAAAAATTAATAAAATTATTTGCGGGCGGCCCATGGCCCTTTGGGCCAAATTGGCCCAAGCCCATTAGGCCCATGGACCAAATGGGTCGGGCCAAATTGGCCCGGCATTTTTTGGGCCTCTAATTTTTTAGCCCAATCCATACTTGGGATCGGGTTGGCCGGGACGGCCCATCGGGTCGAGCCCAAATTGCCGGCTCTACATAACATTATAAATAAGGCATTGTCTTTTTGGTTGAGAAACACCTGCAAAATTAGAAAATCAACATAATTTTGATCATTTGCATTCATCATTTTCGTGCATTTGCATATAGTAGTAGTCCAATTCTTGCGTGGATTCAGTTCGTTGGAGCTTTACACGTTGCGGTACTGCACGTGTAAAGACAAAAATTGTTTTACCTTTGAAAACACTAAGCCGAACCGTGAGCACCAGTCGAGGAGTATTTGTTTTGCGGTCAACCTTGACTCGACTTTAGTAAGGTTCTACTTTTCTTGTTCGTTGTAGTTCGTGTTCGTTGCGGTGTTGTAGTATTGCAGAGTTCGTGATTACTAGAAGACTAAATTGCTGATTCTTCAAGCTGGAAATACTGAAAAATATTAATTTGTACACTTAAAAGTATTTGTTGCTGTTTTCTATTTTTTAAAAAAATTTATTTCCATAATTTGTAAGTCATCGTCCGTGCTCTTATACACCAACAATCATGTGCAATTGTTTTACCTTTGTGCGAATTTTATAGAAAAATATGTTTGACCCAATTCGACCCGCATAGAATCCGCATATTTTCCCGTTGTGTTAACTCGCTTCCCCTTGCGACCCAATGGTCATGTTTCAAGGATCTTTCATTGCAGTAACACATACATGAACTCACAATAACACATGTTTGCCCTTACAGTTCACAAATCTCGGAGTGAGTTTTGTTGTTCTGCTTTTGCGCAATTTTTTAGTAAAAATATGTTTGACTCGATTCGACCCGGATAGGGATCTACAAATTTTTCGCTCTGTGATATGCGGATTATATTTCACGAATCCTAGAACCGTAAAATATTGCATATAGTTCGCCTTTTATTTAACTATCATAATTCACTAATCTCGTTTTCTTTTCTACTTGGTATTTTTACCTTTCAAACCGTAATCAAATCGAAATACTTAAATTTGTAAAATTCATAGCTGAAACTAAATAAAAAAAACCCGAAATACATAAACTTGTAAAAATTAATTTAATTTTGATTTTTTAAGTTTTATTATGTTGCCCTTTAGTAGGGGTGAGCATTGGTGGATTGTCGAACATAATTGACATATTTCATGCGAGTATCGTCGTTTGGGCTAGTGTCTAGTGAGTTGAGTTAGCTAACGAGCTGCGTGCTCGACCCAAAAAAAAACTCTAAAAATTTCAAACTCGAGCTCTGTAATGCAATGCTCGTCAAACTAGCGATTCTAATAGAGTTTGGTCGAACTCAAGTAATATACTATTGCCCATAATTTGTTAATTATTTACAAACATATATACACTAAATACAAACAGAATTAAAATTTATAATTAATGTTGTGAAAGGTATTGAGTCGAACTCGTATATTTCAAGTTTTCATTTTCCATCGAGTTGAGTTTGAATAAGTATATACTCTTGTATGATAATTTTAAAATTGTTTATTTGTTCCAATTTAAAACTGGTAGGCAATGTTAGGATTGATCACAATGTTGTTTTGCAATTTTTCTGACTAAATTCAAATATTGTCTTGCTACAGTCTGTTCAATTGATTGTATCAGTTAACCGTACAATTCTTTAAAAAAGTTAATGTGTTTTTTTAACTATTTCGATGCGATTTTGCAGTTTTTTGTGGTTTTTGTAATTGAGTGATATTCTTTTAAGTTTTAATCGTACATACTCATACGTCTAAACTCATATAAAGGCCCACTTAGAGATGTTAATCCGGGCCGGGCTAAACGGGTCAACCCGTTTAACCCTGTTATATGTAGAGTTAGGGCCGAACAATAATAGGACCGTTTAAAATCGGACCTTTTTTTGGCCCGGACCGATTAATCCGCGGGTTAAACGGGCTAGCCCGTAGGTTAACCGGGCCAGCCCGCTTTGTATTAATAATTTAATATATAATATTATATATATATATATAAATATAAATATAAATAGAATCATGCTGTCAAGTTAGGTTAAGAATTAATTATCGTCACTCCAAGCATTCTGTCGTTCTCCATCGCGCAGATTAGGACTTGCAAGGTCAAATAAGTACATAAGTTGCGGGCAAATTTCCTTCCTAACTGCTGAAACAATGTTCAGAAAGTTGGTTTATAATATGATGTAATCATTTTGGTAGTGATTTATTTATGTTCTCCATTAGGCAGCGACTTGCTAGTGCATATGGACTTTCCAAACCAGAGATGGCCGTTGGGAATGGGCCATTGCTCCTGGTGTCTCACCTTCTTCAATATATTCAATGTATTTAATTTGTTAAATAAATATTTCATGCTTCCTTTCTATTTAGTGTTTAATATTAATTTATTTTAAAAAAAATTTGGAGCTCGTTAGATGACCCGTTTAGCCCGTAACCTGCTAGGATTATGTTTAGGTCTCAACTATTAGTGACCCGTTAAAAATGAACAGATTAAGGCCCGAGACCGTTTAGGCCGCGGCTCTGTAGGGCTGACCCTAATGGGTTAGGGTCAATCTGTTTAACATCTCTAGCCGCCCACTTTGTATGCATTTAGAATGAGAATAGTAATATGTATTATTAAGGGGTCAATCACTATGCGGTTGATGATTGTATTGTTAATACTTGGTTAAAAAATTACCAAACATCCCTCTATATTATTGATCGAAAGTTTTTTTTTTTTTTACTTATGTCTCGACTCCTCATTAATTCTGTTTATGTGTCGAGTGTTTAGTAATTTTTTTTATGCGTCATTTACTGATTGAATTCATTATATATGTATATGATGACTGTCACCAATATAATGAGTTTTATAATAATGTGGCAAAATTCTATTGTGGAGAATGATTAAATTAATTAAAAAGGAAAAGTTAATTAGACTATAATCTCCTTATCCTGGGCCCTTATTTCCCTGTATTAGTAATTGAGAGTTTTTTTTTTTCTTATGTGTCGATTCCTCACTAATTTTATTTATGTATCGACTCCTCATTAATCTTGCTTATGTGTTTTACGGATTGAATTCATTATATATGTGTATGATGACGTATCATCAAGATAATTAGTTTATAATACATGTGACAATATTTTTATATATGTATAAATTTGTATTAACGTTGCATTATTTTGGTTTGACTTTTAGGATATATATATATTTCATTTGTCCCAAATTAGATTCAACATCTCCTAAAATGACAATAAAAATATTTTGACTTTAAACTACACCCTTCAAACATCTCAAAATTACGCCATATGCTTTTACTTTTTCTAAACTAACCCAATAACACCTCTTCCCATAAAATAGAAAAGATTAAAAACCTTCATTCAAAAACCACTTTATCCCATTATATACAACTCTCACATAAAACTGTGTGCAAACATTTGAATCAAACTTGAGGTGGAGGGAGTATATGATTTCAGACATATGAGTATGCATGATTATGCTTAAAAAAATACCATTCCATTACTTAAACTGTAAAAACCACAAAATCAACCGATATAATCAACCAAACCACCTATAGCAAGAAAATTTAGTTTAGTGAAAAAAAATCGCAATCACTACAAAAAAGGCGGTGTTTTACGACGGATTTAGCGACGGTTTAAACCGTCGCAACAAGGATTTGTGACGGTTTTAGCGACGAATTTTTATCCGTCTGGAAAACGAGTGTCGCTAACATTTAGCGACGGTTTTTTCCAGTCCGTCGCTAGGTAGCGACGACTTATTTCCGTCGCACAAAATATCGACGGCTAAAAACCGTCGCAACATAGCGACGGTTATGACGTCATAATACGTTAACAATCGCATTGAAAGATCGGTATCGCGATTTAAAATTTCCGTCGACATGTCGCGGCGCTTATAATCGCTCGCAGATCACGACAATTACGATATCGCTAA
Source organism: Stenogyne calaminthoides (assembly GCA_037126765.1). Classification (NCBI taxonomy): domain Eukaryota; kingdom Viridiplantae; phylum Streptophyta; class Magnoliopsida; order Lamiales; family Lamiaceae; genus Stenogyne; species Stenogyne calaminthoides. The sequence goes on along the minus strand of JBBCBC010000010.1, from coordinate 19,803,391 downwards.
ATCCGTCGCTATAACCGTCGCTAAATCGTGAATTTTTGAAAAAAAAATAGCTCACTGGGGATCGAACCCTGGCCCGGGGGAGCCCGTGTGGACACCGAACCACCCGAGCCACATACCATCTCGAACCCAACCACAAAACATCTCATATATAAGCCATCAAGCCTCCCAATTAAATGAGACATTTATTCGCCTCTCGTGAGTGAGGAACACGGGACCTGGGCTTGGCCGGATCAATTAAATTCAAGGCACTTGCTTTCTTGCGTCTACTTAATGAAATTAATACTATATGTCCTAAAATTCATTTTTTAAAACAATTTTTTTTAATTCTTTATTTCAATTATCTTATTTATTAATTCAATCACATTTTTATATATAAATTTTTTTATATAAATTAAAATTATATTATATTATATTAAATATATATTTTTTACTGGTTTTTTTTTTTTTTTAAATCTACATTTTCAATCTAAACAAGTTATATATACTTTTCTATCTAAACAAGTAATACTTTTCTATGTAAACAAGTAATATTTTTCTATGTAAACAAGTAATACTTTTCTATCTAAATAAGTTATATATACTTTTCTATCTAAACAAGTAATACTTTTCTATGTAAACAAGCAATACTTTTCTATCTAAACAAGTAATACTATCTATATAAACAAGTAATACTTTTCTATTTAAACAAGTTATATATACTTTTCTATGTAAACAAGTAATACTTTTATATCTAAACAAGTTATATATACTTTTCTATCTAAACAAGTAATACTATCTATATAAACAAGTAATACTTTTCTATTTAAACAAGTTATATATACTTTTCTATCTAAACAAGTTATATATACTTTTCTATCTAAACGAGTAATACTTTTCTATGTAAACAAGTAATACTTTTCTATCTAAACAAGTTATATGTACTTTTCTATCTAAACAAGTAATACTATCTATATAAACAAGTAATACTTTTCTATTTAAACAAGTTATATATACTTTTCTATGTAAACAAGTTATATATACTTTTCTATCTAAACAAGTAATACTTTTCTATGTAAACAAGTAATACTTTTCTATCTAAACAAGTTATATGTACTTTTTTATCTAAACAAGTAATACTATCTATATAAACAAGGAATACTTTTCTATTTAAACAAGTTATATATACTTTTCTATCTAAACAAGTAATACGTTTCTATGTAAACAAGTAATATTTTTCTATCTAAACAAGTTATATAACTAAGAGTTGGATAAACCCCACCGACGTTTGGACGATAGGTAACTATGTCCGATCTATTTATATATTCCAGTTGCCAGTTGAAAGTAGTAAGTAGATCTATGGAAAATTTCCATAAATACAAGAAGCGCGAATGCCGATGGAATAAAGAAGGAGCTCTATGGCAATCCTAACATAGTCATAGCGAAGGTAACCGCAGGTTCCAAAAGAGATGAAGCTAAATCAAGCTTAGGTCGAGAAAATCAACAAGAAAGATGCCTCACGGAACACTTTAGAAATCTAGAAAATGGATATGTCACAAACAAGTATTGTCCTTATTCTGCCTATCAAAGCCAGGTGCATGGAGCCCAGTTTACCGTCTCCGCTGAGGATGTCTTGAGTCGACTTATTGCACGAACCCAGGCATTTCCCTCCCAGGCGGGTAGGGCGTGATTGGGTGAGCGATCTCAGATGTGTCAATGGTGACTCATTATTTCGATGAATCATTTCTTCGGACAGAAGAAGAGTTAGTATTGATTCATGCAAAGATGCTCCTCCCCAGAAGAGCAAAGCGCATTTTCCTTTCAGGGTAAAGTGGCACATAAAAATAAAAAAGGGCTGGTCCGTCAAAAGTCCGGTTTCTTCTTCGAAATCAAATAGAATAAATTTCTTTCCATTCCTCGTGAGCCACTTAGTTCTCCGAAACAAGATATCAAAGTGATCTTCTTCCTTTTTCCCAATAAGTCGACGGCGTTACACCATTGGGATACTTCGAATAAACCTGGAGTACATATAGATACACCGGTCTTTAAAACCTTTTCTCAAGATCTCTTCCAAACTCTTGGGGTCGTTGCTCCGGATGTTGGTCTCGGTGTGAAACCGTTGGTTCAGTAGTTTTGGTCTCACGATCTCAAGTACTCCATCTCCATCATTGCATATGGCAATATAGAAAGTAAAGAGGAAAAGACATGACCAGAAGAATTGTGTGAAATAAGTGAATTTATCTAGTTGAGGCATAATTGATTGACTGAATGACAACTCCTGCTTTCCAAAAAGGGGAGACTTGCTCTTCAATCGCCTTGGTTTTTTCTTTTCTATGTAAACAAGTAATACTTTTCTATCTAAACAAGTTATATATACTTTTCTATCCAAACAAGTAATACCCTGTATATAAACAAGTAATACTTTTCTATTTAAATAAGTTATATATACTTTTCTATCTAAACAAGTAATACTTTTCTATCTAAACAAGTTATATATACTTTTCTATCTAAACAAGTTATATATACTTTTCTATCTAAACAAGTTACTTTTCTATGTAAACAAGTAATACTTTTCTATCTAAACAAGTTATATGTACTTTTCTATCTGAACAAGTAATACTATCTATATAAACAAGTAATACTTTTCTATTTAAACAAGTTATATATTCTTTTCTATCTAAACAAGTAATACTTTTCTATGTAAACAAGTAATACTTTTCTATCTAAATAAGTTATATGTACTTTTCTATCTAAACAAGTAATACTCTCTATATAAACAAGTAATACTTTTCTATTTAAACAAGTTATATATACTTTTCTATCTAAACAAGTAATACTTTTCTATCTAAACAAGTTATATACACTTTTCTATCTAAACAAGTAATACTCTCTATATAAACAAGTAATACTTTTCTATTTAAACAAGTTATATATACTTTTCTATCTAAACAAGTAATACTTTTCTATGTAAACAAGTAATGGCGGTCTATCTAAACAAGTTATATACACTTTTCTATCTAAACAAGTAATACTATCTTTATAAACAAGTAATACTTTTATATCTAAACAAGTAAAAAAAATGAAAAATATAATATACATAAATAAACGATAAACATTATACATATATAAAAAAACAGAGTTTCATAAACGAAAATTTAAATGAAAAAAAAGTGTCGCCTCATGAATAAAAAAAAAAAGAGTTTCATAATAAACGGTTGGGATAAAAATCTTCCCCCTCATCCCCCAAATTAGCAGTATAAAGAAAATTACTATCGAAATCGATTTCATCATCGCCACCGGCGCCTTTGAGTGTGGTCACGCTGCCACTGCTGCCACCACCGCCGCTGCCACCACCACGACCGCTGCCACCACCACCAACACCACTGCCACCACCGCCGCTGCCACCACCACGACCGCCACCGCCACCGCCACCGTCCTCGAAATTAATGGTGTCGAGGAAACAATCCAGTGAGCAGCCAATTTGAACGGCCAGAGCGGATGCAAGCCGCTGCCATTTTCATTGATTTTCTTCTCTGATCTCGGCCATCACCTGCTCTCTAATCTGTTCAACCGTCTGTTGTGGCGGCTGTGGTGCTGAAGTAATAGAGGTCTGAGACGAGTAGGGTTGTGTCTCCGCGATAATGGCGAAAGACAACCTATCGTACCCGAGAACCCGCTGTCTATGGATGCCGACCTCCTCCACATAGATCTGATTCAAATTAATTGGAGGAACTGGTGGATTTGAACCTGACGGTTCACGCACCTGGGCCTGGCTGGCAGCTTCGATCCTATCTCGCACCCCTCTCTGTAAAAATTAAATATTATAATTAAGATCAGGTGTAATAATTATGAAATACAACATTAATTACTTACGTGCACGTGGGTGCTGCGGCTGTAGGTGGAGGTCCTCATCTCCTCTTCGTAGGGGTGGCTGAGTGCAAGAGTCTCAAGAACGTCTAGAGGGCGTCCGAGCCGTAGTTCCTATTAGCAAATAAAAATATTAATATTAATTATGAACTTAATTATTGTACAATTAAATAAATTATATTACTTACTTCCGCCATGCGGTGCTCCAGAATCAACCAGATTCTGGCCTTGTGCACAGCGAAGCCCCCATCCTCTCCTTGTTGGCTCAGTCGATTTTGGCGATTCTTTCGGCACATCTCCTGGTATGCGGGATCACTCCAAACCGCCACAATCGACTCCCACACGCCCGGGTCCATGTCATCCGTCATATCCAACCCTTCATCCCTCCACCCGGCATGCCACTTGTAAAGCATGTCCTTGTACAGGGCAACGAAAAGCTTATAGAATGACTGGTAGAAATGGGCCGGTGACATACCATCCGCCCACTTCGTCTGTTTCTGCATTTCATTAACACAAACTTTATTAAATTTATATATAAGAATATATATTATATATTAAATTAAAATAAGTAATCAATTATTGTACGTACCCTAAACTCGTCGAAGTAGAGTTGGCGTTGTTGTTCAGACACACCTCTCCAACTGTGGGCCCCTATTGCAATTCCAACTCGCAAGATGGAGTTGGTGGCTATAGTGGAAGCCTCATGACTGGGTATGATGCTGAAACATATTAAAAAATTAATAAGTATAATTAACAATTAATTTTATGATTACTAAATAAATTAATAAGTAATTAAAAATTATAACTTACTTTCCCTGACTCAGATCGATCGCTAATCGAGCAGTGAGGGCTGAGCCACGATGAATAGAGGCTGAGCCTGAGCTCGACCCCGCTGGAGATGACCCTGCTGGGGGCGGTTGCTGCGAGGTGGCGGGACCTCTATTCAGGTTCACCGTCGGTCTCAAGACCCTCTTCTTCCTGGTGCTCAAAGGAATGGACCCGTCGCCCCGACCACCACCTCTGGCTTGACCATTTCCGCTGCCTCGTCCATCGCTGCCTTGGCTAGTACTCATCTGCATTATATAAAACAAATTCATTATATTTTTTAATAATTTAATTAAAATCGCGCCTAAATTTTGACAGAATTTCGACTGTATTATTACATATTCATCCTAGTCAACCATCAATCTAACAATTCTAACCAAATTAACATATATATATATATCACATAATTATAAAACTATTCTAACCATTCTAGTCAACCATTAATCTAACAATTCTAACCATTCTATCCCATATATATATCACATATATAATCATAAAACAATTCTAACCATTCTAGTCAATCATCAATCTAACAATTCTAACCATTCTAGTCAATCATCAATCTAACAATTCTAATAATTCTATCACACATATATAATCATAAAATAATTCTAACCATTCTAGTCAACCATCAATCTAACAATTCTAACCATTAATCTATCATATAATTATATATAAAATATCATAATCAACCAAATTACACTAACATTGTTGGTCCCGGTGAGAAAACCCATTTTGCGTGTGCGGAAGCAAAACATGTTCGAGCGATGCATATAAAAAACAGGGGTGAAGGAATGGTGATTCCAGATTTTTCTCTTTTTGAGCTCATGTGTTGTGTCTTGCTTATAATCGAGTGCGTACGACAAGATAAGAACGTAAAGCAGTAAAGAACACAACAATGTATAGTGGTTCGGAGACTCAAGCTCCTACATCCACTCTCCCTGTTTCTAGGGAAATTCCTTCAAACACTTCCTAAGGCTTTCTGACTACCTCTGTAGTTTACTAACCTTTCTACTTTGAGCTTTCTGACTACCTCTGTAGTTTACTAACTCAAAGCCTCTGGACTTATCACCCTCTCTGGTTTGCCTCTTAGATGTTTAACGAGTTCACACTCCAATCGGGACTTATCACCCTCACTCGGGATTGCCTAACAACTACCTCACTTCACCACTCGTTATCTCTTACGAGAATGGGTTTAGGTTTGGTGTTGTCTCCAACTATGGTGAGATTTTCCCTTACATTTGTTTAGCCTTAATGCTAAGGTTGGGAAAATCTCTCTAAGCGTAGGATACATAGTGGGTTGCTTAGATTGGGTTCTAGAACACTCTTTGAATATATTTGTATATCTACAGACTTGTGTTCTAGGGTGGGAATGCTTTGACTATAACACTCTTAGCTCTGTAGCATCTTGTGCATAATCTCCACACTTAATTTGATGGAAGATCTTGTATTTATAGTGTGGATTTGAATGTTACCGTTGGAGAGAATCACATTCAAATCCATACTATTCTCTGTAAGTTCTGCAGCTTTTCCAGGCTGGTTGTCTTCCTCTCATTGGTCCACGTCAACTGGATTCCAACGGTTATATTCCTCAGCTTCTTCGCTTCGGAACATTCAGGATATACTGAGCATTCAGTATATTACTGAGTCTTCAGTAATTACTGTGCCTTTAGTATTCTCAGTCTTCAGTCTTCAGTGACATTCTGAGCCTTCAGGTTTCTCTGAGCCTTCAGGTTCCTCAGTCTCATACTGAGTCTTCAGATACTCAGTTTCATACTGAGTCTTCAGAATCTAACCTGTTCTATATCTGCCGACTATACACGGTGCAGATAACATCCTGAACACTCTAAAACTGAATCCTGACTCATCTATCAAGATTATCCTGAACATGTCATACTCAGAGGTTTTGGGATCTAATCAAAATCTTCTTTTATTAAATTCATTTCCCAACAAACATGCATATACGTAATTGAAATAAATATACGTAATTGACTAATTAAACTAAAATACATATATATATAATATCGAATATATATTTCAAATTATATATATATATATATATATATAAACGTACGAAACAAGAAAATAAACGGTTAAAAATTAGAAAAAATACCATCAAAAGGAAGAATACGACGATACAAATTGAATCACGTGCACCGAATGCTCAGGACGGCAACAACGAATGGTGTACGGTGACGGTGGAGCATGATTTATACGCGAAAAGAATTGCGTCTGAATGTAGAAATCGCAGGTTATATAATCAAAATTTTGCAACGGATTTGCGACGGATACTTAATTGCCGTCGCTAGTAGCGACGGTAAAAACTGTAGCTTTGTTCAAAAAACCATTGCTAAACTCGGCTGGGGCGGTGGTCCAAGTGCCGAGATGCTTCGTGCTTCGGGTCCGACTTTAGCGACGGATATAACTTGTTGGGAAATTTAGAGTTTTGATGAAAGTTCCAAAACACTTGTAATAGGACCAGTCAAACCTATTAGCTAACTAATGATCTAGATACCAGTTTAAGGTGACCAGTTGATAATGATTGTAGTCAAAGTGGTATAGCTCAAGTGGTTGGAGCCCCACTACCTAGGCCGAAAGGTTCTGGGTTCGAGACACCCAAGTTACATTATAAGACCATTCCAATTAAATTTGGAATACAATTTATTTCATAGGCAGTATGCTGCCTTTCCCTTGTATATGTTTCATCTTAGAGGGTTGTCTCTTTTTCCCTCCGACCAAGGGTTTTGCCCCAAGGGGGGTTTTACCTTGGCGAGGTTTTTAGCGGGGGCCCGACCTCTAAACCAACTTGTGGTTTAATGGCTTTAGGATTTTTTCTTTTCTTTTATAAGATTTAGTTTAGTTGATAATGATTGTATATAACAACTGATGTATTAAATATGTCACATATTGAAGGGAAACTCAATATGAATAGGTTAGTCTTGAAGAAGATCAGAAAATCAGAAAATTAGACAAGTTAGAAGATCAGAAGATCAGACAAGTCAGATAGTCAGATGATCAGGTGAAGACATGAAGCTGAAGAATCAGAAGAACTAAAGATCAGATGACTACCAGAAGACCAGAAGACCTACATCAGAAGAATGAAGAAGAGTCTGCTAAGTTGAGCTAAGACAACTTGCACCAGATGACTCAATCAAGTAGACTGATCAGTTTTATCTGATCAGGTCAGCTCATATCAGGTGACAACTAAAGGTTCACCAGATCATACGAGTTAATCAGACAAGAAGAATGTCAACCTTAGTTGGTAAAGCAAACACTGAACAAGTGTACTTGTTAACCAATGAGAATGAGACACGTATGCATGGAGCTGATAATACGGGATTCGGTACTGCACAGTCAAACGGCTAGAAAGGAAAAACTTACATGCTTTCGGCCATGCCGTCCTTGAAGCACGTCATATCAAGCCTGCAAGCTACCTAAAATAGCTTGAGATTCAAATTGCTCTCCAACGGCTCTTTGATTTCAAGGTCTATAAATATGGGATCAACCTTCATAGTAAGGTTACAGAAACTATTATCAAGCTCAAGCTCAAACGAGATTTCCGTACAAAGAACACAACTCAAGATTCATTCTAAGTATTCATCCCATAAGTTCTTAGCATAGAATTCTTATCCTTTAGCTTTAGGCTACTCAAATACTAGGATAGAATTCCAGTTGGAACACAACAAATCTTATACCCAAACCAAAAAGTTAGGTTAAGTTTGTTTAGCAAGATTTCAGACTAGGGTTTCTAGTTTCTGATTTCTGGGATTGGTTGAGTGAGAACTCTTGAAACATCTGTTGTATTGTGTTGGACTAACATATTAAAATAAGTCAAATTGGTTAAGTTGGTGCCCTTGCTGATAGGGAAGAGTGGATGTAGGACAGGTTGTCCGAACCACTATAAAATATGTGTGCCTTATTTGATTTACCTGCTTTACACTTTGCACACTACTTGTTTCAGTATTACATGCATATTCTAAGTCTGGATCAGGTTTGCACCAAGCAACTGATCTGATCAGTTTGACACTTTGTCATCTGATTCAAAACAGATAACTTAAAATTCTGATTCAGCAAACTGGTTTTTCACACGGGTAGAACTTAGCTTCCGCACATCAGTTAAACTGATAGACACCGAACTAGTCTGCCCTCAGGCGATTAGTAAGTTGGATATCAATTCAAACTGATTCACACGCACTCTGATCAGACAACTTGCTATTCACACCTGATCTCACGAAAAAGGTTTTGCAGAAGTCTATTCACCCCTCCCCTCTAGACTTCTGTCCTCACGAAAACCCGTTCGGGACCTACAAGTGGTATCAGAGCAGTGTTTTTAAGGACCACTGGCTTTGAATATCATCGGTTCTTGAGGAAGAACCATTGTGGTCGCTTGAACATATCTTGAAAAACCTATTTTTATAGCTCATATGTTTTCAAAAGTCACATTCAGCATGGATAATACTTCATGTATGTATCATGATCTGCCTAAGTTCTCTATTGATGAGTATGCTGACTGGACCATACTCATGAGCAACCATCTGGGCACAATAAGCAGCAGAATGATGGAAGTTCTTGAACAAGGACCCATCATCATTTATTACAACAACTTAGCTAAAGGAGGAGATCTAGAATATCCAAGTGGAGCCAGAATCAGAAAGAGTCCTTCACTAATGGATACTGAGGAAAGAAATCTGTCTAATCTGGATACTGTAGCCACACACATCATCATGAAGACTATGGACAAGATAACACGTGAGAAGATCAAGTATCTCAAGACTGCTAAGCAGATGTGGGATACTCTTGCTGAAATATGCGAAGGAAATGATCAGATTAAAGATAGCAGATTGCAAGCTGAACTGTTGAAGTTTGAAAAACTCAAGATGCAGCCAAATGAAACCATAAATCAGCTCGATGGACGAATTACCATCTTAGTCAACAAGCTTCGTGAACTAGGACGAGAAATGTCTGACAAAGATATCAACTACAAGATCTTGAGGTCCCTGACCAAGAAATGGGACATGAAAGTAACTGTGATAAAAGATTGCTAAGATATTGCGAAGATGAAGCCAAACAACCTGTTTCTGAGCTTAAAAGCCCATGAGTTTGACCTGATTGGAAGAGGCTAAGAAGAAGAAGACGAGTCATCTGCTGAAACCACACCTGCCACATCAAAAGTAGTTGCATTCAAAGTGGCCAGCAGCAGTTCGAAGTCCACTGAACCTATTGGAAATATCATGAGTCAGGCTGAACAGATTGCTTTGCTGACCAGAAAGCTTGAAAGATCCAACATTCAACTGGGAAAGTATCGGAAATTCTATAGAGATTATCAGAACAGCAGAGGAAGAGATAGAAGATCTACTGACAGATCACAATAAAGAAACTGTTCTGATGACAGAAGAGATGATCATAGAGATGATCACAGAGAAGACAAGAAGAGAGATGATCGTTCTGATGATAGAAGAGACACCAGATCAGAAAGAAGGAATTCTGATTACAGGCAAACTAAGAAGTCACCTGACAGATCCTATAGAAGAAATGGCTCACCTGGCAGAAGAAATTCTGTGGAATCTGGAGCATGTTTCAACTGTCAGAAACCAGGTCACTATAGTGCAGACTGTCCAGACCTGACTCCAAAAGAAAGAGAAGATAAAGCAGGAATGTGAAGAGAGCAAAGATACAGAGATGTAAAAGCCATGGTTGCCGATACATCCGGATAGACGATTTATATGCCTTCAGATGATTCTCCGTTATTCATCTCAGCAGGAGACTTCGCCCGATGACCATGGGCCGATGATTTCGGCTAACTTCGACGATCCGATGTTCTCATCCGATGAAGACATCCATTTCATGGCCAAGGATGCCGATCAAACCGAGGGTAACTTCTAAACCTTCAGGTTTTTCGCTTCCACACCACAGGCCGAAAGATACCGGGCTTTGGAGAGATCGACTTAAGCTCTACAATGAGCAATTGCTTGATGATCTCTAATGCAAAGAGACACTTATACAATAGTGGAAGCCGAGAAATTATAAGCTAAGGGCTGAGAACACTAGTCTTGCTAAGGAAATCACCTTAAGAAAAGTAAATTAATCAAATCGGGTTGAGACTGCTCGTAAGATGACTAAAGAATCGAGTTTCAAGGTGGGTTCTTCCGATCAGGTAAACCGTTAAGGAACATCAAGCTATTAACAAGCAGAAGTCGATGATCTCAAAATCCTTCAAGCTAAGTTTGATGAACTTTTCGACTACATGAGAGTCTAAAACAAAGTGAGGACGGGTTTTAAAAGAAAGTAGAGATTTTTTGGAAAAACCTCTAAAAATGTTGATGAAATAACAAGCTACTTTCGGAAGCCAACTGATAAGAAGGGTATTGGGTTTGATAGCCCTTCTGGATTTCTGGACAAGGTACATAATATGCCAAATTTGTATCGAAGAAGGGAAAAAGACCCGCTGAACAGAAAAGACAAGTGTCTGATCAGAAAGGAAACAGAAATGGACCTCAACTGATCAAGCATCAGCCGAGGAATCAATAAAAGTCGTTTTTAACCAAAGAAGCTAAGGGTAAACCGCAGAAAACCATTTTGTGCAAAAAGAGATATGAATCTTTTGATGATAGCAACAGACCTATCCTTCAACCAGAAATCCAGGACATTTGCACCTGAACCACACTGGATTAAAAGAAGACAAACAAATCAGAAAAATCCCAAGTCTTCTGATTCATCCAAGGATCACACTCATAATCATACTGACCAGAAAACACATGAACAAATGTATGATTATGTAGATGCTTATGGGAGACAAATATGTCCTTATGATCTTAATGATTACCATAGAAGTGCCCAGTTTGTGTGGATCCCGAAAGGTAACACTAACCCCTCAGGACCGATCCTACAGGGGTACCTAAAGCCTGATTTGATTGCAGGATCGCGTGGGTTTGGCCAATAAAGGAGGTGTACAAGCAACTATCTGGTACATCGATAGTGGATGTTCAAGGCACATGACTAGAAACAAACATCTCCTCAGTTCATACACAAAACAAGAAGGCCTACGTGTACTCTTTGGTGATGATAACTTTGGTTTTACCAGAGGATTCAGAACCTTAGAGAATGATGATGTACAAGTTACTGGAGTTTCGTATGTCGATGGTTTGAAGCACAACCTATTATCGGTTTCACAATTCTGCGATAATGGATTCAGCATTGAGTTCTCGACTGATCAATGCACTATCAAGAACCGATCAACTCAACAGATTTTGCTAACTGGTTCCAGAAAAGGAACGATATACACTACAAATTGGAATAATTGTCCAAGAAATGCATGCCTGATTGTTAAGAGTTCCAAAAGCAGCAGTTGGCTCTGGCACAAAAGAATGAGCCATCTGAACTTTAAGACTCTTAACAAGATAACAAGGATGTCTCTGGTTGAGGGTCTCCCGAATGAGGTATTCTCTAAGGATCAGACATGTGTCGCATGTCAGAAGGGAAAACAGATTAAAGCCTCATTTAAGGGGATCCCAGGACCAGCATCCAGCAGAGTACTGCAACTGCTCCACATCGATTTGTTTGGACCAGTTACACCACTTAGTCTCAGCGGACACAAATATACTCTGGTAATCGTGGATGATTATTCCAAGTTTACCCGGGTTGTATTCTTGTATAAGAAGAATGAAACTACAACAAAGATACCTGAGTTGTTCAAGAGATTATAGAATAAAAAGAGTATCAGTATTGTGAAAATCAGATCAGATAAAGGTACATAATTTCTGAACTCTTTTATAACTGATTTTTGCACTAAGTTTGGTATACAACATGAAACATCTGCCGCCAGAACACCACAACAGAATGGTGTAGCAGAACGGAGAAACAGAACACTCAAAGAAGTTGCTCACACAATGTTGACTGAACATGCAACTCCAAACCGTTTCTGGGCAGAAGCTATCAATACAGCATGTCATACTCAGAACAGATGCTCTTTGACTAAGATTCACTTCAAAACACCTTATGTACTGTGGAAGGGCAGAAAACCTCGTGTTTCTTACTTCCATGTTTTTGGGTGCAAGTGTTTCATTCACAACAATGGGAAGATTCAGTTGAAAACCTTTGAAGCTAAGTCAGATGAGGGTATATTCTTAGGATATTTCTCAACCAGCAAAGCCTTCAGGGTGTTCAACAGGCGAACCTTAGTTGTGGAAGAAACACCTCATGTGGTCTTTGATGAGACATCCTCTGAACAAGAGAAATCTGCCTCAGAACAAGCAGTACCAGATCAACCAATACCTGATGCTCAGAAAATGGATCAGTTAAGTATCAAAGAAAAGAGATCAGATCACGTAACAGTGTATATCCCTAAACTTGATCTTAATGATTCACCAGGTCAATCAGACCCTAAGGTACGTACAACTGTCGATGAAGAAGCTGGTACAGCTGAGACAGTAACAACTGGACCATCTGGTTCAGGGGAAACACCTGATGTTCCTGTAGACAGACATCAGCCTATGATGATTCCAACATCAGCTGAGACTTGTCCATGTCAAGTGGATCCAATTACTGTACCACTCCCAACCACTAGTGACTCAATATCAGAAGAGGATGAAAATATCCAAACTGATATACATCAGAAAAGAAGGACTTGGTTGAAAGACCATCCGACTGATCAGATAATCGACAATCCTAATGCCCGAGTCCAAACTAGACATCAGGTTGGTGAAAGTGCCATGTATTGTTGCTATCTGTCTTTAAAGGAACCTACCACAACAGAAGAAGCTCTATAAGATGCCAGATGGATTCTAGCTATGCAAGAAGAACTAGAGCAGTTCGAGAGGAATCAGGTTTGGAAACTGGTAGACAGACCAACCCATCAAGATGTGATAGACACCAAGTGGGTCTTCAAGAACAAGAGGGATGAAAATAATGTCATCACCATAAATAAGGCAAGACTTGTTGCGAAGGGATATTCACAATCAGAAGGAATTGATTATGATGAGACCTTTGCACCAGTCGCTCGCCTGGAAGCCATTCGGCTGTTTCTGGCATATGCTGCACACAGAGGGTTTACTGTGTATCAGATGGATGTAAAGAGTGCATTCTTAAACGGGGTACTAGCAGAGGAAGTTTATGTCGAACAATCTCCAGGCTTTGAAAAAGGCAACCAGGTGTACCGTTTAAGAAAAGCTCTTTATGGACTGAAACAAGCTCCTCAAGCTTGGTATGATACACTATCTCAGTTCTTGGTAGAAAGCGGATTCACTAAAGGAGTCATAGACAGAACCTTGTTCAGAATAGAAGATGGTGAAGATATTCTGATGGTTCAGATTTATGTGGATGATATCATCTTCGGATCTCCCAACAAAAACTTATGTGATAAATTCAGCAAACTGATGCAAGGGAAGTTCGAGATGTCCATGATGGGTCAGATGAATTACTTTCTGCGTCTTCAAGTTAAACAAAGTACAAAAGGGATATTCATCTGTCAGGCAAAGTACACTAGAATCATTGGCTAAGTTTGGAATTCGTAATAAAGAAGGAAGCCAAAATTCCTATGATGACTGGATTCAAGATGGATCAAGATGAGAATGGTCAGAAAACTAATCAGAAAGAATATAGGGCTCTCATTGGATCTTTACTATACCTGACTGTCAGTAGACCAGATATAACATTTGCACTAGGTGTATGTGCTAGATTTCAAGAAAATCCGATGCAAAGCCACCTGGAAGCAGCTAAGCGGATTCTTAAGTATCTGAAGGGGATAATAAACCTTGGTTTATTTTACCCATCAGATGATAATCTAGAGCTTAGTGGGTATTCTAATTCTGATTATGGAGGTTGCAGAATAGACAGAAAATCAACCTCAGGTACATGTCAGTTCTTAGGAAGTAAACTGATCTCTTGGTTCTCAAAGAGGCAGACATCTGTTACCACATCTACTATTGAAGCAGAATATATGGCTGCAGGAAGTTGTTGTTCCCTAATCGCTCGCTTAGTCAAGAAATGATGGATTATAACATTGTCGCCATTTAACATGCCTATATTCTCGCGACAAAGAATAAAGTCTTATTGCAATTACTCAAAATCCAGTTCTACACACAAGATGCAAGCATGTGGACGACATACATCACTTCATAAGAGATCATGTGGAAAAGAAGAATATCAGAATGGAAAAGATCTATACTGATAAGCAGAGAGCTGATATCTTAACCAAGCCACTAGCTGAAGTCAGATTCAGAGAACTATGTAATGATCTAGGACTTCTGGATTTAGGAGAAAGTGCACCAGAATTCTTTGGTGGACTGGTCTCCAAGACCAGTTGGTTAAGAAACTGACCAGAGAAAAAAGATCAGTTGAGAAATGGAATCTAAACTGATTAGGAAGGATCATTCAGGGACTGATCAGAAAAGGGATAACAGTTGAAGGGGGAACTTCAACTGATCAGATATAATAAGGAGAAATCTGATCAGAGAAGTGAGATATTGTTGGGAAAATACAAAGGATTAGGCAGAAATTAAGATCAACTGAAATCAGTCAGACCTGAACAAACTCATGTGGTATTGACTGATTACAACATCAGTCAATCAGATACGCATTTTTGTTTCTTTGTCTTTCTGTTTATTCTTATGCAATTATCTGATAATATTTGCTTTTACTGTGCACATATTTTTATGATGCACACCCTGCAAAGCATTTAATGCGGACGTGGGGAATATGAATTAATTGCTATTCATTGCGTTTTTAAATCAAAAAAGGCAATCGTGCTTAAAATCCCTGACCGCACGATCAATTCCTTTTAAAACCGCTTAATCTCAATCATTCATCTTGTTCAAACGATTGGCTTTCCAATCTCAATTTTCCAAATTAGTTTTCCCTCCTTTTCAATATATATAGCCTTCGTCAAAACCCTTCAAAACTTCTTTACCCTAAATCTTCTAAAATAACCTATACTCTGATATTTCAAAAATAATTTCTTGCGATTCATCTTTTCTAAACTCAAGAAGCAAGAATCTGGTAATTATCGCTTATATGTCTATTTAACTTCAGGTATTTGGGTGTTTTTATAGGCTACAAATTTACCATATGAGCTATGCATTATCTATTTTGGTGTCTGTGTGTTTATTATGAGGAATCAAACATCGATTATTTGTCTGAGAAGTCAAAATATGTGTTTTGTTTTATGTTTTTTATGCACAATTCTCACACTGATTTCTTTTAGATGGCAAAACACGGAATGGGAAAAATCATGTGTAATTACGCAAATTTATCCAATCAAATTGTAGAGGATAAATATGTGGTATTTGGGATTACTCGAGATCTAGAATCAATGGAAGTGGAGCAACTACTGAAGGAATGTGGACTTAAACAATATTGTGCAGCCCACTCAAATCCGGTTATGCAATATGAAGCCTTGGAGTTTCTGCGAAATTTGGAAGTAGTGACACCTGGCGATGAACTGTCATCATCTGTCAATGGTGAAGAGTTTACAGTCACCAATGCAGACATCATTAGGCTGTTTAACTTTCCCAAAGGGAAAATTTCACCTGCTCACTACAGAGAAAATGAAGATGAGCAGACCAGAGATCAACTGTTCAGAGAAGCTGACAAACAACACACTGCAAATTTTGTCAGACCGATGTTGAAGAGGAAGTATCATCTGTTGTTTGATATCCTCTCAAAGACAATAATGGGAATCTCCTTCAGCCCTGATGGACTGACTGCTGTCAAAATGCACTGTATGACAACAATCGTGGATGGAGCCACAAACATCAACTGGGCAGGATTCCTGAAGGTGATTCTATTGCAAGAACATGCAAAGTTCGGGGTAAATGAACAGAGAGAAGTTTTTCTACGCAAAAGAATCAACAATCTGAATAAAGTGGCAGTCATTTTGAGGGACAAGTTTCCAACTGCTCAATGGGACCAGAATGGGTTGAAGAATTACAAGGCGTTTCTAACCAGTACTACTGCCATTTTCGGTCCTCCTGATGATGACTTGAGGATGACTGTGAGGAAGGGCAAGGGAAAAGAAACTGACTCAGCTGAGTCAGCTCAACCACCTAAGAGAAAGAGGACCCTGACGAAAGAATTGGCGAAGAAGCCAAAGAAAGTAAAACAAGCTCCGATGACTCTTTTCTTGGAAAATGAGTCCGATGAAGAAGAAGCAGCAGCACAACCTGATGCATAGAAGAAATCCGCTGATAGATCTGAGAGGCATGCTTCACAGGTAGAAAGCTCGCTGGAGCAATCTGAGGGAGAGCAGGGAAAAGACAAGGGAAAGACAAGATCTCCATCACCCCAATATCGTGCTCAATCACCAATCAGGACTCTATCTGCTTTGAAACAGATGACCCTATCTCCTTCTCCAAAAGCTTAATTGGGTTATGGAGCCTCGAGTGAACGGATCAGGTAGCAGGAGGCCTTTCGACCGCAAAGCCGAGGTCAGCAGTGTGTGCTCGGTCGAGCGCCCCCCTATCCAGCGCCATGAGGGCACTCGAGTAATATATGTGATCGAGCAGAACCGCTGGACCAAGGGCTGAGTTCGAGCGATTCCGGAGGCCTGGACGCGGAAATAGGGTTTCGGCCAGGATGGGCCAAATATAAGGTTTTAGCCATTTCAGCTTCGGGTTTTTTGTATAAATAACCCCGACTCTATCAGATTCTTGACTACTTGCACTATCTTATACGATATAGTAGATCTCTCCTGGCTTGGTAGTGCCCCCAGACGTAGTCATTCCTGATGAACTGGGTAACCAAATTATTGTTCCTTAATTCGTAGTTCCATTATTTTCTCCTATAATTGCTTTAATTCCTAACAACTGGTATCAAGAGCATCGGGTTAAAGGGATATGTGGAGAGCAATTATGATGGCTGAAGGGAAATCGCCTGTTGAGAAGCTTGATGGAACGGATTTCGGATTTGTTGTTCGGTATGCGTCCGGGCACAACCACTGAATGTCCGAGAACGCACAAGGCACTCGAGCAAGCTGGTTGGTCGAGCAGAACCGCTCGACCAAATCCCCAGGTCGAGCGGGTTCCATAGGCAGTTCGCGGAGTATGGGGCGTTGCTTGGAGTAGGTGGTTGGATGCAAGATCAAGATGGGACAAGTGGCTGAGATCGTTGTATCAGGTTAGATGCAAGATCAAGATGGGCGTTAGACACGTGCCTGAGATCGTTGTATAGGGTTCATGCAAGATCAAGATGGGCATTGACACGTGGCTGAGATCGTTGTATCAGGTTGGATGTAAGATCAAGATGGGGCGTAGACACGCGCTCGAGATCGTGTGGGGAATCGGGTGGCGAATAATGATTCAAGGGAATGTTGTGGGATGTTGTTTGGTTCGCGTGTAACCAAAAAACGCTGGGGGCATTGCTTGGATCGAATGGACATGAGGGTCCAGGTTGCGGTCTTGTGGGCCGCAGTGATGCAGGTTCGAGAAGGATGTTGTGGGACGTTGCTTGGATCAAGTGTGGATTCGAAGTCGAACGTTGAGGGACATTGCTCAAGGCGCGGTTTATCGCAGCGATGAGAGATCGGGAAGACGAAGTTTCTGATTGGAATACCAGGGTGGAAGATTGTTGGGATTGTTGGAGTCTGAGTTACGGAATGAGTCCAGGGAGGACAAGACGTTCGGAATGAGTCCAGGGAGGACAAGACGTTCGGAATGAGTCCAGGGAGGACAAAACGTTCGACCTAGTTGAGGTCGTGCACTTCCGCTCCAGTGTCAGTCTCCAGGTGGGAGATTGTTGGGTTATGGAGCCTAAGTGAAACGGGATGCAGGGCGCAGGAGGCGCTCGACCAGCGCTCGAGGTGGAGCAGGTGTGCTCAGTCGAGTGCCCCCCCTATCCAGCGCCATGAGGGCACTCGAGCAATGTATGTGATCGAGCAGAACTGCTCGACCAAGGGTTGAGCGATTCCGGAGGCCTGGATGCGAAAATAGGGTTTTGGCCAGGATGGGCCAAATCTAGGGTTTTGGCTCAGTTTCCCAGTTCGGGTTTTTTGTATAAATAACCCCCTGATTCCCCCATTGTATCTTGCACTACTTGCACTATCTTATACGATATAGTAGATCTTTCCTGGCTTGGTAGTGCCCCCAGACGTAGTCATTCCTGACGAAATGGGTAACCAAATTGTTTGTTCTCTAAATTTTGTAGTTCCATTATTTTCTCCTATAATTGCTTGTTTTAATTCCTAACACGAACACGCCAGATCAACTGTTGTAGAACCAGACCGGACTCAGCAAATCAGCCAACAACCCGCTAATCTGCCTCCACCAGAAACTTCATCAACTCACCCACCTCTTCAATCTGAGCACTCGATTCCTTTATCCAGATCATCCAAGACAATCACTGGAAAGATAGCGCGAATGCGAATTGAAAGAGAGATCGATGATCTATATCCAGAATTGGAAGCCCATCCGGCTGTAAGGGAAGATGTGTTGGAAATCCTGACATCTGCCCAGAATTGGAAGCCCATCTCAGATTGAAGAACTTCTCAGATTTCATGATCATCATTGAGCAGATGGGAGGTGCTGATGAGTTTGCCGATTATGATTTTGATATGAAGAAATCTGCCCGGGTTGGTTCACCAGCTGAATTAATTTATGATGAGGCAAGATTAAGGCCTTTGAGTATGTGAAGTCGATGCTTATCGAAGAGTGTATTCGCTTCGACAAAGAAAACTCTCAAGAAAGATGATGATATGAGAGATGTGGGAGTTGCCGATGAAGGTGGTCTTGGTGACACAGTTCAAGACCAGCCACTGGAGGCAAAAACAACTGAAGCAACTGTTGAACATACCACCGCCACTTAACTTCCAACAGATTAGGCGATACAGGGTATATCTGCTACACACATTACTTTCGATAAGTTACGAGAAATCAGATCATGTTTTAAAGATTTGTTGAAAGAAGAAGTTGAAGGAGTATTGGCCAACTCGGTTAGCAATACCATAACTGATCAACGACAAGCTTGTATGCGAGAACTGAAGGATCAGAGGGAATTTGCCATCTCCCAGATTGAAGCCTTGAAGGATCAGTTTCAACAAATGATGACTAGGTTGAACAATGAATTCAAACAGTCTTATGGTGAGAAGATGGCCAAAGTCGATCAACTTCAGGTCTCTCTTCTCATGACCACATAAAAGCTAGAAAAAATGGAGGAGAAGATTGATAAACTGATTCTCACCTTCTCAAATGCCATTGAAGCCGCAAAATCTGAGCTGGTATCCAAAATTCAAGAATTAACTACTCAGACACAAGGGCTTACTGCAGCAGATCTCAATAAAGTCATTGCCGTCAGTTTTGGCTCCCTGACTTCTCACCTCAATTCTCTTTTTGATCAAACCAAAAAGGGGGAAGGACAGGTTGAGAACCAACTGACTTCATCAGAACTACAAAAGAGCTTATTCAAACTGTTGAAGCATATGGCCAAAGATTAGATCATCTGGATCTGTTTGCAAACGAAGTTTCTGATAAGATGGAGAAATCAAGAGCAAGAAAAATGGCCGGAGGAGCTGGACCTTCCAAAGCTGAATCTGTTCCCAAATCTGCTCAAGCAAGAAGAATTACAAGGAGCACAACAAGTCAGATACAAGCTGATAAGGAACTTGCTGTAAAACTATCTAAGGAACAGATTGCAGAAGAAGCTCGACTGAGTGAGGAAGAAAGAGAAGCAGAGAAAATGGTTGAAGCTAAAGGATTGAAGAAGAGAGTCAGGAAAGGTCATGCTAGGAAACCAGTCGTGGAACCTCAGCTGTCAGCAAAAGTCGATGACATCATTCCTAAAACTGTTGCACATGCTGATAGATTCGAAGAATGGAACAAAATTAGAGGCGAATGGCTCTTGGATGCTTTTGTTCTGGACCTGGTGCGAAAGGAAGAATCACCCGATGAAGAATTTCTGAACTGATTGGAGAACAAGCATCCAGAATTTTTGAAGTATCTGGAGAATGAGGCCAGGAAGATTAATGTAAGAATCTCCCATCAAGATTATGAAGTGATGGACTACACAAGAAAGGTAGATGGCTCATTTGATAGACTGGCCTTTAAAAGATTCTACTTTGACATCTTGAGCAAATCACGCATAACTGATCCCCAGCAGATCAACGAGATGTCAAATGGAAGCTATATCAAATCTTCAACGTTCCACAGGATCTGCGAGAGATGCCGGAGGGTTACATACCCAAAGTTTGATGGTCAGAAGATATTTTTTTTAGGATCAGTTGTACTTAATGCAGAAACTTTTCAAATGTAATTTGTAACTGGCAATATCTGATGAATGAAAAGTTTTACTGATCCTAAGACAAAATCTCACTGTCTTCTGATTATCTGTTCTTTATTGCTTTATAAATTTTATCAACTTTGTTGGTTTCTCAAATGTTTTGGTTTCATCAAAAAGGAAAAATTGTTGGGAAATTTAGAGTTTTGATGAAAGTTCCAAAACACTTGTAATAGGACCAGTCAGACATGTTAGCTGACTGATGATCTAGATAACAGTTTAAGGTGACCAGTTGATAATGATTGTATATAACAACTGATGTATTAAATATGTCACATATTGAAGGAAAACACAATATGAATAGGTTAAATCTTGAAGAAGATCATAAAATCAGACAAGTCAGAAGATCAGACAAGTCAGATAGTCAGATGATCAGGTGAAGAAATGAAGCTGAAGAATCAGAAGAACTGAAGACCAGATGACTACCAGAAGACCAGAAGACCTACATCAGAAGAATGAAGAAGAGTCTGCTAAGTTGAGCTAAGACAACTTGCACCAGATGACTCAATCAGGTAGACTGGTCAGTTTTATCTGATCAGGTCAGCTCATATCAGGTGACAACTGGAGGTTCACCAGATCATACGAGTTAATCAGACAAGAAGAATGTCAACCTTAGTTGGTAAAGCAAACACTGAACAAGTGTACTTGTTAACCAATGAGAATGAGACACGTATGCACGGAGCTGATAATGTGGGATTCGGTGCTGCACAGTCAAACGACTAGAAAAGATAAACTTACATGCTTTCGGCCATGCAGTCCCTGAAGCACGTTACATCAAGCCTGCAAGCTACCTAAAATAACTTGAGATTCAAATTGCTCTCCAACGGCTCTTTGATTTCAAGGTCTATAAATATGAGATCAACCTTCATAGTAAGGTTACGGAAACTATTATCAAGCTCAAGCTCAAACGAGATTTCCGCACAAAGAACACAACTCAAGATTCATTTTAAGTGTTCATCCCATAAAGTTCTTAGCATAGAATTCTTATCCTTTAGCTTTAGGCTACTCAAATACTAGGATGGAATTCCAGTTGGAACACAACAAATCTTATACCCAAACCAAAAAGTTAGGTTAAGTTTGTTTAGCAAGATTTCAGACTAGGGTTTCTAGTTTCTGATTTCTGGGATTGGTTGAGTGAGAACTCTTGAAACATTTGTTGTATTGTGTTGGACTAAAACATTAAACTAAGTCCAGTTGGTTAAGTTGGTGCCCCTGCTGATAGGGAAGAGTGGACGTAGGACAGGTTGTCCGAACCACTATAAAATCTGTGTGCCTTATTTGATTTACCTGCTTTACACTTTGCACACTACTCGTTTCAGTATTACATGCATATTCTAAGTCTGGATCAGGTTTGCACCAAGCAACTGATCTGATCAGTTTGACACTTTGTCATCTGATTCAAAATAGATAACTTAGAATTCTGATTCAACAAATTAGTTTTTCACAGGGGTAAAACTTAGCTTCCGCACATCAGTTAAACTGATAGACACCGAACTGGTCTGCCCTCAGACGATCAGTAAGTTGGATATCAGTTCAAACTGATTCACATGCACTCTGATCAGTCAACTTGCTATTCACACCTGATCTCACGAAAAAGGTTTTGCAGAAGTCTATTCACCCCTCCCCTCTAGACTTCTGCCCTCACGAAAACCCGTTCGGGACCTACATAACTGTCGCTAAATGCCCCGATTTGACCTGGTTCGAAAAAACTGTCGCTAAACAGTCGCTATTAACGGTGGATACTAAATCGTCACTAAATTCGGGGACTTTGACCGTTTGACTTTAACCGTCGTTAAAACTGTCGCTACTAGCGACGGTAGTTGAATCCGTCGTTAAAACTCAGCTTTTTTGTAGTTAATGTTGCATTGTGATCACCCCTAGCATTGCCTAGAGGCTTTGGATTTGAATAATAAATCAATTTAAAAAGTATCATACAAGAGTATATATTTATTCAAACTCGACTTCGTGGGAAACTAGAAATATTCGAGTTCGACTCAATACCTTTCATAACATTAGTTTTATATTTTAATTTTATTTAATATTTAGATTATATTTGTAAATAATTAACACACACTTCAAAATACACTTCATAACAACATACCTCTCCAACCTATATTGCATCTATAAAATTCATACATTCCCATTATGAGTTTTCTTGATTTTTCTCGTAAGCACCATTTTAATGACTTGTAATTAAGGAGAGAGATTGATTGCATTGTAAAGTGTGATAATAGGTTTATAGGTGTTGTAGTATTGATTTTTTGAAACCGGATTTCAAAATCTCAAATTAGAACCCGTTTTAAATTTCAAAACCCAAATTCTGGATTTTATTGTTGTAAAATATGAGAATAATGGTAAAGGAGAATGGAAGAACATGGATTGTTTACCCAGTTCGTCCAGAAGGACTACATCTGGGGGCGACCAAGCTAAGAGCGTTTCACTATTTCCTCTGTATTCTCTATCTCAGGGCATTACAATGAGGAGGCTATTTATAATAAGAATTGGACTGAAGCCCTAAAAACCCTAAAGCTCAGAAGCCCACAAAGTAATGTCCACAATATCAATATATTTACAACACTCCCCCTTGGACATTACGATGTGATGCACATGAATAATTAAATCATCGCTAGAATAATCTAGAAAAATAAGAAAAGATACAACTAATGATCTACTAAACCTAATCTTCAAAATGCTCCCCCTGAAGACAACAATCTTCCAAGTCTTTTGTATTATGCTTTCACACTCTTATGGAGTTCATGAAGGTAAAAGAATTTGGGAGATATATGCTTTGTCAATTTCCCTTTAGTATTCTTATTATTCATATGGGTAACAAAAGTTGCATTTTCCTCATAATGGATGATAGGAGGTATACCATTATCACATGAATCATAAATGTATTTAAATCAAAATCTTGCAAACGTCGAAGATACTGAACATATGTTTTAAAGTTTTACAATGTCTTCTTATAGGAGAAGCACTAAATTAATCTTGCAAGCAAACTCAATGTAAATGCAATATCGAATTGGTGCAGTTCTTAAAACATAGTAATACACTAAGGACACTCTGATAAGAACTTTCTAACATGTCATATGTATCTTCTTTAGGTCAAAATTTGTCTTTATCCACTTCAAGGGATCGAACGATTACTAGTGTGTTAAGTAGATGAAATTTAAGGTAAAATCTCTCCAATACCTTCTTCAAGTAAGTTAACTGGTATATAAAGATTCATTTTGCTTTAGGAAAATGCTCGATCTGCTGGTTGAGACAATACTTGATTTCACCAACGTTTTATTTTAAAGTTCAATATCTAAGATTAAATTAGCTTTCTTTAATTTCCTTACTTGTTCCAACAATATTTAGATTATCACCATAAACTTAGATAATACAAACACCACCAAAATAATTTCTTTGTAAACACATAAGGAAATATTTCAATGTTTATTTATTCCTCCTTCGGGAGGAATTAATTGAGTCGATCGTGGAATATTCGACCCAAATATTTTATGTCATATAATGACCTTTGTAATTTTAATATCGTACATAGTACGATTCTCACCATTCCTCATTTGAGGAATTTCATATCCATAAGGGATCTTTATGTAAATATTGACATCTATTGATCAAAATAAGCACGCGGTTACAACGTCTATCAACTACATTTCTAAATTTAATTTTACTTACTGTCAGAGATATTAAGTAGCGGAACTTTATTTCATACATAACAGGAGTATATAGTTGATAAAAATTATATCGGGTCTCTGCAAAAACCCATGAGCTTCCAATCTCGCTTTTACCTCATTACATCATTATTCTCATTTTCTTTTCTTACAAATACACATTTATATCCAACAGGGATAACGTTTCTTGGTGTTGTTTCGTATTTTCCCAACACATAAAAATAGTCAACCGTAAGTGTACAAAGTCTAATCCTAGTGTGGTAAGTACGAGTCGATCCCACAGGGAAGGGTTAGTGTAAAAGTAATTTTCGTTAGCTCGATTCTATCTAGACACGATTGATTTTTTAGGAAGGTTTTAAAAACTAAAGACTAATCCTAAATGCTAACTAAAATGTCACTAAAAAAGCAATTAAAACTAGTCCAACCAAATCAACAAACAAGCTAACGATATGAAAAATACAAAAATAATAAATAAAGAGAAATGGTTCCAAGGCAATTGCAATATTTAGAAATCCATTTATGACTAACAACTCATTTAAATGGTATTGTGCATTTTCCTATAGAGTTGATAACTAAATAATGAATAAGAACCATTTTCAATCAATTCAATCAAAAGGAAACACTACAAAAACATGTATTTCTACCTAGCTAGTGTAATGCAACCCGAAAAAGCACCCAAGATCATCTACTACCCTCCAAATAATTAATCCTCTCTCGAGCTCATAATAAATTGGGTGGTGTGCTTAAAGATCTATTAATGGAATAAATCTCTCGATCTTACCTCAATTAACATCAAATAAGACATGCTATTATGTACACTAACAACATGCTTTTCAAAGAAATTAAGCACACAAATAGGAGTAGAAACACAAATATCAATTAAACAAGAAATTAATCCATAAACTTCAATCCAAATATCCAATGCCCTTGAACCAAAATGGTTCAAGGGAAGTTCTACCCAATCTCAATTACAATGAAAATAAAATAACAAAAAATAAAAAGAAAAGAGAAATTAGACTATTGTAGGTGATGGAGGGGAAAAATCCAAGTTAATGCCCCTCCATGAGCTTAAAATTGAAGAGCCCTAATTAATGAGTGGAGAGAAGATGAATGGGGGACTGCCCCATGCGTGTGTGCCTTTCATGCCCTAAAAATCTGATGCCCTGTGTTTTAATTTCATGCGCTGATTTAATATCAAAAGCGTTAACGATTTTAACGAGTGGCCAGCGATTTTTGTTGTTTCAATTTCCGTCGCTTTTTGGTCCACAACAGCTCCCAAGGACAGCTGCCTTTTTCTGTCTCTTTGAATTTGATTAAAGTTGCCGCCTTCTTTTCTTTCATTTTTCTTGCAATTCAATTGCAAATGAAGATGGGCTCCAATAATGGGCCGACATTAATTCTCTTGGCTACTGGGACTTCTTTCTCCTTTTGCTGATTTTGTCTTCAAATTGGACTTCCGGTGGTGAAATTAAAGAAGTTACTTTGGCATCAAAGAAGCTGCCATTTGGGCCCAAAATGCTGAAATATTGCATGGCCCATTTATTTTCTTCTATCGTTTGGCTTCACAAAAAATTAGGCACGTGATTTGTATCAAAAAAATGCTCAATTTTCCTACAAAATAACAAAACACGATCTTTCTCCAAATCAAGTGCAATTAGCCAAAACTAGGTAATAAAAGCATGAAATTATATAAAAAATAGGCAATAAACGTGCAATAAAACCATGCAATTTTCACCCGAATCAAACCCCCACAAACTTAAAGTGTTATTTGTTCCCAAACAACGAGAAATATAGATCATGAGGGTGAAATGATGTTAGGAATTTAAGCAAGCAATTATAGGAGAAAATAATGGAACTACGGATTAAGGAACAAACAATTTGGTTACTCAGTTCGTCAAGAATGACTACATCTGGGGGCACTACCAAGCCAGGAGAGATCTACTATATCGATAAGATAAGTCTAAAGAAGTGCAAGATACATCGGGGAGTCGGGGGTTATTTATACAAAAACCCGAACCGGGAAAACTAGGCCAAAACCTCAGATTTGGCCCATCCCCAAAAACCCTATAAGGCTCCAGGCCTCCAACCGCCGACCAAAGCCCTTGGTCGAGCGGTTCCTTCGATCACATACATTGCTCGAGCGCCTCATGGCGCTGGATAGGGGGCGCCGATCGAAGCACACCGCCGACCTCGAAGTCCCGGTCGAGCGCCTCGCTTCCTCCTGATCCTTTCACTCAAAGCTCCATAACCCAACAATCTCCCACCGAGATCGACATCGAGCGGAAGTGCACGACCAACCAGGTTAACGCCTTGTCCTCCCCGACTCATTCCCAACGCTCTTGTCCTCCTTCGACTCATTTCAACGCCTTGTCCTCCCCGGACTCATTCCGCAACTCAAACTCCAACAATCCCAACAATCTCCCCACCGAGACCGACTCCAACCAGAAACTTCGTCTTCCCAATCTCTCATCGGCAAGAAACCACGACTTCGAAAGCAATGTCCCTCAACGCTCGACTTCGAATCCACACTTGATCCAAGCAACGCCCCACAACATCCTTCTCGAACTCAGATCATCTGCGGCCCACAAGACCGCAACTCGACCCTCAAGTCCATTCGATCCAAGCAATGCCCTCAACGCTTTTTGATTCGCACTGTAACCAAACAACGCCCCACAACATTCCTTGAATCATTCGCCACCGATTCTCGAGACGATCTCGTGCACGCGTCTAACGCCCATCTTGATCTTGCATCCAACCCGACATAACGATCTCAAACACACGGTCAACGCCCATCTTTGATCTTGCATGAACTCCGATACAACGATCTCGTGCACGGTCTAACGCCCATCTTGATCTTGCATCTAACCCGATACAACGATCTCACCCGTGTCAACGCCCATCTTGATCTTGCATCCAACCACCTACTCCAAGCAACGCCCCATACTCCGCGAACTGCCTACGGAACCATCTCGTCCTGGGGCTTTGGTCGAGCGGTTCTGCTTGACCAACCAAATTTTGCTCGAGCTTCAGGCGTTTCTCGGACGTTCAAATAGGTTGTGCCCGCCAAGATACCGAATAACAAAAACGAAATCCGTTCCATCAAGCTTCAACAAAGCGATTTCTTCCCCATCATAATTGCTCTCCACAGATCCCTTTAACCCGATGCTCTTGATACCAGTTGTTAGGAATTAAAGCAATTATAGGAGAAAATAATGGAACTACGAATTAAGGAACAACAATTTGGTTACCCAGTTCGTCAGGAATGACTACGTCTGGGGGCACTACCAAGTCAAGAGAGATCTACTATATCGTATAAGATAATGCAAGTAGTGCAAGATACAATGGGGTGGAGTCAGGGGGTTATTTATACAAAAAACCCGAACTGGGAAACTGGGCCAAAACCCTAGATTTGGCCCATCCTGGCCGAAACCTTATTTTAAGCGTCTGAGCCTCAAAACGAAACGACCTCGGCCCTTGGTCGAGCGGTTCGCTTCAATCTTATTTGGATAGGGGCGCTCGACCGAGCACACCTGCTCGACCTCGAGCGCTGGTCGAGAGCCTCCTGCACCCTGCATCCCGTTTCACTCAGGCTCCATAACCCAACAAATGATTCACAAATAAAATGACTCGAAAATAAAATAAGTTGTTGCCAAAAATCTCAATCTAGCTAGGCCATTTGGTAGAAAAATCAACAAGCAAGTTCACAAGTTATGTTCAAATTAATGCAAGATTCAATGCTCAATTCACAATTCCTCTCGAGTAAGTGTATAACTCTCCACTCAAAGTGTTTAATATAATGGACGTGTATGCTCTCAAAAATCAATTCATACAAATGCACTACCATAAGCTTGCCAAATGTCTAAATTCTCCACCACGTGTTAAGTGGTCAATCAAAGAATCAATAAGGACTTTCACATTTGGTTGTAATGTAGGCTCTTTGGTTAAGGTAGAGAAAATTTGAATAGACTCGTAAACTAGTGGAGAGCGAGAGATAAAAATGCATAGACACATCTCAAAAACATCTCAAGAAAAAGTTGCAATTGTACGGATTGCAACTCAAAAACTCAAACTCCCACAATTTAATTGTCAATTTTTAAGCACATTCTTCACTACCAAAACCATTAAACACTTAAAAACTTAAAGTTCTACCAAAAAGCCATACAAAAGAGTGCTTATTTCTCAATCAACTCAATCTTTTTCATGTATAGTTCATCAATTCAACTCTTCCTTTTTTTTTCACTCATTCACTTTCTTTTTTTCTTTCTCAATCTTACTTTTTCTCCACTTAAGCACAACTAGCCTTCCAAATTTACATTAAGGCTCAATTCAATCATATTTGTCAACAATAAAGCTCCATTAGTTCATAAAAAAGGGTAAGCTCGAAAAGATGGGCAAAAATGCTAAATTTGCATAGGTTGCCAAAGAATATAGGACAATACGCTCAAAGTGGCTTGCTACGGATAATATTTCATTTGGTAAAGAAAATTTGGCTAAGTGACTATTCAAAACAAAGATGGCCTTATATCATTTTTAAAAAATTCACACAAAATGAAGTCTCAAATAAGACAATTGACAAGTTCTAGAGCACATAAACGTGAATGATACTCACAAGAAGGAAATTAGTCCCAAAAAATATGAAAGTCTAAAGGCTCTAAAGCTCGCGGGCTTGTGTAATCATGAATTGGGAGCACAAAATCGAACACAATCTTCACATGAGCAAGTAAACAAGCAAGTCTCAATCAATACCATCAAGCTCAACTAAACTTCAAAATTCAACAACACCAACGTTCAAGCACAAAAACACCATCAAAGGTTAACCATCAACACAATAAGCTAATAAATATAAGACATATGGTGCACCGGTGCAAAATGTGACTCAAGTAGAATGGTGCGCCGGTGCAAATGGAGCAAAGATAGCATACACTTTCCATATTCTAAAACCCCCCAACAACCCCAACGTTCAAGCACAAAAACACCATCAAAGGTCAACCATCAACACAATAAGCTAATAAATATAAGGCATATGGTGCACCGGTGCAAAATGTGACTCTAGTAGAATGGTGCGCCGGTGTGCAAATGGAGCAAAGATAGCACACACTTTCCATATTCTAACCCCCCCCCCAAACTTAGAATGTTGCTA
The DNA here is from genome assembly GCA_037126765.1 of Stenogyne calaminthoides. Lineage (NCBI taxonomy): Eukaryota > Viridiplantae > Streptophyta > Magnoliopsida > Lamiales > Lamiaceae > Stenogyne > Stenogyne calaminthoides. Next base: position 19,773,649 of record JBBCBC010000010.1, on the reverse strand, counting down.
TGAGTGACAATTCTAAGTTTGGGGCATAAACAGACTACCTTTCTCCTTGCACATCCTAAGCATCTTCGTTGAAAATCACGATTGCACCTCATTTCTTTTCATCCCATGGTTGACCTTGATTCTTCTTCTCACTAAAGAGGCTCCAAATTTATTCCACCACACCTACACAAAACACCTAAACAAACAAACAACTACAAAGAAACAAAAAAAAAGAAAGTAATTAAAATATTGGGTTGCCTCCCAAGTAGCGCTATTTTTAACGTTCTATGTCGGACGTGTTTCCCTTTTCAACCCTTCAAGTCACACTACTTTGTCCCTTGAACAAATGCTTCTTGAAACTCAAACTATCTTTCGGGACAAAGTAGAGCAACTACCATCTTATAAAAAAGAGTTGAAATATTTTTTTGAAAATTTTCCAGATTTATCGAAAGCAAGTAAAAATCTAGACTAAAATCAAGCTAACAACCACTATAGAACTAAAAAATTCACCTTCCCGGCAACGGAGCCATAAACTTGTTCCGTATTTTCCCAACACATAAAAATAGTCAACCGCAAGTGTACGATGTCTAATCCTAGTGTGGTAAGTACGAGTCGATCCCACAGGAAAGGGTTAGTGTAAAAGCAATTTTCGTTAGCTCAATTCTATCTAGACACGATTGATTTTTTAGGAAGGTTTTAAAAACTAAAGACTAATCCTAAATGCTAACTGAAATGTCACTAAAAAAACAATTAAAACTAGTCCAACCAAATCAACAAACAAGCTAAAGACATGAAAAATACAAAAATAATAACTAAAAAGAACTGGTTCCAAGACAATTGCAATATTTAGAAATCCATTTATGGCTAACAACTCATTTAAATGGTATTGTGCATTTTTCTATAGGGTTGATCACTAAATAATGAATTAGAACAATTTTTCAATCAATTCAATCCAAAGGAAACACTACAAAAACATGTATTTTCTACCTAGCTAGTGTAATGCAACCCGAAAAAACACCCAAGATCATCTACTACCCTCCCAATAGTTAATCATCTCTCGAGCTCATAATAAATTGGGTGGTGTGCTTAAAGATCTATTAATGGAATAAATCTCTCAATCTTACCCCAATTAACATCAAATAAGACATGCTATTATGTACACTAACAACATGTTTTTCAAAGAAATTAAGCACACAAATAGGAGTGGAAACACAAATACCAATTAAACAAGAAATTAATCCATAAACTTCAATCCAAATATGCAATGCCCTAAAACCAAAATGGTTCAAAGGAAGTTCTACCCAATCTCAATTACAATGAAAATAAAATAACAAAAAATAAAAAGGAAAGAGAAATTAGACTATTGTAGGTGATGGAGGTGAAAAATCTAAGTTAATGCCCCTCCATGAGCTTAAAATTGAAGAGCCCTAATTAATGGGTGGATAGAAGATGAATGGGGGACTGCCCCATGCGTGTGTGTCTTTCATGCCTAAAAATCTGATGCCCTGTGTTTTAATTTCATGCGCTGATTTAATATCAAAAGCGTTAACGATTTTAACGAGTGGCCAGCGATTTTTGTTGTTTCAATTTCCGTCGCTTTTTGGTCCACAACAGCTCCCAAGGACAGCTGCCTTTTTCTCTCTCTTTGAATTTGATTAAAGTTGCCGCCTGCTTTTCTTTCATTTTTCTTGCAATTCAATTGCAAATGAAGATGGGCCCAAAATGCTGAGATATTGTATGACCCATTTATTTTCTTCTATCGTTTGGCTTCACAAAAAATTAGGCACGTGATTTGTATCCAAAAATGCTCAATTTTCCTACAAAATAACAAAACACGACCTTTCTTCAAATCAGGTGAAATTAGCCAAAATTAGGTAATAAAAACATGAAATTATATCAAAAATAGGTAATAAACGTGGAATAAAATCATGCAATTTTTACCCGAATCATGTGTATGTACGATAAAGTCAAGAATATTAGTGAGTCGAGCTCTGCCTCAATTGCCTCTTCCTATTTTACTCAGTCAAAGCGCTTCCAGCTCAACTATTAACTTTTGAGTACTGGATCCAGATTTTTAATAGGAAGAGCAATTGTGGCGGTGAATAAGTTGTCGACAACATTAGTACATTTCTCATGTATTTATCAAATCATATCAATTTCTATATTTATATCAACCAGATCTTCATCATTTCCCATAATATTTTGATCTGGTTGTTCCGCAATTCTAGTATTCTTATTATTTTGTGCACGTGCTTCATTACTAGAATTTTTCGTCTTCGGGACGAATCTCTTCAAGAGAATTCAAGAGTGACTGAATATGTTTGCTAGCTTTAGTAATTACTGCGGATTTATGTCTTACATAATAAGGGGTCCTTTACACTTCTGACGTGTAGAGGCATTAACATATATATATTTGTATAAAATTGACACATTTACTCTGTGGTGCATTTACAACAAGTATATGTGCTTTAGTCACTCATTTATTATAAATTAATTTGACATATTACTTGCTAAATGTTTCAAGTTAATTATCTTTTGAACTTCTAGTTCACATTGATTAGTGTGTGGATTTAAATATTGAAGATCTTTTATATTCCACGAAATTTTGTCGGCATTCATTCAATTTTTCCTATCTCCCCCTAATGCCGAGAAATGATCTTCTTCAATTGTGCAATCAACAAACTGGGCCGTGAATTGAGGTACATTGTGGTGGTAATATAGAAATAAATATTGCACAATCAAGTGTTTGTAGATGGGAAATGTTTAGTTCTTAAGCACTAGTTATAAAAGGGGATCACTCATGATATGCAGTGGGTCGGATTTGAAGTATATTAACACCATGTAAAATTTCATGCCCCCAACATGAAATAGGTAGTTGAAATTCTACAATAATGGTCTAGTAATTAATTTGCTGAAGTCTATTAGTGATTCAGCAGAACCATTCTAGTTGTGGACGTAAGAGTCTGAATGCTCAACTTTAATTCTCAATGTCATATAATAAACATTAAATGTCATCAATATGAATTTTATCGATATTAACCATTCAAATGGATTCATTCGATAATCCAAAAATTTAAGTTCAATAATATTGACAATAAATTTGCTTCAGACAAATTATATAAGTCCACAAGTATCTTCAGGACTCAGTTCAAGAAAAATAAAATATACAATTCCAACTTTAGTAGGAGAATGTCGTATTATAATTTTTCTTTTCTTTGCACAAGCCCCACAAATAAATTAATTTATGTAAGGGATTACATTATTCGACATACTATGTAAAATAGAATTTGTCCAAATCCGACTTATCATATTTTGAACAGCTCATGTCATAATTTGAATAAATTTGCTTCAGGCAAATTAGTACATTATTCAAGGATCATCATTTTCAATGTTCATATTTGCTTTGGGCAAACTAGTACGATGAGATCCTATTTTTCTCATAATTATATAAGGACTCAATTTTAGTGGAAGAGTTTTCATGTATGATTTATACTTTTTCTACTCAAAATAGGTATAGTAGGATGAATTTCAACGTGAAAAATTCAAGTCAAGAAGTAATTACAGTCAAGGGCGGACACATTAGTGAGCTACACCGGGTTTAAGCCCAGTGCAAGTTCGCCCCAGATCCACTAAATATATATATGTTTTAATATAAATTAACCAAAAGCCCACTCTACTTAATTACTCAGCCCACTCTACTTAATTACTCAGCCCACCCCCAATTAAATAGCCAATTTTAATTAAATATGCAGCAACCCATGAGCCCACCCCATTACGATTTCCTGGATCCGCCACTGATTACAGTCAAGAGTAAGTTTGATATTTTTCCTTTTAGTTATACAAGATGACCTTTTACTCAATTGTCCATAAGAAAAGTTTGATATAAACTTTCATATGTAGTTTAGATTTAACAGATTCAACAAGTTTTTAATGAATCAAATCAGCCACAAAAATAAATGATAAGTGGCAAGCAAGGATTTTCACATAATTCCTAAATTCTACAGCAAATAATCCTCAAGCCTATATTGTGTCAAACAGTTCTAATTGCTGAAATTTAAAAGAGATTAAGCTTCTTTACCAGAGTGGAACCCTACGGTAAGGGTTTCTAACTGTCTAATGAAAAAACTTGGCTTCAGACTCAACGGGAGATTTAGATGCCTGCTTCTTCGTCTTATATATTGGGCAATTTTCTCAGCCTTGAACTCAGTCACAATGTGTAGAGCAACCAAACAGAGACATCAATATAGAATCCAAAAAGACAATAAAAGAATGTAGAACACTGTGTGATTCTCGTAACATTTTGATCAAAATATGAATAAGCATGTTCAGTACCAAGGCAGAAGCATTAATCATCACTCAAGTCTGTAAAATTAATTTATTCAACAATTCTCCTCAAAAGATATACTACCTCTCATGAATTAATAGCTAATCCATTCAGCCATGCCTAATAATATAAATTTTGAATTGCGAAAAATAAAAAATAAACAAATTACCTCTCATGATATGATATAATCCCAATCGTATGGTAATTTCTTGCATGCCACCCCCACATAAATCACGCACATATATAGAACATATAAAGAAGGATAAATGGGTACCATACATACAACACATACCATCAAATATATATAAATTTACTATCCAACAATTGTCCAAATACTGTGAACTTTTGTTATTTAATGGGGGAATAACATGGCAGCATCACCTTAATTCAATTAGATCGAAAAAAAAATGTATTCTACAATTACACATCAATCAATTAGTAAACTGGTTCGTTTTAATAAGAAATTTATTCTGCCAAATCTGAAGATCTAAGTGCACCGAAAAACGAAATTCTTAACCAATATCGATTTGTACATAAATCAATTGAGAATGTCCAATCAGGAATCACAATTTATAGCAATAACAAAGTATGTAATTTTACCTGATCGATTCGAACTGTAGAAGAATACGTACCCGCGAGAACCTTTTGTGTGACTAGATGGAAGTGCCGTCTGATTGGGGAGAACATTCGATTAAACGATGGAGGAACTCGATCTGCATCTGCTTCTAAATTCATCGCTCTTTCTTTTTCATATTTTTTCATTCTGGCGAGTGCGACATTGATGCGCGGGATCCAAAGAGAACGCCAGTAGCTGTTCTTTCCCACTCTGAATATTTTGTAACTTTCAACGACGCAAAATTAAAACGCCGATTGTATAGAACATTCGTGCTGATAACGTGTTGTAAAATATGAGAATAACGGTAAAGGATAATGCAAGAACACGAATTTGTTTACCCAGTTCGTCCAGAAGGACTACATCTGGGGGCGACTAAGCCAGGAGTGTTTCACTATTTCCTCTGTATTCTCTATCTCACGGCATTACATTACAATGAGGAGACTATTTATAATAAGAATTGAACTGAAACTCTAAAAACCCTAAAGCCCAGAAATCCACAAAGTAATGTCCACAATATCAATATTTACAACATTTATAAACCAAAACAAACATCAAGTTTTTGTCCAATTCTAGTCCTTTTTCGTGAAAATTCAAAATCGATCGAAAATTGCTTACGTCTAAGATTGAAATTGGACACCCTATGACTAAAATTGGTAAAGTGGAAAGTTTTTATTTTTATTTTTTTATGTCGAATCCACCCAAAGTTGCAATATGTAAATTTATATTAACTTTCTGCAGTAAGCAAGAAAAATGCATTTCTTTCCCATTGTTGCTTATACTTTTTATGTTGTTTTACAGGTGTTACTTATGTCATTGAAGGTTGGTGGAGTTGAATTAAATCTCACAGCAGCATCTAGCGCTTTTGTAATGGTAAGACATTATATTTATTTATGACGGCGTAACTTGTGAGATACCATTGTGAGACGGTATCAGCAATTATTAGATTTGACATTTTTTCAAGACATTATAATTTATAAATCACCACTTATCTTGCAAGTACAAGATAAATTAATATTTTTTATCATTGATTGTACACAAGATTAATCGAGCCCATATGAGCATAAATTAAAGTCAAATTATTCATTATAATTTATACGAGATAGCTCACGAGTTGACTAATAAGTTTGAGTTTGTTTATTTATGTTGACGTGCTTTATTAACCAAGCTCAAACGAATATTTTTCAAGTCGAGTCCCTTACTTTGGATTCACATTGTTGGGTTCGAGGCCGCCGTCTCCAGCACGAAATTAAGGTTTATCTCGGGCTCAGGTATCCTTTTCACCCCTTTCCCTCTTCTCCCTCAATTTCGGTTTCACCACTGAATTCTCACAAAGAATTAATCCAAGCGTCGCCGAAAGCAGACCTCCGCCCACCGCTAAAATCCGTCGATCTGGTTGCCTCCACCGCGGTCTCTGTTTACTGCTTGTGGCACCGTCCCTTCGATCTGTTCAACCGCCGCCTGGTAAGTTGAAGGTAAGAAGGTGAGTTTGTTTTGTCTCTTTTTTATTCTTCCGATTAGGTTGCGTTTTTTGGGACCGGTTAGAAACTGGTTTTGATTTATTTTCGGAGGTTTTTTTGAGTTAAAGAGACGTGTGTGGTGCCATTTCTAAGCAGAGTTTTATTATTTATTTATTTACCCTTTTTTGTTTGATTGAAAATAGTTGGCAGGGTACTGTTCTTATTAATTGTTTCAAATTATTTGAATTAATTAATATAAAACCATTTGGCTATTTGGGCTATTGAGGCGTACAGGTGGTTGGTGGCAGCAGGTAAGGTTTTTATATTCCCTTATTTATTCTGTTATTTTTTATTCCTTGATTTGTTCTGTGGTGTTTGGTTTTGAAATCTGAGCGTGAGAAGATTACCTTTTGCGCAACTTGTTGGAGGTGGACTTTGGTATTGGTGGATATTTTCTTTGGTATAAAAGCTTATCCCTAATCTTTTATTATTTTTTTAGTGTTAAGTTGGGTTTGTTTGCTGTAGAGCATAGGTTTATTTGTTGAACCTGATATTTCGTTGTTTGCTTCCACTTAATTGTCTCAGTGTATTTTCTTTGTGTGTTTTAATTATGTTTGCTAATATGGCTTCGCACTTCTCTTATGGTATGCAACATTTTGATGGAAAAACTGATTTCAGTATGTGGAAACAAAAAATGAAGTGTGTTTTGATTCAACAACGTGTGTTTAAGGCTATTGATGAATCTTATGCTTCCACTGATACTGCTGATAAAAAGAAGGAAATAAATGAACTTGCTTTATCTGCTATCACCTTACATTTATCTGATTCTGTGCTTAGGAAAGTAGGTGTTATGGACTCTGCCAAGGAGTTATGGGACAAATTAGCAGAGCTATACACTGATACTTCGTTGCCTAGTAAACTCTTTTTGCTTGAAAAATTCTTTAGTTTTAAGCTTGATTTGAATCGTGATATTGAAGAAAATCTGGATGTGTTTACTAAATTGATTCAGGATATTAAGTTGACTAGTGATAAGCATATTGATGAATATTCTCCTGTTGTTTTGTTGAATGCTATTCCTGACTCTTATAATGATGTCAAATCTGCTATAAAGTATGGTAGAGATTATGTGGCACTTGATATTGTGTTAAATGGTCTTAAGAGTAAGGAATTAGATTTGAAACATAATGGGAGTAAGAATCCTTCAGGTGAGATTATGCATGTTAGAGGGAAGGGTGGTAAGAAGCATGATAGTTCTAATGATGAGAACGATGAATCCAGTAGTAAGTCAAAGCCTCGTGGTAGGTCTTGGGTCAGAAAGTGCTATAATTGTGGTGATCCTAGTCATATGATTAGGGAATGCACTAAGTCTAGGAAGAACCAGGAGCCTAATAATGATCAACCAGAGAATCGTGCTAATGTGGCTACTACTTGTGAAGGTCATGAGGACTTCGGTGTTGTCCATTGAGTTTTTTGGTGCTCTTTTGTGCTCTCTGTGCTCTTTGTGCTTCTTTGTGCTCTTATGTGCTCTCTGTGCTCTTTGTGCTTCTTTGTGCTCTTGTGTGCTCTTTGTGTGTCTTTGTGCATGTGTCTTTGTGCATGTTTCTTTGTGTGTTTTGATGCGTGTTTCTTTGTATGTTTTGGTGCATGTGTCTTTGTGCTTGTCTTTGTGTGCTTTTGTGTTTGCTCCGAGTAAGGTGGAGCTTTTGTGTCTTTGTGTTTGTGCTCTCACGTATGTGAATTAACTTTGTGTTTTTTCTGTGTAGGTATGTGGGAGCGGGGTTGGGCGATGATGAAATCCTAATTTCCTAGATATGGAACGGTGTATTGGCATTGGATCAAAAAGATGGAAATGTGATGGACTAATATTATTGGGTAATTGGGTTTTGGCCCAAGAGTAATTCCTAAAGTCCATTTCATAATTTCACGTCCTCTTTCCTGATACTCTCTAATCTCAGTGATACGCTAATTGCTCCAATCTCAATCAGACGGTTGACTTACCTTCTGCAGTCCTGATTTCTTGGCAATTGACAATCGGCACATTGTGTCAATCATGTTGATTGCCCCCTATAAAGTCTTGGTGCTAGGGCTGCATTAGGTGTGGTGTAAATTCAAATTCTTTGTGAGAATTCAGTGATGAAACCGAAATTGAGGGAGAAGAGGGAAAGGGGTGTTCTTGCCTACACCGTTGCCGGAAAAGGATACCTGAGCCTGAGATAAACCCTAATTTCGTGCTGGAGACGGCGGCCTCGAAACCCAACACACATTATTTCGGATTATGGGACAACTTATCTTTATGCCAAAATTTGACGCCCGTTGCAGGGTACAGTTGAGGAAAGAATGGAAGCAGTGCAAGCTAGGAAACAACGAATGATATCCGGTGCTCTAACTGACCAAGAAGTTCGAACTGCACGTTTAGAAGAACTTAAATTGCTCCACTTAGACCAACACGAAATGCTCAAAGAGTATGGTTCCTTTTTCTTCTCAATTGATAACATGTCCAATTAATAACTTTTATTGTCCATTTTTTTTTTTCAAAAGTAGAGCATACCACTGATGATGTAACCACTATTGAGACAATCATTCTTTCAACATTTCAAAGGTCGTTGAAGGATGAAAGTTTTTCATTCCTATTATCATTGAAGATATTGAATGTGCCATCTCATTTTAATTTTTAAAAGTAAAAATAATAGCAGAAACATTTAACAACTTCTATAAAATGTGAACATGTTTTTTCAAAACATCATTTTATGGCACATGAAGTGTTAACTTCTAAATTTTGAAAAGAAAAATACATAAAATCAAACATTTTCTGAATGATGACATTTCAATATGTTAAAAGGTGATATTTGAAGAAAAAAAAATCTTACATGATCTTGATTTCACAAGAAACCTATTATTTATTTTAAGCGGAAGCCTATGCTTTTGGCAAAGCACAAAATCATATTTTTAAAAGTATTTATAAACGCCATACTTAATGGGGACCAACATAATTATTCTGGTAAAAACTCTAATAGATAGGAATCTTAAACCTCAGTATTATGAATCAAGAGATGAATTTTTGTGTGAGACTTGTCTTACCAATTACATTATGTGAAACATGTCTTTAGATTCAACCATCCGAATAAAGCTCAAAGCTGACAATGCATAAACTTGTATGAGACTGATCTCATTTACTATATTATATGACCCATGAATTTATGGAGCTCCATATCTATCACATTTTTAAGATAAGTATTACCTAAACACCAAATTGAAATTTATCTCATGGAAGATTTCCTCCCTAAACAAATAATACATCATAATTTAGTACTTCTCAATGTCTGAAACAAATAACACTCGGTTAAGCACTTTTGTGTGTAAGGAATGGACATGGAATTGAATTTATTTGTTTGGTATAGGGTGAGAAATGGAATGAAACCTCATTTTTGGGGAATCAACCATTCCTCACCTAAATGAGACCTATTGGTTTGATTCCTCACCCCCTCAAACCCATACCCTTTCCATACTCTTTCCCATTCCTTTGAATTATACCAAACAAATGATGGCTTATTCCAGAGAGTATCTATATCTATACAAGAAAATAAATAAATCATAAGTTTAAACTTTATAAAATAACAGGAATTAAAAGAATGCAAAACAATGAAGATCTTTCATGGAGGAATCTAGGAGAATGGATCAGCAAAAAAGTTATATATTGATGGTAAACTATGGAAACCATACTATACAGTTAATAAAAGTAAAAGAAAATTGCCATGCCTGATACTAAACAAAAATGGAGCCTTGTTCCAAAATTCGAAAAAAAATGCGTGCTATATTTGTGAAAGAGTTTGAAGCCAACACTAGAAACAGCAAAAAGAATCAGAGCTGGATTGCATATATCCAGCAAAAAAAAATGATGAATGTTACCCTGCAACTGTGATCCATCTATAAGAATTAAAACATGTTAGATCCATTTTGATTGTTAGAGATTAAACCACAATCCAAGTCCATCTTGGAAAGTTTCGGTTATGCAGTACGTTGCCGCTCTGTTTTACACTCCGATGGCTTTTTGTTCCCCTCTGAGTTTTTGATCCTACGACACCTGCAGCATCTGAATCCCACCACGCTGAAAATCTTCGACTCGTCCAGTTCTAAAGAATAGCATGGAACCAACCTGCATGGGCATAAAACACACTATGAATAAAAGGCAAATACTTGTATGGTATTAGTTGCTTTACTAAAAGTACTCGTTAGTCAGTATTAGCTTCTTTCATGTTAGTTGTGCGTGCAATTGGTGCATCTAAGTGTTGCTCCCAAACAAAATAATGATTTGAAATGAAGATTTTGCATATCGTCTCATAGGGAAAAAAAAAAAACTTACCTTTGCATGTCTCGCAGCAAATGTACATTAGATCAGCATTGTACGGCTTATTACAAAGACGGCACTCAGGGCACATTACCCCTCATAAGAATGTTCTTTAATCTGAAATCCATGCCAGTATCTTCACAATTCTTCTTCCTCCAAATCAGACCCCAATTTGTTTGCAGATAATTACAGATTCAATTCTCTCACTCAAATTAACTGTTGATGTGGTGGCACATTTCCTATGACAAAATCCTGGAAAATGAAGAGTGTCAAGTTTTTCATAATTAGACCTCATTTTGTCACCATAACTTTTAGAGGACATTGAAATAATGTTGTAGCTATATACATGAGGCATACGTCTTTTCATGTGTTAATCATTATTAAAAGGACAATCATGAAACTATTGAATCATTGGACATAATACTACAAAAAAGTCAAACTAACAAATAACTGCATGGAGAAAATTATTGGCCGTGGAACAAGATCTTTTTTACTTCAATAGGATATAAAGAGGTGTAATAGCTCGGTAACCATCTTTATATTTTTAACCCCAAACTGTACCTGTTCCATTTTCTATACTACTGAGTTCTAATTATCATATAAAATCATCCATTTAAGATTTAACCAATGAATTTGTAACAGAAAATGTCGTACCTTGACATGAATTACATCTGCTGTCTGTGTTTTCTTGCTTCCACAATAGAAAAGAGAATATATTTCCACCAGAAGCATCCAGTTCTCTTCCCTGCAGTTTGGGTAAGACATCCACGGGATTGTTTTTTTTCTCCTCTTTTTGTCATACTCTTTAATTAGATTTTTCATCACACGAGAGGGAAGGTGCTTCTGAATACCGAAAGCAACACAGTATATAATTTTGTTTTCCAATATTTTCTTGTTGCAAATAAAAGCATTTATAAAAGCAGAAGCTTCTGTCGTATGGTGTCTGATCGCCCCACCTTATATGACAATCGAGGTATCTGACCTGATGCAAGTGCCAATAGTTTGTATTAGGAAAACATCTATATCTATATATATGCGCACATATCGGTTTTGATATGGAGCCCAAATTCTACATAAAACACTTGTACACTTGTACCATGCGATAGTGTACAAGTGTTTTATGCAGGGGTTGGACTCCATAAGAACCCACCGACTACCATCGGGCTTCATATCATTACTCATACTGTCATACATACATTGATGCATATATATATACACAATAGTCGGTCAAAAATGGAATGATCATTTTCCCGCCAAAGCCCAAAACTACATTCCAAAAATAGAAACTTTACTTTTTCTCATCCGCATTTTAAATTGCAATAAATCTGTCATTTAAAGTCTATTTTCAACACATAATGTATATGAAATTAAAGATTTTTACGGTCTTTAATTTGACCCATATTGTATATGTAAAAATACAATTTTGAAAATTTAAAGTATGAATTTATTTTGATTTGAAATGGACTTTTACTGATTTTAAATTTATCTCACATTACACAATTCACACAAAATAATTGTCAACGTGAAGTATATCTAGACTGCACATAAATATAAAAAACGTGTATTATCTGCCAAAAGTACGTGTTTCAACAGGACCAATGCACATTATGCGTATACATAATAAAAAAATGGAATTTAAAGGCACCTGAAGGGCAAACTGTGCCAAGTTCTTGTAAGGCTGCTGTAACAAGCAAGAAAGGGTGCTTGTTAAATGCAGATGCTTCAAATGCCATCAGATGGGCTACGAAGGTTCTTGCTGGGATTGCAACATACATTATGTTTATGGAGGAGAGCTTAAGTGGCCTACTTGTGGGTCCTCCTTTTTGAAAAAGAAAGCTTTGTTTGATTCTCTTCGTTTGAAAGAATTGTCAAATTAATACAGCAGATGCAGCAAAATCTCCATGAGAATAAAGATTTATATAGCCAGTTATCTTGAAGGAAGAACCCCTATATAGGCTGTTATAAGGTTCTGGGCAATAAGAGATGCGATAACTGCCATTTGGAAGACGATTATGTTTAATAACACTGTTTCTTGAATAAACAATCTCAGAAGTGTTTTTTTGGTTTAATTCACAAGGATCAGCAGGCTGACCAATTACACTGCTCAATAAGGCAGGTTTAGTTATTGTGGTCTTCATGATTTCACACTGTTGTCCAATAGAGAATATAGTCTGATCATCTATGGTCACTTTATCCAAGGAATTTTCACTGGAATCAGGTTTAGTTGATTTTTCTGTAATTACAAACTTTATATTACGTTTTGATTGTTTAATTCTTGCATATGCATGTTCAGTATTTACAGCACTGTGTTGCCTGCACGGCCAAATGTTTTTTTGGGTGCGAAAAAACCGTCAATGAGCTCTACACAAGAGGCTTTGGATGTTCGGTGTGTAGGTAAGGATGGAACCCATACGGAAAAAGGGCATCAAGTCACAATTCAAGCAGTGTTGAGCATGTGAAAAAACATGGAATCCTTGTCGAAAAGTTGTATCCTTGGAAGGGGATCGGTGAACCATATCAACCCCGCTGCAACTGTTGTAAGTTGGATTATTTTTTTCTTGTCTTAAAAATGTATTTCATATTATTAAATTGATTTTTTTTTCTTTTAACTTTTTTGAAATGTAAATGCAGCTTCGTAAAATTATTATGACGGATTATACTAATACATACACTCCCTTAGAGATCATTAGGCAACTAAAATGGACTCACTGAACAATTATCGAGGTCTCAGGAAGTTATGGCCAATGGTTAAGTTGTGATTTTTCTACATATGTTATTAATACAATAGTTAAATATTAAAAGAAAAATTACAACTTACCCATGGGCCATAACTTCCTAAGACCTCGATAATTATTCCTATCGCGTGAGTCCATTTTAGTTGTCTAATGATCTCTAAGGGAGTGTATTATTAGTATAATCCGTCATAATAATTTTACGAATCTGCATTTAAATTTCAAAAAAGTTAAAAGAAAAAAAAAATCAATTTAATTATATGAAATACATTTTTAAGACAAGAAAAAAACGATCCTAACTTACAACAGTTGTTGCGGGGTTGAAATGGTTCAAGGATACAACTCTTCGACAAGGATTCCATGTTTTTTCACATACTCAAACACTGCTAGAAGTGTGACTGGATATCCTTTTTCTTTATGCGTTCCATCCTTACCTACATACAGAACATCCAAAGCCTCTTGTGCAGAGCCCATTGACGGTTTTTTCGCACCCAAAAAAAAAATTTGGCCGTGCAGGCAACACAGTGCTGTAAATACTGAACATGCATATGCAAGAATTAAACAATCAAAACGTAAATATAAAGTTTATAATTAAAAAAGAAAAAATATATATACATATGTATATACAACTTACTAGTTTCTTCCTCATCCTGCGGTTCCGGGAGGCAGCCGATTGCTTCTATACCAGTTGGCCATAATTTTATAGAATGTTTCAAGAACTCATTGAATTCAACATCGTTCATGTCGAACATTTTACCTGAAAATAGTTTAAACAGAGATTCCTGAATTTATATGACTATTGATTCCTGATACGAAACCACTTCATAAACTTTTACAAGGTACATAAATAGAAATGATAACTAAGTCATATGCAATCAACTAATTCCAAGCCCAAATTCACAAAACAAAAAGTTATAATTTACAGATTATAGTTTAAACAGAGATTCTTGAATTTATATGACTGTTGATTCCTGATACGAAACCACCTCATAAACTTTTACAAGGTACAGAAACAAAAATAATAACTAAGTCATATGCTATCAACTAATTCCACGCCCAAATTCACGAAAAAATGTTATAATTTACAGATTATAAACTTAAAAATTTTATATGAAGAATTTACCTGTCAGATAAGAAGAGCTAGCCTAGAAGATGAAATCAAAAATGTGAATCTGCAAATTCGAGTGGTATGTAAATACTCAGGAAATAATGGAAAACCATTTTTTGCTCTATTTACTAAATAAAAAATGACGAACAGTATACATACCTTTCCGGCATTTACCTACTTCTTCGAGAAACACTAAAAATTTTGGGAAAATGATTTGCAGAAATGGCAAAAGGAATTATGAGAAAACATCCTTCAACTGAATTTTTATAACCTAAAGAGTGGAGTTCTATAACCTTAATAGTGGATTTCAGAAAGCCCTTGCAATCGGGTCCCTGTTTTACCACAACATTGCAATTATATACCTACATATCTAATAAAAAAATGTTAGGGCAAAAAAATTGTTATAATTTTTTAATAAAATTTTAAACATCTTAACAAATTTGATGTAGCTCAAATGATATAATATCATTTTTTATTTTCTTTATATGCAAGAGGTACAATGTTCAATTCCCCATATTATTACAAATTTATCATGAAATTTTAAAAGTGGCAGATTAATGATTAATAATATAAAATGTTATATTTTGTAGTTGATTGAATATATATATATATATATATATATATATATATATATTAAATCAATTACTCTTCCCATCTGTTTTTTAGATTGTTCACTGAATTTTGACACGAGTTTTAATGGGGAATTTTTTTATTAATATTTGAAGGTAATAAAATAGTTTTTTGATAAGGGTATTTTTTCAATTTTAGTGAATAAGATAAAAAATAACTTACTTATGTATGTAATTATTAGTGATATGTGATGTAATTTAGTGATGTTTATAAGGGGTGGCATGAACTGTATAGTTACTGTTGATGTTGCACGGATGTTGTTCCATATGTTGGACAACATTCTGCACAACATCATAAATTTGTCATTTCTCCTAACACTGACTCCGTTTTAACAGATGTGTTTTTCTATGTTTCCTACATTGCAGGTTGAAGACAAATTTGAATATTGTCAAGCGGTTGCATTGTGGTGGAGTGAGAATAGAAAGATCATGGGTGGTTACACCAAGATCATGGAGATAGTGGAGGAGATGTTCAAGGTTATCCAAGCCAAGTGGATAGGACAATGCAGTTGGTCTCCAAGTCTATAAATACACTGCATTGGTCGACATTCAAGTTTGAGGAAAAGTGAAATACCATTTGCTCTACTCCAAACTTTAGAGAGTAACATCCGAGACACAACCGAAAGTACAACCTAGAGTGTTTGTATCCAGTAGGAGTGTGAGGGTCGTTGTTATTCTATTTGTACTGGTCGAGGGAATACAATCTCTCCCATCAGTATTGATTTTATCTTATTAGATCAAGTTTTAGGTTGAATAAGATCACTAGTTACTTGATTGAATAGATTGATTTTTGGTGTATGGTTTTCCACTACACCTTTTAGGATCTTGTAAGAGATTCTTGTGTATCTCACTACTTGTTATAGTGATGTTTTTAACCATGAAGTTCGTATAGTCTGGATTACAGACTATACAAAATTTTGAAATCCTTTGCACTGCGTTTTTATACTTCCGCAGTCATATGTTGTTCTACATGTTGCATAACATTTTCAACAACACTCTGAAAATACACGCACACACACTGTCAGTTGGCGCCAGAGCCATAAACTTGATATACTAAGTTAAAGGTCTTGTGTTTTAAAGTGTGTTTTTGCAATGGATTATCCACTGACTCCTATAAAACCTCCAATTTTGGATGGATCCAACTATCCTTACTGGAAACCTAAAATGCGCATGTACATTAAGTCCATAGATGAGAGAGCATGGCGTAGTGTGTTATCTGGTTGGAATTCACCAAAGACATTTGATGATAAAGATGGAGAATCGCAAGTCAAAAAGGAAATTGATTGGTCCAATGATGAATGCACATCGGCCAATTTCAATTATAAAGCCCTTAATGCGATATTTACTGCTACTGATGTTTCTATGTTTAAACTGATATCTAACTTTGTTTCTTCTAAGGATGCATGGGAAATATTGCAGGAACATTGTGAAGGATCATAAAGTGTTCGAAGGACTATACTTTGAATGTTGGGAACCAAGTTTGAAAACTTGAGGATGAAAGATGATGAAACCATTTCATCATACAATGAAAGGATAAGTGAGATTGCTAATGAGTCACACTCACTTGGTGATCCAATTTCCAACACTCGGTTAGTCAATAAAATACTTAGAACTGTTCCTAAACGATTTGATGCTAAAGTATGTGCAATAGAAGAGGCTAAGAACACTGATTTGTTGAGTCCAAATCAGTTGATTAATATTTTGAAAACTTATGAGATTAACTCAAATATGTTAATAAACATGAGAAATATAAAGACAAGAAAGTACTTGCTTTTTAGAGGTGAAACTTCTGATAATGTTGGTAAACATCCTTATGTGACTGAAGTTGATTCTGATGATGATGTCTCTGATTCATGTGATGAAAATGTTTCTGAACAATTTGCTCTTATCACTAAGCAATTCAAATCTTTTCTAAAAGGAAAGTTCAGAAAATCAAATGGTACTTTTCTATCAAGAGATAAGAATAATCAGAATACATCACCCTTTGATAAAAAGCTTGTTCCAAGTCAGTCTTCCAGTTTCAATCAACCTAGACAATTTACTAAAGATAACAAGTTCAAATATGATCCTGAGTACAGAAAAAAGGTTAAATGTGATGCATGTTCTGGATATGGTCATTATGCGAATGAATGTGCTAATATTATGCTTAGGAAAAATATGAACTTTAATGCTACCTTAAGTGATGATTCTGATGATGAAACTGATGTTGGTAAATGTGAACTAAGTGCTATGTCTGCTAGAATAGTTTATGATGAGACATTTGATGATGATCTCGATGATTATTGGTCTGAAGCAGATTCAGATGTTAACACAACATCTGAAACAACATTCAGTAAATATGATTCTGAGATTAACTGTTTTGTTGGAACTATTCTGAATATTGAAACTTCAAATTCTGCTGATTGTAACTCTGAATATTTGAAGTTTAAATCTGATTTAGAAATTCAAAAACAAGTGTTGAGTTCCTTGTCTTTAGAAAACTCAGATTTGAAAGAGAATCTTTTAAAACTTGAAGTTCTTTTAACTAGAAAAGATGTGGAAATTTATTCTTTGAAAAATGAACTTAAGACTAATCTAAGTTTTAAAAAGTTTTCTACAAGCACTGCTGAATTAAATGATGCTTTAATGATTGGAAGATCAAGTAATGTTGGTCTTGGTTTTGAGAAAACTACTGAAGATACTCCAATATCCTTTAAATCTATTTCTTTTGTAAAGGAAGGATCTTGTTTGACAAAACCTTTAAGTCTTAAACAAAAAAAATCTGCTGGATTATTTGAAGAGTATGTTTGTTTTTATTGTGCTGGAGTAGGTCACATTCGTCCAAACTGTTCTAAGTTAAGAAAAGATTTAAAAGCTGGAATTGTTTTACCTAATAAAATTGAACACCCTATAAAATAGGTTAACAACACTAAAAAGTGGATTCATAAGAACATGTCTTGTAATGTTGTTTATACATCTTTGAAAGCATGTGTTCCTGGATCTTGGTACTTTGATAGTGGTTGTTCTAGACACATGACTGGTCAAGTTAATCATTTGTCTAATTATACATCTTGTGATGGTGGTCATGTTACCTATGGTGGTGGTTCAAAAGGTAAAGTTGTTGGTAAAAGAACTGTAGGTCCCGAACGGGTTTCGTGAGGACAGAAGTCTAGAGGGGAGGGGTGAATAGACTTCTGAAATACTTTTTCGTGAGATCAGGTGTGAATAGCAAGTATGCCTGACCAGAGTGCGTGTGAATCAGTTTGGACTAATATCCAACTTACTGATCGCCTGAGGGCAGATCAGTTCTGTGTCTATCAGTTTAACTGATGTGCGGAAGCTAAGTTTTACCCGTGTGAAAAACCAGTTTTGTTAAATCAGAATTCTGAGTTATCTGTTTTTAATCAGATGACAAAGTGTCAAACTGATCAGATCAGTTGCTTGATACAAATCTGATCCAGACTCAGAATATGCATGCAATATTTTAACAAGTAGTGTGCAAAGTGTAAAGCAGGTAAATCAGATAAGGCAAACCAGATTTTTATAGTGGTTCGGACAACCTGTCCTACGTCCACTCTTCCCTATCAGCAGGGGTACCAACTTAACCATCTGGACTTAGTTTAATGTGTTAGTCCAACACAGTACAACAGATGTTTCAAGAGTTCTCACTCAACCAATCCCATAAATCAGAAACTAGAAACCCTAGTCTGAAATCTTGCTAAACAAACTTAACCTAACTTTTTGGTTTGGGTATAAGATTTGTTGTGTTCCAACTGATAATCTATCCTAGTATATGGGTAGCCTAAAGCTAAAGGATAAGATTTATGTGCTAAGAACTATGGGATGAACACTTTGAAAATATTCTTCGTGTGGAAATATTGCTTGAGCTTGAGCTTGATAATAATTTCCGTAATCTTACTATGAAGTTTGATCCCATATTTATAGACCTTGAAATCAAAGAGCCGTTGGAGAGCAATTTGAATTTCAGGCTATTTTAGGTAGAATTGCAGGCTGACGTGATGTGCACAGAGGTGGCATGGCCGAAAGCATGTATGTTTGTCCTTTCTAGGTGTTTGACTCTGATCTGCCGAATCCCGCTTTGTCAGCTCCGTACATACGTGTCTTGTTCTCATTGGTTAACAAGTACACTTGTTCAGTGTTTGTTTTACCAACTAAGGTTGACATTCTTCTTGTCTGATTAACCTCGTATGTCTTGGTGAAACTTCAGTTGTCACCTGGTGTGAGCTGACCTAATCAGATAAAACTGATCAGTCTACCTGATAGAGTCTTCTGTTGTAAGTTGTCTTAGCACAACTTAGCAAACTCTTCTTCATTCTGCTGATGTAGGTCTTCTGGTAGTCATCTGATCTTCAGGTCTTCTGATTCTTCAGCTTCATGTCTTCACATGATCATCTGACTATCTGACTCGCCTGATCTTCTGATCTTCTGACTTGTCTGATCTTCTGATCTTCTGACTTATCTTCAAGACTTAACATATACATATTGAGTTCCCCCTCAATATGTGACCTATTTATTACATCAGCTGTCTATACATTTCAGCTGGTCATCCTATCTGATATTTAATTCATCAGTCAGCTAACAGGTCTGACTGGTCCTATTACAATCTGTTTTGGAACTTCCATCAAAACTACAAATTTCCCAACAATTTCCCCCTTTTTGATGGAACCAAAACATATTATCAGAAAAACAGATAACAACATAAAATGTAAAAGACAGAAATAACACACAGTTCAGAAGACAATGAGAGTTTGTCTTAGAATCAGAAGGGTAGAGTATTTCATTAAAGATATAAACGTTTACAATTACAGAAAGACCTATCAGTTGATTCTAAAGTAGTCTTCTGATATGAAATCTTCAATATCTGAACTTCTGGAGCTCTTCTGGAATATCAAACACTTTGTACATCCTTTGCATCAGAGCAGCCAGTCGTTCCTTCTCAATGATCCCTCCTTTCTTGGCAAACTCATAGTACAGTTTCTTGAAAGCAAGAGGATCAAGAGTCTTATTTGGTCTGAGAGGTGGCAAGAGAATCATGAACGGGGGAGCCTCAGGAATTAAGGTCATCGTCTTGCCCTCTTTCATTACGATCTCAGAGAATTCTGGATATTTGGTTTCTAGTCAGCTTCTGAATTCATCATCAAATTCTCCTTGATCATCAGCAATAGGAATCTTCTCCAGAATGTATACATCACATAGCCAGTCTGCTCTAATCTTGTTCCATTCTGGTATCAGATCTTCCCGGGCAACCAAGATGTCTTTCACTGATGCAGGTAGGGCCCATTCTTCCCAGACTATATCTTCAGCAGCAGCAACCTTCTTCCTTTGTCTCCTCACATAGTTAGTGTGAAGACCCTTAGCCTCAGCCAATTTCTTCTTCTTAATAGCAGCATCTATCACTCTCTGCCTGGTTTTCTGCTCTTCTATCTGTGCTGGGGTTAACTGAGACCTCGATCGTGTCTCAGTCTGCTTCTGGGTTTGAGTCGGAATCCTGACCTGCTTGCCCTTGTCTTTCTTTCTCTTCTTGGCTTCTGTTCAGCTGTCTCCTCTTCCTCTAATAACTGCTTTGCTAGCTCAAGGCTCTTGGCCTGATCTTCAGATTCGTACCTTTTCTGAATATTCGAAGAGAAGTCTTCTATCCTATCTACTCTGGCAACAACATCAGATATGACAGTCTTCTGTTCAGAAATGACCTTTCCTTGAGCTCGAATATTTTCCCCAAACTTTTCAACTGTCTGAGCAATTTTCACCAGTTCGGTATCAAGTATAGCAACAATTGATACAATTTCTGGCATGGCAGTAGTTGATGCAGATGGAGTCGGCACAAATGTTTCAGCAGTTGGCAAAGTGCCCGAAACAATTAACTGCATCTGTTTTTCTGCCTTCTATTCCCTTTCCCCTTTTTTGGTGACATCAAAAAGGTTTGTTAGCTTGAGGTTAAGAGCTTTGAACTGATTCAGCATTTCATCCTTCAGTTCCTCAACTGCTAATGGGGTAATCTGCACCGTGGAAGATGAGGGTTCAGGGCCCAATAATCGGTTCAGACCATCTTCAACTTACTTCTTGGCCCTGAGAAGAGATCCCTCAAATTTCTTCTGCCCAGCATCCAGACAAGTATCTATCCTCTCCAGAGAAGACCAGACATTTTCAAACAGAGTTCCAATATCAGAGAGCATAGAAACCTGTAGCGACATCTTCTCTGAGATTGGATCAACTCTCTTCAGCACAGAGGCAATAATATTATCGTGCATGCTCATTATCTTGGCTATAGTCAGCTTTCTCTCTGTATCAACCAGAGCTTGCTGCTCTTCTTTGAACTTCTTTATCAGGTCAGTTGCCAAAGTGCTGATCTGAGCTTAAACGGTTACCTTTAACTCTTCCTGAATATTCTTCGAAAGGCGATCTAGGGTATCGACATCTAAGGCAACAACCCTACCAGATGTTGAAGCCTCTGTTGGGATTATACTGGAAAGTATGATTTTACTTTGTATAATCAAAACTGAATTTCAGACTTATTTACTGAAATAAATTATTTATCACTGATGCTTTAAATATCATTGAATGTTACATATATTTACTGCATAACTGTTCAATAAATAGTACGTGTTACATTGTAGTTAATTTAGTGATACCAGATCACAGAAGATTAAATTAACAGTTCCTTGTAACCAAAAGTACAACATTCATGACCTAGATGGAAATGATCAATCCATCGTGAAAGGTTGAAGTGTAAGGCTCAGATTGGTTTGTCTTGACCAAGAGATTACACTAGTGCATGGTCGATGTAATCGAATAGGACCTACAGAGGACAAATTCTTCAAAGATGAACTAGGAAGAATTAGACCTCAGTGGTTCGTTATTTCTTAATCTTCGTCCCTTAAATAGGATCGCGTGTGGTTAGTAATTATTGCTTTGACTTATTACGGGTAGAGAATCAAGGAGATTCAATACTTTATATCTTGGGCAATATTGTTGGTCACATGCGATTGCTAAGATTTAACACGGAGAATCGTATTGCAAGCACGCTTGTTCGATTTGCCCCTTGGGAGGTTCATAAGATTTATCATACCAAATCTTGTAAGTGGAACTAGTTTCCCAGATGGATAATAATGTTGAACCGTTCCTTAACCAAGGACAAAATATATTAATTAATGGAAAGCTATTTCAGTGGCTTGAATTAATTAATGGGCTAGATAATCTTAAACACGGGAAATAATAACCGGGAGCCATATTGACTGTAATATGGGTTAAGATGGATAGTGCAATATTAATTATGTAGTGGGATTAATTAATATTTATGGGCTTGAATAATATTGTGGCTCAATATTGATAATTCAAGATCCATTGAAAGGTCCAATCTTAATTCTCCTAAAGGCCCCCCAAGTAGCCCAACATAAAGTCCAATAACTGAAAAAGGTGTTTAAAAATAAAATAAATTTTGTTGCTTATTTTTTCCTCATTTTTCGAAAATAGTAAATGAAAGGGTAGAAAGATTTACTTTGAATTTTGTTATGGAATGAAGATATGTATTCTTGGAATACAAGATTATCTCATTAAATTCAAGAAATCTCCCACTTGGTTATTTACTATGTAAATTTCGAAATTTTTGAAATAAAAGGGAAATAAATATTTTCTTGATTTTCTTGAAAAGATATTATGGAAGATATGTATTTCTTGAAATACAAGTATATCTCATAAATTCAAGAAGATCAAAATCTTGGTTTTCTTTATCCTATTTTTTCGAAAATTGCCATAACAAAAGAGAGTGGGATTTTTATGGAATATTTTAATTATGGAGAAAAGAATATATGAGATATATTCAAGGTATCTTGGAGATCAAGAAAATATTTTTTCCTCCCTATTCCATGTGCAAAAATCGGCCAACACCCTCTATAAATAGGGGATGAATGTTTCATTCCCAAGTACAATTCCATGTGTTGGAAAAATTAGTAAATCCACAAAGGTGGTGCAACAAATTTTTTATTTTCCCTTTTGTTAATTGTTCGCGAGTTTCCTTCCACCGGATTGACGAGCAAGGACTAGGGAAAACTTGGGAAGGCTTTTTGGTGTGTTTAATCGACGAGACCATTGCCACTCCAAGAGGTTAGTTCACGTAAACTCAGAGTAGCAATTCAAGATCGTAGGATTTATGTGAACTGTTTATATGCATGATTTGTTGTTGAATTATTATTTGAATTAATATAGGATTAATTCATGTTAGTAATAATTGTTAGAATTAAATTTGTATTTAAATATTCATCCCGAATAGATCCGTGCAATTAATTCCCCAATAATCGTATCGAGCCTCGGTTTGCCGACTCGAATTTTAAATTGTAATTTAATTCGTTTTAATTAAATTTGAAATTGGATAGTAGAATTGCTAGATCTTTTTTGCAGGTATCCAAATGTCATGGAATTTAGTGTGTTTATTTATGCATGCATATAAATTGTGGTTTTTAATTGATCTGCTCAATTCGTTTTTGTCTCGTGAGAAAATCCAATTGAGTAGATTAGATTTGTTTGATTTGGATCAATGTAATAGACTAGTCTAGATCTAGGTTTATTTATTTTTTATAAATAAATTGTAAACCGGATCGAAAAACGGGGCGAGATGAAGAATTAAAGGATAGATCTGTAACGTGACGTGGACGACGCGTGACGGGCGAAACGTGCTAAGAGGCACGCGACGACGCGGACGCGTTATGGACGGGCACGACGCTAGGCATCGGGCGGGATCGGGCTCGATCTTGCGGAGCGACGGGCGACGCCACGGCCACGCTGTGGCGGACCATGCGCTAAGCGGCCGAGGCGACGGGCAGTAAAGGCGAAGACGCGAGGACACGCGGTGGCCGCCGAGATCCGCGGCGTAGGCGAGGCTGCAAGCACACGCGATGCGCGCGATGGATGCGCGATATCTTGCGTGCTCGCTGAAGCCGCGCCGAGCATCGCTGAGGCGTCTTTGAGGCACGAAAGCGAGCATTCGCTTACCAAAGGCGCATGAGGTCGCCGAGGCCGATTCGATTAAGGGGATTTGGATCTTGATGCGTGCATCCCATTTGTGAGCTACTTGGCGTGGCGTTTCGAGACGGAGTTCTTTTCGAGACGATCGAGTGGGATAAATTCAAGACGGCGTTTCTTCAAAATCAAGCCAAGAAAAATCAAACCATGACAATTGGATAATTTGTGCCCAATATGTTTATTTTTTCGCTTTGCTTGATTTATTGTTGTGATTTCTTGTGCTTTATTTAATTTATTTAAATGTGGTTGCATGAGAATTGCCCAATGAAAAATCTCACCTTTTAAAAAATACTAAGTATGTTTAAATAATTAATTGACAATTTTAATTAATTTTGACCTCCATGATTTATTTATTTGTGAATTCTTTTGGAGAAATTCCCCCCACGAGACGGTCAAAATATAGCTTTCACATGAATAAATTCCAGATGGATGATTGTGGATTACTACTAGTGGCTTATTTATGATCCTCCCCACGAGGCTCGTTCAAAGCAAAATAATAATTTCAGATTTAATCATGGTTATTACTTAGGTATAAAATTGATATGCATATACTTCAAGTCCCCGTCCAATTTTATATTGGTCAAGTGGAGCCAACTATTAACTGGATATTAAAGGTGCAGAATCGTTCTTGTTTATAACCTGCTTGAATGTGTTTAAATAATGACCCACCCCACGTGGCTTATTTAAACTGTTTTGAGATGTTGGCTGATGCATGTTCATATTTTTGAGATTTTAATATGAAACATGTGATCGAATTTTGTGATATATTTGTGCTTATGCATATTATTATTTATTTCAGTTCATCATGTCGCAACCTTTTAATCCACTGTTATATACACTCAAAGAACACCAATTAACTGGTGATAACTATAATGTTTGGAAACGAAATATGAGTTTTGTCCTACTTGCACAAGAACATCATTGGGTTCTTGATGTACCCAAGCCCCGTAAGCCTACTGATGAATCAGCTAATGCGGAAAGACACTTGTATAATATTTGGGAGCAGGCCAATGAACCCATGAAACGTGTAATCTTGACTTCACTGTCTGATGATTTGAGACACATTCATGAAGGTGTTGAGTCTGCTGCAGAAATTATGCAAAGTCTTGAAGAAATGTTTTTAACAAAAGACCGCATGATCAATCAGTTTAAAAATGATGACATGTCCAGGCTAAAGATGGCTGAGGAAACACCCGTAAGGGAGCATGTTCTCAGAATTAAACTCCATTTTGAAAAACTGGCTTATCTCGGTACTAAGTATTGTGATGAGGCCCAAATCGAATTTTTTTTGCTAACTCTTCCAAGGTGCTTCGATGGGTTTTACTGTAGTTTTGTGATGAGTGATCACATGTTTACTATGGACATTCTACAAGAAGCCTTGGAGAAAATAGAGAAGCATTTAGGAAAGAAAGACGAAGCATTGGTGCCCAAAAGTCTTTTCTCAAGATCTAGGCCAATGGAAGGCAAGTCTCAAGAAAAGGAAAGTGGTCAGAACCAAAGCAATCTCATCACTAAGAAAAGTGAGAAAAAGACAGCTAGCTGCATGGGTGTCAAGAAAGTACCAAAAGGAAAATGTTTTAACTGCGGTGAAAAGGGACATAGGAGGTCAGCCTGTTCCAAACCCAAAAGGAATGGAAAGAAAGGTAATTCTCACGCACTAGTTGTTGAAACTTGCTTAGCGGCGTATGCCTCCCATTTATGGGTAGTGGATACGGGATCCACTGATCATGTTTATTTTACTTTACAGGGGTTCAAGCGGACCCGACAACTTAGTGAGAGTGAGATCCTCATCACACTGGGCAATGCTACGAGAGTGGCAGCTGAAGCAGTGGGAGAAGTGCACATGTCTTTTGAAGACAGAGTTTTAATTTTAAGAGATGTTCTTTACGTTCCGAATTTTAGAAAGAATTTAATTTCAGTTTCTAAACTTTACCTTGATGGATATTCGGTTACTTTTAATAAAGTTGTTACCATTTCTCTTTATGATAAATTTATCTGTCATGGAACGTTGTCGAATAATCTCTATACAATTAACTGTGCACACCACTCACGAAATGCATCCTATAACGCATCAACTGTTTCCGAGAAAAGAAAACGTTCATCAGACGTGAACGAGACACTTCTATGGCATCTAAGATTGGGACATATTAATCCAAAGAGGATCCAAAGGTTGGTAAAAGATGGTTCACTGGAGTTTCTCCAAGTTGAACCAATTCCAACATGCGAATCATGTTTGAAGGGTAAAATGACCAAGAGGGCATTCGGTGCCAAGGGGAATAGAGCCAAAGAAGTGTTAGAAATCGTTCACACAGACGTATGTGGTCCAATGTCAACCAAAGCAAGGGGAGGTTATGAGTATTTTTTCACTTTTATTGATGACTACTCAAGGTACGGTTATATTTTTCTTATGAAGCATAAATCTGAGACCTTTGAGAAATTCAAAGAATTTAAGGCTCAAGCAGAGAATCATAGGGAAAAACGTATCAAGTCTCTACGATCCGATCGTGGAGGCGAAAGTACCTCGGCGATGAGTTTTTGGACTACTTGTCGATAAAGGATCAAGATCCCAAATTAATCGCGCACGGAAACCCTCAACCAAACGGGGTTGCAGAGGTTAAGAAACAGAACTCTTTTTTGGAAATGGTTAGATCTATGATGAGTTATCGCGGATCTTCCCGAAGTTGTTCGGGGTCATGCCTTGGAAACAAATGCCTACATTCTGAACTTGGTGCCATCCAAATCGGTTCCCAAAACTCCCAAAGAATTGTGGACCGGGCGCAAGCCCAGTTTGAGACACATGAAAATTTGGGGGTGTCCGGCCTACGTGTTGGACAAGGAAGCTGGAAAATTGGATCCTCGATCAAAATTAAGGTTGTTTGTAGGATACCCCGAGGGAACAAAAGGGTGTATGTTCTATGGTCGCGAAGATCAAAAGGTGGTAATTATCACGCACTTTAGATTTTTGGAAGAAGACTATATGAACAAAAGAAGACCCGTAGTGAGATTACCTTAATGATGAGCTAAGGGGCTAACCCAAAGTTACAATCTGTACAAGATGACATACCAAACGACACACTTACACTTAGGAACCTCGTCAGAAGGGGAGGGGGAGGGTTGAGACAGACCCCCTAGAGATTCATGGGGATAGGAGAGTCCTCGGACTTGATTCCTGGACAAGACGAATTAGACCATGGACATATGACGAGGCAATCTAAGACAAGGATGCAGGTTCTTGGCAAACAGCAATGAAAGCCGAAATGGGTTCTATGGATCATAACAGAGTGTG
Organism: Stenogyne calaminthoides; assembly: GCA_037126765.1. Classification (NCBI taxonomy): domain Eukaryota; kingdom Viridiplantae; phylum Streptophyta; class Magnoliopsida; order Lamiales; family Lamiaceae; genus Stenogyne; species Stenogyne calaminthoides. The sequence continues at coordinate 19,746,158 of JBBCBC010000010.1, read as the reverse complement.
GGAGCTAGTCAAACCACTTAATGGGGTCAAACCCATTGGTTGCAAGTGGGTGTACAAGAGAAAAAGAGGGCCAGGACGGGGAAGGTGGAAACCTTCAAGGCAAGGCTTGTGGCGAAAAGGTTATACTCGGGAAAGAAGGATCGACTATGAGGAAACTTTTTTTCACCAGAGCAATGCTCAAGTCCATCCAAATTCTCTTGTCGATTCTGCCAGATCTCGACTTTGAAATCTGGCAAATGGATGTCAAGACGGCTTTCCTTAACGGAAGTCTTGATGAAGAAATCTATATGCAACAACCCCAAGGCTTCATTGAAAAAGGCCAAGAACACCTAGTTTGTAAGCTCATGAAGTCCATTTACGGACTCAAACAGGCATCCAGAGCTTGGAACCAATGTTATGATCATGTTATAAAATCTTATGGGTTTGATCAAAATGAGTTCGAAAGTTGTGTGTACAAAAAGCGTGTCAGAACTGCATTGGTATTCTTAGTAGTATACGTAGATGACATTCTGATCATCGGGAACGATGTAAAGGTGTTATCAGACGTAAGGGCATGGCTTTCAAAACAGTTTGATATGAAGGACTTAGGGGAAGCCGGACACATCCTTGGGATCAAGATCACTCGAGATCGCAAGAAAATGATGATAGGCTTATCGCAAGCTTCATACATGATTAATCGTCATGAAACGATTCAAAGATGCAGATTCCAAGAAAGGCTTTGTACTTTTCAGACATGGAATCCATCTATCCAAGGAAATGTGCCCTAAGACACAAAAGGAGATAGATGACATGAAAGGCATTCCTTATGCTTCGGCTGTTGGAAGCCTTATGTATGCAATGTTGTGCACGAGACCAGATATCTACTTTGCCGTTGGCATGGTGGCAAGATATCAAAGTAACCCAGGGAAAGAACATCGACGGCATTTAAAAAACATTCCAAGTATCCGAAAAGAACTCGAGATAGAATGTTGATTTATCATCGATAGTCTAATCCCCATCATTTCTACGGACTCGGTTCCAATCGGACTCGATTCGTAAAAATCTACCTCTCAGAGTGTGTTTTGCATGGGGGGAGGAGCCATGACATGGAGAAGCGTTAAGCAGAAATGCATCGCAGATTCTACCATGGAAGCCGAATATGTAGCTGCTTGCGAGGCAGCGAAAGAAGCGGTTTGGCTCAAGAACTTCCTAGTGGACTTGGACGTAGTTCTGAATTTGCCCAACACAATCACTGTTTATTGTGACAATGCCGGAGCACTTGCAAATTCAAGGGAACCAAGAGCCCACAAGGCCAACAAACACATTGAAAGGAAATACCATCTTATACGAGAAATCGTTAAGGGAGGAGATATAGAGGTGGCAAAGATTGCGTCAGAAGACAACCTAACAGATCCATTCACAAAGGGGTGCGCCTCGAATACATTCGAGAGACATGTGGAAGGAATGGGTGTCAAGCGGATTTGCTAATGCTTTTGAGTATAAGTGGGAGATATTATTAGTGCGTGTAGGTGACATTAGATGTCACGATTAGAAACTACACGAGACATGCTGTAGTATACTTAAAAGTAGACTTTGAGTATAAGTGGAAGATTGTTGGGATTATACTGGAAAGTATGCTTTTACTTTGTATAATCAAAACTGAATTTCGGACTTATTTACTGAAATAAATTATTTATCACAGATGCTTTAAATATCATTGAATGTTACATATATTTACTGCATAACTGTTCAATAAATAGTAAATGTTACATTGTAGTTAATTTAGTGATACCAGATCACAGAAGATTAAATTAATAGTTCCTTGTAACCAAAAGTACAACATTCACGACCTAGATGGAAATGAACAATCCATCGTGAAAGGTTGAAGTGTAAGGCTCAGATTGGTTTGTCTTGACCAAGAGATTACACTAGTACATGACCGATGTAATTGAATAGGACCTCTGAGGAGGACAAATTCTTCAAAGACCTTTGAACTAGGAAGAATTAGACCTCAGTGGTTCATTATTTCTTAATCTTCGTCCCTTAAATAGGATCGCGTGTGGTTAGTAATTATTGCTTTGACTTATTACGGGTAGAGAATCAAGGAGATTCAATACTTTATATCTTGGGCAATATTATTGGTCACATGCGATTGCTAAGATTTAATACGGAGAATCGTGTGCAAGTACGCTTGTTCGATTTGCCCCCTTGGGAGGTTCATAAGATTTATCATACCAAATCTTGTAAGTGGAACTAGTTTCCGGTATGGATAATAATGTTGAACCGTTCCTTAACCAAGGACAAAAGATATTAATTAATGGAAAGCTATTTCAGTGGCTTGAATTAATAAATGGGCTAGATAATCTTAAACACGGAAATAATAACAGGAGCCATATTGATTTGTAATATGAGTTAAGATGGATAGTGCAATATTAATTATGTAGTGGGATTAATTAATATTTATGGGCTTGAATAATATTGTGGCTCAATATTGATAATTCAAGATCCATTGGAAGGTCAAATCTTAATTCTCTTCCAAGTAGCCCAACATAAAGTCCAATAACTGAAAAATGTGTTTAAAAATAAAATAAATTTTGTTGCTTATTTTTTCCTCATTTTTCGAAAATAGTAAATAAAAGGGGAGAAAGATTTTCTTTGAATTTTGTTATGGAATGAAGATATGTATTCTTGGAATACAAGATTATCTCATTAAATTCAAGAAATCTCCCACTTGGTTATTTACTATGTAAATTTCGAAAATTTTGAAATAAAAGGGAAAGAAATATTTTCTTGATTTTCTTGAAAAGATATTATGGAATATATGTATTTCTTGAAATACAAGTATATCTCATATATTTAAGAAGATCAAAATCTTGGTTTTCTTTATCCAATTTTTTTTGAAAATTGCCATAACAAAAGAGAGTGGGATTTTTATGGAATATTTTAATTATGGAGAAAAGAATATATGAGATATATTCAATGTTTCTTGGAGATCAAGAAAAGATTTTTTCCTCCCTATTCCATGTGCAAAAATCGGCCAACACCCTCTATAAATAGGGATGAATGTTTCATTCCCAAGTACAATTCCATGTGCTGGAAAAATTAGTAAATCCACAAAGGTGGTGCAACAAATTTTTTATTTTCCCTTTTGTTAATTGTTCGCGAGTTTCCTTCCACCGGATTGACGAGCAAGGACTAGGGAAAACTTGGGAAGACTTTTTGGTGTGTTTAATCGACGAGACCATTGCCACTCCAAGAGGTTAGTTCATGTAAACCCGTAGCAATTCCGCATGCGTAGGAGTTATGTGAACTGTTTATATGCATGATTTGTTGTTAAATTATTATGTGAATTAATATAGGATTAATTCATGCTAGTAATAATTGTTAGAATTAAATTTGTATTTAAATATTCATCCCGAATAGATCCGTGCAATTAATTCCCCAACAGCCTCACCAGGTCGGGTCACATCTGCACACCAAAATCTGGTTCATCGGCAACTTGCTCATCATCATGAGCCCAGTAAGCGTCCTCCTCAACTGCAGCAATTCCAAATCTTTCGTGAATCAGCCATCTGATGTCATCATCAGAGGCTAATTCAGCTGCACTGCTTACTCCAGCATTCTCCATACATCTAGTCTCAAGATCCACGAAATAATCAGCTCCGAGTGCTTCCATCAGAATCAAGAATTCTTCAATGCCCTTCAGACGTATGTCCCTCCAGAACACAATCTCTCCAATCTTCAGCTGGAGACCTGGATGGTTAATCAGATCCGAGCAGATCTTATTCAGATAAGCTTTTACCTGTTGTTTCAGTATAAATAGGGTTGGATCCTTCGTATCTGATTCAGGAGACTCCAGAATAATCCGGGTGTTGAATGGATTGTGGGAGACAGAGACAAACATGTCTTCTCTCTCTTCTTCTGCCTGCACCTCTTGATCAGGTTCCTGATCAGGAAGGGTTTCCTCAGATGATTTTTCTGGAGTAGGTGTGGGAGTTTGTGGTTTACTGGCTGTGGGATGTGTGAGCTGTGGTTCAGGTGAGGGTGTTTTCTGGGCTGATGGTGAAGGCGATTTGGATATTTGAGTAGGTGATCTGGGTAAGTGGGTGGCCTCTCTTCCTTTAAAAAGAGAACTCATGTGAGCAGAATCAGATGGTTCTGACTCATCCTGGGCCTCTTCCATCTGTTCCTCATCTTCTCCTGTTGTCAAATCCCTGCATGTGCTGACTGTGTGCTCAGAGCTCACAACAGTCTCTCCACCAGCTGTTCACTAGTCTGTTCTTCATCAGACTCCAAAATTTCAACATCACTATCCTCATCTTGAAGACCTTAAGATGGCATTCCTTTCTTCTTCGGAAGCATTGAAGTCAGCTTCCTTTGCCTTTTCTCACTTGCCTCTTCAGCTTGCCGGGCTGGCTTTGTGTGTTGGGGTTATACGTGAAAGTATGCTTTTACTTTGTATAACCTATGTATTAAACACTTATTTATTGAAATAAATCGTTTATCACTGTTGCTTTAAATATGATTGAATGTTATATATATTTATTGCAAATCGTTCGTAGCACGCGTTACATTGTAGTTAACGTGGTGATACCAGATCACAGAAGATCACGTTAACAGTACCTTGTAAACAAGTGCGTGTTTCACAACTTAGATAGATCCGAACAATCTATTGGTAGAAGTTGATGTGTAAGGCTCAGATTGACTTGTCTTGACCAAGAGATTACACTAGTGCATTCAATGCGCTGGCTGAAGCGGACCTACAAAAAGGATAAACTCATTCGCACTGACTTAAGGGATGAAGAGTTAGACCTCAGTGGTTGTTGATTTCTTAATCTCTGTCACTTAATAAGGACTGTGTGTGATTAGTAGTTATTGCTTTGATTTATAAATGGGAAGAGAATCATTGCGACTTCGATACCCTATATCTTGGGCAATAATATTAATTGCACGACAGTTGCTAAATTAATACAGAGAATCGTTTGCTTGCAAAAGTCTTGATTGATTGGTCCCCTTGGTGGGCCCGTAACCTTTATCATACCAAATCTTGCAAGTGGAATTAATTTTCCAGTATGGATAATAAAGTTGGGTTGTCCTTACTCCAAGGATAAAAATATTAATTAATATAAAGCTTTTCAGTGGCTTAATTAATTAATGGACTAAATAATCTTAAACACGGGAAATAATAACCGGGAGCCATATTACCATAATATGAGTTAAGTTGGATAGTGCAATATTAATTATATCGTGGCATTAATTAATATTAATGGACTGAATTATATTGTGGCTCAATATTGGAATTCAGAAGTCCATTGGAAGGTCCATCTTAATTCTCCTAAAGGCTCCTCAAGTAGCCCAATTAAAGTCCAATAAATAAAAGGTGCTTAAAATAAAATAAATTATTGTTGCAATATTTCCTTGAAATTTCGAAAATAATTAAAGAAAAGAGGGAGAAGAATTTTCTTGAAAAGATTTTATGGAAAGGAGATAATGTATTCTCGGAATACAAGATTATCCCATAAATTCAAGAAAACTCCCACTTGACTTCTTTAATAAGAAATTTTCGAAAAATATGTATAAGAAAGGGAAGAAAGATTTTCTTGATTTTCTTGGAAAGATTTTATGGAAAAAGATATGTATTCTTGGAATACAAGAATATCTCATAAATTCAAGAAAGATCCAATCTTGAAATCTTGCCTCTTGATTTTCGAAAATTTGGACTAAATAAGGGTGTGAGATTTTTGTGGAAAAATACACATGGAAAGAAGAATATATTGGATATATTCAAGATTTCTTGAAGATCAAAAAAAGATCTTTCCTAGCCCTAATTGTGACTAAAATTTCGAAACCCCCTTATCTTATAAATAGGGGATGAATTTTTCATTCCCAACTAGTGTTCCATGCGTTGGAAATATTAGAAATCCACAAAGGTGGTGCAACAATATTTTTATTTTCCTTGTTTTATAAATCGTTCATCGGAGAACCTTCCACTGGGGTTACTGGACGAGGACTTGGGAATACTTGAGAAGGACTTTTGGTGGGTATCCAGATACTTGATCCTGTCTGTCTCAGATCGTCTCTCCAACGGGCACGTTTACGTAAACTCCTAGAAATTCCGCATGCTAGGATATTTTACGTGAAATCTTATTTGCATGTTGTTGTTGGTTAATTATTATTTGAATTCACTTAGGTAAATTCATGCTAGTAATAATTGTTAATTTAAATTTGTGTTTATGAGGTCATCCCGATAGATCCTGGCATATGTTATCCCAACATTGTGGCCATCTACTTTCTTTTCACGACCCTTTTCTGGGGCTGATCTTGTGCCTCAGATTTCACAGATGGAGCTTGTGCTTTGACCTTTTTCGATTTGGGCACATAGGGAGCAGGGTCATCATCTCGTTGACCGGGTAGCTCTTCATTCTTAAAGAGAATGGCTTTGAACTTGGGCAAATAAGCCTTCCTGCCTTGTTCTGACCATCGGTAGTCAGGTATCTTGTCAGCTAGGATAAATGACACCTTATGGATGTTGCTGACCTTCTTGGATAACACAACATGATTGTGCTCATCAATCATGAATTTGTCTTTCTCCTGCAGCAATATGTGCTTGAATAAACCTAGCCGATTCATATCCGGTGCCTTCTCAATTATAGCAGCCATCACATTTTGTTTCTGCTGGGTCACGACATCAGGACTAAATGCGATCCCCAGGATTACTTTTGAGATAATCTAAAAAAGTAATATGTACTTCCTCTTCAAGAATGGTGCTTTGACATTAGTGATATTTGATCTGTTAGCTGGTCTCAGAAGCACTTGTTGAAGGTACTCTTTGTCCGTCATCCCAACCGTGAACTCATCGGGAGCATTCCTTCCTGCTGGTAGGGCAAAGATCCTTTGCAGATCATCATTTGAAACATCTATTCTCGTTCTCCCAACAAATGAATATAGTTCCTTGTTATCCATCTCCTTTAATTTCCTCAAGAACTCCAGGGATTCAATAATAGCAACGGAGTCCAGATGTCTATAACAAAATTACTCCAACCCACTTTGACGAAGACAGTCCAAAATTTCCAGGGATTCTGGATCTGTTGTTGTTGTGAAATCAACATATTTCTCATCGACGATTTCCTTTACCATTGAGGCATAGTCGCAGACTTCAGGGGTTGCTCATGAAGTTGCCATTTCTGCAAATGCATACACAACCTAAATTAGGTTTTTAATCAGTGCTAAGTGTAGTGGCAATATGTAAGATATTTGCATAAGTATAAACCCCAAATATGCACATTGTTGATAGATTTAAGAGGTTATGCATATATACATTATGAACATATAAATAATATGCATATACAACTTATAACCCTTACGCATAAAATTCATGAAAGATAAACTCAAAATAGACAAATTACCAGAGAAGCGATTTGAAAATTTGGAAATAAGTTTAATCGCTGATGGAATGTTTGAATGTTGAAGATTTTCTGGATATATTTGTTAGTATTAGTGTCCTAGAGACAATCCATTGTAAGGTAATAATGTTCAGATAATATTCAGTATTGATTTAATATTATTGTTTATTTAATATTAAATATATGGCATTGCACCTATTAGAATATTATGTTTGATTGTTTTCATTTGTTCTTATTTGTGTTCCCTTGAGTCTGTCACTGAGTGTGTGAGAACTCAAATGACCTAAGCATGATTCTCAAATGGCCTCAATCGAGGATCATCAAGAAAGGGATATTGATGATACAATGGAGATTGGTGTGCGATCTGCATCATACTCTTTGAGAGTGTAGTAAGATCTCACGTACTACGAGATACTAGGTATCTCATGATGGATGCACAAATACCTTAGAGGGTATTGGTATACCCATCCAAGAAACTATTTGATGTAGTTCCACTATATGTGTCTACGGGTGTCTCGGTTAGTCGGAGCGATGCGATACTCCTTTGACTTGAGGTCAATACGCACGACATGTGTGGGATGATGAACTTTGACCATGACCGACGCTTGCACCCTAACCATGGGTAGATATGACTTGGATTGGGTTCATCACGAAGTGTATGTGTGTGGTAGTTGATCCAAGAAAAGGATTCATTCCTCAAAGTGGATTTAGAGAGAATACTCATCTTCTCATCATAATTGGATCAAAGTCATTGACCAATGCACGTCAACTTGGACTTTGTGGCCAAGTGTGACATAAGTGATCAATTAGTGATTAGATATAAATTGATTAAGTTATTTGAATAGACACTTCATCATGTTCAAGGCTTAATTGAGTATTCGTGAATGAAAGGAGGAAATCGTAATAACACATGTTTCAGTTACAGGTAGTTGCACATTTCCTCGCAACGTACCTCATATATTGAGAATATCTGATTTATTGTCTAGGGTTCAATTAAGACCGTTAGTTTGACTAATCGCTCGATATATGAGGGCCTATGGGTCACACAACAAGTAATGGTTGTTTGCTAAGTATAGTTGGTTGATTAAATGTTAATTAGATTTAATATTTAATTTATGGAGAAGCAATTAATAATAGATTAATTTGGAATTAATTATTATTAATGTTTAATTAAATTGGATTTAATTAAATAAGAATTCTCAATAATAATATTTGAAATATTATTGTAGGATTTAATATATATGGAAATAAATCGTAGAGATTTGTCATATATGGGATTTAAATCCGTAGAGATTTATATGTGGGAAATAAATCTAAGAGATTTATTTTATTAGAGATTTTTCCTAATAAAGTTTAGCTTAAGATTTAAGCTGGACCTCTCTTATATATATGAGCTCTTGGGAATTCATATTACGCGAGATTATATTTTTCTCCATAAAATCTCTAAGTTAGAATTTTCCTAGCAAATTCATCTCGGGGATTCAACGCTGGCAGATCTGTGCAGATTAGTAAACGACTGTTACGTGGATACCATAGTGGAGGAATCCGTGTACGAATTGCTTACGTTTACTCGTATTTAATTATGCAATTAACTGTTTGTTGTTGGTGAACTTTAATTTCCGCTGCACATGTATTACGTGTTTACGTGCCTCTAAATTCCAACAGTGGTATCAGAGCTTTAGGCTCTTGATTAATTGTATAATTTTATTGGTATTATAAATTATTTTTTTTATAAAACTGATGGTGCGATGAATGGTTTGACCAAACACCGCACCGATTGTGTTCTTTTTTGGGGCATGTTCATTATTTGGTTAAATAATTGCTTGGCCCCTTTATTTTTTGCTTGCCTCGTCTCCTTCGCCCGGTTAGGGTTTTTTTAAAACCCCCGCCCATCCCGCGCCCTCGCCGTTTAGCGTCGGTTGCAACGGGCTTTGAGCTTCCGGGTGGCGCTACCGGCGACTGCAGATCTCGCGAGGTCACGCTGACGGGCGCGGATTCAACGGGTTAACTACGATGGCCTCGATTTGAATCGTCGCGCATTTGGTACCGCGTGAGTTGCGATTCGTCGTTCGGATCCTCGAGCTGCCCGGCATCATCGTTCCGGATGACTCGGCCTCTGGTTCGACGCATTTCATGGCGTAATGCCATGGCGTCGCTTTGCCTGCGTCCGCCGATGCTCTTGATGTGCGATGCACCTACGCGACCGCACTTAGTCCGTCTCCTTCATCTCGGGTTCGAGCCTCGGCGGGTTGTGGGTCCCGACTATGAGGGTTAGTGACATCGAAGTCGCTTTAGCGGGCGGTATTTACTGAAAGTGCACGCCTCCCGCACTCTTTGCCCGTCTGTATTTTTGTGTTACGAATTGTGCAGACTGTTTTGCATTTTTGATACTATGATTTATCTGATTTGGTTGGACTAATTCGATTAACCTGGTGATCTAAAATTTTCATTGACTGTTTTATGATTAATTGGATTAAAACTGATGAACAGTTGATGAATTGTTGGTTTCGGTTGTCCTGATTGGAAGGCGGTTTTCGGGCTGTGATGAGGGAAGGGCCGTTTTGCAAATTGGATTTCAAACAGGCCCCTCCGTGCAAATTTTTAGAAATTGCACTTGAGCCCTTGGCAAACAAATACATAAAAATCTAATTTTAAAATTTAATAAGATTGATTTTAAGAATTAGTAATAAAAGTTGGACTTTTATTTATAAATTAATTGGATTAATTATTGAGATTTAGTAATTTTAAAATCGAATTTAAAATTTGATTTTGAGATTTGTTTTAAAGGAATTATTAAATCCCACTTGGTTAATTATTTATTTAAATTAGTTAACGTTTTATAGTCCGCATTATAACTGTTTAGGTAGGCGGCGCCCAATAAATGTCAGACCGTATTAATTGTTTGGGTAGACGGCGCCCATATAAATGTTAGTCCGTGTAATGTCATGTTTGGGTAGGCGACGCCCAATAAATGCTCAAATGTGATGTAGATTAATGGATCTCGATTAAGCAATTAATAACCCCCTATAAATGTTCCTCACTAAACTATGATTTTCATTAAGTTGAACGATGCCTTCCATCAAAATTAAAGGTAAACCGGAGATTTCGTTCCAATGAGTATTTAAGGCCCAAGTCTTTTGCTCGGATCTACATCTAATGGGACCTTTATAGGGACACGTAGTGTCGCCACTTGATGGTTGTAATCAACTTGACTTTGTTTCACCAGCCCAAGCAGGGAAATGAAAGTTGTTGGGATATTTTAGTTTTGATAATTTATACCAAAACATTATTAACTTGTGTTATTCAAGCTAATCTACAGATAACAAGTTAAGGGGGAACGAGAGAACAAATTGAGGGGGAACTCAAGAAATCAGAAGAAGATGATCAAGATCAGACGAGGCTGCAGACAAGACTGATCGAGATCAAATGAGTTAGATGAGTTCCGAAGTCAACTGATGAGCTGTGCAAATCAGATGTGAAGAAAAGCTAAAGCCAGCAAATCAGAAGAGAAGGTTGCAGATCAGAAGATGAGCAAAAGAGACTGATCAAGATCAGACGTGATCGAGATTAGATATGAAGATGAGCAGATGAGACTGATCGAGATCAGACGTGATCGAGATCAGATATGATAATCTGATATGCTAACCTGATGAAGATGACCTGATGCTATCCTGAGAAGATCCTGAAGATATGTTGATCTCGATCAAATTTGATTAGATCGGACAAGAAGAAATCGATAGCTCGAAGTCAATGTGACCTCGAGAAGTTCGAGTGTCAAGATGCTCGATCAAACAAGGTCCGCCAAGAGAAGTTGAATCAAGAGACACTGAGGCTCAGATAACCTGAAGGCTCAGATAACCTGAAGGCTCAGATAGACCTGAAGGCTCAGATAGACCTGAAGGCTCAGATAGAACTGAAGATCCTGAGACTCAGAAGATCCTAAAGAATATAGCCGTTAGATTCAGCTGACGTGGACCAATGAGAGGAAGACGACAAGCCTGAAAAGCTGCAAAAAACTACAGAGTAATATGAATTTGAATGTGATTCTCTCCAACGGTAACATTCAAATCCACACTATAAATACAAGTTCTTCCTTCATTATCAAGTGTGGATGAATGTGGAAGAGTGTGGAAAATGTAGCAAACGATGCTACAGAGCTAAGAAGACATATATTCAAGCATTCCCACCATAGAACACAGAGCTAGAAATACACGCATATATTCAAGAGTGTTCTACCCTAGATCTAAGCACAAATGTTATATCCTAAGCTTAGAGAGATTTTCCAATCCCTAGCATTGAGGCTAAACAAATGTAAGGGAAAATCTCAACCTAGTTGGAAACCAAACAAACCTTTACCCAAACTCAAAGTTAGGTTAAGTTTGTAGGTGAGTCTGAACTCGGTAAACATCTATAGGCAATCCCGTGAGGGTGATAAATCCCGTTTGAGTGTGAACTCGGTAAACATCTATCGGCAACCCCGTGAGGGAGATAAGTCCCGCAGGTTAAGTCGGTTAAGTCGGTGCCCCGAAAGGGAAGAGTGGATGTAGGGCGGGTTTCATCAGAACCACTTTAAAATCGTGTGTTCATTACTGCTTTATGTTCTTACTTGCCATATGCATTCGATTACAAGCAAAACAACACACATCGTTCTTAAAAGCAAAAAATTGGTATCACCATTCCCTCACCCCTGTTTTATATGCATCACACGACATGGTTCGCTTCCGCACACGCAAAATGTTTTTCAAATCGGGACCTCACAGTGGTATCAGAGCTGGAGCTCAAAAGATCACCTTTTCAATGTGATCGCCTGAGTTGATCTATTTATTTTTAAAACCCATCTCTGAACTGATACCATCAAGTGGTATCAGAGCGGGTAGTTCAAAAGGTCACTATTTTCAAAGTGACCACCTGAACTGATCTTTTTAAAACAAAAACCCGATCTCTGTAAAAATGCATATATTTTAAATGTTTTGGCGTCATTATCAAAAAGGGGGAAATTTTTTGGATATTTTAGTTTTGATAATTTATGCCAAAACATTATTAACTTGTGTTATTCAAGCTAATCTAGAGATAACAAGTTAAGGGGGAACGAGAGAACAAATTTAGGGGGAACTCAAGAAATCAGAAGAAGATGATCGAGATCGACGAGGTCAGAGATTTAGACCGATCGAGATCGAATGAAGTTAGATGAGTTCCGAAGTCAACTGATGAGCTATGCAAATCAGATGTGAAGAAAAGCTAAAGCCAGCAAATCAGAAGAGAAGGTTGCAGATCAGAAGATGAGCAAAAGAGACTGATCAAGATCAGACATGATCGAGATCAGATATGAAGATGAGCAAATGAGACTGACCGAGATCAGACGTGATCGAGATCAGATATGATAATCTGATATGCTAACCTGATGAAGATGACCTGATGCTATCCTGAGAAGATCCTGAAGATATGTTGATCCGTCAGGTCTAACCGATCGATCGGACAAGAAGAAATCGAGATGCTTCGAGTCAATGTGACTCGAGGGTCGGGATGTCAAGTCAAGAACCGAACCAAGAAGCCCTCGAGTGTCAAGATGCCCGATCGTATAAGGTCCAAGAGAAGTCTGCTGAATCAAGAGACACTGAGGCTCAGATAACCTGAAGGCTCAGATAACCTGAAGGCTCAGATAGACCTGAAGGCTCAGATAGACCTGAAGGCTCAGATAGACATGAAGGCTCAGATAGAACTGAAGATCTTGAGACTCAGAAGATCCTGAAGAATATAGTCATTAGAGACTCAGAAGAAACTGAAGAATATAGCCGTTAGATTCAGCTGACGTGGACCAATGAGAGGAAGACGACAAGCCCGAAAAGCTGCAAAAAGCTACAGAGTAGTATGAATTTGAATGTGATTCTCTCCAACGGTAACATTCAAATCCACACTATAAATACAAGTTCTTCCTTCATTATCAAGTGTGGATGAATGTGGAAGAGTGTGGAAAATGTAGCAAACGATGCTACAGAGCTAAGAAGACATATATTCAAGCGTTCCCACCATAGAACACAGAGCTAGAAATACACGCATATATTCAAGAGTGTTCTACCCTAGATCTAAGAACAAATGCTATATCCTAAGCTTAGAGAGATTTTTCCATCCTTAGCATTGAGGCTAAACAAATGTAAGGGAAAATCTCAACCTAGTTGGAAACCAAACAAACCTTTACCCAAACTCAAAGTTAGGTTAAGTTTGTAGGTGAGTGTGAACTCGGTAAACATCTATAGGCAATCCCGTGAGGGTGATAAGTCCCGTTTGAGTGTGAACTCGGTAAACATCTATCGGCAATCTCGTGAGGGAGATAAGTCCCGCAGGTTAAGTCGGTGCCCAGAAAGGGAAGAGTGGATGTAGGGCGGGTTTCGTCCGAACCACTTTAAAATTGTGTGTTCTTTACTGCTTTATGTTCTTACTTGCCATATGCATTCGATTACAACAAAAAAACAACACACATCGTTCTTAAAAGCAAAAAATTGGTATCACCATTCCCTCACCCCTGTTTTATATGCATCACACGACATGGTTCGCTTCCGCACGCACAAAATGTTTTTCAAATCGGGACCTCACAAAAGTCAAGGGGCATCCGATTGAACTAGGTTCAATCAACTAGGAGTTGCAAGATTTTGCAATTGATTTGGAGACCTACTAGTTCTGCTATCATAGTAATCAGCCCAAGCAGATATTATGATAGTAGGAATGTGGATCCTAGTCCATTATGATTTATATTAGATATAAATTTGTATTCTTCCGATGAGGTCGTTGAATATGTGAAAATAATGGAGACAAAATAAATTTGAAAGGCCATGTTTATTTTGATTGTTGAATATTGATCATAGGAATTATGTGTTTTAATTCTCGTTTTATTTTATTTCTCTAGGATTATTGAAATGAATAACTTATCACTGAGAAGCATTTTGGAAATGAACAAATTGCCTGGGCCAATTTTCTCGACTGGCACCGAAATGTGCGTTTGGTGCTTAGGTAAGAAAAGATTGAGTACGTGTTGGACACACCAATCCCTGTTACCCCGGAGGCTAGTACTGAAGAAATCGAGGTGTTTGACGCCGAGGCTCAGAAGAAGCATCAAGAGGAGGCTTCCCAGGCTCAGTGTGTTATGCTACTCGGGATGACTCCCGAGTTGCAAAGGCAACATGAGAAGATGCTCCCCTTCGAGATGATTAAGCATCTATAGGATCTCTTTGATTCTGAATCTCGTTCCGAGATTTATGAAGTGATGAGAGATCTATTTAGATGCCGATTGTCTGAGGGATGGAAGGTTTCACCTCATGTGTTGAAGATGATTGGGGTAATCGAGAAACTTGGTCATCTGGGCATTGAGCTCAAGACCAACGTTGCTATTTATGCCATTCTTCAGTCGCTTCCCGATTCATGTTCGAGTTTCGTGGTAAACTTTAATATGAATAAGACGGAATCGACTATGCCCGAGCTGCATAACATGCTAAAGACTTTTGAGTCTTCCACTACTAAGGAAAAGCCCTTGCTCATGGTGAGTGCCTCTACCTCTTCTGCTCCGAAAGGAAAGAAGAAGCGAAGGGGTAAGGCAAAGAAAGGCTCCAAGCCAAGCTTCCTTAAGCCTAAAGGTCGAATTCAAAAGAAGGAGAGGGTGGAAAAGGATGTATGCCTCCACTGCAAGCAGAATGGCATTGGAAGAAGGTCTGTAAGGTTCTAGCAGCTGAAAAGAAGACACAAGGTGTCTCAGCCATTGGAACAGGTATGTTTGTTATTGAGATAAACATGTCCACAAATGATACTAACTGCTGGGTATTAGATACCGGTTGTGGCTCACACATTTGTACAAATGTGCAGGGTCTCAAGCATAACAGGGCAGTTAGGCCAGATGAAGCCGCCCTACACGTTGGGAATGGAGCAAGAGTTTCTGCTGAACGTGTTGGCGTTTATGTTTTAGACTTACCCTCTGGTTTTAGACTTGAACTGAATAATTGTTATTTCGTTCCTTCTATTACTCGCAACATTATTTCTATTCCTATGTTAGACATTGAAGGGTTTTCCTTCCATTTTGCAAGCAGTAATTGTTATTTTTCGCTTAATGGTGATGTTTATGGAAATGCTCCTTTATCGAATGATTTATATTTGTTGCATTGTGGACATAATATTCTTAATATACAAAACAAACGACTTAAACTTAGTAATCAAGAAAACCCAACTTACTTGTGGCATTGTAGGCTTGGTCATGCAAATGAGAATATGATTGCAAGGTTAAGGAAGTTAGACTACTTAACCCCATTCGACTTTGAGTCTCAAGGGCAAGATGACCAACAAACCCTTCTCTGGGAAAGGGGTTCGTGCCAAAGATGTTCTAGAATTGATCCACAGTGATGTCTGTGGACCATTGCCCACTCTAGCTAGGGGTCACTTTGCCTACTTCATCACCTTTACTGACGATTTCTCAAGATATAAATATGTGTATCTTATGAAGCACAAATCCGAATCTTTTGAGAAATTCAAGGAGTTCAAATCTGAAGTAGAAAAGCAACTTAGTAAGAGTATTAAGACTCTTCGATCGGATCGAGGAGATGAATACCTTAGCCATGAGTTCATGGATTACTTAAAGTTACATGGAATCCAATCATAATGGACTCCTCCCGGAACACCGCAAATGAACGGAGTGTCCGAGAGGAGAAACCGAACCTTGTTGGACATGGTAAGGTCCATGATGAGTTTTTCCTCCCTTCCGACATTCTTATGGGGATACGCGTTACAAACATCAATTTACATTCTGAATAGGATTCCATCCAAATCAGTTGAGCATACACCATATGAATTATGGTGTGGCAAGAAGCCAACTTTTTCACATATCAAAATGTGGGGTTGCCCTGCAATTGTGAAAAAAATGCTCACTGATAAGTTGGAATCCAAAGGTGAAAAGGGTTACCTTGTGGGATATCCTAAGGAAACGAGAGGATATTATTTCTATCTACCTGAGAAACAAACAATAATTGTTTCTAGGCAGGCCAGGTTCCTCGAAGAAGACTATGTCTTTATGGAACAAGGCCGTAAGATGATAGAACTTGAAGAAATTCAAGAACCACATGATAACCAAGAGACTGATATCTTGTCAAAGAAACCTGACAAAGAATCAGTAGGAGCATTCAGCAGCTCTCATGGTGGAAGTTTATCACTTAATGATCCTCTTTCAGCCAGTGGGAGCGTAATTGGAGTTGCATTGCCTTCACAACAAACTCCAAGTGGGCTGAATGAGAACAACATAGTTCAAACTCCCGCCCAAGAGGCATCTGAAAGTGTTGCTCTTGAGGACTCTCCGGTCATTGATGAAATCGATGCACCACAAAATTTTCACGATCAGAATGTACAACCTGAACAACCACAGCTCCGTAAGTCCACTAGGATTTGTAATTCGCCCACTAGATATTATGGTTTCCTCGTAGAGGAACATGATGACGTGGAGATTCCGGATAAAGATGATCCAAGAACTTACACTGAGGCAACATTAGATGTTGACTCAGAGAAATGGCATGAAGCAATGAAATCCGAGATGGACTCGATGTACACTAATCAAGTCTGGGACTTGGTTGAGTTGCCGAAAGGGATCAAACCCATAGGTTGCAAATGGATCTACAAACGTAAGACTGATGTAAACGGCAAGGTACAAACCTACAAGGCTAGGTTGGTGGCAAAAGGTTATAGTTAACGCGAAGACATTGACTATGATGAGACCTTCTCACCTGTTGCCAAGATCAAGTCCATTCGAATTTTACTTGCGGTAGCAGCACATCTAGATTATGAGATTTGATAGATGGATGTCAAAACAGCCTTCCTAAATGGCAACATTGATAAGGAGGTGTTTATGACTCAACCATAAGGTTTTGTATCTAAGCCAAAGTCTAATCTTGTGTGCAAGCTTAAACGGTCCATTTATGGATAAAAACAAGCTTCTAGGAGTTGGAATATTCGATTTGGTGAAGCTTTCAAATCGTTTGACTTCACTAGAAATTTGGAAGATCCATGCGTTTATCGTAAACGCAGTGGGAGAAATATTATTTTCATAGTTGTGTATGTTGATGACATACTAATTATGGGAAACAATGTTCCTCTTATGCAGTCGGTTAAAGATTGGCTATCAAGGACCTTCATGATGAAGGATCTTGGTGAGGCCTGCTACATCTTAGGGATCAAGATCCATAGGGATAGATCTAAAAGGATGTTGGTGCTGTCGCAGTCAACCTACGTAGATAAAGTATTAAAGCGATTTGCGATGGAGAACTCTAAGAGAGGTTCTCTACCGGCATGTCATGGGATAAAGCTGTCTAAGAAGGATTGTCCTTCTACGGAAGCTGAAATCCGGCGCATGAAGGATATACCATATGCATCTGCAATTGACTCCATCATGTACGCCATGACTTGCACAAGGCCAGATGTGGCCTTCGCTGTTAGCACCACTGGTAGATACCAACATAATCCGGGTGAACCTCACTGGATTGTTGTCAAGAACATTCTTAAGTACCTTAGACGTACCAAAGATTGCTTCTTGGTCTACGGAGAACAGTCAGAGCTGGTTGCAACTGGCTATGCTGATGCAAGTTTCCAATTCGACTGTGATGATTACAAATCACAGTCGGGCTATGTTTTTGTTCTCAATGGTGGGGCGGTTAGTTAGAATAGTTCCAAACAAGATACTACCGCAGACTCAACAACCGAAGCTGAGTACATTGCTGCGGCTAAAGCTGCCAAAGAAGTTGTCTGGATAAAACAGTTCTTAAGTGAACTAGGGGTAGTTCCGAGTGCCAGCAATCCAATAAAGTTATATTGTGGCAATACTGGTGCGGTTGCGCAAGCTAAGGAATCGAGATCCAATAACAGAAACAACCATGTACCAAGGCGTTATCACTTGATAAGAGAGATAGTCGTTAGAGGAGAGATAGAATTAGAACGTGTCCCCACAGAGGATAACTTGGCTGATCCTTTCACCAAGGCTTTGGGTTTTCATGTGAACACTAGACATTTTGATGGTGTAGGGGTTAGACATGTAGGTGATTGACTCTAGTTCAAGTGGGAGATTGTTAGTGTTAGTGTCCTAGAGACAATCCATTGTAAGGACATAATGCTCAGAGAATATTCAGTATTAATTTAATATTATTGTTTATTTAATATTAAATATATGGCGTTGCACCTATTAGAATATTATGTTTGATTGTTTTCATTTGTTCTTATTTGTGTTCCCTTGAGTCACTGCTATCACTGAGTGTGTGAGAACTCAGATGA
Organism: Stenogyne calaminthoides; assembly: GCA_037126765.1. Taxonomy (NCBI): domain Eukaryota; kingdom Viridiplantae; phylum Streptophyta; class Magnoliopsida; order Lamiales; family Lamiaceae; genus Stenogyne; species Stenogyne calaminthoides. The sequence goes on along the minus strand of JBBCBC010000010.1, from coordinate 19,727,490 downwards.
CCTAAGCATGATTCTCAAATGGCCCCAATCGAGGATCATCAAGAATGTGATATTGATGATACAATGGAGATTGGTGTGCGATCTGCATCATACTCTTTGAGAGTGTAGTAAGATTTCACTTACTACGAGATACCAGGTATCCCATGATGGATGCACAAATACCTTAGAGGGTATTGGTATACCCATCCGAGAAACTATTTGATGTGGTTCCACTATATGTGCCTACGGGTGTCTCGGTTAGTGGGAGCGATGCGATACTCTTTTGACTTGAGGTCAATACGCACGACATGTGTGGGATGATGAACTTTGACCATGACCGACGCTTGCGCCCTAACCATGGGTAGATATGGCTTGGATTGAGTTCATCACGAAGTGCATGTGCGTGGTAGTTGATCCAAGAAAAGGATTCATTTTTCAAAGTGGATTTAGAGAGAATACTCATCTTCTCATCATAATTGGATCAAAGTCATTGGCCAATGCACGTCAACTTGGACTTTGTGGCCAAGTGTGACATAAGTGATCAATTAGTGATTAGATATAAATTGATTAAGTTATTTGAATAGACACTTCATCATGTTCAAGGCTTAATTGAGTATTCGTGAATGAAAGGAGGAAATCGTAATAGCACATGTTTCAGTTACAGGTAGTTGCACATTTCCTCGCAACTTACCTCATATATTGAGAATGTCTGATTTATTGTCTAGGGTTCAATTAAGACAGTTAGTTTGACTAATCGCTCGATATATGAGGGCCTATGGGTCACACAACAAGTAATGGTTGTTTACTAATTATAGTTGGTTGATTAAATGTTAAATTAGATTTAATATTTAATTTATGGAGAAGTAATTAATAATAGATTAATTTGGAATTAATTATTATTAATGTTTAATTAAATTGGATTTAATTAAATAAGAATTCCCAATAATAATATTTGGAATATTATTGTAGGATTTAATATATATGGAAATATCGTAGAGATTTGTCATATATGGGATTTAAATTCGTAGAGATTTATATGTGGAAAATAAATCCGAGAGATTTATTTTATTAGGGATTTTTATAATAAAGTTTAGCTTAAGATTTAAGCTGTGTCTCTCCTATATATATGAGCTCTTGTGAATTCATAATACGTGAGTTTTATTTTTCTCCATAAAATCTCAAAGTTAGAATTTTTCTAGCAAATTCATCCCGGGGATTCAACGCTGGTAGATCTGTGCAGATTAGTAAACGACTGTTAAGTGGATACCATAGTGGAGGAATCCGTGTACGAATTGCTGTAAGAATTCTATTTACGTTTACTCGTATTTAATTATGCAATTAGCTGTTCGTTGTTGGTGAACTTTAATTTCCACTGCGCATGTATTACGTGTTTACGTGCCTCTAAATTCTAACAAAATTTGCTTGTGAAACTTTTGGAAATGCGAAAGGTTTTTGAAAAATGAGATTTAGGGTTTTAAATAGGTGGGAGGGAAAAGTTTTGCACGAATATTTTTGTGAGTACTTGAGTGTCCGTGTTTTAATCGGACGGTCAAGATTAAGCGGTTGAAAAGTAATTAAATCGTGCGGTCAAGGGTTTAAAACGGTAGACTTTTGGACTTAAAAACTCGCAATAAATGCATTTAATACAAAAACCCCACGTCCGCATTTAATGCTTGCAGGCATGATGTCACACAGTAATGGGCACATTAATAACTAGCATAGATTAGCATAAGCTTATAGAAAGATAAATCAGAAAACTTATCTGACTGACTGATATTGTAATCAGTCAGTTACCACAATGTTCTGATCTGTTTTACCTGATTACTATTGACCTTACTGGTTGTACTCTAATCCTTAGTATTTCCTAACAATGTCCCACTTATCTGATCAGGTTCCTTCTGATCCTATCTGATCAGTTGAAATCCCCCTTCAACTGTTATCCCTTTTCTGATCAGTTCCTGACTGATATTTTATGATCAGTTGAGGTTCCATTACTCAACTGATCCTCCTTATCTGGTCAGTTTCTTAACTAACTGGTCTTGGAGACCAGTCCACCAAATATTTCTGGTGCACTTTCTCCTAAATCCAGAAGTCCTAACTCATTACATAGTTCTCTGAATCTGACTTCAGCTAGTGGCTTGGTTAAGATATCAGCTCTCTGCTTATCAGTATGAATCTTTTCCATTCTGATATTTTTCTTTTCCACATGATCTCTTATGAAGTGATGTCTGACATCCACGTGCTTGCATCTTATATGTAAAACTGGATTCTGAGTAATTGCAATAACACTATTACAGTCACATAATATTGGCACGTTCGTAGCTACAATGTTATAATCCCTCAGCTGCTGACTGAGCCAGAGCAGTTGGGAACAACAGCTTCCTGCAGCCATATATTCTGCTTCAGTAGTAGATGTGGCAACAGATGTCTGTTTCTTTGAGAACCAAGAGATCAGTTTACTTCCTAAGAACTGACATGTACCTGAGGTTGACTTTCTGTCTATTCTGCAACCTCCATAATCAGAATCAGAATACCCACTAAGCTCTAGATTATCATCTGATGGGTAGAATAAACCAAGGTTTACTGTCCCCTTCAGATACTTAAGAATCTGCTTAGCTGCTTCCAGGTGGCTTTGCATCGGATTTGCCTGAAATCTGACACATACACCTACTGCAAATGTTATATCTGGTCTGCTAGCAGTCAAGTATAGTAAAGATCCAATGAGAGCCCTATATTCTTTCTGATTAGTTTTCTGACCATTCTCATCAGGATCCATCTTGAATCTAGTCATCATAGGAATTTTGGCTTCCTTACTATTCTGAATTCCAATCATAGCCAACAGATTCCTAGTGTACTTTACCTGACAGATGAATATCCCTTATGTACTTTGTTTAACTTGAAGACCCAGAAAGTAATTCATCTGACCCATCATGGACATCTCGAACTTCCCTTGCATCAGTTTGCTGAATTTTTCACATAAGTTTTTGTTGGGAGATCCGAAGTGTTGGGGAATAAGTTGCACAGATCTATTCAGGGTAAATATTTAAATACAAATTTAATTCATTAATTATTACTAGCATGAATTAATCCTATATTAATTCAAATAATAATTGCAACAACATATCATGCATATAAAAGCCACGTAAAACCTACACATGCAGAATCTACGGGTTTACGTGAACGTACCTCTCGGGATGGCAGTGACTTCGGTCGGACGGACTAACCAAAAGGACTTCCCAAGTATTTCCTTAGCCCTTGCTCAACTATCCGGTGGAAGGACACTTGTCGAACAATTAACAAAAGGAAAAAATAAACTTTGTTGCACCACCTTTGTGGATTTGCTAATTTTTCCAGCACATGAAATTGTACTTGGGAATGAAACAATCATCCCCTATTTATAGGAGAGGGGTGGTCGAAATTTACAGTGAAAAATCAATGTGGGAAAAGACTTTTCTTGATCACCAAGAAATCTTGAATATATCTCCTATATTCTTTTTCCCATAATTAAAATATTCCACAAAAATCCCACCTCCTCTAATTATGGATTATTTTCGAAAATTTAATGATGCAAGATTCCAAGATTTGGATCTTCTTGAATTTATGGGATATTCTTGTATTTCAAGAAATACATATCTTCCATAATATCTTTTCAAGAAAATCAAGAAAATCTTTCTTGCCCACTATATTTCAAAATTTCGAAATTCCTTAATGAATAACCAAGTGGGAGATTTCTTGAATTTAATGAGATAATCTTGTATTCCAAGAATACATATCTTCATTCCATAACAAAATTCAAAGAAAATCTTTCTCCCTCTTTTATCCATAAATTTCGAAAATTTAGAGGAAAAATAAGCAACAATATTTATCACCTTTTTCAGTTATTGGACTATTTGTTGGGCTACTCAGGGGGCCTTTAGGAGAATTAATATTGGACCTTCTAATGGACCTTGAATATCTAATATTGAGCCATAATATAATTCAAGCCCATAAATATTAATTAATCCCACTACATAATTAATATTGCACTATCCATCTTAACCCATATTACAGTCAATATGGCACCCGGTCATTATTTCCGTGTTTAAGATTATCTAGCCCATTAATTAATTCAAGCCCTTTGAAATAGCTTTCTAATTAATTAATATCTTTTATCCTTGGTCAAGGAGCGGTTCAACATTATTATCCATCTGGAAACTAATTCCACTTGCAAGATTTGGTATGATAAAGTTTATGAACCTCTCAAGGGGGCAAATCAAACAAAGCGTACTTGCACCGCGATTCTTCGTATTAAATCTTAGCAATCACATGTGACTAATAATATTGCCCAAGATAAAAAGTATTGAATCTCATTGATTCGCATTTACCCATGATAAGTCAAATCAATAGTTACCAATCCCACGTGATCCTATTTAAGGGGGCGAAGGTTAAGAAATAACGAACCACCGAGGTCTAATTCTTCCTTGTTGATTCTCAAGAATTTATCCTCCTGTAGGTCCTATTCGATTGCATCGATTCATGCACTAGTGTAATCTCTTGGTCAAGACAAACCAATCGAGCCTTACACCTCAACCTTTCACGATGGGTTGTTCATTTCCATCTAGGTCGTGAATGGCGTACTTTTTAGTTACAAGGGACCATTAATTTAATCTTACGTGATTTGGTATCACTAAATTAACTACAATGTAACACGTTTAATTATTGAGCGATTATGCAAATAAATATATGTAACATTCAATCATATTTAAAGCATCGATGATAAACAATTTATTTGATAAATAAGTCTAAAAATTAGGTTTTCGATTATACAAAGTAAAAAGCATACTTTTCGGTATAATCCCAACAATCTCCACTTATACTCAAAGTCCGCTTTTAAGTATACTACAACATGTCTCGCGTAGTCCGTGACATCTAATGTCACCGCACGAACCTAATAATTTCTCCCACTTTATACTAAGAGCAGTTAGCAAGCGGTCTTGACACCCATTCCACTCACATCTCTCGAATGTATTCAGAGGCGACGCTTTGTGAATGGATCTGCTAAGGTCGTCCTCGACGCTTATCTTTGCCACATCTATATCTCTCTCTTAACGATTTCTCGTATAAGATGTCTTTCCTTTAGTGTGCTTGTTTGATTTCGTGGACTCTTGGTTCCTTGAATTTGCAAGCGCCCTTAGCAGATATTGCTAGACAAATTGAGAACACCATCCAAGTCCACTAAGAAGATCTAGAGCCCAATCGGTTCTTTTCTTTGCTTTCACAAGACTACTTACCCGACTTCGGGGTCGAGTCGGTGATGCATTTCTACTTCACACTCGTCCATTTGATGGCTACACTTCCCAAATGGAAACACACTAACTGAGGCAGATAATTTCTGGAATCTAAATCTGATTGGAAATCAGAGTCTGTGTAGCCGATGGGATTGGAGTATCTGACTGATAAATCAACATTCTATCCCGAGTTCTTTTCAGACACTTCAGAATGTTTTTAACTGTCGTCCAATTCTCTTTCTCTGGGTTACTTTGATATCTTGCCACCATGCCTCGCAACCAGCGGATATCAGGTCTCGTAATACGACAATGCATACATAAGGTTTCCAATAGCCGAAGCACAAGGAATACCTTTCATGTCATCTATCTCCTTTTTCATCTTAGGGAACATTTTCTTGGATAGATGGATTCCAAGTCTAAAAGGTACGAATCCTTTATTGGAATCTTGCATGCTGAATCGTTTCAAAATCAGTGTCTATGTATGAAACTTGCGATAACCCGATCATCCTTTTCCAGCGATCTCGAGTTATCTTGATCCCAAAGATGTGTCCGGCTTTCCCTAAGTCATTCATATCAAACTGTTTTGAAAAACATGCCCTTACGTCTGATCACACCTTCACATCGTTCCCGATGATCACAATGTTATCTACGTATAGTACTAAGAATACCAATGCAGTTCCGACACGCTTTTTATACACACAACTTTTAAACTCATTTTGATCAAACCCATAAGACTTTATTACATGATCAAAACATTGGTTCCAAGCTACGGATGCTGTTTGGTCAAGTAAATGGACCTCTTGAGCTTACACAAACTAGGTGTTCTTGGCTTTGTTTCAATGAAAACTTGGGATTGTTGCATATAGATCTCTTTATCAAGACTTACGTTGAGGAAAGTCGTCTTGACATCCATTTGCCGATTTCAAAAGTCGAAATCTTGCAAAGAATCGATAAGAGAATACGGATGGACTTAAGCATGGCTATGGGCGAAAAAAGTTTCCTCATAATCGATCCCTTCTTTCGAGTATAAGCTTTTCGCCACTAGTCTTGCTTTAAAGGTTTCAACCTTCCCGCCCCAGGTCCTCTTTTCCTCTTATATACCCACTTGCATCCAATGGGTTTGACCCCCATTAAGTGGTTGACTAGCTCCACACTCTATCATGAAACATAGAACCCATTTCGCTTTCATTCTTTGTTTGCCAAGAATCTGATCCTTATCTTGGAGTGACTTCGTCATATATCCATGGGTGCGATTCGTCTTGTCAGGAATCAAGTCCGAGGACTCTCCAATTCCATGAATCTCTCTCGGGTCGTCTAACAACCCTCCCACTCTGACGAGGCTCCGGTTTGAAAGGCGTATCATTTGGTATATCATCTAAGATAATTTAGCCTTTGAGGTTTGCCCTCTAAGCTCATTTAAGGTAATCTCATACGGGTTTTCTTTGGTTCATATAGCCTTCTTCCAAAAATCTAATGTGGGTGCCGATGACCACCTTTTGATCTTCGGGACTATAGAACATACACCCTTTTGTTCATGGGGTATCCTATAAAATGACCTTAATTTTGATCAGTATCTAATTTACCCGGCTTCCTTCTCCAACACGTGGGCGGAAACCCCCAAATTCTCTTGTGTATCATACTAGGCTGCATACATCCCACAATTCTTTGGGGTTTTTGGGAACCGATTTGGATAGCACCAAGTTGAGAATAAGTCATTTGTTTCCAAGGCATGACCCCTTAGCGACTTGGGTAGATCCGCATAACTCATCATTGATCTAACCATTTCCAAAAGAGTTACATTTCTTCGCTCTGCAACCCCGTTTTGTTGAGGGTTAGGGTCTGCGATGGTGGGATCTGATCCCTTCATCGATAAGTAGTTCATAAACTCATATTTGAGGTATTCGCCTCCACGATCGGATCGTAGAGACTTGATCGTTTTTAGCTATGATTCTCTGTTTGAGCCTTAAATTCTTTGAATTTCTCAAAGGTCTCAGATTTATGCTTCATAAGGAAAATGTAACCGTACCTTGAGTAATCATCAATAAAAATACTCATAACCTCCTCTTGCTTTGGTTGACATTGGACCACATACATACGTGTGAGCGATCTCTAACACTTCTTTGGCTCTATTCCCTTGGCTCCAATTGCCCTCTTGGTCATTTTACCCTCCAAACATGATTCTTGAGTTTGAAATTTGTTCAACTTGGAGACGCTCCAGTGAACCATCTTTCACCAACCTTTGGATCCTCTTTGGATTTATATGACCTAATCTTAGATGCCAAAAAGTGTTTCGTTCACTCTTTTCTTTTGTCGGAAATAGTTGATGTGTTATAGGATGCATTTCGTGAGTGGTGTGCACAGTTAATTGTATAGAGATTTTCCATCAATGTCCCGTAACAGATACACTCATCATTTCAAAAAATGATGTCATTCTTATTAGAATAAACTTAGTGTCCTTTAATCGAATTTTAGAAACTGAAAGTGAATTCTTTCTAAAATTGGGAACATAAGGATAATCTCAAAAAAAACTTTATCTTCAAAAGATCGGTGCACTTCTCCCACTTCTTTAACTACTACACATGTAGCATTGCAATGTCTGCTACTTGCGTAGTATTGCAATAATCGTTACTATAGTAGCATTGCAATATCTGCCACTTACGTAGCATTGCAATGACTTCTACTTTCGTAACGTCACCCAGTGTGATGAGGATCTCACTCCCACTAAGTTGCCAGATCATTTTGAAACCGTGAAGCCAACATGATTAGTGGATCTCGTATCAACCACCCACGAATGAGAAGTATACGCCGCTAAACAAGTTTCAACAACTAGTGCGTGAGAATTACCTTTATTTCCGTCCCTTTTGGGGTTGGAACAGGCAAAACCTCCATTGTCCTCTCACCGCATGACTTAAGCACTTCCTCTTTGGATTTTCCTTGACACAACAAGCATTCCTCATCTTACCATTGCCCTTGGCAACAGATTGAGTTTTATTGCTTATGGCCTTTGGTCCTCTTCTTTTCTTGCCTCCTTGGCCTAGAAGATGAAGACGGACCACTTGTAAATCAAAACTTGAGTTTTGGTGCCTTATCAACATCTCTGCCGAGACCAAAAGCTTGCAACAAATTAATTTAGCGAGGCCAAAATGCTCAAAAACTTTTTGGACAGAGAGTGAAGTACCAAATTCATCGAGTCTCCGGATCATAATCTGACTTTCGAGAAATCTCAGTTTGTTCAGATGTGCCATCTATTTTGAGGAGGTAATCCCTTACGGGTTTGCCCTCCACCATTTTCAGCGACGACATCTCTCGCAAGGTGATCTGACGAGTCCCGCATGTTTTGACTCGTCATTTGGCTCATCTGATTTTGGTGTGTCAAAAATCCACTTGTGCTTTTGTGCAGTTAGGACAATTATAATTTTCGTTTCCAATTAATATAGTTTCCATACATATTGTATTGACTTTAAGTATAATAACAGTGAATTAAAAGGTAACGACATGCTGAACTGAAATAAATAACTATATGCAAAAACACAAGTATATCACAAGATTCGATCACATGCATCATATTAAAATCTCAAAAAAAAAATATGAACATGCATCAGCCAACATCTCAAAACAGTTTAAATAAGCCACGTTGGGTGGGTCATTATTTAAACACATTCAAGCGAGTTACAAACAGCAAACGAGTTACAAACCTTTAATATCCAGATTAATAGTTGGCTCCCTCTTGACCAATATAAAATTGACAGGGACTTCGGGGAAGTATATGCATATCAATTTTATACCTAAGTAATAACCATGATTAAATACAGGATTATTATTTAGCTTTGAACGAGCCTCGTTGGGAGGGTCATCGTCGCCACTAGTAATAACCCACAATCATCCGTTTGGAATTCATTCATGTGAAAGCTATCTTTTGACCGTCCCGTTGGGGGAATTTCTCCAAAAGAATTCACAAATAAATAAATCATGGAGGTCAAAATTAATTCAATTTTATTATCCGGAATAAAATTGTCAATTAATTGTTTAAACATACTTAGTAATTTTGAAGGTGAGATTTTTCCATTTGGCAACCCTCATGCAAACACATTTAAACAAATTAAATAAAGCATAAGATAGCACAAATAAATCAAGCAAAACAGAAAAATGAACATATTGGACACAAATTATCCAATTGTCATTGTTTGATTTTTCTTGACTTGATCTTGAAGAAACACGTCTCGAATTTCTCCCACTCGTTCGTCTCAAAAAAATACTTCGTCTCGAAACGCCACATGGCATTTCGCGGTAGGGATGCTGCGCACCAAGATCCGCCGGCCACTTGCCTAGACCCGACCTCGGCTGACCTCGGCATCACCTGGCGGGCCGTGCCCGCCAGTGCCTCGTGTTGGGATATTTTAGTTTTGATTAATTATGCCAAAACATTATCAACTTGTGTTATTTAAGTTAATCTACAGATAACAAGTTGAGGGGGAACGAGAGAACAAGTTAAGAAGAAGAAATCAGAAATCAGACGAGAAGAAATCTGAAATCAGTTCGTGAAATCAGTTCGAATGAACAGTGAAATCAGTTCGTGAAATCGATTCGGATGAGCAAGAAAATCGATTCGGATGAGCAAGTGAAATCGATTCGGATGAGCGGTGATTTCAAAGAATCGATGAACGATGATTTCAAAGATCGATGAACAAATGATTCAAAGACACCGTAAATCTGCGGACGATTTCTACAGATCGATTCCCCGGACGGATCAAAGGCGACGAGAATCAAGAAGAGATGAGCGATGTCGACGAAATTTGATCGATCCGTTAGACACACAAAAGCAATTTGGACAATAAGAAGATAACAACACATATATGAATGTGACATAAAAGCCGCAAACAACAAAGGCAATAGGACAAAGAAAAATTTGGAAGACTATTAGTATAGATTTGAATATTACTCTCCAGCGGTAATATTCAAATCCACACTATAAATACATTGCACTATCTTCAAAAAAAGAAGATGGAGTTCTTTGCAAAGTGAAGATTAAAGCCAAATATTCAAGCATCTCCATTCAAGAACACAGAGCATTACATATCCAAATTTACCCAAGAGTGTTCTTCAATAGATCTAAGCACAAATGTAATATCCTAAGCTTAGAGAGATTTTCCCATCCTTAGCATTGAGGCTAAACAAATGTAAGGGAAAATCTCAACCTAGTTGGAAACCAGTAGGCAATCCCGTGAGGGAGATAAGTCCCGTTTGAGTGTGAACTCGGTAAACATCAAGCAATCCCGAAAGGGAGGGTAGGCGATCCCGTGAGGGTGATAAGTCCCGTTTGAGTGAGAACTCGGTAAACATCTGTTGGTTAAGTTGGTGCCCCATGAAGGGAAGAGTGGATGTAGGACGAGTTGTCCGAACCACTATAAAATCGTGTGTTCTTATATGCTTTCATATTAACTGTCATACATACTTTAGCAAATCTGCATATCACATTCGAAAAAATAAAAAATAAAATTAAGTCACCTCCCATTGAGATTTTACGAGTTTTAAATCGGGTTTTTCGGACCAACACCTTGGCACGCCTCGGCACCGTCGGTAGCTCTCGGCGGTGTAGGCGCATCCTTGTATATGTACTTCCTCTCCGCCTCGCCCGCGACCTCAGCAGCCCCGTCCCTCCTAGCAGCCGCGCCCGCGTCTTGGCCGCCCGTCCGCAGCGTCGATGGCGCCGCAGTAGCTGCGTCTTGGACCCGTATTCCGCGCTCGGCTCGGCGGCCCGCCTGCGCCAGCACCCGTCTTGCGTGCGTGCAGCGCCAGCGCCCGCCTACGCCGATTAGGATTTTGTCCTTTAATTCTTCTTCTCTTCGTTCCGATCGATTTACAATTTATTTACAAAAATAAATAAACCTAGATCTAGACTAGTCTATTACATTGATCAAATCAAACAAATCCTAGTCTACTCGTGGATTTTCTCACGAGGCAAAACAAATCCGAACAAATCAAATTAAAACCACAATTTATATGCATGCATAAACAAACACATTAAATTCCATGACAATTGGATACCTGCAAAATAGATCTAGCAATTCTACTATCCAATTTCAAATTTAATGTCCGCGAATTAAATTACAATTTAAATAATTCAGAGCCCGAAACTGTGACTCTGAAACCAGTTGTTGGGGAATAAGTTGCACAGATCTATTCGGGGTGAATATTTAAATACAAATTTAATTCATTAATTATTACTAGCATGAATTAATCCTATATTAATTCAAATAACAATTGCAACAACATATCATGCATATAAAAGCCACGTAAAACCAACACATGCAGAATCTACTGGTTTACGTGAACATACCTCTCGGGATGGCAGTGACTTCGGTCGGACGAACTAACCAAAAGGACTTCCCAAGTATTCCCTTCGCCCTTGCTCAACTATCCGGTGGAAGGACACTTGTCGAACAATTAACAAAAGGAAAAAATAAACTTTGTTGCGCCACCTTTGTGGATTTGCTAATTTTTCCAGCAGATGGAATTGTTCTTGGGAATGAAACAATCATCCCCTATTTATAGGAGAGGAGTGGTCGAAATTTCTAGTAGAAAATCAATGTGGGAAAAGACTTTTCTTGATCACCAAGAAATCTTGAATATATCTCCTATATTCTTTTTCCCATAATTAAAATATTCCACAAAAATCCCACCTCCTCAATTATGGATTATTTTCGAAAAAATGATGCAACAATCCAAGATTTGGATCTTCATGAATTTATGAGATATTCTTGTATTTCAAGAAATACATATCTTCCATAATATCTTTTCAAGAAAATCAAGAAAATCTTTCTTGCCCATTATATTCAAAAATTTCGAAATACCTTCATGAATAACCAAGTGGGAGATTTCTTGAATTTAATGAGATAATCTTGTATTCCAAGAATACATATCTTCATTTCATAACAAAATTCAAAGAAAATCTTTCTCCCTCTTTTATCCATAAATTTCAAAAATTTAGAGAAAAAATAAGCAACAATATTTATTTTATTTTAATCACCTTTTTCAGTTATTGGACTATTTGTTGGGCTACTCAGGGGGCCTTTAGGAGAATTAAGATTGGACCTTCTAATGGACCTTGAATATCTAATATTGAGCCACAATATAATTCAAACCCATAAATATTAATTAATCCCACTACATAATTAATATTGCACTATCCATCTTAACCCATATTACAGTCAATAGGGCTCCCGGTCATTATTTCCCGTGTTTAAGATTACCTAGCCCATTAATTAATTCAAGCCACTGAAATAGCTTTCTAATTAATTAATATCTTTTATCCTTGGTCGAGGAACGGTTCAACATTATTATCCATACCGGAAACTAATTCCATCTAGGTCGTGAATGGCCTACAGTTAGTTACAAGGGACTGTTAATTTAATCTTCTGTGATCTGGTATCACTAAATTAACTACAATGTAACACGTACGAATTATTGAAGAATTATGCAGTAAATATATGTAACATTCAATCATATTTAAAGCATCAGTGATAAACAATTTATTTCAGTAAATATGTCTGAAAATTCATTTTCAATTATACAAAGTAAAAAGCATACTTTTCAGTATAATCCCAACAATCTCCCACTTATACTCAAAGTCTGCTTTTAAGTATACTACAACATGTCTCGCGTTGTCCGTGACATCTAATGTCACCTACACGAACCTAATAATTTCTCCCACTTATACTCAAAGCAGATTGGCAACGGTCTTGACACCCATTCCACTCACATGTCTCTCGAATGTATTCAGAGGCAGACGCTTTGTGAATGGATCTGCTAGGCTGTCCTCAGACGCTATCTTTGCCACATCTATATCTCCTCTCTTAACGATTTCTTGTGCTTGTTTGACTCGTGGACTCTTGGTTCCCTTGAATTTGCAACTGCCCCTAGCAGATATTGCTAGACAAATTCAGAACACCATCCAAGTCCACTAAGAAGATCTAGAGCCCAATCGGTTCTTTCACTGCTTCACAAGCAGCTACTTACCCGACTTCCATGGTTGAGTCAGTGATGCATTTCTGCTTCACACTCGTCCATTTGATGGCTACACTTCCAAAATGGAAATACACTAACTGAGGCAGATAATTTATGGAATCTAAATCTGATTGGAAATCCGAGTCCGTGTAGCCGATGGGATTGGAGTATTTGACTGATAAATCAACATTCTATCCCGAGTTCTTTTCAGACACTTCAGAATGTTTTTAACTGTCGTCCAATGCTCTTTCCCTGGGTTAATTTGATATCTTGCCACCATGTCTACGACAAAGCAGATATCCGGTCTCGTACACAGCAATGCATACATAAGGTTTCCGACAGCCGAAGCACAAGGAATACCTTTCATGTCATCTATCTCCTTTTTCGTCTTAGGGAACATTTTCTTGGATAGATGGATTCCAAGTCTAAAAGGTACGAATCCTTTCTTGGAATCTTGCATGCTGAATCGTTTCAAAATCAGTGTCTATGTATGAAACTTGCGATAACCCCATCATCCTTTTCCGGCGATCTCGAGTTATCTTGATCCCAAAGATGTGTCCGGCTTTCCCTAAGTCTTTCATATCACACTGTTTTGAAAAACATGCCCTTACGTCTGATCACCCCTTCACATCGTTCCCGATGATCACAATTTTATCTACGTATAGTATTAAGAATACCAATGCAGTTCCGACACGCTTTTTATACACACAACTTTCAAACTCGTTTTGATCAAACCCATAAGACTTTATTACATGATCAAAACATTGGTTCCAAGCTCTGGATGCCTGTTTGAGTCCGTAAATGGACCTCTTGAGCTTACAAACTAGGTGTTCTTGGCCTGTTTCAATGAAAACTTGGGATTGTTGCATATAGATCTCTTTATCAAGACTTCTGTTAAGGAAATCTGTCTTGACATCCATTTGCCAGATTTCAAAGTCGAAATGCGCAGCAATCGATAAGAGAATACGGATGGACTTAAGCATGGCTACGGGCGAAAAAGTTCCCTCATAATCAATCCCTTCTTTCTGAGTATAACCTTTCGCCACTAGTCTTACTTTAAAGGTTTCAACCTTCCCGTCCGGTCCTCTTTTCCTCTTATATACCCACTTGCATCCAATGGGTTTGACCCCATTAAGTGGTTCGACTAGCTCCCACACTCTATCATGAAACATAGAACCCATTTTAAACTTTCATTCTTTGTTTGCCAAGAATCTGTATCCTTATCTTGGAGTGTCTCGTCATATATCCATGGGTCTGATTCGTCTTGTCCGGGAATCAAGTCCGAGGACTCTCCTATTCCCATGAATCTCTCGGGCTGTCTAACAACCCTCCCACTACGACGAGGCTCCGGTTGTGAAAGCGTATCGTTTGGTATATCATCTAATCTGATTAATAACCGAGGTTTGCCCTCTAAGCTCATTTAAGGTAATCTCATACGGGTTTTCTTTGGTTCATATAGTCTTCTTCCAAAATCTAAAATGGGTCTTTGATGACCACCTTTTGATCTTGGGACTATAGAACATACACCCTTTTGTTCCTCGGGGTATCCTACAAAAATTTTTTAATTCGATCGAGGATCCAATTATCGGCTTCATAGTCCAACACGTGGGCGGACACCCCCAAATTCTCATGTGTCTAATACTAGGCTGCTTGGGTCCACAATTCTTTGGGAGTTTTGGGAACCGATTTGGATAGCACCAAGTTGAGAATGTAAGCTTATTGTTTCCAAGGCATGACTTAAGCGACTTCGGGAAGATCCGCGATAACTCATCATTGATCTAACCATTTCCAAAAGAGTTCGTTTCTTCGCTCTGCAACCCCATTTGTTGAGGGTTAAGATGCGATGAAGGGATCTGATCCCTTCATCAGATAAGTAGTTCAAAAACTCATCGCTGAGGTATTCACCTCCACGATCAGATCATAGAGACTTGATACGTTTTTCCCTATGATTCTCTGTTTGAGCCTTAAATTCTTTGAATTTCTCAAAGGTCTCAGATTTATGCTTCCTAAGGAAAATGTAACCGTACCTTGAGTAATCATCAAAAAATACTCATAACCACCTCTAGCACTTCTTTGGTCCTATTCCCCTTGGCTCCAAATGCCCTCTTGGTCATATTACCCTCCTAACATGATTCGCAGGTTGGGATTTGTTCAACTTGGAGACGCTCCAGTGAACCATCTTTCACCAACCTTTGGATCCTCTTTGGATTTATATGACCTAATCTTAGATGCCAAAGAAGTATTTCGTTCACGCTTTCTTTTGTCGGAAATAATTGATGTGTTATAGGATGCATTTCATGAGTGGTGTGCACAGTTAATTGTATAGAGATTATTCAACAACGTTCCATGACAGATAAATTTATCAAAAGAAAAATGGTAACAACTTTATTAAAAAGTAACTGAATATCCATCATAAAAGTTTAGAAACTGAAAACGAATTCTTTCTAAAATCCGGAACGTAAAGAATATCTCAAAAATTAAAACACTGTCTTCAAAAGACAGGTGCACTTCTCCCACTGCTTCAGCTGCCACTCTCGTAGCATCGCCCAGTGTGATGAGGACCTCACTCCCACTAAGTTGCCGGGTCCGCTTGAACCCCTGTAATGTGAAACAAACATGATTAGTGGATCCCGTATCCACCACCCACAAAATGGGAGGCATACGCCGCTAAACAAGTTTCAACAACTAGTGCGTGAGAATTACCTTTCTTTCCATCCCTTTTGGGTCTGGAACAGGCTGACCTCCAATGTCATTTTTGACCGCAGTTGAAGCACTTCCCCTTAGCTGGCTTGTTCACTCCTCCACCCTTCTTCACCTTATCTTTGCCATTGACAACACTTGAGTTCACTTGCTTGTGACCTTTGTTCCTTTTCTTGTTCTTACCACCCCTTGGTACAGAAGAAGAAGAAGGTCCGATTGCCACCAAGGCTTGGCTTTTACCTTTAATATATCGCCTCTCTGCCGAGACTAAAGCTTGCACCTTGGATCGGGCATCGAGAACTTCGATTATTCATCCGGTAGTTCAACTTTGAATTGTTCAAAGCTTTTTGAGAGAATGGAGCACCTAAATTGATTTGGGTCTCGATATCGTGATTCAACGCCAAGTACCTCAAGTTTATTAAGGTGAGCCATCATTTGGAGAACGTGCTCCCTTCGGGCGTTCCTCCACCATTTTCATAGAAACAAGTCCCTCATGGTGATCGGCGAGCCACACGGTTTTGATGTTGAAACATCGCTTTTAAGACTAGTCATGATTTCCATAAGCGGTCTCAACGCGTCGCGGTGTTGGTGTTGCAAACACATCGACACATAAAGCCAAGATGGTACACTTTGCCATTTCGTTAGACCGCTCCCAGTTAGCATACTCTTTCTTAACCGTTTTAGTGGACTCATCTGATGGTTTATTCGGTTTAGGTGTGGTCAGAACCCAGTTATGGTTTTGTGCAGTGAGGACAATAGTGAGTTTTCGATTCCAATCAACAAAATTTTCTCCAAAGTGAGCAAATTGTCTTTTCAAAGATATTGAATAGTGGATTAAAAGGTTGCGACATGATGAACTGAAATAAATAATAATATGCATAAGCACAAATATATCACAAGATTTGATCACATGCTTCATATTAAAATCTCAAAAAAAAATATGAACATGCATCAGCCAACATCTCAAAACAGTTTAAATAAGCCACGTTGGGTGGGTCATTATTTAAACACATTCAAGCAGGTTACAAACAAGAACAATTACAAACCTTTAATATCCATATTAATAGTTGGCTCCCACTTGACCAATATTAAATTGACAGGGACTTCGGGGAAGTATATGCATATCAATTTTATACCTAAGTAATAACCATGATTAAATACAGGATTATTATTTCGCTTTGAACGAGCCTCGTTGGGAGGGTCATCGTCGCCACTAGTAATAACCCACAATCATTCGTTTGGAATTCATTCATGTGAAAGCTATCTTTTGACCGTCCCGTTGGGGGAATTTCTCCAAAAGAATTCACAAATAAATAAATCATGGAGGTCAAAATTAATTCAATTTTATTATTCGGAATAAAATTGTCAATTAATTGTTTAAACATACTTAGTAATTTTGAAGGTGAGATTTTTCCATTTGGCAACCCTCATGCAAACACATTTAAACAAATTAAATAAAGCATAAGATAGCACAAATAAATCAAGCAAAACAGAAAAATAAACATATTGGGCACAAATTATCCAATTGTCATGGTTTGATTTTTCTTGACTTGATCTTGAAGAAACACGTCTCGAATTTCTCCCACTCGTTCGTCTTGAAAAAATATTTCGTCTCGAAACGCCATACATTTCTCGGACCGAGATGCACAAAATGGCCTGGAGCCAGCCTCGGCATAGCGGCGGGCTGTGCCGCCGGTTCTCAGCGGCGCCCACCGGCACCGTCGGCACTCCTCGAAAGCCCTCGGCCCCCAGCGCATCCGCATAGCCGAGCGTGCTCTCACGCCGTCCCTGCGCGCGCGCGCCAGTAGCGCCCAGCGTCCGACGCCCCGTCCGCTTAACGTCGCGCGCCGGCATTACGCGTGCACCTAAGCGCCGCCTAGCGTGGCCATTACAATTTATTTACAAAAATAAATAAGCGTCTTTCCAGCGCGCCCTAGATCCTTTAATTCTTAGTCTCTTATTACATGTTACAATTTATTTCAAAAATAAATAAACCTAGATCTCTATTACATTGATCAAATCAAAAAAGTCCAGTCTACTCCGTGGATTTTCTCCGCGAGGAAAACAAATATGAGTGATCAATTAAAACCACAATTTATATGCATGCATAAACAAACACATTAAATTCCATGACAATTGGATACCTGCAAAATAGATCTAGCAATTCTACTATCCAATTTTAAATTTAATGTCCGCGAATTAAATTACAATTTAAATAATTCAGAGCCCGAAACCGTGGCAACGGTCCAATCTTTCTTTTGCACAGACCTTTTGCTTTTTGGTAAAAACTATTTTGGTTGGAAACACAAACTAAAATCTGTCCTAACCGCATCATCTTCCGAATGGGTATTTGATTCACCAAAACCCGAAAAACCAACTAAGGATGCCGGAATATGGGATGAGATGATTTATGGTGAATGGGAGCTGGCAAACGGTTTGATGAAGGAAACAATTCTGGCACATCTGTCAGATGTGTTGAGGCACCTTCATCAAGAATATGAGTCAGCTGCAGACATCTTAGAGAATCTCGAAGCGATGTTCGGACACCAGACCCATATGACAGTCCAAAGTGTGAAGCAAGAAATTGCTCAGTTAAAATTGGAAAAAGGGACGACTGCAGCGCAGCACGTCCTTAGGGTTATGGTACTATTTGAGGAACTTGAGATCCTCGGCGAAAAATATGACTTCAATGCTAAGATTGATTTCATTCTCCAATCCTTACCAAAGAGCTATAATCACCACTATCTTGAGTATCTAATGGAAGATCAAGATTTGACAGTGGAGGATCTTGTAAATGCTTTGACTTTGGTTGAAAAGGAAGTGGAGCGCGAGGAAAAGAACTTGGGAAAACATAAATCTTCTCTTTATCCTAGATCAAGTGGTGATAAGGATGATGAAAAGAGAAGAATGTTAAACCAAGAAGACTCAACATCAAATAGAAGCATGCGATCAAGCATGAGGAAAACTTTGGAAAGCGGGAGAGTAGGACAATCGAGGTCAGCCTGTTCCGATCCCAAAAGGGATGGAAAGAAAGGAAATTCTCACGCACTAGTTGTTGAAACTTGTTTAGCGGCGTATGCCTCCCATTTTGTGGGTGGTGGATACGGGATCCACTAATCATGTTTGTTTCACATTACAGGGGTTCAAGCGGACCCGACAACTTAGTGGGAGTGAGGTCCTCATCACACTGGGCGATGCTACGAGAGTGGCGGTTAAGCGATGGGAGAAGTTTTTTTCTTTTGAAGACATAGTTTTAATTTTGAGATATTCTTTACGTTCCGGAATTTTAGAAAGAATTTGTTTTCAGTTTCTAAACTTTTTATGATGGATATTCAGTTACTCTTTGTTGGTCCCGGTGAAAACGAGTCTTACACGTGTATGGGGGGGGAATACACGTGTTCAGTGATTTTAAAACTTTTTTTTCGAGGTCACTTGGGTCGATAATCTCGAAGATTAGGTTTCGAGAAGACAGATCGCTCTGAGTCAAAGTCTCATCGAGGCAAAGTGATCTGAAACGCTTTTCGAGATACCTCAGATAATCCCAATTGAATCCCGAGTGTCAGAGATCCTGAGTTGCTTGGATCAGATAACTAACTTACTGAATCCTTAGAAGAGAATTCAGTTTGATAACTATCTGTTCTAAATTTACTTTCGTCTTGAGAATGGTTGGCCCTTAGATTATACTCGTTTTAAGCTTTGCTGAAAAACCTTTCCCTTTATGAAATAGTGATTAGGATGTGATTCACTTATGCAACTTTAGTGGATTGATTCCAACTGAATATCAGTGAAAAGTATGCTTTCAAAATCAGGTCAATGCAACAGATAAGCAAAGATAAGGAAAGCAATAAAGAACAAAGCAATTATAGTGGTTCAGAGACTCAAGCTCCTACGTCCACTCTCTCAGGCTCTTGGAGAAATTCACTATCAACTTCGAGCTTTTCGACTACCTCGTAGTTTACTTACTCAACTTCGCCCTCGAGTTTTTTCGACTACTCCACGAGTTTACTTACTCAACCCGACCTTGAGTTTTCTGACTACCTCCGTAGTTTACTTACTCAATCACACACAAGCTTTCAGACTACCTCTGTAGCTTACTAACTTCTCCTCTAGAGTTTTCTGACTACTCCGCGTAGTTTACTAACTCTTTACAACTTTACTCACCAACAAACACACTCCAACTACCTTCTCAAGGGTTTGGGGTTTCTTGGTTGGTTTCCAACTAGGATGAGATATCCTTTACAATGAAGCACAATGCAAAGGTTTAGGATATCTCGACTAAGCTTTGGATAAATCTTATCAAGCTAGGCTTAGTAAAGTGAGCTCTCTTCAATATAGAAGCACTTGGGAAATTCAAGGTATTTCGAGTGCTTTAACTTTTGCAAGAATAAGTTTGAGCTCTTGAGTTTGCGATAAATTTCCGTAACCTTACAATGTAGAGGGTCACCAAAGATTTATAGGCATACACCAAGGTTACTCTTGAAAACTATCCGTTGAAGAGATAGCTTCGTGAGTTCCCTCTTATGGTGTGTGAAACGGCTATATTTAGGGTCTGAAACTCCCTAACACTTTCTAGGCAATAGTCTTTCATGTAGCCGGTCTTCACTTTTTGCAGTCTGGAACTTTCGTACATCTGACATCTTTTTTTCGTGACTTTATCCTTTGTCGATTGTCGGTAGATGGCATGATGTCGTCTTCCTCTTTTTGACTTTTGTCTTCAGTTAAAGGTAGACACCTTCAACGGCTCTTTTGGTTACAAACTCTGAGTTTGATATAACCTTAACAACACTTCTGACTTAGTTACTTTTGTCTGCATTTGAATGTCTTGGCAATATATAACTTTCTAAGGCATCGCGTTTCTCTCAGTATTGTATCCTTCAGATAGATATATTCAGTGCCTCGGATCATTGGGTTTATCTTGAGCTTTTCGATACATTCTTTGAGTCCTCATTAAGAACGTACTTTTCGATATTCTTGATCTTGATTTCTCGATCTTGATCTTGCGTCTTGAGGATATCTTGGTCGATATCTTGAGTCTTTTATCTTGAGTCTTGGTTCTCGGTTTCATCGAGTCTTGAGTCTTGAACCTATCTGAACTATATCTGCGACTATACATTTTGCGAGATAACATCCCGAAATACTCTAATAACCTGAATCTTGATTCAACTATCAAGATCATTCTGAACATGTCATACTTAGGGGTTTTGGGATCTTAATCAAAATCATATAATCTTTTATTAAATTCATCTCCCAACAATTTCCCCCTTTTTGATGATGCCAAAACCTATCTTGTTCAATGAAAGCTTCGTTCTGATCTGAGCCTTCCCCTCTCCATTCCCTGAGAACATAGTAATTGAACCAGAAGGTTCTCTTCACTTCTTCCCACATGTTTGAGTTTAATGGGCATCCATTTATCAACGTGGGGCCATTTCAGCGCTTTTCGATGTTCCTTTCCTCTTGCTTAAATCTCCTGAAATCACTCATAAAAACACGCTCTTCGTCTATCTTCTTTTCCGATCCAGACGCGCTCCCGAGATCAAAGCAAAGACTTTCTTAGCTTGTTCTTTTTGGAGTGTCTTCAGAGCATCTCTGGTGTTGAAGACTTTCTTCTGAGGTTGAGACTCAATTTCTTCTGCATCTTCATCATCCAGAATCAGCTTTCTCTGGATTGGCTTAAAGCCTTAGATGCTTGCTTCTGAGTTGAACAACGCCCGAGGCTTTCCTCTTCATAGGCGATTCAACACCGGCTGGCTTGTTCCAACCTTAGTTCTAAACTTTCGGTTTCTCTCTTGCAACCTCAAGCATGGTTTGCTCGAGAGACTCGAGTGTAGATGGGCTTCCACTTGAGCAAATTTCAATTTCTCATTAACCCGACTTCTTTTAAGGCTTTTGGCTAGATTGTACATTTCAAACATCTTTCGAGCCTTCTTTTCCAAGGTGCGTGCCATGAACTTCTGAGGTCTTCACCTTCCTTTTCCCCCCTTCTTGCACCGTAATTTGGAAGAAGTCCGGAGAGAGTTTGTGTCCATGTGATCTCGCTCTTTGCTCACCTGGCCGGATCTCTCCACCTTAATCGATCTTGCTCATCTTCCATTCTCCGATGTGGTTCTTAGCCCGCGAAGCAGTTCTTCAGATATGTGGGCAAACTGGCCAGAGAGTGCATCTTTAAGCATCTCTGTCATCTTGGTCATGAGCATTGAGCTCATTTCCTCAACAACAGATTTGATCAGCACCTCATTTTTCTCTGCTAGTTTCACCTCTAGAAATTGATCGATTCTGGTGCTTTATTTCATTCAAAGACTTAACTCTGCGTTGACTCCTCCACTTTGCATTCAAATTTTTCTTCCATGGAGGTCATCGATTGGTCGAGTGTTTTGTATCCGCACGATTTCAAGAATGGCTAAGACCTTCCATTGTCTGAGCTTGATTGACCAATGTTTCTTCCATCTGAGCAATTTTGATCGCCATTGGCTCAATCTTCTCAAGTTTCTCCATTACGGGAGTGAGATCAATCTCGTGACCTTCTACACCTTCGTCTTTGTTTGATCATCACCGAGTTCGGCTTCATCCTGAGCTCCGGACTCAATTGAGCCTCGATCGTTTTATCGGACAATTGAGAATTAAAGATAGTACTTTAAATTAACTTTGGCATATTTGTTAATAGTGCAAAAGGTACTGAAGTCTTAACCGATCGAGGTTGATGAACAACAAAAGTTTCTTTTTCCATTTGAGGCCGATCCTCGGCATCTCCCTGTTGGTCCCCATCTCCATCTTTGGATTTGTCTCCACTGCTCGGGGCACCAACTTCAGTTGTTCTCTTCTCAGCTAGCTTCCTCTGAACCGACTCATCAAAATCGGAATTTTTCATCTGAGCTTTGTCTTCCGAACCACGAGAAGTCGGTTAGGAAAATTTGTCTCCTCATTCCACCGGTCTTCCCCTTTGAATCTTGACAATGTCAAGCATCTCGGGAAGAGTCCGATTGAGGATATACCTTTGTCGTCCTTAATCAAGAAAACATCTTGCAGATCCGGTATGAAATTTGAGCTTCGAGTATCGGTCGAGGATGAACGTTTCCCTTGCTCCTCCATTCGCCTTCCGTCGACCTCGCCCTTCTTCCATTTCGGGCACTCTGGTTGATAGAAGCTTACGCTAAGGGATCAAGCGGTAGATCACTCCTGGAGCTCTTCGAGAATATTTTGCTCCGAGCCTCGATAGTGTCTGAAGTTTGTGCATTCAGTCCTCGGTTGCATCCGAGTGGTTCCCCGAGGGCTTTGGTAGCATATCCACCGGTTGAGTCCGAGAAGGCTCGTCAATCGAGGCCTGCACATCTTGGATCTACTCTGGTGGCTCTTGCCATGCGCTTTGCACTTCACGAGGTGAGGTATCTCTCGAGGTACGAGCTCCTTTAAAAATTTCTGAGAAATTTTATCTGTCTTAGTGATGTCTCGAGCACCTCGAGAGAAGACACGCCTCCTCGGTCGATCTGTGTCACGGAGATAACCTGAGCCAACACTTGTAATGGCGAACTTTGAGCGATTTTGTCTTCAGGTTGTATCTCCTCAGAATCACTGCTACCTTCGTCGGTGAACCACTAATCTTCTGCGTTTTGGAGCAAGATTCTTTCGTTTCATCATTTTTGCTCCTTGCTCCATTTTTGCCTCCAATGTAACCTTCCCCGGTTTTGTTGGGTCTCTTCTTTCTTGCGTAGCAGAAGGTGATTCTACCTTCTTTTTCTCTTTTCCCTCGAATGGGCACCTTCTTCTGGCGGTGGGTTTGAAGAGAATTTTTGGTTTTAGGGAATGGGGTTGAATTGGCGAAGATATCCTCCTCCTCTCGGCACATCTCCAAAATATAAACAATTTTGGTGGCATGGTGGATCTTGCCTTTCATCATGATTGTCCCATTGACCCTTTTTTATGACCTTGGCTTGCTCCTTCACCATCCGAATTAAGAATTTCCAGTTGAAGTCGGTGGTAGGAGATGCCTCGATCGCGACCATCAATCCCGAGCTTAGGGGTACTAATGCTCAAAACTCCAAGAAGACTCATGATGCACTTGCTCACAATATCCATCGGCACACGATATTGTGGCTTTAGATGCCTCTTATTCAATGTAAGCCTCAAATTTCACAGATTCTCAAAGCAATCTTATCAAGGTACTCTGCTCTCTACCCAACATATACGTCGCAGGATCCTTTCCTCTATCACGAGTTCAAACACATCGTTTGATTTTTTTGGAATTATGCACAAATCCCTCTCAAAATCGGCGTATTTTTTGACCAGATGCTCTAAATGTGATGTGGTAATCGAAGAATGCATACCATCTTCTTCATCTATTCTCAAATTACGATGAATTTGATTACCTCTTTTTGCGAACTCGATCCGGTGGAAACTGCGACTAGATGGGTGAGTTTAGCTTGATCGGATCATATCGCGAGCCTCCTCTTACGGCTTTGAGTTGTTTGTGTTTTCGAGTGAGACAACGAACTCGTACCACGTCTTGTTGGTTATGGCTAATTTCTCGAACAATGTTGGGGCCATTTTAGAGATTGATTTAGAATTGAAGCTTTAGGGTTTGGAGATTTACGGGCAAAAGGATTTTTTGATTGGCAGAGGATTTGGGAGCGAAGGGTTTGATAAACCTTTGGCTTGAATGGCTTAAAGGGGTATATATAGCCGAGATCGTGGAGGATCGTGTGGGTTAGGTGAGAAACAACGGTTGAGATTAATCTCCGATTAATCGGGTATACGAACCGACGATCTCTAAAAAGTAAGCCGCCAAAACATCCTCATTGGTCATTAATGTAGCAGAGCATTAAATGACTGTTGACCTTCTTCGGAATATGAAACGATCCCGCCCAAAACATTCCTCAGGTGTTTTGTATTTATTGCGAATGATTACTGAGTTTTACTTGAGCAATAAATGAGTCGCATGAGTCTTTACTTCTTCAGACCAATTTCCCTCTATCAGTCTTCTCGAGTCTCGATCTTGATAAAATGTCGATTATATCTTTGAGTATTGAATGGGTTCAAAGATACTACTGAGTATTGTCCTTCAGTAAATCGAGTTTCTTGAGACTCAGTTCAGTATTTCCATTTTATCCTGAGTTTCTCAGTAGAATTCTGAGAAACCTTCATGCATCTGAAAAATCTTCAAATTTTCGGTTTTACTCTATACACTGGTTCTAACATCCCTAATTCAACTGAAAGTTCCTGAAATCTTGATTCAAGCCAAAGGTTTAGTCAAGATATCAGCTCTTTGCCTATCAGTATGAATTTTCTCCATCCTTATGTCCTTTTCTCGACATGATCTCACGATGAAGTGATGTCGATATCCACATGCTTGCATCTGGTGTGCAATCCGGATTTTGTGAAATAGCAATGGCACTATTGTTGTCACAAAATATTGGTACTTCATTAGCTTCAACTTTATAATCCCTCAATTGTTGTGCGAGCCAAAGAATGCATGTACGCCATGACTTCTGCGACCATGTATTGACTTGATAGTCTTGGTTGCTATCGAGGTCATTTCTTTTGAAAACCAAGATATCACTTGCTTCGCAGAAATTGACAAGTTCTGTTGTGGACTTCTGTCAATTCTACAACCTCCATAATCGACATCCGAGTAACCGGTTAATTCAAGGTTATCATCATTTGGATACCATAATCCTCTATTCATTTGTGCCCTTAAGATATCTTAGTATCTTTTTTGGCGACCTCCATGTGACTAGTCTTAGGATTAGCTTGGTATCTTGCACATATCCCAACATCAAATGTTATATCGGCCGCCTACTACTTTGCGTGAGATAGAGCAATGATCCAATGATTCCTCTATAATCAGTATGATTCACTGATTTGCCTTCTGAATCAGGGTCCCATCTTGTAGTTAGTATTCATAGGAATCCTAATGGCATTGCAATTTTGTACACCATATTTGGCAATCAGATCTCTGGTGTACTTTGCCTGGTTGATGAATATTCCTTCCTTTGATTGTTTCACTTGAAGTCCTAGAAAGAAATTCATCTCTCCCATCATTGACATCTCAAACTTGCTTTTCATCAGTGTTGAAAACTTTTCACACAGCTGATGGTTTGGAGATCCAAAAATGATGTCATCAACATATATCTGAACTAGTAAGATATCTTCCCCATCCTCTATCCTGAACAAAGTTCTATCAACATTCCCTTTGACAAAACCATGATCAGTAAGAAACTGAGAAAGAGTATCATACCATGCTCTGGGTGCTTGCTTAAGACCATACAAAGCTTTTCTGAGCCTGTAAACTTGGTCATTCTGTTTGAAACCAGGAGGTTGTTCCACATAAACCTCTTCTTTTAAGCACACCGATCAGAAATGCACTTTTCACATCCATTTGATAGACTGTGAACTTCATGTGGGCAGCATATGCAAGAAACAATCTGATGGCTTCTAGTCTTGCAGCTGGTCTAAATCTTTGTTGAATTGGGTTCAGATAACCTTTACCCTTAGGCAAGAGAGGTCGGGTTGTGCATCTTTGAAATCTGGGTCTTTCAAATTGTCTCGAGGACTTGGTCTCTTGATTGAGAATGTCTCTCACGAGTGTTTCTCATCCGAGGATTCCTCCGATGGTTCGATGTGGAGCCTTTCAGATTTGCATTCTTAGCCCGAGGCTTTGAAATACTTGCTGAAACTTTCAATCGACCGGGCTCGGGTTTCTAGCCTTCACTGCGGTTTGGGCTTTCTAACTGATCATTGGTTTTCTTGGCCATAGGTCCTTTTCCCTTGTCTACAACCTTGGGCATTACTTCAGCTTGAAGTGTAGGTGCCACTGGTTTTACAAAGATAGTCTTCTTGCTACATGATGCAGCATTAAGATGACCTTGTGAGGTTCCCCCTGGAGTGTATCCCAATCCAGTTTTTATAGTGGCAGATCTCTGGTAACTCAATTTCATCTATCACATTAGATGCTTTATTCAATAGAGTTAACTTCTACATGCACTATCCTCACGATTCTGTAGAGTTTTATGCTTCTCGAGAGAGGTCATTGAACTTCGGTTACGATTAGTGAATCTCTTCAGTGGATTTCTCTAGCTTTTCAGTTAGGGACATTATCAACTTCTCTTTCTCTGAGAGTTGTACTTTCAGAACATCCAGTTCATCAGTAGCTCCCATTAATTGAGAAGTGATCTCAGTTTTGCTAGAGTTTTTCCATTTTAGATTTTTCGACTTTTCGATTCCTTATTCGCTCTTGAGTTCTATTTAGCGATCCTTGCAAAATAGCATAGTCCTTCATCGATTCTCGAAAAGAATCCATCAGTCAAAATGATTTGTTTTTCGGTGGAACTAGAAAACTCTTGTGCTAGTGTAGGAGCAACAACAGAGGCGGAGAGTTTACCTCCTCAATGGCCATCGGACGAGATGTCATCACTTTCACCGGCACGAGAATATCTCATCTGAAGAGCTAGATTCCTCCTCAGAGTGTTCTTCTTCTGCAATCATGGCCTTTTTGCTTGAGAACTTCTGGTCTCTTATAGCTTGTCTTTCTCTTCTCTCCTTAGCACTCAACTCGGACAATCATCTTTGGAAGTGACCTTTCTTCCGGGCGGTTATAGCATCATTGGCATCATCATCCCGATCATTTTCTTCTTTGGACTTGGAGTCCTTCTTTGCGGATGAAGATCCTTGACTTTTTCAGTCCTTCTTCTTCTCGGTTGATCCGTCCTCGGGTTTCTTCCGGTACTGTGGTTCTGTAATAGCTTTTTGTATTTTCCAAATCTACTATTAAGTCTGTCAAACCTCCTTGCCATCAAGTCTTTAGCTTATCCTCAAGCTCATCGATGTTTGGCATGAGGGTTCTCGGACTCTCTAGTTTTCTGAGGTTTTATCTTTGGCTTTTAAAGCCACATTCTTTTCGATGAAGAATCATCTTTCTTTATCGACCTTTTTTGGATTTTTTATCAATTACAAATTCAAAGGCTTTTCATTTCGAAGAGAAGACTTGTTGGTATGGCATTGAGCTAATGTTCTTGGTGTTTTCAATCACCACTGCATGAATATCCCATTTCTTAGAAAGACCTCTAAGAATTTTCAATGCCACTTCTCTTTGTGGATATCTCTTTCCAAGTGCGTTTAGATCATTCATGATCTTAGTGAATCGACTTCCAATTTGTCTATTGATTCACCATCATCCATTTCAAAAACCTGTCAAACTTTCCAATTGCCTTTGAAAGTTTGTTTTCTTTTTTATATGATCGTGCCTTGGCACATAACAACTAGTGTATCCCATATTTCCTTAGCAGTATTACAGTGAGAGATCATTCCCATCACACCATCATCAATTGTACTGTATAGTGTGTCTTTTGCAATGTAGTCTAGATTGACTAACTTTCTCTCCGGGGGAGTTAGTTGGTCATCGGACTTAGGAAATTCTGCTCTAGGATCAATTCTCTCTTCTTACGTAATGCAGGATTCACCACATAAATTTGAATGGTCCTTGAGAAACCACTCTCCACATACGCTCATGTTTGGAATCTGAGATGAGCCTCGCATTCTCGGTCTCCATAGATCATAGTTCTCATCGAGAACATGGGAAGTTTTTAGAAGACATTTTTACGATCTTTTGAAAAGAAAAAATTTGACCAAATAAGATCGATTCAGGATAGACCACAAGTATTTTTGAAAGTAAAACTTTGGTCAACACAAAGAGTGGTCAAGTTGAACCAACGCTTTCTCGATACCACTTGTTGGTCTCGAAAACGAGTCTTACACGTGTATGGGGGAATACGTGTTGATTGATTTTAAAACTTTTTCTTCTCGAGGTCACTTTTGGGTCGATAATCAAGATTAGGTTTCGAGAAGCACAGACGCTCTCGAGTCAAATCTCATGAGGCGGTGATCCCGTTGCTTTTCAGATACCTCAGATAATCCCAACCGAATCTCGAGTGTCAGAGATCCCGAGTTGCTTGGATCGGATAACTAACTTATTGAATCCTTAGAAGAGAATTCGGTTTGATAACTATCTGTTTCTAAAGCTACTCGATCGTCTTGGAATGGTTGGCCCTTAGATTATACTCGCGTTTTAAGCTTTTGGTGAAAAAACTCTTCCCTTTATGAAATAGTGATTAGTTTGTGATTCACTTATGCAACTTCGATTGGATTGATTCCAAGCGAATATCGATTGAAAAGTATGCTTTCAAAATCAGGTCAATGCAACGAGATAAGC
This sequence comes from Stenogyne calaminthoides, assembly GCA_037126765.1. Lineage (NCBI taxonomy): Eukaryota > Viridiplantae > Streptophyta > Magnoliopsida > Lamiales > Lamiaceae > Stenogyne > Stenogyne calaminthoides. The sequence continues at coordinate 19,698,342 of JBBCBC010000010.1, read as the reverse complement.
AAAGATAAGGAAAGCAATAAAGAACACAAAGCAATTATAGTGGTTCGAGAGACTCAAGCTCCCACGTCCACTATCTCGGGCTCTTGAGAGAAATTCACTATCAACTTCGAGCTTTTCGACTACCTAGTAGTTTACTTACTCAACTTCGCCCTGAGTTTTTCGACTACTCCGTGAGTTTACTTACTCAACCCGACCTTGAGTTTTTCGACTACCTCCGTAGTTTACTTACTCAATCACACACAAGCTTTCGGACTACCTCAGAGCTTACTAACTTCTCCTCTAGAGTTTTTCGACTACTCGCGTGGTTTACTAACTCTTTACAACTTTACTCACCAACAAACACACTCCAACTACCTTCTCAAGGGTTTGGGGTTTCTTGGTTGGTTTCAACTAGGATGAGATATCCTTTTACAATGAAGCACAATGCAAAGGTTTAGGATATCTCGACTAAGCTTTGGATAAATCTTATCAAGCTAGGCTTAGTAAAGTGAGCTCTCTTCAATATAGAAGCACTTGGGAAATTCAAGGTATTTCGAGTGCTTTAACTTTTGCAAGAATAAGTTTGAGCTCTTGAGTTGCGTATAAATTTCCGTAACCTTACAATGTAGAGGGTCACCCAGTATTTATAGGCATACACCAAGGTTACTCTTGAAAACTATCCGTTGGAGAGATAACCCGTGAGTTCCCTCTTATGGTGTGTGAAACGACTATATTTAGGGTCTGAAACTCCCTAACACTTTCTAGGCAATAGTCTTTCATGTAGCCGGTCTTCACTTTTTGCAGTCTGGAACTTTCGTACATCTGACATCTTTTTTTTGGCCTGTCCTTTATCGTTTGTCGATGGTCTGATGTCGTCTTCCTCTTTTTGACTTTTATCTTGGTTAAAGGTAGACACCTTCAACGGCTCTTTTTTGGTTACAAACTCGAGTTTGATATAACCTTAACAACACTTACGACTTAGTTCCTTTTATGCGCATTTGAATGTCTTGGCAATATATAGCTTCTAAGGCATCACGTTTCTCTCGATGTGCATCCTTGAGATAGATATATTCAATTGCCTCGGATCATTCAGTTTATCTTGAGCTAAAGACATTCATCGAGTCCTCATTAATTACTGAGTGCTTTCGATATTCTTGATCTTTAGTTTCTCGATCTTGATCTTGCGTCTTGAGGATATCTTGGTGATATCTTTGAGTCTTTTATCTTTGAGTCTTGGTTCTCGGTTTCATCTTGAGTCTTGAGTCTTGAACCTATCCTGAACTATATCTGCTAACTATACATTTTGCAGATAACATCCTGAATACTCTAATAACTGAATCCTGACTCAACTATTAAGATCATTCTGAACATGTCATACTTAGGGGTTTTGGGATCTTAATCAAAATCATATAATCTTTTATTAAATTCATCTCCCAACACTTTTTTTTTAATAAAGTTGTTACCATTTTTCTTTTTGATAAATTTATCTGTCATGGAACGTTGTTGAATGATCTCTATACAATTAACTGTGCACACCACTCACGAAATGTATCCTATAACACATCAACTGTTTCCGAGAAAGAAAACATTCATCAGACGTGAACGAGACACTTCTTTGGCATCTAAGATTGGGTCATATAAATCCAAAGAGGATCCAAAGGTTGGTGAGAGACGGTTCACTAGGGCTTCTCCAAGATGAACCGATTCCAACCTGCGAATCATCTTTGGAGGGTAATATGACCAAGAGGGCATTTGGAGCCAAGGGGAATAGGGCCAAAGAAGTGTTAGAGATCGTTCACACAGATGTATGTGGTCCAATGTCAACCAAAGCAAGAGGAGGTTATGAGTAATTTTATTGATGATTATTCAAGGTACGGTTACACTTTCCTTATGAAGCATGAATCTGAGACCTTTGAGAAATTCTAAGAATTTAAGGCTCAAACAGAGAATCATAGGGAAAAACGTATCAAGTCTCTACGATCTGATCGTGGAGGCGAATACCTCAGCGATGAGTTTTGAACTACTTATCCGATGAAGGATTGTATCGACTCCATCGCACCGGAACCCCTATGCAAAACAGGGTTGCAGAGCGAAGAAACATAACTCTTTTGGAAATGGTTAGATCAATGATGAGTTATGCGGATCTTCCCGAGTCGTTCTGGGGTCATACCTTGGAAACAACAACTTACATTCTGAACTTGGTGCTATCCAAATTGGTTCCCAAAACTCCCAAAGAATTGTGGACCGGGCGCAAACCTAGTATGAGACACATGAGAATTTGGGGGTGTCCGGCCTACGTGTTGGACAAGGAAGCCGGTAAATTGGATCCTCGATCAGAATTAAGGTTGTTTGTAGTATACCCCGAGGGAACAAAAGGGTATATGTTCTATAGTCCCGACGATCAAAAGGTGGTCATCAGCACCCACTTTAGTTTTTTGGAAGAAGACTATATGAACCAAAGAAAGGGCAAAGTAACTGTCTAGAGATTACCGTTTTTAAATGAGCTTAGAGGGCAAACCTTGATTCGGTGGGACATATGAGAGGCATTTCAAGATAAGGATCACGATTTCTTAGAACAACAATATACCAAACTATCTATGTTTTCTGTGGGAGCTAGTCGAACAACTTAATGAGTCAAAACCTGCGTCATATAAGAGGTAGTGGGAGGGTTGAAACCTTTTGGGCGAAAGGTTATACTCCCGAAGAGATTCATGGGAATAGGAGAGACCATCGGACTTTGATTCCGCGGGACAAAATCTGGCAAATGGATGTCAGACCCTTGGACATATGAATCCAAGGCATTCCAAGATAAGGATGCGCATCGAGAGCTTCAATGTTTTGATCATGTAATAAACTTATGGGTTTGATCAAAAAGTTTGAAAGTTGTGTGTATAAAAAGTGGGTTCTATGTTTCTATCGTAATAACAGTGATCATCGGGAATGATGGAGCTGTGTCGAACAACATGTTTTTAATGGGATATCAAACCCATTGGATGAACACATCTTTGGGATCATATAAGAGGAAAAGAGATTTAAGAAAGGGACGGAAGGTTGAAACCTTTAAAGAAAGACTAGTTCCTAAAGGTTATACTCTATCGAAAATGAAGGATCGATTATGAGGAAACCTTTTTCGAGGCCAGGATCTCGCTGCCGTAGCATGGTGGCAAGATATCATAATCGCGATTAAAAACATTCTTTAAGACCATAGAAAGTTGATTCTCTTCCAATCGATTCGGATTTCAATCGATTTAGATTTGCCTCGATTAGTGTGTTTCCATTTGGGAACTTTCAAATCTGGCAAATGGATGTCAAGAAAGATTTCATGAAAAGTCTTGATAAACTTGGATGGTGATCTATATGCAACAATCCCAAGTTTTCATTCAAAAAAACCAAGAGTCCCGAGTCAAAAGAACACCTAGTTTGATATAGCTCAAAGAGGTCCATTTCTGAGATCCATTCAAAACAGCATCCGAGAGACATGTTGGAACCAATGTTTTGATCATGTAATAAAGTCTTATGGGTTTGATCAAAACGAGTTTGAAAAGTATAAGTGGGAGTTTGTTGGGATTATAAAAAGTATGCTTTTACTTTGTATGTCGGGAGCTGCTTATTGGTATTCTTAGTACTATCGTAGATAACATTGTGATCATCAATAATTGAATGATGTGAATTTGTGATACCGGGGCGTAAGGGCATGTTTTTAAAAAGCACGCCATTTGATATGAAAGACATAGGGAAAGTTGAGGTGTAACACATCTTTGGGATCAAGATAAGTGCATAGAGATGTAATTGAAAAAAGGATGAACAAGGTTAGAATTAGACCTCGGTGGTTCGTTATTTCTTAAGTTTCATAAATAGATCACGTGGGATTTTGAAACGATTCTTTGAGATGCAAGATTCTAAGAAAGGATTCAATACTTTTTTATCTTGGGCAATATTATTAGTCACGTGTGACTTGGAATCCATCTATCCAAGAAAATGTTCCCTAAGGTCATAAAAAAGGAGATAGATGACATGAAAATGGATAATTCGTTCCTTGACCAAGGATAAAAGATATTAATTAATTAGAATGTATTTATGGCTTGAATTAATTAATGGGCTAGATAATCTTAAACCCGGATATCCAGGGAGCCATATGTAATATGGGTTAAGATGGATGGTGGCATTAGATATCAAATTTATAACTTGAATTAATTGAGCTCAATATTAGATATTCAATCTAAGGTTAAATCTTAATTCAAAGCCCAAAAATAGTCCGGGATAAAAAGTTGATTAAAATAAAATAAATATTGTTGCTTATTTTTTCTCTAAATTTTTCGAAATTTATGGATAAAAGAGGAGAAAAGATTTTCTTTGAATTTTGTTATGGAATGAAGATATGTATTCTTGGAATACAAGATTATCTCATTAAATTCAAGAAATCTCCCCATGGTTATTCATTAAGGAATTTGAAATTTTGAAATAATGAAGTGAAGCAAAAAAGATTTTTTTGATTTTCTTGAAAAGATATTATGGAAGATATGTATTTCTTGAAATACAAGAATATCTCATAAATTCATGAAGATCCAAATCTTGGAATCTTGCATCATTAAATTTTCGAAAAATCCATAATTAGAGGAGGTGGGATTTTTGTGGAATATTTTAATTATGGGAAAAAGAATATAGGAGATATATTCAAGATTTATTGGTGATCAAGAAAAGTCTTTTCCCATATTGATTTTCTACTAGAAATTTAGACCACTCCTCTCCTATAAATAGGGGATGATTGTTTCATTCCCAAGTACAATTCCATGTGCTGGAAAAATTAGCAAATCCACAAAGGTGTTGCAACAAAGTTTATTTTTTCCTTTTGTTAATTGTTCGACAAGTGTATTTAAATTGTTTCCCTTGTTGGGGAATAAGTTGCACAGATCTATTCGGGGTGAATATTTAAATAAGTTCCTCAGGGGGCCTTTAGGAGAATTAAGATTGGACCTTCTAATGGACCTTGAATATCTAATATTGAGCCTCTGCTACATAATTATTTCTTAATTTAAGCTCTGATACCAGTTGTTGGGGAATGAGTTGCACAGATCTATTCGGGGTGAACATTTAAATACAAATTTATTTCATTAATTATTACTAGCATGAATTAATCCTATATTAATTGAAATAATAATTGCAACAACATATCATGCATATAAAAGCCACGTAAAACCTAGACCCACGCGGAATTCTTGGGTTTATGTGAACGCACCTCATGGACGGGATGGCACTTTGACTTCGGCCTGGACGGACTAACCAAAAGGACTTCCCAAGTATTCCCTTAGCCCTTGCTCAACTATCTTGTGGAAGGACACTTGTCGAACAATTAACAAAAGGAAAAAATAAACTTTGTTGCACCACCTTTGTGGAGTTGCTAATTTTTCCAGCACATGAAATTATTCTTGGGAATGAAACAATCATCCCCTATTTATAGGAGAGGAGTGGTCGAAATTTCTAGTAGAAAATCAATGTGGGAAAAGAATTTTCTTGATCACCAAGAAATCTTGAATATATCTCCTATATTATTTTTCCCATAATTAAAATATTCCACAAAAATCCCACCTCCTCAATTATGGATTATTTTCGAAAAAATGATGCAAGAATCCAAGATTTGGATCTTCTTGAATTTATGAGATATTCTTGTTTTTCAAGAAATACATATCTTCCATAATATCTTTTTAAAAAATCAAGAAAATCTTTCTTGCCCATTATATTCAAAAATTTCGAAATACCTTCATGAATAACCAAGTGGGAGATTTCTTGAATTTAATGAGATAATCTTGTATTCCAAGAATACATATCTTCATTCCATAACAAAATTCAAAGAAAATCTTTCTCCCTCTTTTATCCATAAATTTAAAAATTTAGAAAAAAATAAGCAACAATATTTATTTTATTTTTAATCACCATTTTGGGTTATTGGACTATTTGTTGAATGGGGGCCTTTTAGGAGAATTAAGATTGGACCTTCTAATGGACCTTGAATATCTAATATTGAGCCACAATATAATTCAAGCCCATAAATATTAATTAATCCCACTACATAATTAATATCAGACTATCCATCTTAACCCATATTATATATTAATATATGGCTCCTTTTCATTATTTTCGTGTTTAAGATTATCTAGCCCATTAATTAATTCAAGCCATGAAATAGCTTTCTAATTAATTAATATCTTTTATCCTTAGTCAAGGAACGGTTCAACATTATTATCCATGTTAATTGTTAAACTAATTCCACTTGCAAGATTTGGTATGATAAAGTTTATGAACCTCCCAAGGGGGGCAAATCAAACAATATTTAAATAAGTTCCACACGATTCTTCATATTAAATCTTAGCAATCACATTTGAATAATAATATTGCCCAAGATAAAAAGTATTGAATCTCATTGATTCGCTACCCATGATAAGTCAAAGCAATAGTTACCAATCCCACGTGATCCTATTTAAGGACAAAGGTTAAGAAATAAAGAACCACCGAGGTCTAATTCTTCCTTTTTTAGTTTCAAGAATTTATCCTCCCAAGGTCCTATTCATGCATATAAATGCACTAGTGTAATCTCTTGGTCAAGACAAACCAATCTGAGCCTTACACCTCAACCTTCAATGGATGGGTTGTTCATTTCCATCTAGGTAAATGGAATGGCCTTTTTTTAGTTACAAGGGATGTTAATTTAATCTTCGTGATCCGTATCACTAAATTAACTACAATGTAACACATACTGAATTATTGAAGGTTGCAGTTATCGGTAAATATATGTAACATTCAATCATATTTAAAGCATCGATGATAAACAATTTATTTCAAGTAAATAAGTAACGAAAATTTAGTTTCGATTATACAAAGTAAAAAGCATACTTTTTCAAAGATAATCCCAACAATCTCCCACTTATACTCAAAGTATTTTTTAAGTATACTACAACATGTCTGCGAAGTCCGTGACATCTAATGTCACCTACGAACCTAATAATTTCTCCCACTTATACTTTCCGGCAATATTCTTGACACCCATTCCACTCACATGTCTCTCGAATGTATTCAGAGGCGCACGCCAGGAATGGATCTCGCCAGTTATATTCTCGACGCCATTATCTTTGCCACATCTATATCTCCTCTCTTAACGATTTCTCGTATAAGATGTCTTTCCTTTAGTGTGCTTGTTTGACTCGTGGACTCTTGGTTCCCACTACGACGAGGCTCCGGTTGTGAAAGCGTATCGTTTGGTATATCTTTTGAAGACAATGTTTTAATTTTTGAGATATTCTTTACGTTCCTGATTTTAGAAAGAATTCGTTTTTAGTTTCTAAACTTTTATGATGGATATTCGGTTACTTTTTAATAAAGTTATTACCATTTTTCTTTTGATAAATTTATCTGTCATGGAACGTTGTTGAATAATCTCTATACAATTAACTGTGAACACCACTCATGAAATGCATCCTACAACACATCAACTATTTCCGACAAAAGAAAGCGTGAACGAAATACTTCTTTGGCATCTAAGATTAGGTCATATAAATCCAAAGAGTGAATTGCACAGATCTATTCGGGGTGAATATTTAAATACAAATTTAATTCATTAATTATTACTAGCATGAATTAATCCTATATTAATTCAAATAATAATTGCAACAACATATCATGCATATAAAAGCCACGTAAAACCTACGCATGCGGAACCTACGGGTTTACGTGAACGTACCTCTCGGGATGGGGTGACATCGATTCGGACGGACTAACCAAAAGGACTTCCCAAGTATTCCCTTAGCCCTTGCTTAACTATCGGTGGAAGGACACTTTGTCTAACAATTAACAAAAAGGAAAAAATAAACTTTGTTGCACCACCTTTGTGGATTTGCTAATTTTTCCAGCACATGGAATTGTACTTTGGAATGAAAGAATCATCCCCTATTTATAGAGACTAGGGTGAACGAAATTTTTGGCAAAATATGATGTGGGAAAATCTTTTCTTGATGACCAAGAAATCTTGAATATATCTCCTATATTCTTTTTCCCATAATTAAAATATTCCACAAAAATCCCACCTCCTCAATTATGGATTATTTTCGAAAAAATGATGCAAGAATCCAAGATTTGGATCTTCATGAATTTATGAGATATTCTTGTATTTCAAGAAATACATATCTTCCATAATATCTTTTCAAGAAAATCAAGAAAATCTTTCTTGCCCATTATATTCAAAAATTTCGAAATACCTTCATGAATAACCAAGTGGGAGATTTCTTGAATTTAATGAGATAATCTTGTATTCCAAGAAAACATATCTTCATTCCATAACAAAATTCAAAGAAAATCTTTCTCCCTCTTTTATCCATAAATTTCGAAAATTTAGAGGAAAAATAAGCAACAATATTTATTTTATTTTAATCACCTTTTTCAGTTATTGGACTATTTGTTGGGCTACTCAGGGGGCCTTTAGGAGAATTAAAATTGGACCTTCTAATGGATCTTGAATATCTAATTTTGAGCCACAATATAATTCAAGCCCATAAATATTAATTAATCCCACTACATAATTAATATTGCACTATCCATCTTAACCCATATTACAGTCAATAGGGCTCCCGGTCATTATTCCCGTGTTTAAGATTATCTAGCCCATTAATTAATTCAAGTCATTGAAATAGCTTTCCATTAATTAACATCTTTTGTCCTTAGTCGAGGAACGGTTCAACATTATTATCCATACCGGAAACTAATTCCACTTGCAAGATTTGGTATGATAAAGCTTATGAACCTCCCAAGGGGGTAAATCAAACAAAGCGTGCTTGCATTACGATTCTTCAGATTAAATCTTAGCAATCACATGTGACCAATAATATTGACCAAGATAAAAAGTATTGAATCTCTCTGATTCGCTACCCATGATAAGTCAAAGCAATAGTTACCAATCCCACGTGATCCTATTTAAGGGACGAAGATTAAGAAGCAACGAACCACTGATCCTATTCAGTGCATCAGTCATGCACTACTGTAATCTCTTGGTCAAGACAAGCCAATCTGAGCCTTACACTTCAACCTTTCACGATGGGTTGTTCATTTCCATCTAGGTCGTGAATAACATACTTTTAGTTACAAGGGACTGTTAATTTAATCTTCTGTGATCTTATTGAACAATTATGCAGTAAATATATGTAACATTCAATAATATTTAAAGCATCAGTGATAAACAATTTATTTCAGTAAATAAGTCTGAAAATTCAGTTTCGATTATACAAAGTAAAAAGCATACTTTCCAGTATAATCCCAACAATCTCCCACTTATTCTCAAAGTCCGCTTTTAAGTATACTACAACATGTCTCGCGTAGTCCGTGACATCTAATGTCACCTACACGAACCTAATAATTTCTCCCACTTATACTAAAAGCAGATTGGCAACGGTCTTGACACCCATTCCACTCACATGTCTCTCGAATGTATTCAGAGGCAGACGCTTTGTGAATGGATCTCGCTAGTCATTCCGAGGTATTTATCTTTGCCACATTTATATCTCCTCTCTTAACGATTTCTCGTATAAGATGTCTTTCCTTTAGTGTGCTTGTTTGACTCGTGGACTCTTGGTTTTCTTGAATTAGACAAATTCAGAACACCATCCAAGTCCACTAAGAAGATCTAGAGCCCAAGCGGTTCTTTCACTACTTCACAAGCAGCTACTTACCCGACTTCCATGGTTGAGTCAGTGATGCATTTCTGCTTCACACTCGTCCATTTGATGGCTACACTTCCCAAATGGTAACACACTAACTAAGGCAGATAATTACTGGAATCTAAGTCTATTGGAAATCCGAGTCCGTGTAGCCGATGGGGATTGGAGTATCTGACTGATAAATCAACATTATATCCCGAGTTCTTTCAAGATACTTCAGAATGTTTTTAACTGTCGTCCAATGCTCTTTCCCTGGGTTACTTTGATATCTTGCTACCATGCCTACGACAAAGCAAATATCCGGTCTCGTACACAGCATTGCATACATAAGGTTTCCGACAGCCGAAGCACAAGGAATGCCTTTCATGTCATCTATCTCCTTTTGCGTCTTAGGGGACATTTTCTTGGATAGATGGATTTCAAGCCTAAAAGGTATGAATCCTTTCTTGGAATCTTGCATGCTGAAGCGTTTCAAGACAGTGTCTATGTATGAAACTTGCGATAACACGATCATCCTTTTCTTGCGATCTCGAGTGTTCTTGATCCCAAGGATGTGTCCGGCTTTCCCTAAGTCTTTCATATCAATCTGTTTCGAAAACCATGCCCTTACGTCTGATCACACCTTCACATCATTCCCGATGATCACAATTTTATCTACGTACAGTACTAAGAATACCAATGCAGTTCCGACACGCTTTTTATACACACAACTTTCAAACTCATTTTGATCAAACCCATAAGACTTTATTATATGATCAAAACTTTGGTTCCAAGCTCTGGATGCCTGTTTGAGTCCGTAAATTGACCTTTTGAGCTTACAAACTAGGTGTTCTTGACATGTTTCAATGAAACCTTGGGGTTGTTGCATATAGATCTCTTTATCAAGACTTCTGTTAAGGAAAGCTGTCTTGACATCCATTTGCCAGATTTCAAAGTCGAAATGCGCAGCAATCGATAAGAGAATACGGATGGACTTAAGCATGGCTACGGGCGAAAAAGTTTTCCTCATAATCGATCCTTTCTTTCTGAGTATAACCTTTCGCCACTAGTCTTGCTTTAAAGGTTTCAACCTTCCTGTCCGGTCCTCTTTTCCTCTTATATACCCACTTGCATCTAATGGGTTTGACCCCATTAAGTGGTTCGACTAGCTCCCACACTCTATTATAAAACATAGAACCCACTTCGGCTTTCATTCTTTGTTTTGCCAAGAATCAGATCCTTATCTTGGAGTGCCAAAATCATATGTCCACGGGTCCGATTCGACTGTCCCGAATCAAGTCCGAGGACTCTCCTATTCCCATGAATCTCTCGGGCTGTCTAACAACCCTCCCACTACGACGAGGCTCCAGTTGTGAAAGCGTATCGTTTGGTATATCATCTAGTACAGTTGGCACTAAGGTTTGCCCTCTAAGCTCATTTAAGGTAATCTCACTTCTGGGTTTTCTTTGGTTCATATAGTCTTCTTCCAAAAATCTAAAGTGGTCAGCGATGACCACCTTTTGATCTTCGGGACTATAGAACATACACCCTTCGTTCCTGGGGTATCCTTCAAACAACCTTAATTTTGATCGAGGATCCAACTTACCGGCTTCCTTGTCCAACACGTAGGCCGGAAACCCCCAAATTCTCATGTGTCTCATACTAGGCTTGCGCCCGGTCCACAATTCTTTTGGGAGTTTTGGGAACCGATTTGGATAGCACCAAGTTCGGAATGTAAGTCATTTGTTTCAAGGTATGACCCCAGAACGACTCGGGAAGATCCGCATAACTCATCCTTGATCTAACCATTTCCAAAAGAATTATGTTTCTTCGCTCTGCAACCCCGTTTTGTTGAGGGGTTAAGGTCAAATGAGTTGGGATAAAATCCTTCATCGGATAAGTAGTTCAAAAACTCATATTTGAGGTATTCGCCTCCACGATCGATCGTAGAGACTTGATACGTTTTCCTATGATTCTCTGTTTGAGCCTTAAATTCTTAGAATTTCTCAAAGGTCTCGATTCATGCTTCATAAGGAAAATGTAACTGCATTCTTGAGTAATCATCAATAAAATTACTCATAACCTCCTCTTGCTTTGGTTGACATTGGACCACATACATCTGTGTGAACGATCTCTAACACTTCTTTGGCCCTATTCCCCTTGGCTCCAATTGCCCTCTTGGTCATTTTACCCTCCAAACATGATTCGCAGGTTGGAATTCGTTCAACTTGGAGAATCTCTAGTGAACCATCTTTCACCGACCTTTGGATCCTCTTTGGACTTAAATGACCCAATCTTAGATACCAAAGAAGTGTCTCGTTCATGTTTTCTTTTGTCGAAAATAGTTGATGTGTTATAGGATGCATTTCGTGAGTGGTATGCACAGTTAATTGTATAGAGATTTTCCATCAATGTCCGTAACAGATACACTCATCATTTCAAAATTGCTGTCATTCTTATTAGAAGAAACTTAGTGTCCTTTAATCGAATTTTAGAAACTGAAAGTGAATTCTTTCTAAAACTGGGAACATAAAGATAATCTCAAAAAAACTTTATCTTCAAAAGATAGGTGCACTTCTCCCACTGCTTTAACTACTACTCATGTTGCATTGCAATGTCTGCTACTTGCGTAGTATTGCAATAATCGTTACTATCGTAGCATTGCAATATCTGCCACTTACGTAGCATTGCAATGACTTCTACTTTCGTAACGTCGCCCAGTGTGATGAAGATCTCACTCCCACTAAGTTGCCGGATCATTTTGAAACCGTGAAGCTAACATGATTAGTGGATCTCGTATCAACCACCCACGAATGAGTAGTATACGCCGCTAAACAAGTTTCAACAACTAGTGCGTGAGAATTACCTTTCTTTCCGTCCCTTTTGGGGTTAGAACAGGCAAAACCTCCTGTTGGGAAATTTATAGTTTTGATGAAAGTTCCAAAAACACATGTAATAGGACCGGTCGGACACTTGGTTACCGATCGATGTTTATATTACCGCTATAGGAGACCAGGTTGATAATTATCAGTATAGAACAACCGATGTAATAGATAGGTCACATATTGAGGGGGGGAACTCAATATGTATAGGTCGATTCAAGACTCAAAGAACAAATTGATATCCCGACATGTGCCAAAATGCTAGAGAAGAATGTAAGATCGATCGATCCGATCTAGTCGATATCTCACCTAAAAGTCATGAAGCTCAAACTCGAATATTTGAAGATCGATGACTTCCAAGACTGCACGGAAGACCTACATCGGTAGAAAGTCCGCTAGTTGAAGCTAAGTCAACCAAAGACCAGAAGACTCCATCAGTAGACCGATCATTCAGATCGATCAGGTCAAATTTCACCAGTGAAATCGATGTTTCACCTAATCATACGCCTATGATCCAACAAGAAGAATGTCAAGCTTAGTTGGAAGAACAACTCTGAAAAGTGAGTCTGCTATCCAATAAGAACAAGACACGTATGATCAGAGCCGGCAATTGCGGGATTTCGATGCTACCTCTCTGTAACGGCTACAAAATACAAGTTCACGCTTTCGGCCATGCCGTTCCTGAAGCACGTCACATCAATCCTGCAAGTCTACCAAATATAGCCTGAAATTCAAATTGCTCTCCAACGGCTCTTTGATTTCAAGGTCTATAAATATGGGATCACACTTTAGAGTGAATACGCGAAAAAACGGAGACTCTGAACAATTAAGAAGCTCAAGCAATTCTCAGATTTCCGCACAAGAACACGATCAAGAAGATTATTTTTATTAAGTGTTCATCCCATAAGTTCTTAGCATAGAAATCTTTTCATCTAGCTGTTAGGCTGCTTATACGCAAGAAAAGATTTCATAGTTGGAACAAAACAATCTTACCCAAACCCCAAGTTAGGTTAAGTTGTTTAGCAAGATTTCAGACTAGGGTTTCTAGTTCTGATCTCTGGGATCGGTTGAGTGTGAACTCTTTAAACATCTAGTCGGTGTACTGTGTTGGACTAACACATAAAACTAAGTCCAGTTGGTTAAGTAGGTGCCCCTTGTGATAGGGAAGAGTGGACGTAGGACTGGTTTGTCCGAACCACTATAAATCTTGTGTGCCTTTACCGCTTTGATTAACTGATTACACAATCGCACACAACCCTTTAAAGCGCATACATATTCCAAGTTGAGATCAGTTAGCACCAAGCTTCTGATCAGATCAAACGTGACACTTCAGTCAAACTGATTAAAAGATTAACCTTGGAATCAGATTTATGAAAACTGGTTTTTCACACGGGTAAAACTTAAGCTTCAAGACACATCGGTTAATCTGAGAAGTTCTGCGAATCGACCGCTTTTCAGCGACAAGAAGTTGGTTATCAGCCCAAACTGATTCACTCGCACTCTGATCAGGTTAACTGCCCTCACACCTGATTTGCACAAAAGTTTTCAGAAGTCTATTCACCCCTCCCCTCTAGACTTCTGCCCTCACAAACCCGTTCGGGACCTACAAGTGGTATCAGAGCGGTTGGTTCTCTGCACCACCGACTCAGGTATCATCGATTCTTGAGGAAGAATCTTTGTGGTCAACTGAACTGATCTTGAAAAACCATTTTTAAAACTCATTCATTTTCCAAAATCACTCAGCATGGATAACACCTCAGGTATGTATCATGATCTGCCGAAGTTCTCAATCGATGAGTATGCAGATTGGGCCATATATATGTCCAACCATCTAGGTTCGATAAGCGGCAGAATGATGGAAGTCATCGAAAGAGGACCCATCATCATTTATTACGACAACCCTGCAGTTGGAGGAGATCCAGACTTTACACCGGGGAGTCTTGTGCGAAAAAGCCCAGCCTTGATGGATGCAGAAGAAAGAAAGCTGCATACTCTAGATACTATCGCGAGGCATATTATCATGAAAACCATGGATAAGGTCACCAAGGAAAAGATTAAGTATCTCAAATCTGCGAAAACAATGTGGGATACTCTAGCTGAGATATGCGAGGGAAATGAACAGATAAAAGACAGCCGTCTACAAGCCGAACTGGTAAAGTTCGAAAAATCAAGATGTCTTTAAATCTAAAACCATCAACGAACTCGATGGAAGGATTACAATGTCTATAAACAAGCTTCGAGAACTTGGTAGAGAGATGTCTGATAAAGATATCAACTACAAAATCCTAAGGTCTCTCACCAAGAAATGGGACATGAAGGTCACGGTAATCAAGGATTGCCAAGACATTTCAAAAATGAAGCCAAGTAACTTGTTCTTGAGCCTTAAAGCTCACGAATTCGATTTGATTGAAAGAGGACAAGCTGATGAAGATGAGGTGCCTGCTGAAGCCTCAACTTCAAAATCAGTTGCTTTTAAGGCAACCAGCAGCAGGACGAAGGCCAACGAACCTGTTGGGAATATAGTAAGTCAGGCAGAATAGATCGCTCTGCTTACCAGGAAGCTTGAGAAGTCAAACGTCCAACTTGGTAAGTATCGAAGATTTTATAAGGACTATCAACATAGCCAAGGAAGAGATAGGAGATCAGCCAACAGATCTCCAGAAAGAACCAGATCTGATGATCGGAGGGATCACAGAGATGAAAGGAAAAGAGATAGTCAGACTGAGGAAGGAAGAGATAACCAATCAGACAGAAGAAGCTCAGACTACTATCAGAAAGGGAAGTCACCTGACAGGTCATAAAGACAGAGTGATTCACCGAAGGAAAGGTTCGTGGATCAAGGAGCGTGCTTCAATCTGTGGAGAGAAGCAGTCACTATAAGCGCAGATCGCCTGCACTGACGCCAAGAGAAAGGGAAGAAAAGAGGAACATAAGAGAGCAACGATATAGGGACAGAAGAGCCATGGTTGCTGATACGTCAGAATTGACGATTCCTAATCTGCCCTCTGAGGACTCAGGATACTCCTCAGAGAAGACTTCACCGACGCTAGGTCTTTGTTGACTTCTATGAAAATGAAGATCTGATATTCTCTTCAGACGATGATGAGATCTGCCTGATGGCCAGGGAGGACCAATCTGAGGTAACCTCCAAACTCCGCTTGCTCGCTTTACACCGCTATCATTAGCACACCGGGGAGATTGACCAAATTTCTACTCGAAAGCAATTGCTTGAGGATCTCTCCAATGCAGTAGACACTTATGCTATAGTGGAAGCTGAAAATGACAAGCTGAGAATTAGAAATAATCAGCTTGCTAAAGAGAATGATCTCAGTAAAGTCTCTGAACTTCAATTGATTTAAACCCGAAGGCAACTGAGGAATGTAACATTCTGAAAGTTAAGGCTTCTGATCAGGAGAAGCAGATCAAAGATCAGCTGGAAATTAACAAACAACAAGCTGATGACTTCAAAATTCTTCAAGCAAAATTTGATGAGCTGTTCCAAAAGCATGAAAGTCCAAATCATCCGAGGATAATCTCTGCGAAGAAAATAGAGGTTTTCACAAAATCATCTAAAACTGCTCAAGACATGAACACCTATTTTTAACAACGATTAATAAGAAGGACTTGGCTATGAGAACCCTTCCACATCCTCAAAAGCCCCTACCGATTCATCTCAAAAAAGGTGTAATCGCACGAAGTTTCACAAAGATACACCAAAAGCCAAACATGTATCTAATAAGGGAAAAAGACCAGTTGAGCAGGTAAGGCAGGTGCCTAACCAGAAGGGGAACATAAATGGACCCCAACTGGTAAAGCATCAGCCGAGGAATCAACAGAAGAACCCAGTTCTTCTGAAGAGACCTCAACCTGATCAACAGATCAGGTATCAGAAAAGACAACCTGTAAAAGGGAAGTCCAATCTGAGACCTAATCAAGGTCAGCTGCATAATAAGCATGCTTCAGGTAAACTGCAAAAACCACCTATGCCAAAAAGATATGAATCTTTTGATGGTAGCAGTCGTACCTACCCCTATAATCGTAAAATCTAGGTCACAGACTTTTTATTAACCTGGATAAAAAGAAGACAAACAGAAAAGATAGATCCCAAGTCTTCTAAGTCATCCAAGGTTCACACTAATAATCATACAAAACAGAAAGCATATAAAGAGACGTATGATTATGTTGACAGGTATGGGAGACAAATCAGCCTTCGATCTAACCGATCACAATAGAAGTGCTCTGTTTGTATGGATTCCAAAAACTAAACCTAACCCTCAGGACCCAATCCAAAAAGGGTACCTAAAAGATCGATTCGATTGCAGGATCGCGTGGGTCTCGCCAACAAAGGAGGTGTGCAAGCAACTATCTGGTACATCGATAGTGGATGCTCAAGGCACATGACAGGAAGCAAGCACCTCCTCAGCTCATACATAGAACAGAAAGGCCCGCGTGTACTCTTCGGTGATGATAACTTTGGTTATACCAAAGGGTTCGAAACCTTAGAGAATGATGATGTACAAGTAACTGGAGTCTCGTATGTCGAAGGTCTAAAGCACAACCTATTATCGGTTTCACAATTCTGCGACAACGGATTCAGTGTTGAGTTCTCAACTGATCAATGCACTATCAAGAATCGAGCCACTCCAACAGATTTTGCTAATCGGTTCAAGGAAATGGACGATCTACACAGGTGATTGGAAACAGTTTCCCAAGAAATGCATGTTTGATTGTCAAGAGTTCCAAAAGTAGCAGCTGGCTCGCACAAAAGGATGAGCCATCTGAACTTTAAAACTCTTAACAAGATAGCAAGGATGTCTCTAGTGGAAGGACTTCCGAATGAAGTATTTTCAAAGGATCAGACATGTACTGCGTGTCAGAAGGGAAAATAGGTCAAAGCTTCATTCAAAGGAATTTTGACCCAAGATCCAACAGAGAGTACTACAATTTGCTTCATATGGATCTATTCGGACCGATTATAATTAGTCGGTCTCAACTTACGAAATATACTCGTAATCGTGGATGACTATTCCAAGTTTACGGGTTATATTCTTACATAAGAAGAATGAGACGACAAACGAAGATACCCGAACCGCTAAAAACGATTACAAAATGAGAAGGGTGTCAAAGATAGTAAAAAATCGACGATAAAGGTACATAATTTACGAACTCTTTTATTACCGATTTTTGCTCTAAGTTTGGTATACAAAGATGAAACATCACCGCAAGGACGCCACAACAAAATGGAGTAGTGAGCGGAGGAATGAACTCTCAAAGAAGTTCTCGCCGCACGATGTTATTTGAACATGCAATACCAAGCCGCTTTCGGGCAGAATAATCAACTTTGCATGCCATACTCGTAATGGATGTCTTCGACTAAGGCTCACTACAAAACACCCTATGAACCGTGGAAGGACGTAAAACCTCGTGTCTCTTACTTCCATGTTTTTTGGGGTGTAAGTGTTTCATACACAACAATGGGAAGAGTCGGGTTGAAAACCTTTGAAGCCAAGTCGATGAGGGTATATTCTAGGATATTCCTCATCTAGCAAGGCTTTCAGTGGTCTACAATGCATTTAACCCTACTTGTGGAAGAAACACCCCATGTAGTCTTTGATGAAGCATCTTCTTATCAAGAGAAATCGCCGCAGAACAAG
The DNA here is from genome assembly GCA_037126765.1 of Stenogyne calaminthoides. Taxonomy (NCBI): domain Eukaryota; kingdom Viridiplantae; phylum Streptophyta; class Magnoliopsida; order Lamiales; family Lamiaceae; genus Stenogyne; species Stenogyne calaminthoides. Next base: position 19,680,150 of record JBBCBC010000010.1, on the reverse strand, counting down.
ATGTACTCGATCAACAAGAACTCGATGTTCTAAAATGGATCACCGACGATCAAGGAAAAAGAATCGTAAATCAGAACATTATACATTCCGGATCTAGTCGATTCACCGATCATTCAGATCCTAAGGTACTAAAAAACTGTCGATGAAGAAGCCGACACAAATGAGATAAGATCAACCGAACCATCCGGTTCGGGGAACATCTGAAGTTCCTACTTAATAGACATCAAAGACATGATGAGTCCAACATCACCGAGACTTGTTCTTATCAAGTGGATCATAACTCAGCACCACTCCCAATCGCTAGTAATGAAATTATATCAGAAACGGACGATGTTCTCCAAATCGACACAAATCGTAACGTAGGACCGGATAACCAAGTCATCCAACCGATCGATATTCGGAGACCCATCCGATAAAGTTAAAACTAGACATCGATTGGTGAAAGTGCCATGTATTGTCATGTTATCCGCCTATGAAGGAACCAACAACAATAGAGGAAGTTTCTACAAGACCTTAAGTCGGATTCTAGCCATGCAGGAAGAGCCGAAAGCAGATTCGAGAGAAATCAAGTTTGAAACCGGTAGACGTGCACCAAGTCATCAAGACGTTATTGGCACGAAGTGGGTATTCAAGAACAAGAGAGATGAGAAAAACGTCATCACCAGAAATAAGGCAAGACTTGTTGCTAAGGGGTATTCACAATCAGAAGGAATTGATTATGATGAGACCTTTACTCCGGGCCGCCGCTTTAGAAGCCATTCGGTCAATTTTTCGCATATGCTTCCCACGAGAGGGTTCATCGGTATCGATGGACGTAAAGAGTGCTTTCTTAAACGGGGTACTAGAACAACCTCCAGGCTTTGAAAAGGGCAACCAAGTGTACCGTTTAAGAAAAGCTCTTTATGGCCTAAAATAAGCTCCTCGAGCTTGGTATGATACACTCTCTCAGTTCTTGATCGACAGTGGGTTCACTAAAGGAACAGTGGACAGAACCTTATTCAGAATAGAAGATGGAGAAGATATTCTGATGGTTCAGATCTACGTGGACGACATCATCTTCGGATCCCCTAACAAGAGTCTATGTGAAAGATTCAGCAAACTGATGCAAGGGAAGTTCGAGATGTCCATGATGGGTCAGATGAATTACTTTCTGGGTCTTCAAGTAAAGCAAAGTACAGAAGGGATATTCATCTGCCAAGCAAAGTACACTAGGAATTTATTGGCTAAGTTTGGAGTTCAAAATTGTAAGGAAGCCAAAATTCCTATGATGACTGGATTCAAGATGGATCCAGATGAGGATGGTCAGAAAACAAATCAGAAGGAATATAGGGCTCTCATTGGATCTTTACTATACCGACCGCCAAGCCAGACCCGGATATAACCTTTCAGAGAGGTGTATGTGCGATTTCGTGCAAATCCAATGATAAGCCACCTAGAAGTGCCTAAGTGGATTCTTAAGTATCTCGAAGGGGACGGTAAATCTTGGTTTATTTTACCCATCGATGATAATCTAGAGCTTAGTGGGTATTCGATTACGATTATGGAGGTTGCAAGATCGATGAAAAATCCACCTCGTGAACTTGTCGGGTTCTTAGGAAGTAAACCGATCTCGTGGTTTTCAAAGAAGGTGACATCGATTAAGTACATCTACTATCAAGGTAATATATGGGCTGCAGAAGTTTGTTGTTCTAACCGCTTCCCGCTTAGTCGGCGGTGAGGATTATAACATTGAAGCTAACAATGTACCTATTTTTCGTGATAAAGTAATAGTCTTTATTGCAATCACTCGTAATCCCGTTCTACATACAAGATGCAAGCATGTGGATGGCAGACACCATTTTATAAGAGATCATGTTGAAAAGAAGAATATCATAATGGAAAAGATTCATATCGATATACTGAAAAAGTCGATATTCTAACCAAGCCACTAGCCGAGATCAGATTCAGAGAATTATGCAATGAGCTAGGCTTCGGATCTTGGAGAAAATGCACCTAAAATGTTTGATGGAATGATCTCGTAACCAGGTGGTTAAGAGACTAACCGTAAAGGTGAAAGGAATCATTGAGTTTGGTATCTCAACTGATCAGAAGATCAGTCAAGGAACTGATGTGAGAAATCGATCAGATTTACAAGATTATCAGGTTAAAGGAACTGATCAGATTTAAGGTTTATCAGATTAAAGGAAACACTCAATTTAAAAGGAATATCTGATTAAATCAGTTGGGTTATTTTACATCCTTGTAAGTCGATTAAGCTGATATTCAACAAGCAAGATTCACAAGTGGTATTCACAAGATTAAAGCTTAAAATCGCATAAGGATACAGGAATTTTACACAACAATGGAATAATAGAACTTTTCATTGATAAAGACCCGAAGGTCAGGTTACATTACAAGATACAAGTACAAAGGACCCGGAGGTCAATACATAAGTGATAACCAAAAACCCTAAACCTATAACCCTAAACCCTCATCCTAACCCAAGTGGAGCAGGGAGAGAGAGAGATTTTAAATCTGATGCTCTCATTTTCCCCCACTTAACAAGGGTGAGAGAGGCTTTAAAAAAAAATAATTCCAAGGCGCTCGCAGAAGCTGAAGATCAAGAAAAATGGAGCGAGAGCGGCCTTGATAGGATTTTTAAGCCAGGAGCCCTAAGAAAGAGTCAGTGGGCTCTCCAGCTGTTAAATGGTGAGTTGATATAGGAAGATCAGCTGTTGTCTGATCAAGACCGTATATCAAACTCACGTTCATTTTCAGACTAAGTCTGTTGATGGTAGTTACGTCATAACGATAGACACACAAGGTGCATACGGTTAGGAGAAGTGTCTTCTCGGTTAAACAAAGAGTCCGCCGCCATGGTGGTAGAGAAGCTTTGCAACAATCGTATGTGAAATCTTTGACGATGACGAAAACAACGATAAGGGACACAGAGGGTTGATTTGAGAAGCAGAAATCATTGAAAAAGGGGTAAAGGTATTTGCCGGAAGTTTCACCGGAAATAGGGGTTCACCAGGTTTCATGATTCTACAAAGAAGATAAGAATGGTGAATGGGTTATGTTGTGTAAAACAATTGGTCCAATTTATAGAGGCCAAGCAAGGGTGCAAATGCAAATACGAAGTTCTCAAAACCTTTTAGAGAAATCAAGACCAAAAGGAGGATGTAGGAATCACGCCGATCGATAATTGGATAAATTTACTACGGATTGACATATCGAAAAGATTCGGACGATAATTACAAGATGTCAAATCGCTACCAACTTAGGGAATAGAAGCTACTATCCTAGACTAAGTTTTGGTGGTAACACTTATCCCAAGAATGGCTTGATCTCGAGAAGAATCGACAGGGTCAACTAAAATCTCGATACATACGGTCGACGATAAGGAAGATCACCGAGCTTGAAACTCCAACAAATCGATACATCACCTATGAGAAAATAGTAAATATCGGTTGAAGGGGGGAACTTCAACCGATCAAGGAGGATCGTAAGAGAAATCGACGATTCAAGGAAGATCGGGCTTGAGCTTTGAAAGTTCAACAAATCGATATAAAATGAAGAAGATCGCTTAAAAGGATCGGTTGGGAAATTTTAAGGCTTAGGCGGATTATTAAGATCAACAAGTGAAATCAACATGGACAAGTGGTGTTGACTGATTACAATATCAGCCAACCAGATATGCTTTTCTTTTCTCTTGTTCTTTGCTTATTTATCGGATCCTATCTCGATATTATTCATTTTTTATCGTACTCCATTATCCTTGTGGACGTATTCTCCGCAAATCATTTAATGCGGACGTGGGGAAACATGTATTAACTGCTACTAAATGTGCTTTTTAAATCCAAAAGGTTTTTCGTGACGTGCTTTTTTCGACCCTACGATCAAAACCGCTTAACTGGAGCGTTCAATCTTTTCAAACGGTTGATATTCAAAATCGTGTCTTCTTCTTCCCTCCTCGTCTTTATAAAGTTCATCAAAAACATACCAGAGTTTTCCATTTCACAAACTTGCGATTTATTCTCTGAAAACTCCAGATTACTTCTCTCAGATTCAAAATATTTTTTCCTAACTTTCAAAATCAACTTTCCGAAAAACAGAATCTGGTAATTTATGTTTATTTGATGTATTCTTTGATCTTAAATGCTTTTATTCTGTGTTATGCTTTGTTGTTTCTTGGTTTCCGCATATATGATGTTCTTTGTATTAATGCACAATTTTTAACCGAATCTATCTTATCTGTAGATGATCACTCACGGTATGGGAAAAATAATGTGCAACTATACGGAACTGGCAACAAAGATTGTGGATGATAAGTTCGTACAGTTCAATATCACTCGGGATCCGGAATCCATGGAGGTCGAGCAAATTCTTCGAAAAGGGGGCTTGAGAATTTTTTATACGCTTCATCGCAATCCAAAGGATGCAAAGATGAAGCACTAGAATTCTAAGGAATTTAAGAGTGGATACGGATGCTCCAGAGATTTAACTACTTTCGAATATCACCGTGAAGAAATCGGACCGACGAATGATGATATAACTCGTCTGTTCAAATTTACCAAAAGGACGGATCTCGCCCGCTTCATTACAGGAGAACGAAGATGAGCCGATCGAAAAAGAGTTTTTTCAGAGTTTCGACAAACATCATCAGGTTTTGTTGTCGCCAATGCTCAAGAGGAAATACCGATTGTTGTTTGACATATTGTCAAAAACAATTATGGGTATCAGATTCACCCAGAGATGCTATTACGTCCGGCAAAACCGCATAACATGGTACGCAATAATTGATGAAGCCAAGAACATCAATTGGCATGGGTTTCGAAGGCCATTCTACTCCAAGAACATGAGAAATTTGGAGTTGATGAGTGGAGGCAGTATATATCGAAGAAGAAGATCAAGAATCTCAACAAGGTTGCGCTTATCTTACAGATAAAATGCCAACGGCCAAATGGGAACGTAATGGATCAAGTCCTATAAGGTTTTTCTCACAGCCACTTCTTACCATTTTTGGGCCACCAGACGATGATATGCGCCAACCCCCCAAAGTAAAAAGAAGGAAAAGGCAAGAAGAAAGCAACTTTTTTACACCGGGGATGGGGCGACCACCGAAATGGGTGAAAGCCCCCCGTAAGGCCCACCAGATGCCCCAAGAAGAAGAAAAGAAAGTTCGTGAAGGCCTGTGACAAGAGGCCGAAGAAGGCGAAACAAGCCTCCATGACTGATGCTTGAAGATGAGTCGATGAAGAAAGAGCGCCAGATCACCACACAGCAAACAACAAAATCATGTGAAAAATCGACGGCAAAGCTTCGGTTTAAAGATCGCTGTGTCATTCTAAGGAAGACGACAAGTCGACGATCTCCTTCTCCTCAAGCTCGAGCCTGATTCACCACTGACTAATGGTCACGAAAGCATAACTCTCCTATTCTTCCACCGCCAAATAACCTCAAACTACATCGGGCCATGAACCAGAAAGTTTTAATTGTCGGGAACCAGAATCACCGCTTCACGCTATAACCTCTCGCAGGTCGAACCGATCAGCCAACTTCCGCTTACTCAAGCACAACCAGAACCTTCCACATCTCATCAAACGGGACCGACCGACAATTCCCCGAGTCCAGATCAACAAAGATCATAATCGAAATTGATCGTAACGCTAATCGAAAAGAGAGATTGATGAGTTGTACCCGTAACGGGTCGCCTAACCCCGCCATAAGAGAGGAAGTTTTGGAGATCCTCACCGAGAGATCTTCGATTAAAAAGCTTCTCGTTTCATAATAATTATTGAACAGATGGGCGCAGATGAGTTTGCGACTTTCGATTTCTACATGAGGAAATCAAGAAAAGTGGGATCACCAACCGAGCCGATAATCGCTAAATCAATAAAGCTCGATCCACAGAAGCTAGGGTTGCCGTAACAGTCGAATCGGAGATCGCCGACAAAGCTCCCCGGGCAGATGCCATCATGAAGGATGCGTGAGCTGCCGATAGTGGAACGTGCCGCAGCTTCATGACCAACCACCGGAGGCATAAACAATCGAATCCGGATCAAGTGACACCCAACATTCCAACATCTCACGCCACTATTGATCAACTTCGGAGATCAAATCTTGTCTCAAAGATCTCCGAAAAAAAGAAGAAGTTGAGGGATCGATAATGATCAAAGGCAGATTGCCATTAAAGAAATATCGATCAAAGGGAATTGGCTATTTTCAGATTGGGGCAATCAAAGATCAGTTTTCCCAAATCAGGTTCATCATACGTACCGAATCGATAAAGACCGTTGATACCAAACTGACTCAGGTGGACAAACAACAAGTTTCTTTTCTGATGCTCACTGACAAGCTAGAATTGACAGAAGAGAAACTTGACAAACCGATAAAAACACTCTCCATCGCCATGGAATCTGCTAAGACCGAGCCGATATCAAAGATTCAAAATCTAACTGCCAAATCAAGGCATCTTCATTTGGCAGATCTCAACAAGGCGATCACAATCAACTTTGGTTCTCGACCTCCTCCCTCTCACTACTTTTTTGATCAAACCAAAAAGGGGGAAGGACAGAGTGAGAAACCAACTGACACAACAGGTGCAGGACATCACAAACTCAGACTACTGAAAAGATGTCCAAAGAACAGACAGATAGCTGAAGAAGCCCGAAAATGTCAAGAAGAAAGAAGGGCAGAAAAAATGTCGAGGCGTAAAATCAACAAGAAATTCAGACGAGAGTAAAGAAAGGAAGAATTTGGCCGGAAAATCCGCATCGTAACCTAAGTCGCCAAAGAAGAGTTGATGAGATCATCCCAAAAACTCACACAAGATGCTAAGAAATTTGAGGAATGGAATAAGATCGAGTGAATGGCTTCGGATGCCTTTTGTTCTTGATCTTGTCCCACAAGAAGAATCTCCCGATGAGAAATTCCTCAACTGGTTACAAAATAAATACCCGGATTTTCTGAAGTATCTGGAAAATGAGGCCAAGATTATCAATGCAAAAATAACTCGCCAAGAGTATGATCTGATGGAATACTCGAAGAAGGCAGATGACTCATTTGACAGACTGACATTTCAAAGATTCTATTTTGACATCCCGCATGTAACGCAAATAATCGATCCCCAAAGCAGATCGATGATGTCAAATGGAAACTTTATCGATTTTCAACGCACCTCAAGATCAAAGAGAGATGCCGAAGGATACAAGCCCAAAGAGTGAAGAATCAAGACTACTCAGATCATCGCTTCTTATTTTCAAACTTTTTTCGATGTAACATGTAATCATCATTCTTTAATAAGAAAAGTTTATTTTTCGATCCTAAGACAAAGTCTCATTGTCTTCGATTATATGCTCTTAATCGTTTCTATTTTTATCAAATCAGATTTGGTTTCTCAAAGTGTTTTGGTTTCATCAAAAAGGGAAATTGTTGGGAAATTTATAGTTTTGATGAAAGTTCCAAAACACATGTAATCGGACCAAATCGGACTGTAATGACCGATCGATGTTTATATTACCCGCTATAGGAGACCGGTTGATAATTATCAGATAGAACAACCGATGTAATAGATAGGTCACATATTGAGGGGGAACTCAATATGTATAGGTCGATCCAAGACTCAAAGAACAAATTGATATCCCGAAAGCCAAAATGCTAGAGAAGAACAAAAGATCGACGATCCGATCTAGTCGATATCTCACCAAGTCATGAAGCTCAAACTCAATATTTGAAGATCGATGACTTCGTAAGACTGCACTGGAAGACGACATCACCGAGTCCGCTAGTTGAAGCTAAGTCAACCGCACCGAAGAAGACTCCATCGTAGATTGATCACCAGATCGACAAAGTCACCACCAGTGAAATCTGGATGTTTCACCTAATCATACGCCTATGATCCGAACAAGAAGAATGTCAAGCTTTTAGTTGGAAGAACAACTCAAAAGTGAGTCTCGCTATCCAATAAGAACAAGACACGTATGATCGAGCCGACAATTATGGATTTCGGCTACCTCTCTCAGAACGGCTACAAAAATACAAGTTCACGCTTTTCGCCATGCCGCCTCAAGACGCCACATCAATCTCGCAAGTCTACCAAATATAGCCTGAAATTCAAATTGCTCTCCAACGGCTCTTTGATTTCAAGGTCTATAAATATGGGATCACACTTTAGAGTGAATACGCGAAAAAAACGGAGACTCTGAACAATTAAGAAGCTCAAGCAATTCTCAGATTTCCAGACAAGAACACGATCAAGAAGATTATTTTTATTAAGTGTTCATCCCATAAGTTTTAGCATAGAAATCTTTTCATCTAGTTGTTAGTCATTTGCTTATACGCAAGAAAAGATTTCATAGTTGAACAAAAACAATCTTACCCAAACCCCAAGTTAGGTTAAGTTGTTTAAAGAAGATTTCGCACAGGGTTTCTAGTTTCGATCTCTCGGGATCGGTTGAAAGTGTGAACTCTTTAAACATCTAGTCGGTGTACTGTGTTGGACTAACACATAAAACTAAGTCCAGTTGGTTAAGTAGGTGCCCCTTGTGATAGGGAAGAGTGGACGTAGGACTGGTTTGTCCGAACCACTATAAATCTTGTGTGCCTTTACCGCTTTTGATTACTCGATTACAATCGCGACACAACCCTTTTAAAGCGCATACATATTCCAAGTTGAGATCGATTAGCACCAAGCTTCGACGATCAAAACGTGACACTTGACCAAACCGATTAAAAGATTAACCTTTGAATCGATTATCAAAACCGGTTTTTTCACGGGTAAAACTTAAGCTTCCGCGACACATCGGTTAATCGATATTATCGAACCGACCGCCTTCAGCGTCAAGAAGTTGGTTATCACCCCAAACCGATTCACTCAAGACTCTGATCAAAGTTAATCGCCTCACACCGACGGTATTAAAAGTTTTTTAAGTCTATTCACCCCTCCCCTCTAGACTTACGCCTCACAAACCCGTTCGGGACCTACACCTCCATTGTCCTCTCTCACCGCAGCTTTAAGCACTTCCTCTTTGGATTTTCCTTGACACAACAAGCATTCTCATCTTACCATTGCCCTTGGCAATGATTGAGTTTTATTGCTTATGGCCTTTGGTCTCTTCTTTTTTCTTGCCTCCTTGGCCTAGAAGATGAAGGCGGACCACTTAATCAAAGCTTGAGTTTTGGTGCCTTATCAACATCTCTCGCCGAGACCAAAAGCTTGCAACAAATTATATTAGCGAGGCCAAAATGCTCAAAAACTTTTTTGGACAGAGAGTGAAGTATTCAAATTCATCCGAAGTCTCCGGATCATAATCTCAGACTCGAGAATCTCAAGTTTGTTCAGATGTGCCATCTATTTTGAGGAGGTAATCCCTTAAGGGTTTTCCCTCCACCATTTTCAGCAACGACATCTCTCGCAAGGTGATCTGACGAGTCCCGCATGTTTTGACTCGTCAGTTGGCTCATCCGATTTTGGTGTGTCAAAAATCCACTTGTTTTTTGTGCGCTTAGGGACAATTATAATTTTCGTTTCCAATCAATATAGTTTCCATACATATTGTATTGACTTTAAGTATAATAACAGTGGATTAAAAGGTAACGACATGCTGAACTGAAATAAATAACTATATGCAAAAGCACAAGTATATCACAAGATTCGATCACATGCATCATATTAAAATCTCAAAAAAAAAATATGAACATGCATCAGCCAACATCTCAAAATAGTTTAATAAGCCACGTTGGGTGGGTCATTATTTAAACACATTCAAGCAGGTTACAAACAAGAACAGTTACAAACCTTTAATATCCAGATTAATAGTTGGCTCCCACTTGACCAATATAAAATTGACAGGGACTTCAGGAAAGTATATGCATATCAATTTTATACCTAAGTAATAACCATGATTAAATACAGGATTATTATTTCGCTTTGATCGAGCCTCGTTGGGAGGGTCATCGTCGCCACTAGTAATAACCCACAATCATCCGTTTGGAATTCATTCATGTGAAAGCTATCTTTTGACCGTCCCGTTGGGGGAATTTATCCAAAAGAATTCACAAATAAATAAATCATGGAGGTCAAAATTAATTCAATTTTATTATTCGGAATAAAATTGTCAATTAATTGTTTAAAAATACTTAGTAATTTTGAAGGTGAGATTTTTCCATTTGGCAACCCTCATGCAAACACATTTAAACAAATTAAATAAAGCATAAGATAAGATTTAATAAATCAAGCAAAAAGGAAAAATAAACATATTGGGCACAAATTTTCCAATTGTCATGGTTTGTTTTTTTCTTTGCTTGATCTTGAAGAAACATCGTCTCAATTTCTCCCACTCGTTCATCTCGAAAAAATACTTCGTCTCGAACGCCACGCCATATGGCTCACGGGAGGATGCGTCAAGATTCGGCGGCCACTTCAATTTAGAGATATTCTCGGCACCGCCCGACGGGTCGAGCCCGGCCAAATGACTTCTAAGACGCGCACTGTGGCAAAGCGCTTCAAAAGCGGCTCTCGGCGAAGCGACACGCATCATCTTTTTGCTGGCCACGCTTTCCCTAATTTCGCGACCTCGGCGACCCGCGTCTACGCAGGCGCTTTTTTGGTGGGTCCGCTGGGCCCGTCCGGCAAGATCAAAGATCCTGATCGAAAATTGGCGCCCGCCCGTGGCGCGGCCTGTTTTTTTTTTCGGCCAAATGCCAACCTGAGCTGAGTCTATACAAAAGGCCGCAAGACCACCCTACGCCGGGATTCGATTTTGTCCTTTAATTTCTTCGTCTCTTCGTTCTCGATCCGATTACAATTTATTTACAAAAAATAAATAAACCTAGATCTAGACTAGTCTATTACATTGATCAAATCAAACAAATCTAGTCTACTCGTGGATTTTCTCATTTAGGCAAAAACAAATCCGAATCTAATCTAATTAAAACCACAATTTATATGCATGCATAAATAAACACATTAAAATCCATGACAATTGGATACACCAAAAAACAGATATAATGATTCTACTATCCAATTTCAAATTTAATGTCCACAAATTAAATTACATTTTAAAAATTCAGAGTCTCAAACCGTGGCTCGATACTCGCTTGTTGGGGAATGAGTTGCACGAGATCTATTCGGGTGAATATTTAAATACAAATTTAATTCATTAATTATTACTAGCATGAATTAATCCTATATTAATTCAAATAATAATTGCAACAACATATCATGCATATAAAAGCCACGTAAAACCCACGTGACGCGAACCTACGGGTTTACGTGAACGCATTCTCGGGATGGCAAATGACTTTGGTCGGACGGACTAACCAAAAGGACTTCCCAAGTATTCCCTTAGCCCTTGCTCAACACTCCGGTGGAAGGACACTTGTCGAACAATTAACAAAAGGAAAAAATAAACTTTGTTGCACCACCTTTGTGGATTTGCTAATTTTTCCAGCACATGGAATTGTACTTGGGAATGAAAGAATCATCCCCTATTTATAGGAGAGAAGTGGTCGATTTTTTCAGTAGAAAACCAATGTGGGAAAAGACTTTTCTTGATCACCAAGAAAAGACATTCGATAATATTTAAAGCATCAGTGATAAACAATTTATTTCAGTAAATAAGTCTGAAAATTCAGTTTCGATTATACAAAGTAAAAAGCATACTTTCCAGTATAATCCCAACAATCTCCCACTTATACTCAAAGTCTTCTTTTAAGTATACTACAACATGTCTCGCGTAGTCCGTGACATCTAATGTCACCTACACGAACCTAATAATTTCTCCCACTTATACTCAAAGCAGATTGGCAACGGTCTTGACACCCATTCCACCCACATGTCTCTCGAATGTAATCAGAGGCAGACCCTTTGTGAATGAATCTTCTTGGTTGTCCTTAGACGCTATCTTTGCCACATTTATATCTCCTCTCTTAACGATTTCTCGTACAAGATGTCATTCCATTAGTGTGCTTGTTTGACTCGTGGACTCTTGGTTCCCTTGAATTTGCAACTGCCCCTAGCAAATATTGCTAGACAAATTCGGAACTCCATCCAAGTCCACTAAGAAGATCTAGAGCCAAATCGGTTCTCACCGCTTCACAAGCAGCTACTTACCCGACTCCCATGGTTGAGTCAGTGATGCATTTCTGCATCACACTCGTCCATTTGATGGCTACACTTCCCAAATGGAAACACACTAACTGAGGCAGATAGTTTCTGGAATCTAAGTCTGATTGAAATCTGAGTCCGTGCAGCCGATGGGGATTGGAGTATCTGACTGATAAATCAACATTATATCCCGAGTTCTTTCAAGATACTTCAGAATGTTTTTAACTATCGTCCAATGCACTTTCCCTGGGTTACTTTGATATCTTGCTACCATGCCTACGGCAAAACAGATATCCGGTCTCGTACACAGCACTGCATACATAAGGTTTTCGACAGCCGAAGCACAAGGAATGCCTTTCATGTCATCTATCTCCTTTTTGCGTCTTAGGGGACATTTTCTTAGATAGATGGATTCCGTGCCTGAAAGGTACGAATCCTTTCTTGGAATCTTGCATGCTGAAGCGTTTCAAGACAGTGTCTATGTATGAAACTTGCGATGACCCGATCATCCTTTTCCTGCGATCTCGAGTTATCTTGATCCCAAAGATGTGTCCGTCTTTCCCTTAGTCTTTCATATCAAACTGTTTTGAAAGCCATGCCCTTACGTCTGATAACACCTTCACATCGTTCCCGATGATCAGAATGTCATCTACGTATAGTACTAAGAATACCAACGCAGTTCCGACACGCTTTTTGTACACACAACTTTCAAACTCGTTTTGATCAAACCCATAAGACTTTATAACATGATCAAAACATTGGTTCCAAGCTCGGATGCTGTTTGAGTCCGTAAATGGACCTCTTGAGCTTACAAACTAGGTGTTCTTGGCCTGTTTCAATGAAACCTTAGGTTTGTTGCATATAGATCTCTTCATCAAGACTTCCGTTAAGGAAAGCTGTCTTGACATCCATTTGCCAGATTTCACAGTCAAAATGCGCAGCAATCGATAAGAGAATACAGATGGACTTAAGCATGGCTACGGGCGAAAAAGTTTCCTCATAATTGATCCCTTCTTTCTGAGTATAACCTTTCACCACTAGTCTTGCTTTAAAGGTTTCCCACTTGCATCCAATGGGTTTGACCCCATTAAGTGGTTCGACTAGCTCCCACACTCTATCATGAAACATAGAACCCATTTCGGCTTTCAATGCTGTTTGCCAAGAATCTGCATCCTTATCTTGGAGTGCCTCGTCATATATCCATGGGTCTGATTCGTCTAGTCCGGGAATCAAGTCCGAGGACTCTCCTATTCCCATGAATCTCTCGGGCTGTCTAACAACCCTCCCACTTTGCCATTTCCTTAGACCGCTCCCAGTCAGCATACTCTTTCTTAACCGTTTTAGTGGATTCATCTGATGGTTTATTCGGTTTAGGTGTGGTCAGAACCCAGTTATGGCTTTGTGCAGTGAGGATAATATCTTTTCAAGAAAATCAGGAAAATCTTTCTTGCCCACTATATTTCAAAATTTCGAAATTCCTTAATGAATAACCAAGTGGGAGATTTCTTGAATTTAATGAAATAATCTTGTATTCCAAGAATACATATCTTCATTCCATAACAAAATTCAAAGAAAATCTTTCTCCCTCTTTTATCCATAAATTTCGAAAATTTAGAGGAAAAATAAGCAACAATATTTATTTTATTTTAATCACATTTTTCAGTTATTGGACTATTTGTTGGGCTACTCAGGGGGCCTTTAGGAAAATTAAGATTGGACCTTCTAATGGACCTTGAATATCTAATATTGAGCCACAATATAATTCAAGCCCATAAATATTAATTAATCCCACTACATAATTAATATTGCACTATCCATCTTAACCCATATTACAGTCAATATGGCTCCTGGTCATTTTTTCCCGTGTTTAAGATTATCTAGCCCATTAATTAATTCAAGCAACTGAAATAGCTTTCTAATTAATTAATATCTTTTATCCTTGGTCAAGGAACGGTTCAACATTATTATCCATACCGGAAACTAATTCCACTTGCAAGATTTGGTATGATAAAGTTTATGAACATCCCAAGGGGGCAAATCAAACTGCGTACTTGCACACGATTCTTCGTATTAAATCTTAGCAATCGCATGTGAGTAATAATATTGCCCAAGATAAAAAGTATTGAATCTCATTGATTCGCTACCCATGATAAGTCAAAGAAATAGTTACCAATCCCACGTGATCCTATTTAAGGGACGAAGGTTAAGAAATAACGAACCACTGAGGTCTAATTCTTCCTTGTTCAGTTCTGAAGAATTTATCCTCCTGTAGGTCCTATTCACTGCCTCAGTCATGCACTAGTGTAATCTCTTGGTCAAGATAAATCAATCTAAGCCTTACACCTCAACCTTTCGCGATGGGTTGTTCATTTCCATCTAGGTCGTGAATGGCGCACTTTTTGTTACAAGGGACTGTTAATTTAATCTTCTATGATCTGGTATCACTAAATTAACTACAATGTAACACGTACGAATTAATAAATAGTTATGCAGTAAATATATGTAACATTCAATCATATTTAAAGCATCAGTGATAAACAATTTATTTCAGTAAATAAGTCTGAAAATTCAGTTTCGATTATACAAAGTAAAAAGCATACTTTTCAGTATAATCCCAACAATCTCCCACTTATATTCAAAGTCTGCTTTTAAGTATACTACAACTTGTCTCGCGTAGTCCGTGACATCTAATGTCACCTACACGAACCTAATAATTTCTCCCACTTATACTCAAAGTAGATTGGCAATGGTCTTAACACCCATTCCACTCACATGTCTCTCGAATGTATTCGAGAGGCGGACGCTTTGTGAATGGATCTAAAAGTCATCCCGCATATTTATCTTTGCCACATCTATATCTCTCTCTCTTAACGATTTCTCGTATAAGATGTCTTTTCCTTTAGTGTGCTTGTTTGACTTCGTGGACTCTTGGTTCTCTTGAATTTGCAAGCGCCTAAAGCATATATTCTAGACAAATTGTAACACCATCCAAGTCCACTAAGAAGATCTAGAGCCCAATCGGTTCTTTCAGCGATTCACAAGCGACTACTTACCCGACTTCCATGGTTGAGTCGGTGATGCATTTACCTTCCACACTCGTCCATTTGATGGCTACACTTCCCAAATGGAAACACACTAATCGAGAAAGTGGATAATTTATGGAATCTAAATCGATTGGAAATCCGAGTCCGTGTAGCCGATGGGATTGGAGTATTTGACTGATAAATCAACATTCTATCCCGAGTTCTTTTCAGACACTTCAGAATGTTTTTAACTGTCGTCCAATGCTCTTTCCCTGGGTTACTTTGATATCTTGCCACCATGCCTACGGCCGGATATCCGGTCTCGCATAACAAAGAATGCATACATAAGGTTTCCGCGGTACCGGCACAAGGAATACCTTTCATGTCATCTATCTCCTTTTTCGTCTTAGGGAACATTTTCTTGGATAGATGGATTCCAAGTCTGAAAGGTACGAATCCTTTCTTGGAATCTTCCATGCTGAATCGTTTCAAAATCAGTGTCTATCTATGTAACTTGCGATAACCCGATCATCCTTTTCCGGCGATCTCGAGTTATCATGATCCCAAAGATGTGTCCGGCTTTCCCTAAGTCTTTCATATCAAACTGTTTTGAAAAACATGCCCTTACGTCTGATCACACCTTCACATCATTCCCGATGATCACAATGTTATCTACGTATAGTACTAAGAATACCAATGCAGTTCCGACACGCTTTTTATACACACAACTTTCAAACTCGTTTTGATCAAACCCATAAGACTTTATTACATGATCAAAATATTGGTTCCAAGCTCTGGATGCCTGTTTGAGTCCGTAAATGGACCTCTTGAACTTACAAACTAGGTGTTCTTGGTCTGTTTCAATGAAAACTTGGGATTGTTGCATATAGATCTCTTTATCAAGACTTACATTAGGAAAGTCATCTTGACATCCATTTACCAGATTTCAAAGTCGAAATAAAGAATCGATAAGAGAATCTGGATGGACTTAAGCATGGCTACGTAAAAAAAAGTTTCCTCATAATCAATCCCTTCTTTCTGAGTATAACCTTTCGCCACTAGTCTTGCTTTAAAGGTTTCAACCTTCCCGTCCGGTCCTCTTTTCCTCTTATATACCCACTTACATCCAATGGGTTTGACCCCATTAAGTGGTTCGACTAGCTCCCACACTCTATCATGAAACATAGAACCCATTTTCGCTTTCATTCTTTGTTTTGCCAAGAATCAAGATCCTTATCTTGGAGTGCCTCGTCATATATCCATGGGTACGATTAAGTCTTGTCCGGGAATGAAGTCCGAGGACTCTCCTATTCCCATGAATCTCTCGAGTCGTCCTAACAACCCTCCCACTACGACGAGGCTCGGTTGTGAAAGCGTATCATTTGGTATATCATCTAGTACAGTTGGCACTGAGGTTTGCCTTCTAAGCTCATTTAAGGTAATCTCGCTTCTGGGTTTTCTTTGGTTCATATAGTCTTCTTCCAAAATCTAAAATGGATACTGATGACCACCTTTTTGATCTTCGGGACTATAGAACATACACCCTTTTGTTCCCTCGGGGTATCCCACAAACAACCTTTATTCTGATCGAGGATCCAATTTATCGGCTTCCTTGTCCAACACGTAGGCCGGACACCCCCAAATTCTCATGTGTCTCATACTAGGCTTGCGCCTGGTCCACAATTCTTTGGGAGTTTTGAGAACCGATTTGGATAGCACCAAGTTCAAAATGTAAGTTTGTTTTCAAGGCATGACCCCGTAATCTAATTTCGGGAAGATCCGCATAACTCATCATTGATCTAACCATTTCCAAAAGAGTTCATTTCTTTTCGCTCGCAACCCCGTTTTTGTTGAGGGTTAAAGTGCGATGGTTGGATACAATCCTTCATCGATAAGTAGTTCAAAAACTCATCACTGAGGTATCCGCCTCCACGATCAGATCGTAGACACTTGATACGTTTTTCCCTATGATTCTCTGTTTGAGCCTTAAATTCTTTGAATTTCTCAAAGGTCTCAGATTTATGCTTCATAAGGAAAATGTAACCGTACCTTGAGTAATCATCAATAAAAATACTCATAACCTCCTCTTGCTTTGGATGACATTGGACCACATACATCTGTGTGAACGATCTCTAACACTTCTTTGGCTCTAAATGCCCTCTTGGTCATATTACCCTCCAAACATGATTCGCAGGTTGGGATTTGTTCAACTTGGAGACGCTCCAGTGAACCATCTTTCACCAACCTTTGGATCCTCTTTGGATTTATATGACCTAATCTTAGATGCCAAAGAAGTGTTTCGTTCACTCTTTCTTTTGTCAGAAATAGTTGATGTGTTATAGGATGCATTTCGTGAGTGGTGTGCACAGTTAATTGTATAGAGATTTTCCATCAATGTCCCATAACAGATACAATCATCATTTCAAAAAATGATGTCATTCTTATTAGAAGAAGCTTAGTGTCCTTTAATCGAATTTTAGAAACTGAAAGTGAATTCTTTCTAAAATTGGGAACATAAGGATAATCTCAAAAAAAACTTTATCTTCAAAAGATAGGTGCACTTCTCCCACTGCTTTAACTACTACTCATGTAGCATTGCAATATCTGCTACTTGCGTAGTATTGCAATAAACGTTACTATCGTAGCATTGCAATATCTGCCACTTACGTAGCATTGCAATGACTTCTACTTTCGTAACGTCGCCCAGTGTGATGAGGATCTCACTCCCACCGGATCATTTTGAAACCGTGAAGCCAACATGATTAGTGGATCTCGTATCAACCACCCACGAATGAGAAGTATACGCCGCTAAACAAGTTTCAATAACTAGTGCGTGAGGATTACCTTTATTTCCTTTCCTTTTGGGATTGGAATAGGCTGACCTCCAATGTCCTTTCTCCCCGCAATTAAAACATATTCCTTTTGGTTCTTTCTTGACACCCAACCAGCTAACCGTTTTTTTTTTTCTCACTTTTTCTTAGTGATGAGTTTGTTTTTTGGTTCGACCACTTTCCTTTTCTTGAGACTTGCCTTCCAATCGCCTAGATCTCGAGAAAAGACTTTTGGTCACCAATGCTTAAATCTTTTCTTTCCTAAATGCTTCTCCACTTTCTCCAAGGCTTTTGTAGATTATCCATAGTAAACATGTGATCACTCATAACAAAACCACAAAGAAAATCCATCGAAGCTCCTTGGCGAGTAAGCAAGCAAAATTGATTTGGGCCTCATCACAATACTTAGTTCCGAGATAAGCCCTTTTTAGAAAATGGTGTTTGACTCGAGAACATGCTCCCTTACTGAGTTTCCCTCAAACCATTTTCAATTTAGCCACATTGTCGATTTTAAACCCGATCGATCATGCGGTCTTTTGTTGAAAACATTTCTTCAAGACTTTGCATAATTTCCGGCCGGACTCAACACCTTCATGAATATGTTTCAAATCATCGATGGTGAAGTCAAGATTACACGTTTCATGGGTTCATTGGCTCGCTCCCAAATATTATACTCATGTCTTGCCGCGATCCGATTGATTCATCAAGGTGGTTTACGTGGCTTGGGTACATCAAGAATCAATAATGTTTTTTGTCTTGCGGGTAGGACAAAGTTCATATTTCGTTTCAAACATTATAGTTTTCTCCAATTAATTGGTGTTCTTTGAGTGTATATAACAATGGATTTAAAGGTTGTGACATGATGGTAAAATAAATAATAATATGCATAAGCACAAATATATCACAAGGTTTGATCACATGCATCATATTAAAATCTCAAAAAAATATGAACATGCATCACCCAACATAAAAAAAATTTAAATAAGCCCGCGTTGGGTCATTGGGTCATTATTTAAACACAATTCTTAAATCACTCGTTACAAACAAGAACAATTACAAACCTTTAATATCAAGATTAATAGTTGGCTAACCACAATCATCCGCTGGACCATTTGGTCAATATAAAATTGGAGGGGACATATAAATCGCCGATTTTATACCTAAGTAATAACCATGATTAAAGGTGAGGATTATTACCTTTTGAGCGAAGCCAGTTGGGAATCATTGGCTCCTGAAGGTGGCGTTTCGAGATGAAGTAAATTTGGAATTCATTAACGAGAGCTATCTTTTGAGATGTGTTTTTCAAGATCAAGTCAAGAAAAATCAAACCATAAATAAAATGGATAATTTTAATTCAATTTGTTTATCAAGGAATAAAATTTTGCTTTGATTTATTTGTGCTATCTTAAACATTTTATTTAATTTTGTTTAAATGTGTTTGCATGAGGGTCGCCTAAATGGAAAAATCTCACATTTCAAAATTACTAAATATGTTTAAACAATAATTGACAATTTTATTCCTGGATAATAAAATAAATTAATTTTGAATTCCATGATTTATTTATTTGTGAATTTTTGGAGAATTTTCTTTTCAGGACGGTCAAAAAAGATTTCTTTCACATGAATGAATTCCAAACGGATGATTGTGGGTTATTACTAAATGGCATTTATGACCTCCCAACGAGGCTCGCTCAAAGTTTAAATAATAATCCTCAGATTTAATCATGGTTATTACTTAGGTATAAAATTGATATGCATATATTTTCAAGTCCCTTAATTTTATATTGGTCAAGGGAGCCAACTATTAACTGATATTAAAGGTTTGTAATCGTTTGTTTGTAACTGTTTGAATGTGTTTAAATAATGACCCACCCAACGGGCTTATTTAAACTGCTTTTGAGATTTTAATATGATGCATGTGATCGAATCTTGTGATATACTTGTGCTTTTGCATATAGTTATTTATTTCACAAGATGTCGTTACCTTTTTAATCCATAATCGTTATTATATTTTAAAGTCAATACAATATGTATGGAAACTATATTGATTGAAAATGAAAATTATAATTGTCCTAACGCATTAAAAAAGCACATGTGATTTTTTGACACACCAAAATCGATGAGCCAACCGACGAAGTCAAAACACGGGGGACTCTGCCAGATCACCCATGAGAGATGTCGTATTTGAAAATGGTGGAGGGCAAACCCGTAAGGATTACCTCCTCAAAATAGATGGCACATCCGAACAAACTTGAGATTCCGAAAGTGCAGATTATGATCCGAGACTCGATGAATTTGGTACTTCACTGGGTCCAAAAAGTTTTTGAGCATTTTGGCCTCGCTACTAATTTGTTGCAAGCTTTTGGTCTCGGCAGAGATGTTGATAAGGCACCAAAACTCAAGCTTTGACCGCAAGTGGTCCGTCTTCATCTTCTAGGCTAAGGGAGGCAAGATAAAGAAGAGGACCAAAGGCCATAAGAAATAAAACTCAACTGTTGCCAAGGGCAATTGTAAGATGAGGAATGCTTATTGTGTTAAGGAAAATCCAAAGAGGAAGTGCTTAAGCTGCGGTGAGAGAGGACAATGGAGGTTTTGCCTGTTCCAACCCCAAAAGGGACGGAAAGAAAGGTAATTCTCACGACTAGTTGTTGAAACTTGTTTAGCGGGCGATACTTCTCATTCGTGGGTGGTTGATACGAGATCCACTAATCATATTGGCTTCACGGTTTCAAAATGATCCAAGAACTTAGTGGGAGTGAGATCCTCATCATTAATCGGGCGACGCTATTTAAAAGTAGAAGTCATTGCAATGCTACGTAGGTGGCGAGATATTGCAATGCTACGATAGTAACGATTATTGCAATACTTTACGCAAGTAGCGACATTGCAATGCTACATGAGTAGTAGTTAAAGCAAAGGGGGAGAAGTGCACGATCTTTTGAAGATAAAGTTTTTTTTGAGATTATCCTTATGTTCCCAATTTTAGAAAGAATTCACTTTCAGTTTCTAAAATTCAATTAAAGGACACTAAGTTTCTTCTAATAAGAATGACATCAATTTTTGAAATGATGAGTGTATCTGTTACATGACATTGATGGAAAATCTCTATATAATTAATCGTGCACACCACTCACAAAAATGCATCCTATAACACATCAACTATTTTCGACAAAAAGAAAGAGTGAATAAACACTTTTTGGCATCTAAGATTAGGGTCATATAAATCCAAAGAGGATCCAAAGGTTGGTGAAAGATGGTTCACTGGAGCGTCTCCAAGTTGAACAAATTCCAACCTGCGAATCATGTTTGGAGGGTAAAATGACCAAGAGGGCAATTGAAGCCAAGGGGAATAGAGCCAAAGAAGTGTTAGAGATCATTCACACAGATGTATGTGGTCCAATGTCAACCAAAGCAAGAGGAGGTTATGAGTATTTTTATTGATGATTACTCAAGGTACGGTTAATTTTACTTATGAAGCATAAATCTGAGACCTTTGAGAAATTCAAAGAATTTAAGGCTCAAATAGAGAATCATAGGGAAAAACGTATCAAGTCTCTACGATCTGATCGTGGAGGCGAATACCTCAGCGATGAGTTTTTGAACTACTTATCTGATGAAGGGATTGTATCCCAACCACAAGACCGGAACCCTCAACAAAACGGGGTTGCAGAGCGAAGAAACAGAACTCTTTTGGAAATGGTTAGATCAATGATGAGTTATGCGGATCTTCCAAAGTCGTTCTGGGGTCATACCTTGGAAACAACGACTTATTCTGACCTTGGTGCTATCCAAATCGGTTCCCAAAAACTCCCAAAGAATTGTGGACTGGGTGCAAGCCTAGTATGATACACATGAGAATTTGGGGGTGTCCGGCCTACGTGTTGGACAAGGAAGCTGGTAAATTGGATCCTCGATCAAAATTAAGGTTGTTTATAGGATACCCCGAGGGAACAAAAGGGTGTATGTTCTATAGTCCCGAAGATCAAAAAGGTGGTCATCAAGACCCACTTTAGATTTTTGGAAGAAGGCTATATGAACCAAAGAAAACCCGTATGAGATTACCTTTAAATGAGCTTAGAGGGCAAACCTCGGTGCTACAAATGCAGATTTAGATGATATACCAAACGATATGCTTTTCACAACCGGAGCTTGCGCAGAGGGGGAGGGTTGTTAGATAGCCCGAGAGATTCATGGGAATAGGAGAGTCCTCGGACTTGATTCCCGGACAAGACGAATCAGACACATGGATATATGACGAGGCACTCCAAGATAAGGATGCAGATTATTGGCAAACAACAATGAAAGCCGAAATGGGTTCTATGTTTCATGATAGAGTGTGGGAGCTAGTCGAACCACTTAATGGGGTCAAACCCATTGGATGCAAGTGGGTATATAAGAGGAAAAGAGGACCGGACGGGAAGGTTGAAACCTTTAAAGCAAGACTAGTCGCGAAAGGTTATACTCAGAAAGAAGGGATCGATTATGAGGAAACTTTTTCGTCCGTAGCCATGCTTAAGTCCATCCGTATTCTCTTATCGATTGCTGCGCATTTCGACTTTGAAATCTGGCAAATGAATGTCAAGACAGCTTTCCTTAACAGAAGTCTTGATAAAGAGATCTATATGCAACAATCCCAAGTTTTCATTGAAACAGGCCAAGAACACCTAGTTTGTAAGCTCAAGAGGTCCATTTACGGACTCAAACATGCATCCAGAGCTTGGAACCAATGTTTTGATCATGTAATAAAGTCTTATGGGTTTGATCAAAACGAGTTTGAAAGTTGTGTGTATAAAAAGCGGTTTGAATCGCAGATTGGTATTCTTAGTACTTTACGTAGATAACACTGTGATCATCGGGAACGATGTGAAGGTGTGATCAGACGTAAGGGCATGTTATTCAAAACAGTTTGATATGAAAGACTTAGGGAAAGATGGACACATCTTTGGGATCAAGATAACTCGAGATCGCCGGAAAAGGATGATCGGGTTATCGCAAGTTTCATACATAGACACTGATTTTGAAACGATTCAGCATGCAAGATTCCAAGAAAGGATTCGTACCTTTCAGACTTGGAATCCATCTATACAAGAAAATATTCCCTAAGATGAATAAGGAGATAGATGACATGAAAGGTATTCTTGTGCTTCCTACCGCCGGAAACCTTATGTATGCATTTGTATGTAACGAGACCAGATATATCCAAGCGGTCAGAGGCATGGTGGCAAGATATCAAAGTAACCCAGTGAAAGAGCATCGACTACGCTTAAAAACATTTCAAGTGTCTGAAAAGAACTCGGGATAGAATGTTGATTTATCAGTCAGATACTCCATTCCAATCGGCTACACGAACTCGGATTTCCAATCAGATTTAGATTCCAGAAATTATCTGCCTCAGTTAGTGTGTTTCCATTTGGGAAGTGTAGCCATCAAATGGACGAGTTTGAAGCAGAAATGCATCACTGAATCAACCATGGAAGTTGGTAAGTAGTCGCCAGAAGCAAAGTTGAAAGTACCGATTGGGCTCTAGATCTTCTTAGTGGACTTGGATGGTGTTTCAATTTGTCTAGCAATATCCGCTAGGGCGCTTAAAATTCAAGAGAACCAATAGTCCACGAGTCAAACAAGCACACTAAAGGAAAGACATCTTATATGAGAAATCGTTAAGAGAGGAGATATAGATGTGGCAAAGATAGCGTCTGAGGATAGCCTAGCAGATCCATTCACAAAGCGTCTGCCTCTGAATATATTCGAGAGACATGTGAGTGGAATGGGTGTCAAGACCGTTGCCAATTTGCTTTGAGTATAAGTGGGAGAAATTATTAGGTTCGTGTAGGTGACATTAGATGTCACGGACTACGCGAGAAATGTTGTAGTATACTTAAAAGCAGACTTTGACTATAAGTGGGAGATTGTTGGGATTATACTGAAAAGTATGCTTTTTACTTTGTATAATCGAAATGAATTTTCAGACTTATTTCTTTGAAATAAATTGTTTATCACCGATGCTTTAAATATGATTGAATGTTACATATATTTCTTGATAACTGTTTCAATAATTTGTACGTGTTACATTGTAGTTAATTTAGTGATACCAGATCACAGAAGATTAAATTAACAGTCCCTTGTAACTAAAAGTACGCCATTCACGACCTAGATGGAAATGAACAACCCATCGCGAAAGGTTGAGGTGTAAGGCTCAGATTGGGTTGTCTTGACCAAGAGATTACACTAGTGCATGACTGATGCACTGAATAGGACCTACAGGAGGATAAATTCTTCAGAACTGAACATGGAAGAATTAGACCTCAGTGGTTCGTTATTTCTTAACCTTCGTCCCTTAAATAGGATCACGTGGGATTGGTAACTATTGCTTTGACTTATCATGGGTAGCGAATGAATGAGATTCAATACTTTTTATCTTGGGCAATATTATTAGTCACATGTGATTGCTAAGATTTAATACGAAGAATCGTGTGCAAGTACGCTTGTGTGATTTGCCCCCTTGGGAGGTTCATAAACTTTATCATACCAAATCTTGCAAGTGGAATTAGTTTCCGGTATGGATAATAATGTTGAACCATTCCTTGACCAAGGATAAAAGATATTAATTAATTAGAAAGCTATTTCAGTATGGTACAGTGCTGTCTTCCTCTTTTTTACTTTTGTCTCCAGTTAAAGGTAGACACCTTCAACGACTCTTTTGGTTACAATCTCTGAGTTGATATAACCTTAACAACACTTTGTCTTAGTTCCTTTTATCTGCATTGAATGTCTTGGGCAATATCTATTCTTCTGAGTAATCACGTTTTCTTCAGTATTGTATCCTTCAGATAGATATTTTCAGTGCCTCAGAACATTCAGGTTTATACTGAGCATTCAGTACATTACTGAGTCTTCAGTAATTACTGTGCCTTCAGTATTCTTGATCTTCAGTTCTTCAGTCTTCTATCTTCTGCGTCTTCAGAGTCTTCTGAGTCTTCAGAGTCTTTTGAGTCTTCTGAGTCTTCAGCGTCTTCTGAGTCTTCACATGTATACTGACTGATATACTGAGTCTTCATGCTGAGTCTTCAGTTCCTCAGTTTCATACTGAGTCTTCAGTATCTCAGTTTCACACTGAGTCTTCAGATTCTCAGTTTCTTCACTGAGTCTTCAGATTCTAAGTTTCTCACTGAGTCTTCAGATTCTTAGTTTCTCACTGAGTCTTCAGATTCTCAGTTTTTCACTGAGTCTTCAGAAACTTTAGTTTCATACTGAAACTTCAGAAACTTCAGTTTCATACTGAAACTTCAGTTTCCTCAGAAACTTACTGAGTTCTTCCGAATCTTCAGATCCTCTATACATTTTGCACATAACATCCTGAATACTCTAAAACTGAATCCTGACTCAACTATCAAGATTATTCTGAACATGTCATACTCAGGGTTTTGGGATCTAATCAAAATCATATCTTTATTAAATTCATCTCCCAACAATTTCCCCCTTTTTGATGATGCCAAAACCTATCTTGTTACATACATAACCTATACTCAGGTTCAGTTTATCCTATTACAAGACTGGTTTTATTTTCAACAAATTCCCTTTTAAATAATGAGTCTCCCAACAATTTCCATACAGAGAATCTTACAACAATTTCTTCAGTAATGAATCTCTCAAAGGATTCATCACCAAATACTTAATTTCTAAATCAATTTCCCCCATATTAAAACAATTAATTCAGAGACATCATTCAGGCATATCAAAAGTAAAAGACATGTAAATAAGATAATGAGATATTATCTTTTGAGCATAAATGATAAATCTTCATTGATGATGATTTTTGAGTTTACAGCTTACAATGAGTTTATCAAAAGCAAAAAATAAAAAACAAAAAGATAGAAAAATTACAAGTGTCTTCAGGTAAGTCTTCAGTCTTCAGATTTGGCTCTTCAGTCTTCAGATTTGGCTTTTCAGTCTTCTGCTCTTCAGTTTGCATCTTCTTCAACTTCATCAGCGGGCACCTCCAGGTTGAACATTCCGAAATACCTCTTCTTCAGTGCATCTCTTTCCTTAATGATATCCGAATTGTTTCCTGTCAAACCCAACTGAGCAGCATATTGAGCAATTTCTTGAGTAATGGCTTTCTTATTCACCAGTCCACTATCAAGTCTTGGAGGAGGGTAGGTATATGGACCGGGGGCTACTATCTGCACCTTTCCTTCATCCGCAAGGTTCATCCAGCTTTGGAGATATTTAGGATAGAAGGTTAGGAGATATTCAGTGAATGCTTCATTTTGATCTGAGCTTTCCCCTCTCCATTCCCCGAGCACATCATAGTAGAACCAGAAGATTCTCTTGACCTCTTCCCAACAATCGTTGAATTTGATACGCATCCATTTATCAATGTGTGGCCATTTCAGTGCTTTTGATGTCCCTCTCCTTTTGCTCGCAAACTTTTTGAATCCACTCCTTCGCTTCTGCTCTTCTTCTAATTTCTTCCTGATCACAGGCACGCCTGAGACCGAAGCAGCAGTTTTCTTTGCTTGTTCTATCTGGAGTGTCTTCAGAGCATTCTTTGTGTTGAAGACTTTTCTCTGAGGCTGACCTGCAGACTCTTCTAAATCTTCAATCAGCTTTCTTTGAACTGGCTTAGAAGCCTTAGCACACTTGCTCTCAGGTTCAACAATGCCCAAGGCTTTCCTCTTCATAGGCAATTCAGCAGCAGCCTGGCTTGTTCCAACCTTAGCTCTATCACTCAGTTTCTCTCTTGCAACTTCAAGCATGGTTTCCTCAGAAACCTGAGTGTAGATCGGCTTCTCCACCTCACTGAACTTCAGCTTCTCAGTAGCATCGACTTCCTTCAAGGATTCAGATAGAATATTCTTTTCAGCTTCCTTTTACGCCTTTTTCTCCAAAGTACGTGCCAATAACTTCCTGAGGTCTTCACCTGGCCTTTCCCCCTTCTTGGCACCGTAATTTGGAAGAAGTCTGGAGAGTGCTGTGTCCATGGTATTGCTCTTTGCTTACACAGTGCACCTCTCCTGCTAACTGATCCTGTTCATCTTCTAGCCTTCTGAGGTGGTTCTTTGCCACAAAAAATTCTTCAGAAAGATGGGCAAACTGGCCAGACAGAGCATCTTTAAACATCTCTGTCATCTTGGTCATGAGCATTGAGCTCATTTCCTCAACAGCAGACTTGATCAGTACTTCGTTCTTCTCTGCCAATTTCACCTCTAGAAACTCAGTTCTCTCCTGGTGCTTCTGTTTAAGTTCAGCACTCAGCTCAGCCTTGACTCCCTCCAGCTTCTCATTCAGCTTGTCTTCCATGGAGGTCATCTTTGAGGTCAGAGTCTTTTGAATTTGCACCAGTTCTGAAGATGAACTCAGATTCTCCATCTTCTGAGCTTGGTTGGCCAATTTTTCTTCTATCTGAGTGATTTTGTTCAGCATTGGCTCAACCTTATCAAGCTTCTCCATTAAGGGAGTGAGGTCGATCTCAGGAACATTTTGCACCTTCTGTGCTGATTGATCATTCTGAGGTTCAGACACAACCTGAGGGTTGGTCTGCACCTGAGCATCAGCTTCATCCTGAGCTCCAGTCTCCATCTGAGCCTCAGTCTGTATATCAGACAATTCAGAGTTAAAGATAGTAACTTCAGTAACTTTGACATAATTGTGAATAGTGCCAAAAGGTACCTGAAGAGTGCTAGCTTCGGTCTGAGGTTGAATGATTTCAGGTTGATCAGCACAAGAAGTTTCCTTCTCCATCTGAGACTGATCCTTAGCATCTCCCTGTTGGTCCCCATCTTGAGATTTGTCTCTGCTGCTAGGGGCACCAACTTCAGTAGCTCTCCTCTCAGCTATCTTCTTCTGAACTAGCTCATCAAAATCGGAAATTTTCATCCTGAGCTTTGTCTTTCTGAATCCTGAGAACTCAGTCAGGATAGCTGTCTCCTCATTCCACCGGTCTTCCTCCGAATGCAAAGAATGTTAAGCATCTCAGGAAGAGTCCGATTGAGGATGAAAAACCGTCGACCTTAATCAAGAAGATATCTTGCAGATCGAGGTATGAATTTGAGCTTAGGGTAGCGGTCAAG
Organism: Stenogyne calaminthoides; assembly: GCA_037126765.1. Taxonomy (NCBI): domain Eukaryota; kingdom Viridiplantae; phylum Streptophyta; class Magnoliopsida; order Lamiales; family Lamiaceae; genus Stenogyne; species Stenogyne calaminthoides. The sequence goes on along the minus strand of JBBCBC010000010.1, from coordinate 19,652,135 downwards.
GATGAACCGTTCCCCCTTGCTCCTCCTTTCGGTTTCTTGACCGCCCTTCTTCAATCTCGAAATTTATCATCGTGTTCGGTCGAAGCATCAGCTGAAGGATCAAGAAGTAGATCACTCAGGAGCTCATCGATACTAAGTCGCTCCCCGAGTCTCAAGAGCATTTGAATCTTTGTGCAATCAGTCCTCAACAGCATCTGAGTGGGTTCTGGGGCCTGAGCTGGCATGATCTCAGATTGACTCTGAGTTGGTTCTGCTATCTGAGCCGGCACATCTACGGTAGGAATCTCTGAGGTCTGAGCTCCTTTAAAAATTTCCTGAGAAATTTTATCTGAACTAAGCGATGTCTCAAGCACCTCAGAGAAGACCTGCTCCTCAGTCTGGTCCTGTGCCTTAGAGATAACCTGAGCTAAGACTTCCAATGGCGATTTCTGAGCGGTTTGGCTCTCAGGTTGAATCTCTTCAGAATCACTGCCATCATCATCGGTGAGAACCACCATTCTTTTGCGCTTGGGGGCGAGGGTTTTCTTCTTTAATTTCTCACCCTGCTCCTTCTTGGCTTCCAACAACACCATCCCCCTGGCTTGTTGGCCTTCTTCAGCAGCCTTCATTGGTGATTCCACTTTCTTCTCTTTCTTCCCCCTGATGGCCTGCTTCTTCACAGCAATGGGCTTGAAAAGCACCTTGGACTTAGGGAATGAGGTCGAATTGGCGAAGATGTCCTCCTCCTCTCTTCACATCTCCAAAATAAATGTTATTTTGGTGGCATGGTGGATCTTGCCTTTGATCGAGATAGCCCCGTCAACCCTCTTTATGACCTTGGCTTGCTCACTCACCATCTGAATCAAGAATCTGAGCCAGTTGAAGTCAGTGGTAGGTGAAGCCTAGATCGCCGCCATTAATCGGAGCTTCGGGGTACTAATATGCTCAAAACTTCCCGAATGACTCATGATGCATTTTCTCACAATATCCAACAAAACTCTATATTGCGGCTTCAAATGCCTCTTATGCAGTGTAGCCTCAAATTTTACAGGATTCTCAGCAATCCTATCTAAGTACTCCTGCTCTCTACCCAACATAAACACAGCAAGATCCTCTCCTCTATCACAAAGCTCAAAAACATCGTTTAAATTCTTCAGAATTATATACAATTCCCTTTCAAAATCGATGTATTTAGACGAGTGTTCTAAATGTGATACAGTAATCTGGGAATTTATACCATCCTCTTCATTTATCTTCAGATTACAGATGAACTCGATTACCTCTTTCGCGTATTCTTGGTCCGGTCGGTTTGCGACAAGATTGGTGAACTTGGCCAAACGAATCATATGTAGAGCTTCCTCTTCTGGTTTAGAGTTGGTTGTGCTATCGAGCGAGACAACGAACTCGTACCAAGGTTTATTAGTTTCGGCCAAACATTCGTAGATAGATAGAACCATTTTGAAGGATTTTAGAGAGAATAGGGTTTTTGGAAAGATGAAGCTTTCTGGGCAAAAGGTTTTAATTTTGCAGAGGAAATTTGGGAACGAAGGGTTTGATAAAATTTGGCTTGAATGGCTTTCAAAGGATTAAATAGCTTTGAGATCGTGGGAAATCGTACCGGTTAGGTGAAAAGCAACGGTTAAGATTAATCCTCGATTAATCGGGTATGTGAAAGGTCGATCCCCGAAAAGTAAGCCGCCAAATTAACCTCATTGGTGATTAAATGTAACAGAGCATTTAATGACTGTTGACCTTCTTCGAAATTTCAAAGATCCAGCCCAAAAACATTCCTCAGGTGTTTTGTATTTATTGCGAATGATTACTGAGTTTCACTTAAGCAATAAATGAGTCGCATGAGTCATTACTTCTTCAGACTAATTTCCCTCTATCAGTCTTACTGAGTATTGACCTTGATAAAATGTCAGTATGATCTTGAGCATCTTGAATGGGTTCAAGATCTTTCTTGAAATCTTGACCTTCAGTAAAACTTAGTTTCCTGAGACTCAGTTCAATATTTCCATTTTATCCTGAGCTTCTCAGTAGAATTCTGAGAAAACTTCATGTATCTGAAAACCTTCAATTTTTCAGATTTTACTCTATACACCTGGATCCAACATCCCTAATTCAACTGATAGTTCCTGAAATCTTGATTCAGCCAAAGGTTTAGTCAAGATATCAGCTCTCTGCTTATCAGTATGAATTTTCTCCATCCTTATGTCCTTCTTCTCGACATGATCTCTGATGAAGTGATGTCTGATATCCACATGCTTGCATCTGGTGTGCAATACCGGATTTTGTGAAATAGCAATGGCACTATTATTGTCACAAAATATTGGAACTTCATTGGCTACAACTTTATAATCCCTTAATTGTTGTCGGAGCCAAAGAATTCGAAAGCACAAATGACTTCGCGACCATGTATTCAAACCCTTAATCTTTGGTTGCTGCTACCGAGCATTGCTTTTTTGAAAACCAAGATATCACTTACTTCCAAGAAATTGACTAGTTCTCGTAGTGGACTTCCGTCAATTCTCAACCTCCATAATCGATCATCGAGTAACCAGTTAATTCAAGGTTATCATCAGCTGGATACCATAATCCACTATTCACTGTGCCCTTGAGATACTTCAGTATCTTTTTGGCATCCTCCATGTGACTAGCCTTAGGATTAGCTTGGTATCTTGCACATATCCCAACAAAGAAATGTTATATCCGCCTACTTGTCGTGAGATAGAGCAATGATCCAATGATTCCTCTATAATCAAGATGACTCATCGATTTACCTTGTAATCGGGATCCATCTTGTAGTTAGTATTCATGGGAATCCTAAGCGCATTGCAATTCATACACCATATTTGGCAATCGGATCTACGGTGTACTTTTTGCTCGTTGATGAAGATTCCTTCCTTTGATTGTTTCACTTGAAGACCTAGAAAGAAATTCATCTCCCCCATCATAGACATCTCAAATTTGCCTTTCATCAGTGTAGAAAACTTTTCACACAACTGATGATTTGGGGATCCAAAAATGATATCATCAACATATATCTGAACTAGTAAGATATCTTCCCCATCTTCTATCCCGAGCGAGTTCTATCAACAGATTCATTTGACAAAACCATGGTCAGTAAGAAACTGAGAAAGAGTATCATACCATGCTCTGGGTGCTTGCTTAAGACCATACAAGGCTTTTCTGAGCCTGTAAACTTGGTCATTCTGTTTGAAACCAGGAGGTTGTTCTACATAAACCTCTTCTTTAAGCACACCGTTCAGAAATGCACTTTTCACATCCATTTGATAGACTTGTGAACTCATTGTGGGCGCCATATGCAAGAAACAATCTGATGGCTTCTAGTCTTGCAACATGTGCAAAGGTTTCATCATAATCCAAGCCTTCTTCTTGGGAATAACCTTGTGCAACTAGCCTTGCCTTGTTTCTTACAATGTTGTTGTTTTCATCTCTTTTATTCTTAAATACCCACTTGGTTCCAATGACATTGTGCCTTTCAGGTCTATCCACTAGCTCCCATACTTCATTTCTTGAGAATTGATTCAGCTCATCTTGCATAGCAGTAATCCAATGAGAATCTTGTAGAGCTTCACAAATCTTAGTAGGCTCTTTCTCTGATAGGAAGCAGCAGAATAGTGCACTCTCACCATGGAACCTTCTTGTTTTGACACCATCAGTTAGATCACCCACAATCTGACTTGTAGGATTACTATCTAACCATCTTTTTCTAGATGTTTCCCCTTCAATAGTATCCTCAACATTTGAAATATTAGGTTCAGTTAATTCAGTAAACTCAGGGAACAACAGAAAAGGAGAAAGGGAATCATCTTCCTCAGGGGAAATTCCATTCAGAACATTGTCGAGACATTTGTCCCCCTTTGGTTGATAGATTGAATTTGCCTCATTTGTGACCTCATCTTCATTGGCATCACATACCGAGTCCGGCGGTGTCTGCATTCGGATTGGTCACCTTTGGTGTGTTGGCTTTCCGAGTCTCACCATCCGAAGAGTTCCATCTGAACTTCTTTATTTGAGTCCGAGTCACTACCCAATCATAGAATGTGACTAACTTCTTCTTTTTCGTGTTCAAATTGGATGATTTGTCATTCTTTTTTCGTGCTTAATCTGGTGATCCTCTTGGTGGGTTCTTAAGCATCATGTTCTGTTTCTTCGAACACAAGTAGATTCATCAAAAACAACATTAGGTGTTTCCTCCACAATAAGAGTCCCTGGTTGTAAACTCGAAAGCTTTTTTACTCGACTTCGTAATATCCTAAGAATATTCCTTCATCGCCTTTTTACTATCAAATGTTTTCAACTCGATCTTTACAATTATTGTGTATGAAACACTTGCAACCAAACATACTGAAAAGAAAGAAACAAGAGGCTTCCTTTCATTCCAAAACTCATAAGGCGTTTTTGCCTTGACTCTTTGTCAAGATGGATCTGTTTACGTGAGTAGCATGCAATATTCTGACTTGAGCCCAAAACCTTTTAGGAATATCGACCAGCTATCATAGTTCTTGCAGCTTCTTTAAGAGTCCTGTTCCTTCTTTCAGCAACACCATTTTGTTGAGGTGTCCTTGCAGCTGATGTTTCATGAGAAATTCCATTTGTTGCACAATAATCGATATAATATGATTTATAAATTCGGTTCCTTGTCGGATCGATTTTGACCACACTCGATTTTTCTCAATCTCGAGCCTTTTCGATGAATTCTGGCGACTTTATTCGAGTCTCTTTCTTACTGAGTAAGAATATGACCCAAGTATATCTTGAGTAGTCATCAACTACTACTAGTGTGTATTTCCTGCCATTGGTGCTCACTGGTGTTATAGGACCAAAAGATCCATATGCAACAACCGAAGTATTCTTTCAAAAGAGAAACATCTACTTTGCTTTTAAATGATGCTCTAATTTGTTTTTCCTTTTTGCACGCATCACAAATATGTTCCTTCTTGAACACTTCATTAGGCAACCCTCTCACAAGAGCTAATCTTGCAAGCTTATTCGTGGTTTTGAAATTGGTGATTCATTATTTTATGCCATAACCAACCTGGTATCTGTGGAACTTTTGCAACCAAACATGTATCTCTAGGAGTTGATCTCAATCGCCAAGATACACATTTCCTTTTCTAGTACCAGTCAGTAAAACTTTCTGTGAGATATCATCTTTCACATAACATAAGTTCTTAGAGAACTCAACATTAAAACCTTTATCACAGAATTGGCTTATTGAAAGCAAGTTATGCTTCAATCCAGATACATATGAAACACCATGGATATGGTCGAGTCGATTTCCAAAGTTCCATATCCTTGATCGTCCCTTGGAGTTATCTCCAAAAGTGATCTGAGGGCCTCTTTGTTCAACATAGTCACTGAGTATCTTCTTGAATCCTGTCATATGTCTTGAGCATCCACTGTCAAGATACCATACATCAGGGGCTTTTTCATCTATGCTCATCAATGCTATGTGATCTTTAATCAGCTCAGTGCCCTTGTTTTCCTCTTTAAAAACAGATCAATTCTTAGGTACCTAATTTGTGTAGGGTCCTACAAGGTTAGCTGTACCTTTTGGAATCCAAATCTGCCTGACAACTCTAATCACTTTAGAGTGGCTGATCAGTCTTCCATAAACATCAACATACACATTTACTACTCTGGGTGCCTTAGCAGTTTTCTGTGTATGAGTGCTAGCCTTAGCATGAACATGAGCCTTAGAGTTTTTCTTTGGTTCAGGCCTTTTGTTCATTTGCTTTGGCTTCTGTGCAGCTGGTCCGAATCTTTGTTGACTCGGGTTCAGGTAACCTTTACCCTTAGGCAAGTGGGGTTCAGGTTATGCATCTTTGAAATTTTGGTCTTTCAAGATATGAGGACTTGGTCTCTTGATTGAGAATGTCTCTCTTGAGTGTTTTCTTTGAAGATTCCTCTCGATGGTTCGATGTAGATCCTTTCAAAGTTTGCATTCTTACTTTGAGGCTTTGAAGTACTTGCCTGAAATTTTCCAACTGAGTGCTCAGGTTTTCTAGCCTTCACCTGAGGTTTGGGCTTTCCTACCTGATCATTCAGTTTTACTGAAACCATGGGTCCTTTTCCCTTGTCTACAACCTTGGGCATTTCTTCATTTTGAAGTGTGGGTGACACTGGTTTTACAAAGATTGTCTTCTTGCTACTTGATGCAGCATTCAGATGACCTTGTGAGGTTCCCCCTGGAATGTAACCCAATCCAGATTTTATAGTGGCAGATCTCTGGTAACTCTGAATTTCATCTATTACTTTAGATGCAGTATTCAATAGAGTTAACTTCTTCTGTGCACTATCCTCACAGTTCTGTAGAGTTTCATGCTTCTCAGAGAGGTCATTGAACTTAGTTCTGATCAGTTGAATCTCTTCAGTGGATTTCTCTAGCTTTTAGATTAGAACGATATCATCTTCTTTTCTTCGAGAGTTGTACTTTCGTAACATCTAGTTCATCAGTAGCTCCCATTAATTGAGAAGTGATTTCAGTATTGCTAGAGTCTTTCCATTTTAGTTTTTCAGCTTTCAGTTCTTTATTCTGCTCTTGAGTTTCATTTAGCAGTTCTTGTAAAACAGCATAGTCCTTCATTAGACTCTCAAAAGAATCCATCAGGTCAAAATGACTGTTTACAGTTGAACTTGACAACTCTTGTGCTAGTGTAGGAGCAACAACAGAGAAAGAAAAGTTTACCTCCTCAATGGCCATCAGACATATGTCATCACTTTCAGTGTCTGAGAATATTTCATCTGAAGAGCTAGATCCCTCCTCAGAATGTTCTTCTTCTGCAACCATGGCCTTTTTGCTAGAGAACTTCTTGTCTCTTTTAGCTTGCCTTTCTCTTCTCTCCTTAGCACTCAGATCTGGAAAATCATACTGGAAGTGACCTTTCTTTTGGCAATTATAGCATCTGTTGGCATCATCATCCGGATCATTTTCTTCTTTGGACTTGGAGTCCTTCCTTTTGGATGAAGATCCCTCAGCTTTCAGGTCCTTCTTCTTCTCAGTTGATCTATCCTCAGGTTTCTTCTGGTACCTGTGGTTCCTGTAATAGTTTTTATATTTTCCAAATCTACTATTAAGTCTTTCAAACCTCCTTGCCATCAGTACTAGCTTTTCCTCAAGCTCATCCTGATTTTGGCATGGGAGTTCTCAGACTCTCTAGTTTTACAGGTTTTATCTTTGGCTTTAAAAGCCACATTCTTACTAGATGATGAATCATCTTTGCTGTCAGCCTTTTTAGATTTCTTATCAATTACAAACTCATAGGCTTGTCAGCATTGAATTAATATTTTTGGTGTTTTCAATCACCACTTCATGTATATCCCATTTCTTAGAAAGACCTCTAAGAATTTTCAATGCAACTTCTCTCTGTGGATATTTCTTTCCAAGTGCATTTAGATCATTCATAATGCTAGTGAATCTGACTTCCAATTTGTCAATAGATTCACCTTCTTCCATTTCAAAACTATCAAACTTTCCAATTGCAACTGAAAGTTTGTTTTCCTTGATATGATTTGTGCCTTGGCACATTACAGCTAGTGTATCCCAAATTTCTTTTGCAGTATTGCAGTGAGAAATCATTCCCATCACACCATCATCAATGGTACTGTATAGTGTGTCTTTAGCAATATAGTCTAGATTGACTAACTTCCTCTCTTCAGGAGTCAGTTGGTCATCAGACTTAGGAAATTCTGCTCTAGGATCATTTCTCTCATTTTCTGTTCCTCTGGGATTCACCACAGTAAATTGGAATGGTCCTTCAGAGACCACTCTCCACATACGTTCATGTTTGGAATACAGATGAGCCTGCATTCTCAATCTCCATAGATCATAGTTCTCCACTGAGAACATGGGAAGTTTCTTAGAAGACATTTTATCTGAATCTTTTAAGAATTCAGCAAATAAGATCAGTTCAGATAAACCACAAGTATTTTTAGAAAATAAAACTTTGGTCAACAAAGCAGGTGGTCAAGTTGAACCACTGCTCTGATACCACTTGTTGGTCCCGGTGCAAATGAGTCTTACACGTGTATGGGGGGGGAATACACGTGTTCAGTGTTTTTAAAACTTTTTCTTACTGAGGTCAGCTTGGGTCAGGTTGTCCTGATGATTTGGTCCTGAGAAGCACAAATCGCTCTGAGTCAAAGTCTACTGAGACAGTGATCCTGAGCTGCTTTCAGAAACCTCAGATAATCCCAACTGAGTCCTGAGTTTCAGAGATCCTGAGTTGCTTGGATCAGATAACTAACTTACTGAGTAAGTTCAGTTTGGTAACTATCTGTTCTAGTTACTCAGATGTGCGGAATGGTTGGCCCTTAGTTTATACTCGTTTTAAAGCTTTGCTGAAAACCTTCCTTTGAATGGAATAGTGATTAGGCTGTGATTCAGTTATGCAACTTCAGTGGATTGATTCCAACTGAATATCAGTGAAAAGTATGCTTTCAGATTTAAGTCAATGCAACAGTTAAGCACAGATAAAGAAAGCAATAAACAACACAGCAATTTATAGTGGTTCAGAGACTCAAGCTCCTACGTCCACTCTCTCTGATCCTCAGAGAAATTCACTAATCACTTCCTGAGCTTTCTGACTACCTCGCGTAGTTTACTTACTCAACTCGGCCCTAAGCTTTCTGACTACTCCACGTAGTTTACTTACTCAACTCGACCTTGAGCTTTCTGACTACCTCCGTAGTTTACTTACTCAAACACAAACAAGCTTTCTGACTACCTCTGTAGCTTACTAACTTCACCTCTAGAGCTTTCTGACTACTCCGCGCAATTTACTTACTCTTTACAACTCTTCTCACCAACAATCACACTCAAACTACCTTCTAAAGGGTTTGGGGTTTCTTGGTTGGTTCCAACTAGGATGAGATATCCTTTACAATGAAGTACAATGCAAAGGCTAGGATATCTCAACTAAGCTTTGGATATATCTTTATCAAGCTAGGCTTAGTATAGTGAGCTCTCTTCGAAATAAAGCACTTGGGAAATTCTTGGTTTTTCGAGTGCTTCAACTTGCAATAATAAGTTTGAGCTCTTGAGTTGCTTACAAATTTCCCGTAACCTTACAATGTAGAGGGTCACAAGTATTTATAGGCATACACCAAGGTCACTCTTGAAAAACTATCCGTTGGAGAGATAGCTCCGAGAGTTTCCTCTTAGGGTGTGTGAGGAACGGCTATATTTAGGGTTTGAGACTCCCTAACACGTTTTAGGCAATAGCCTTTCATGTAGCCGGTCTTCACTTTTTGCAGTCTGGAACTTCGTACTTCTGACATCTTTTTCAGCGACCTGTCACTGTCACTGTCAGTATGGTACAGTGTTGTCTTCCTCTTTTTGACTTTTGTCTCCAGTTAAAGGTAGACACCTTCAACGGTTCTTTTGGTTACAATCTCTGAGTTGATATAACCTTAACAACACTTTGTCTTAGTTCCTTTTATCTGCATTGAATGTCTTGGGCAATATCTATTCTTCCGAGTAATCGCGTTTTCTTCAGTATTGTATCCTGCAGATAGATATTTTCAGTGCCTCGAAACATTCAGGTTTATACTGAGCATTCAGTACATTACTGAGTCTTCAGTAATTATTGTGCCTTCAGTATTCTTGATCTTCAGTTCTTCAGTCTTCTGACTTCTGCGTCTTCAGAGTCTTCTGAGTTTTCAGCGTCTTCTGAGTCTTCAGCGTCTTCTGAGTCTTCAGCGTCTTCTGAGTCTTCAGAGTCTTCTGAGTCTTCACATGTATACTGACTGATATACTGAGTCTTCATGCTGAGTCTTCAGTTCCTCAGTTTCATACTGAGTCTTCAGTATCTCAGTTTCACACTGAGTCTTCAGATTCTCAGTTTCTTCACTGAGTCTTTAGATTCTCAGTTTCTCACTGAGTCTTCAGATTCTCAGTTTCTCACTGAGTCTTCAGATTCTCAGTTTTTCACTGAGTGTTCAGAAACTTTAGTTTCATACTGAAACTTCAGAAACTTCAGTTTCATACTGAAACTTCGGTTTCCTCAGAAACTTACTGAGTTCTTCAGAATCTTCAGATCCTATCCTGATCTATGTCTGCTGACTATACATTTTGCATATAACATCCTGAATACTCTAAAACTGAATCCTGACTCAACTATCAAGATTATTCTGAACATGTCATACTCATGGTTTTGGGATCTAATCAAAATCATATCTTTATTAAATTCATCTCCCAACACTATTGCTTTGACTTATCATGGGTAGCGAATCAATGAGATTCAATACTTTTTATCTTGGGCAATATTATTAGTCACATGTGATTGCTAAGATTTAATACGAAGAATCGTGTGCAAGTACGCTTGTTTGATTTGCCCCCTTGGGAGGTTCATAAGCTTTATCATACCAAATCTTGCAAGTGGAATTAGTTTCAGGTATGGATAATAATGTTGAACCGTTCCTCGACCAAGGATAAAAGATGTTAATTAATGGAAAGCTATTTCAGTGGCTTGAATTAATTAATGGGCTAGATAATCTTAAACATGGGAAATAATGACCGGGAGCCATATTGACTGTAATATGGGTTAAGATGGATAGTGCAATATTAATTATGTAGTGGGATTAATTAATATTTATGAGCTTGAATTATATTGTGGCTCAATATTAGATATTCAAGGTCCATTAGAAGGTCCAATCTTAATTCTCCTAAAGGCCCCCTGAGTAGCCCAACATATAGCCCAATAACTGAAAAAGGTGATTAAAATAAAATAAATATTGTTACTTATTTTTCCTAATATTTTCGAAATTTATGGATAAAATAGGGAGAAATATTTTCTTTGAATTTTGTTATGGAATGAAGATATGTATTCTTGGAATACAAGATTATCTCATTAAATTCAAGAAATCTCCCACTTGGTTATTCATGAGGATATTTCGAAATTTTTGAATATAATGGGCAAGGAAGATTTTCTTGATTTTCTTGAAAAGATATTATGGAAGATATGTATTTCTTGAAATACAAGAATATCTCATAAATTCAAGAAGATCCAAATCTTGGATTCTTGCATCATTTTTTTCGAAAATAATCCATATTAAGGAGGTGGAATTTTTGTGGAATATTTTAATTATGGGAAAAAGAATATAGGAGATATATTCAAGATTTCTTGGTGATCAAGAAAAGTCTTTTCCCAAATTGGTTTTCTACTGAAAAAATCGACCACTTCTCTCCTATAAATAGGGGATGATTCTTTCATTCTCAAGTACAATTCCATGTGCTGGAAAAATTAGCAAATCCACAAAGGTGGTGCAACAAAGTTTATTTTTTCCTTTTGTTAATTGTTCGACAAGTGTCCTTCCACCGGATAGTTGAGCAAGGGCTAAGGGAATACTTGGGAAGTCCTTTTGGTTAGTCCGTCCTGTTGGGAAATTTATAGTTTTGATGAAAGTTCCAAAAACACATGTAATAGGACCCGGTCGGACTGTTAAAATGATCGATGTTTATATTACACCGCTATAGGAGACCGGTTGATAATGATTGTATAGAACAACCGATGAAATAGATAGGTCACATATTGAGGGGAAACTCAATATGTATAGGTCGATCCGAAGACTCAAAGGACGGTGATATCCGGCGGGGCCGTAATGCAAGACAAGAATAGAAGATCGATCGTTTCGATCTTGTCGATATCTCGACTAAAAGTCATAAAGATCAAACTCAATACTCGAAGATCGGACGGAAGACCTACATCATCGAGTCCGCTAGTTGAAGCTAAGTCAACCGCACTTTGAAGACTCTATCGTGTAGATCGATCGATTCAGACCGATTAGGTCACCACCGGTGAAATCGATTTTTCACCTAATCATACGTCGATGATCCGAACAAGAAGAATGTCAAGCTTAGTTGGAAGAACAACAAAAAAAGTGAGTCTGCTATCCAATAAGAACAAGACACGTATGATCGGAGCCAACAATTGCGGGGATTTGATACTACCTCTCTCAGAACGGCTACAAAGTACAAATTCACGCTTTTGGCCATGCTGCTTCAAGCTTCGTCATCACATCAAGCTCTAAGTCTACCAAATATAGCACCGAAATTCAAATTGCTCTCCAACGGCTCTTTGATTTCAAGGTCTATATATATGGGATTACACTTTAGAGTGAAAACAACGGAAGCTTATTTGAACAATCAAGAAGCTCAAGCTAATATCGATTTCGCACAAGAACACGAAACAAGAAGATTAATTTTTATTAAGTGTTCATCCCATAAGTTCTTAGCATAGAAATCTTTTCATCTATTTTGTTAGGTCGCTTTTTATACTCAAAGAAAAGATTTCATAGTTGAACCAAAAACAATCTTACCCAAACCCCAAGTTAGGTTAAGTTGTTTAGCAAGATTTCAGATTAGGGTTTCTAGTTTCGATCTCAGGATCGGTTGAGTGTGAACTCCTTAAACATCTAGTTGGTGTACTGTGTTGGACTTACACATAAAACAAAGTCCAGTTGGTTAAGTAGGTGCCCCTTGTGATAGGGAAGAGTGGACGTAGGACTGGTTTGTCCGAACCACTATAAATCTTGTGTGCCTTTACCGCTTTGATTAACTGTTTACACAATCGCACACAACCTTTAAAGCGCATACATATTCAAGTTGAGATCGATTAGCACCAAGCTTCTGATCTGATCAAACCTGACACTTCAGTCAACTGATTAAAAGATTAACTTTGGAATCTGATTTATCAAAACTGGTTTTTCACGGGTAAAACTTAAGCTTCCGCACACATCAGTTAAACTGATAGTTACCGAACTGATCTGCCTTCAGGCGATCAGTAAGTTGGTTATCAGCCCAAACTGATTCACTCACACTCTGATCAAAGTTAACTCCGCCCTCACACACCGATTTGCACAAAAGTTTTTAAGTCTATTCACCCTCCCTCTAGACTTACGCCCTTCAAAACCCGTTTCGGGACCTACAAGTGGTATCGAGCGGTTGGTTCTCTGAACATCGACTCTGTGTATCATCGATTATTGTGGAAGAATCTTTGTGGTCAATCGAATCGATCTTGAAAAACCATTTTTAAAACTCATTCATTTTCCAAAATCACTTTCAAAGATGGATAACACCTCGGTATGTATCATGATCTCTTTGAAGTTCTCAATCGATGAGTATGCAGATTGGGCCATATATATGTCCAACCATCTAGGTTCGATAAAGCCGGCGAATGATGGAAGTCATCGAAAAGAGGACCCATCATCATTTATTACGACAACCCCGCAATGGAGGAGATCCGGACTTTTTGCACCGGAAGTCTTGTGCGAAAAAGCCCGGCCTTGATGGATGCAAGAGGAAAGAAAGTCGCACACTCTAGATATACTATTGCAAGGCATATTATCATGAAAACAATGGATAAGGTCACCAAGGAAAGATTAAATATCTCAAAATCTGAAAAGCAATGTGGGATACTCTATTTGAGATATGCGAGGAAATGAACAGATAAAAGACAAATCTACAAGTTTAACCGGTGAAGTTCAAAAATCAAGATGATCTTTGCCAAATAAAAAACCATCAACGAACTCGATGGAAGGATTACAATGTCTATAAACAAGCTTCGAGAACTTGGTAGAGAGATGTCTGATAAAGATATCAACTACAAAATCCTAAGGTCTCTCACCAAGAAATGGGACATGAAGGTCACGGTAATCAAGGATTGCCAAGACATTTCAAAGATGAAGCCAAGTAGCTTGTTCTTGAGCCTTAAAGCTCACGAGTTCGATATGATTGAAAGAGGACAAGCTGATGAAGATGAGGTGCCCGCTGAAGCCTCAACTTCAAAATCAGTTGCTTTTTAAGGCAACCAAAGAAGAGAGCGAAGGCCAACGAACTGTTGGGAATATAATGAGTCAGGCGTAACAGACGCTCGCTTAAGGGGAAGCTTGAGAAGTCTAATGTCCAACTTGGTAAGTATCGAAGATTTTATAAGGACTATCAACATACCTGGGGAGAGATAGGAGATCAGCCAACAGATCTCCAGAAAGAACCAGATCTGATGATCGGAGGGACCACAGAGATGAAAGGAAATGAGATAATCAGACTAAGGAAGGAAGAGATAACCAATCAGACAGAAGAAGCTCAGACTACTATCAGAAAGGGAAGTCACCTGATAGGTCATACAGACGGAGAGATTCACCGGAAGGAAAGGTTCGGTGGATCAAGGAGCGTGTTTCAACCGCGGGAGAAGCCAGTCACTATAGCGCAGATCGCCTGCACTGACGCCAAGAGAAAGGGAAGAAAAGAGGAAGTAAGAGAGCAACGTTATAGGGACGGAAGAGCCATGGTTGTCGATACGTCAGAATTGGACGATTCCTATCGCCCTCCGAGGACTCGATACTCCTCAGAGAAGACTTCGCCCGACGTTGATCTTTGTTGACTTCTATGAAAATGAAGATCGATATTCTCTTGAACGATGATGAAATCGGCCGATGGCGTGGAGGACCAACGAGGTAACCTCCAAACCCCGCTTTGTTCGCTTTACACTGTTATCATTAGCACACACCGGGAGATTGACCTGCAACTCTACTCTGAGCAATTGCTTGAGGATCTCTCCAATGCAGTAGACACTTATGCTTTAGTGGAAGCTGAAAATGATAAGCTGAGGACCAAAAATAATCAGCTTGCTAAAGAAAATGATCTCAGTAAAGCCTCTGAACTTAGATCAATTTGAAGCCGCTCGGAAACCGAGGAATTTAAAATTCTCGAAGTTAAAGCTTCTGATCAGGAGAAGCAGATCAAAGATCAGCTGGCAATTAACAAACAACAAGCTGATGATTTCAAAATTCTTCAAGCAAAATTTGATGAGCTATTCCGAATGCATGAAAGTCTGAAATCATCTGAGGATAATCTGCGTAAGAAAATAGAGGTTTTCACAAAATCATCTAAAACTGTTCAAGACATGAACACCTATTTTCGAACAACGATTAATAAGAAGGGACTTGGCTATGAGAACCCTTCCACATCCTCAAAAGCCCCGGCTGATTCATCTAAAAAAGGTGTAATCAGACGAGTTTCTGACAAAGATACACCAAAAGCCAAACATGTATCTAATAAAGGAAAAAAGACCGGTTGAAAGGTAAAGCGCAGTGCAACAACCGGAAGGAAGAAATGGACCCTAAGCGGTAAAGCATCGGTAGGAATCAGAAGAACCCGGTTCTTACGAAGAGACCTCAACTCGATCAACAGATCGAGAATCGAAAAAGACAACTGTGAAAAGGGAAGTCCAATCTGAGACCCAATCAAGGTCATTTGCCTAATAAGCATCGTCGCCGTAAACCCAAAAACCACTGCGTCTTGAAAAGATATGAATCTTTTGATGGTAGAAAATGTACCTACCCCTATAATCGTAAATCTAGGGTCGCCGCACTGTAACCACTTTGGATGAAAAGAAGACAAACAAAAAAGATAAATCACAAGTCTTCTAAGTCACCCAAGGTTCACACTAATAATCATACTAATCAGAAAGCATATAAAGAGACATATGATTATTTTGATAGGTATGGGAGACAAATCAGGCCTTCTGATCTAACTGATCACAATAGAAGTGCTCTGTTTGTATGGATCCCCAAAACTAATCCTAACCCCTCGGGACCCAATCCAAAAGGGTACCTAAAGCCCGATTTGGCTGCGCAGTTCGCGTGGGTCGGCCAACAAAAGGAGGTGTGCAAGCAACTATCTGGTACATCGATAGTGGATGCTCAAGGCACATGACTGGAAGCAAATATCTCCTCAGCTCTTACATAGAACAGAAAGGCCCGCGTGTACTCTTCGGTGATGATAACTTTGGTTATACCAAAGGGTTCGGAACATTAGAGAATGATGATGTACAAGTAACTAGAGTCTCGTATGTCGAAGGTCTGAAGCACAACCTATTATCGGTTTCACAATTCTGAGACAATGGATTCAGTGTTGAGTTCTCGACTGACCAATGCACTATCAAGAATCGAGCCACTCAATAGATTTTTGCTAATCGGTTCAAGGAAAGGGACAATTTAGGCGGTGATTGGAAGCAGTTGCCCAAGAAATGCATGCTCGATTGTCAAGAGTTCCAAAAGTAGCGGTGGCTCTGGCACAAAAGAATGAGCCATCTGAACTTTAAAACTCTTAATAAGATAGCAAGGATGTCTCTAGTGGAAGGACTTCCGAATGAAGTATTTTCAAAGGATCAGACATGTACTGCATGTCAAGAGAAAAACAGTCAAAGCTTCATTCAAGGGAATTCGGGACCCAAGATCAAATAGAATACTTGTTGCTTCATATGGATCTATTTGGACCAAGAACACGGTCGGTCTCAACGGACGAAAATATACATCGTAATCGTGGATGACTATTCCAAGTTTACTCGGGTTATATTCTTACATAAGAAGAATGAGGCGACAACGAAGATACCCGAGTCAAGCTAAAGAGATTACAAAATGAGAAGGGTGTCGAAGTAGTAAAAAATCGGATCGAGATAAAGGTATGTAATTTCGAACTCTTTTATTCTTGATTTTTGCTCTAAGTTTGGTATACAACATGAAACATCACCGCAAGGACGCCACAATGTAATGGAGTAGCGAGCGGAGGAAAGAACTCTCAAAGAAGTTCGCCAAGACGATGTTAGTGAACATGCAATACCAATCCGTTTTCGCGTATAATC
This sequence comes from Stenogyne calaminthoides, assembly GCA_037126765.1. NCBI lineage: Eukaryota > Viridiplantae > Streptophyta > Magnoliopsida > Lamiales > Lamiaceae > Stenogyne > Stenogyne calaminthoides. The sequence goes on along the minus strand of JBBCBC010000010.1, from coordinate 19,635,483 downwards.
AATCAACTTTGCATGTCATACTCAGAACAGATGTCTTCTGACTAAGGCTCACTACAAAACACCCTATGAACTGTGGAAGGACAGAAAACCTCGTGTCTCTTACTTCCATGTTTTTGGGTGTAAGTGTTTCATACACAACAATGGGAAGAGTCAGTTGAAGACTTTTGAGGCCAAGTCAGATGAGGGTATATTTTTAGGATATTCCTCATCTAGCAAGGCTTTCAGGGTTTACAACAGCATTTAACCCTACTTGTGGAAGAAACACCCCATGTAGTCTTTGGTGAAGCATCTTTCGAACAAGAGAAATCGCCTCGAGAACAAGATGTACACGATCAACAAGAACACGATGTTGGAAAATGGATCATTAACGATCAAGGAAAAAGAATCGAAATCAGAACAATATACATTCCAGATCTAGCTGATTCACCAGATCAATCAGATCCTAAGGTACGAACAACTGTCGATGAAGAAGCTGATACAGCTGAGACAGTATCAACTGAACCATCCGGTTCAGGGGGAACATCTGAAGTTCCCACGAACAGACATCAGCACATGATGAGTCCAACATCAGCTGAGACTTGTTCTTATCAAGTGGATCATAACTCAGCACCACTCCCAATCGCTAGTAATGAAATTTTATCAGAAACGGACGATGTTCTCCAAAAACCGATTTAAATCGAATGAGAAGGACTGGATAACCCGGTCATCCAACTGATCTGATAATCGGAGACCCATCTGATAAAGTTAAAACTAGACATCAGTTGGTGAAAGTGTCATGTATTTCTTTTTATCTGTCTATGAAGGAACCAACAACAATAGAGGAAGCTCTACAAGACGCCTTAAGTTGGATTCTAGCCATGCGGGGAGGAGCTGGAGCACCGAGAGAAATCAAGTTTGGGAACTAGTGGGACCACCAAGTCATCAAGACGTTATTGGCACGAAGTGGGTATTCAAGAACAAGAGAGATGAGAAAAACGTCATCACCAGAAATAAGGCAAGACTTGTTGCTAAGGGGTATTCACAATCAGAAGGAATTGATTATGATGAGACCTTTGCACCAGTCGCTCGCTTTAAAGCCATTAATTGTTTTCGCATATGCTTCCCACGAGAGGGTTCACTTTGTGTATCGATGGACGTAAAGAGTGCTTTCTTAAGCGGGTACTAGCAGAGGAAGTTTGAAAAGGGCAACCGGTGTGTACTGTTTAAGAAAAAAAGCTCTCCATGGCAGAAAACAGCTCCTCGAGCTTGGTATGATACACTCTCTCGGTTCTTGATCGAAAGTGGGTTCACTAAAGGAACGATGGGACGTAACCTTACCGAGAATAGAAGATGGAAAAGATATTCTGATGGTTCAGATTTACGTGGACGACATCATCTTCGGATCTCCCAACAAAAGTCTATGTGAAAGATTCAGCAAACTGATGCAAGGGAAATTCGAGATGTCCATGATGGGTCGATGAATTACTTTACGGGTCTCGGGTGAAGCAAAATCTGAAGAAGGATATTCATCTCGCCAAGCAAAAGTACACTAGGAATTTATTGGCTAAGTTTGGAGTTCAAAATTGCAAGGAAGCCAAAATTCCTATGATGATTGGATTCAAGATGGATCCGGATGAGGATGGTCGAAAACAAATCGGAAGGAATATAGGGCTCTCATTGGATCTCTACTATATGCGATCGCCGCCAGAACCGAGATATAACCTTCGCGGTAGGTGTATGTGCCAGATTTCAGGCAAATCCAATGATAAGTCACCTAGAAGCAGCTAAGCGGATTCTTAAGTATCTGAAGGGGACAGTAAACCTTGGTTTATTTTACCCATCAGATGATAATCTAGAGCTTAGTGGGTATTCTCGATTTCGATTATGGAGGTTGCAAGATTGATCGAAAAAATCCACCTCGGGGAACTTGTGGGTTCTTAGGAAGTAAAAAACCGATCTCGTGGTTTCAAAAAGCGGACATCAGTTGCAACATCTACTACTGAAGCAGAATATATGGCTGTAGGAAGCTGTTGTTCCCAACTGCTCTGGCTTAGTCAGCAGCTGAGGGATTATAACATTGAAGCTAAGAATGTACCTATTTTCTGTGACAGTAATAGTGCTATTGCAATCACTCAGAATCCTGTTCTACATACAAGATGCAAGCATGTGGATGTGGACACCATTTTATAAGAGATCATGTTGAAAAGAAGAATATCGAATGGAAAAGATTCATCGATATATGAGAAAAGTCGATATTCTAACCAAGCCACTAATTTGAGATCGATTTAGAGAATTATGCAATGAGCTAGGGCTTCTGGATCTTGGAGAAAATGCACCTAAAATGTTTGATAGAATGATCTCCAGAACCGGTGGTTAAGAAACTAATCACTTCAAGTTTAAATCGGTTGAATTTGGTATCTCAATCGATCGGAAGATCGATCAAGGAATCGATATGAGAAGGTCTTGATCGATTTAAAGTTTATCGATTAAATGAACTGATCGTTTAAAGGATTATCCGATTAAATCTATTAGGTTATACTTTGTAAGTCGATTAATTTGAAATTCAACAAGATTCACAAGTGGTATTCACAAGATTAAAGCTTAAAATCGCATAAGGATACAGGAATTTTACACAACAATGAAATAACATAAATTTTCATTAATAAAGACCCGAAGGTCAGGTTACATTACAAGATACAAGTACAAGAGGACCCGGAGGTCAGTACATAAACCCTAAACCCTAAACCCGAAGACCTTAACACTAAACCTTCATCCTAACCCTTGAAGAAGTGGAGAGAGAGATTTTAAATCTGATGCTCTCATTTTCCCCCCACTTAACAAGGGTGAGAGAGGCTTTAAAATAATCCTAAGCCGATCGCTGAAGCTAAAACCAGTGGAGCGAGAGCGGCGTTGATAGGATTTTTAAGCCAGGAGCCCTAAGAAAGAGTCAGTGGGCTCTCCAGCTGTTAAATGGTGAGTTGATATACGGGCATCAGCTGTTGTCTGATGCAGACCGTATATCAAACTCATGTTCATTTTCAGACTGAGTCTGTTGATGCGGGTTACGTCATCTCGATAGACACACAAGGTGCATACGGTTAGGAGAAGTGTCTTCTCAGTTGCGATAGCAGAACCGCCGCCTCGGTGGTAGGGAAGCTTGGCAACGATTGTATGTGAAATCTTTGATGGCATTTAAGACAGTGATAAGGGACACACAGGGATGATTTGAGAAGCTGAAATCATTGAAAAAGGGGTAAAAGTGTTTGACGGAAGTTTAACCGGAAATAAGGGTTCACCAGGATACATGATTCTACAAAGAAGATAAGTATGGTGATTGGGTTATGTTGTGTAAAACAATTGGTCCAATTTATAGAGACCAAGCAAGGGTGCAAATGCAAATTCGAGTTCTCAAAACCTTTTAGAGAAATCTGCACCAAAAGGACGATGTAGAAATCACTTTGATCGATAATGGAGAAATTTACGGCGGATTGACATATCGAAAGATTCAGACGATAATTACGCATGTCAAATCGAGCTAACTTAGGGAATAGAAGCTACTATTCTAGACTAAGTTTTGGCGGTAACACTTATCCCAAGAATTGGCTTGATCTGAGAAGAATCAGATTAGGTCAACTAAAAATCGATTACATATGGTCGATCGGATGAGGAAGATCATTTGAGTTTGAAACTCCAACAAATCGATACATCGGTCTATGGGAAAAGTAAATATCAGTTGAAGGGGGAACTTCAACTGATCAAGGAGGATCAGAAGGGAAATCAGACGTATTCAAGGAAGATCAGTTGAGCTTGAAACTTCAACAAATCAGATGCAAGTGAAGAAGATCAGTTAAAAGGATCAGTTGGGAAATTTTAAGGCTTAGGCAGAATACTAAGATCAACAAGTGAAATCAACATGGACAAGTGGTATTGGTGATTAAAATATCGATCAACCGATCGCCTTTCTTTTCTCTTGTTCTTTGCTTATTTATCGGATCTTATCGATATTATTTGCCTTTCTTGCACCCATTATCCTTGTGGACGTATTCCCCGCAAATCATTTAATGCGGACGGGGGAACATGTATTAACTCGCTACTAAATGTGCTTTTAAATCCAAAAGGTTTTAAAGACGTGCTTTTTCCCCGACCTACGATCAAAACCGCTTAATCTGGAGTGTTTAATCTTTTCAAATGGTTGATCTTCCAAATCTTGTCTTTTTTCCCTCCTCGTCTTTATAAAGTTCATCAAAAACCATTCGAGTTTTCCATTTCACAAACTTGCGATTTATTCTCCGAAAACTCAGTTACTTCTCTCAGATTCAAAGTGTTTTTCCTAAGTTTCAAAATCATCTTTCCAAAAAAAACAACTCGGTAATTTATGCTTATTTGATGTATTTTTTTAATCCATTGATCTTAAATGTTTTTATCCTGTGTTATGCTTTATTGTTTCTTGGTTTCGTGATATGTGATGTTCTTATATATATATGCACAACTTTAATCGGGTCCATCCCTTTGTAGATGGCCACCCATTTAAATGGGAAAGATAATGTGCAATTATGCTTGGGCGGCAACAAAGATTGTGGATGATAAGTTAGATAGTTCAATATCACCAGATCCGGAATCCATGGAGGTCGAGCAAATTCGCTAAAAAGGTGCCTTGAGAAATTTTTATATTTGCTCATCGCAATCGGTGATGCAAGATGAAGCACTAGAATTCCCTAATGAATTTAAGAGTGGATACGGACGTTCGGAAATGAACCGCTTCTCGGCAAATCAACGGAGAAGAAATCGATCGATTTAATGATGATATAACCCGTCTGTTCAGCCTACCAAAAGGACGGATCTCGCCGCTCATTTTCTGAGGAGAACGAAGATGAGCTGACGAGAAAAAGAGTTTTTCTTGAGAGAGGTCGACAAACATCATACGTCAGGTTTTGTCGGGCCAATGCTCTAGAGGAAATACCGATTGTTGTTTGACATATTGTCAAAAAACAATTATGGGTATTGCATTCAGCGAGATGCTCTTACATCCATCAAAACTGCAAAGATGGTCGCAATAATTGATGAAGCCAAGAACATCAATTGGCACGGGTTCTTGAAGGCCATTCTCGCTCCAAGAACATGAGAAATTTGGAGTCAATGAACGAGGCGGTATATATTCAAGAAAAAGATCGCCAATCTCAACAAGGTTGCGCTTATTCGAAAAAGATAAACCGCTTAATGCCGAATGGGGAACAGATTGATTTGAAGTCCTATAAGGCCTTTCTCACAGCCACTTGAGCCATTTTTGGGCCACAGGGACGATGATATGCGCCAACCCCCCAAAGTCAAACAAGGAAAAAAAGGAAGCAACTTGGCCCACACCAGATGCCCAGGAAGAAGAAGAAAAAAAGAAAACTGGTGAAGGCCCAGAGAAGAGGCAAGAAGGCGACAAGCCTCCATGACTCGATGCTTGAAGATGAGTCGATGAAGAAAGAGCACCAGATCATCTGTAAACACACAAAAATCAGGTGAAAAATCGACAGACAGCTTCTCGCCGAGAGCTCGCCAGATCATTTCGAGGAAGAAGCACAAGTCGATCGATCTCCTTCTCCTCAAGCTCGAGCTGATTCACCACTCGGACTAATGGTCTGCGAAAGCATGTCTCTCCTATTCTTCCACCTGCCCGTGAACACGAAACTACATCGGGTTCATGAACTGAAAAAAGCTTACGATGTGGAACCGTAAGCACCGCTTCCACAGTGAGAACCTCTGCAGGTCGAACCGATCAGCCAACTTCCGCCTACTCAACACACAACCAGAACCTTCCACATCTCATCAACCGAATCTGACAGACAATTCACGAGTCCGGATCAACAAAGATCATAACTGGGGAAATTGATCGTAATGCTAATCGAAAAGAGAAATTGATGAGTTGTATCCAAGCGGGTCGCCCATCCCGCCATAAGAGAGGAAGTTATGGAGATCCTCACCGAGAGATCTTCGATTAAAAAGCTTCTCGGACTTTTATAATAATTATTGAGCGGATGGGAGGTGCGGATGAGTTTGCGGACTTCGATTTCGACATGAGGAAATTCGCTAAAGTGGGATCACCAAATGAGCCGATAATCGCTAAATCACAAAGCTCGATCCACAGGAAGCTAGGGTTGCCGGAACAGATTTAATCGAGAGGCTGGCGACAAAAGCTCTGGCAGATGCCATCATGAAGGATGCAGGGAGGAGCTGGATGATAGTGGAGCTGGTGTCGCAGCGGTTCAAGACCAACCATTGGAGGCACAAACAATCAATCAGATCAAGTGACACCCAACATTCCAACATCACACGTCACTCTTGATCAACTTCGGAGATCAAATCTTGTCTCAAAGATCTCTGAAAAGAAGAAGTTGAGGGATCGATAGTTGATCAAAGGCGATTGCCATCAAAGAAATAACAGATCAAAGGAATTGGCTATTTCCCAGATTGGGGCAATCAAAGATCGGTTCTCCCTAAATCAGGTGTCATCTGCGTCAATTTGAATCCGATAAAAGACCGTTGATGCCAAACCGACTCGGTGGATAAACAAAAAGTTTTTTTTTCGATGCTCATCGACAAGCTAGAATTGATGTAAGAGAAACTTGACAAAATCGATTAAAACACTCTCTCTCTTCGCCATGGAATCTGTCAAGATCGAGCTGATATCGAAGATTCAAAATCTAATCGCTCAAACTCAAGGCATATACATTGCGAGATCTCAACAGTATATCGCGATCAACTTTGGTTCTCGACCTCCCACCTCACTACCATTTTTTTGATCAAACCAAAAAGGGGAAGGAGTAATGAGAAACCAATCGACATAACAAAGCAGGACATCACAAACTCGAATCGAGATAGTCACAAGAAGAACAAATGACCAGATCATGACGAGATAAGATAATCTTGGTGAAAAAGATGTCCAAAGAATAGAGAAGGGAAGAAGCCCGAAAAAAGCCAAGAAGAAAGAAGGGCGAAAAAAATGGCAGAGGCGTAAAATCTAAAGAAGAAATTCGGGATCGAGAGCGAAGAAAGGAAGAATTTGGAAAATCCGTGCGTAACCTAAAGTTGCCAAAGAAGAGTTGATGAGATCATCCTAAAAACTCACGCGCATGCTAAGAAATTAGAGGAATGGAATAAGATCAGAGTGAATGGCTTCGGATGCCTTTGTTCTTAATCTTGTTCCACAAGAAGAATCTCTCGATGAAGAATTTCTCAACCGGTTAGAAAATAAATACCCGGATTTTTCAAGTATCCGGAAAATGAGGCCAAGCTTATCAATGTAAAAATAACTCGCCAAGAGTATGATCTGTTGGAGTACTCAAGAAGGCGGAGATGGCTCATTTGACAGATGGCATTTCAAAGATTCTATTTTGACATCCCCTTGAGAACGACAAAACCGATCCTCGCAGATCGATGATGTCAAATGGAAACTTTATCGATTTTCAACGTACCTCAAGATCAAAGAGAGATGCGAGAAGGATACAAGCCTAAAAGAGTGAAGAATCGAAGACTACTCGGGGATCATTTGTTCTTATTTTCAAACTTTTTTCGATGTAACATGTAATCAACATTTTTTAATGAGAAAAGTTTATTTTTTCGATCCTAAGACAAAGTCTCATTGTCTTCCGATTATATGCTCTTAATCGTTTCTATTTTTTATCAATCGTATTTGGTTTCTCAAAGTGTTTTGGTTTTCATCAAAAGGGGGAAATTGTTGGGAAATCTATAGTTTTGATGAAAGTTCCAAAAACACATGTAATAGGACCAGTTAGACCTGTTAGCTGACTGATGTTTATATTACCTGCTATAGGAGACCAGTTGATAATGATTGTATAGAACAACCGATGAAATAGATAGGTCACATATTAAGGGGAAACTCAATATGTATAGGTCGATTCAAGACTCAAAGGGCCGGTGATATCAAGAAAGGCGAATGCAAGACAAGAATAGAAGATCAGATCGTTCTGATCTTGTCAGATATCTCAGCTAAAGTCATAAAGATCAAACTCTGAATACTCGAAGATCAGACCAGAAGACCTACATCAGTCGAGTCTACTAGTTGAAGCTAAGTCAACCGGCACCTGAAGACTCTATCAGTAGATCGATCGATTCAGATCGACAAAGTCATTTCACCAGTGAAATCTGATGTTTCACCTAATCATACGTCGATGATCTGAACAAGAAGAATGTCAAGCTTAGTTGGAAGAACAACACTGAAAAGTGAGTCTGCTATCCAATAAGAACAAGACACGTATGATCGGAGCCGACAATTGTGGGATTTGATGCTACCTCTCTGTAACGGCTACAAAGTACAAATTCACGCTTTTGGCCATGCCGTTCCTGAAGCTCGTCACATCAAGCCTGCAAGTCTACCAAATATAGCCTGAAATTCAAATTGCTCTCCAACGGCTCTTTGATTTCAAGGTCTATATATATGGGATTACACTTTAGAGTGAAAACAACGGAAACGCTGAACAATCAAGAAGCTCAAGCTAATATCAGATTTCCGCACAAGAACACGAACAAGAAGATTAATTTTTATTAAGTGTTCATCCCATAAGTTCTTAGCATAGAAATCTTTTCATCTAGCTGTTAGGCTGCTTATACGCAAGAAAATATTTCGTAGTTGGAACCAAAAACAATCTTACCCAAACCCCCAAGTTAGGTTAAGTTGTTTAGCAAGATTTCAGACTAGGGTTTCTAGTTCTGATCTCTGGGATCGGTTGAGTGTGAACTCCTTAAACATCTAGTTGGTGTCTTCGTGTTGGACTTACACATAAAAACAAAGTCCAGTTGGTTAAGTAGGTGCCCCCTTGTGATAGGGAAGAGTGGGACGTGGGATTTGGTTTGTCCGAACCACTATAAATCTTGTGTGCCTTTACCGCTTTGATTAACTGATTACACAATCGAACACAACCTTTAAAGTTCATACATATTCCAAGTTGAGATCAGTTAGCACCAAGCTTTTGATCTGATCAAACTTGACACTTCAGTCAACTGATTAAAAGATTAACTTTGGAATCTGATTTATAAAAACTGGTTTTTCACACGGGTAAAACTTAAGCTTCTGCACACATCAGTTAAACTGATAGTTACCGAACTGATCTGCCTTCAGGCGATCAGTAAGTTGGTTATCAGCCCAAACTGATTCACTCACACTCGATCGGGTTAATCGCCCTCACTTTGATTTGCACAAAAGTTTTCATAAGTCTATTCACCCCTTCCCTCTAGACTTCTGCCCTCACAAAACCCGTTCGGGACCTACACGTCCGACCGAAGTCACTGCCATCCCGAGAGGTACGTTCACGTAAACCCGTAGGTTCTGCATGCGTAGGTTTTACGTGGCTTTTATATGCATGATATGTTGTTGCAATTATTATTTGAATTAATATAGGATTAATTCATGCTAGTAATAATTAATGAATTAAATTTGTATTTAAATATTCACCCCGAATAGATCTGTGCAACTCATTCCCCAACAACATATGATTGAATGTTACATATATTTCTTGATAACTGTTTCAATAATTAAATGACGTGTTACATTGTAGTTAATTTAGTGATACCGAGATAATGAAGATTAAATTAACGGTCCCCTTGTAACTAAAAAAGTACGCCATTTCATTTACCTAGATGGAAATGAACAACCCATCGCGAAAGGTTGAGGTGTAAGGCTCGATTGGTTTGTCTTGACCAAGAGATTACACTAGTGCATGGTGATGCATTTGAATAGGACCCACAGGAGGATAAATTCTTTGAATCAACAAGGAAGAATTAGACCCTCGATGGTTCGTTGTTTCTTAATCTTCGTCCCTTAAATAGGATCACGTGGGATTGGTAACTATTGCTTTGACTTATCATGGGTAAAATAATCAAAGAGATTCAATACTTTTTATCTTGGGCAATATTATTGGTCACATGTGATTGCTAAGATTTAATACGAAGAATCGTGTGCAAGTACGCTTGTTTGATTTGCCCCCTTGGGAGGTTCATAAGCTTTATCATACCAAATCTTGCAAGTGGAATTAGTTTCCGGTATCGATAATAATGTTGAACCGTTCCTCGACCAAGGACAAAAGATGTTAATTAATGGAAAGCTATTTCAGTGGCTTGAATTAATTAATGGGCTAGATAATCTTAAACACGGGAAATAATGACCGGAAGCCATATTGACTGTAATATGGGTTAAGATGGATAGTGCAATATTAATTATGTAGTGGGATTAATTAATATTTATGGGCTTGAATTATATTGTGGCTCAATATTAAAGGCCCCCTGAGTAGCCCAACATATAGTCCATTAACTGAAAAGGTGATTAAAATAAAATAAATTTTGTTGCTTAATTTTTCCTAAATATTTCGAAATTATAGATATAGTAGGGAGAAAGATTTTTCTTTGAATTTTGTTATGGAATCAAGATATGTATTCTTGGAATACAAGATTATCTCATTAAATTTAAGAAATCTCCCACTTGGTTATCTATATAGAATTTTCGAAATTTTTTAATATAATGGGCAAGAAAGATTTTCTTGATTTTCTTGAAAAGATATTATGGAAGATATGTATTTCTTGAAATACAAGAATATCTCATAAATTCAAGAAGATCCAAATCTTGGACTCTTGCATCATTTTTTCGAAAATAATTCATAATTGAGGAGGTGGAATTTTTGTGGAATATTTTAATTATGGGAAAAAGAATATAGGAGATATATTCAAGATTTCTTGGTGATCAAGAAAAGTCTTTTCCCACATTGATTTTCTACTAGATATTTCGACCACTCCTCTCCTATAAATAGGGGATGATTGTTTCATTCCTAAGTACAATTCCATGTGCTGGAAAAATTAGCAAATGCACAAAGGTGGTGCAACAAAGTTTATTTTTTCCTTTTGTTAATTGTTCGACAAGTGTCCTTCCACCGGATAGTTGAGCAAGGGCTAAGGGAATACTTGGGAAGTCCTTTTGGTTAGTCCATCCGACCGAAGTCACTGCCATCCCGAGAGGTACGTTCACGTAAACCCGTAGATTTCGCATGCGTAGGTTTTACGTGGTTTTTTATATGCCTGATATGTTGTTGCAATTATTATTTGAATTAATATAGGATTAATTCATGCTAGTAATAATTAATGAATTAAATTTGTATTTAAATATTCACCCCGAATAGAATCGTGCAACTCATTCCCCAACAACACCGTATCGAGCCACGGTTTAGACTCTCAATTTTTTAAATTGTAATTTAATTCGTGGACATTAAATTTGAAATTGGATAGTAGAACTATTAGATCTGTTTTTGCGGTATCCAATTGTCATGGATTTTAATGTGTTTATTTATGCATGCATATAAATTGTGGTTTTAATTGATAGATTCGATTTGTTTTGCCTCGTGAGAAAATCCAACAGAGTAGACTAGGTTTTGTTTGATTTGATCAATGTAATAGACTAGTCTAGATCTAGGTTTATTTATTTTTTGTAAATAAATTGTAACCGGATCGGGAACGAAGAGACGAAGAATTAAAGGAAAAATCAAGAACCGGGAGGCGGCGCGGGTATATTGCACGACGGTGAGGCAGGCCGGGCCGCCAAACACTACACAGAACAGGTCAAGACGATGGGTGGGCGGGCAAGCGCACGCGCGCACCGCGGCGTATCGGCCGAAGCGGACGGACGCGGGCGCATCAGCGCGCTGATACGCAGGTGTTGCCGAGGTCGCTGGCGAGGAGGCGGGCGAAGCTGCTGCGCGATGCGCTGCGGGTTGCGCCAAGCCGCCGCTAAGAATCGCCATCGCCGCCGAGACATGTCCGCGGCACAAGCGGGCGCGTCTGCCGGGCGTGCCGGTTGTACCCAGTTGTTTGCCGCCGGATGCGGGCGTATACCGCCGCGAGCCAAGGCATGGCTTTTGAGATGAAGTTTTTTTTTTTTTCGAGACGAACGAGTGGGAGAAATTGAGACGTGTTTTCTTCAAGATCAAGTCAAGAAAAATCAAACCATGACAATTGGATAATTTGTGCCCAATATGTTTATTTTTCTCGCTTTTGCTTGATTTATTTGTGCTATCTTATACTTTATTTAATTTGTTTAAATGTGTGCGCATGAGAGTTGCCAAATGGAAAAATCTCACCTTCAAAATTACTAAGTATGTTTAAATAATTAATTGACAATTTTATTAGGATAATAAAATTGAATTAATTTTTGACCTCCATGATTTATTTGTTTGTGAATTCTTTTGGAGAAATCCCCCAGACGGAGACGGTCAAAAGATAGCTTTCACATGAATGAATTCCAAACCGATGATTGTGGGTTATTACTAGTGGCGGCGATGACCCTCCCAACGAGGCTCGTTCAAAGCTTAAATATTAATCTCAGATTTAATCATGGTTATTACTTAGGTATAAAATTGATATGCATATACTTCCCAAGTCCCCTGTCAATTTTATATTGGTCAAAGGGAGCCAACTATTAATCTGGATATTAAAGGTTTGTAACGGTTCTTGTTTGTAACCTGCTTGAATGTGTTTAAATAATGACCCACCCAACGTGGCTTATTTAAACTGTTTTGAGATGTTGGCTGATGCATGTTCATATTTTTTTTGAGATTTTAATATGATGCATGTGATCGAATCTTGTGATATACTTGTGCTTTTGCATATAGTTATTTATTTCAGTTTAGCATGTCATTACCTTTTAATCTACTGTTATTATACTTAAAGTCAATACAATATGTATGGAAACTATATTGATTGGAAACGAAAATTATAATTGTCCTAACTGCACAAAAGCACAAGTGGATTTTTGACACACCAAAATCAGATGAGCCAACTGACGAGTCAAAACATGCGGGACTCGTCAGATCACCTTGCGAGAGATGTCGTCGCTGAAAATGGTGGAGGGCAAACCCGTAAGGGATTACGTCCTCAAAATAGATGGCACATCTGAACAAACTTGAGATTCTGAGTGCAGATTATGATCTGGAGACTCAGATGAATTTGGTACTTCATTCTCTGTCCAAAAGGTTTTTGAGCATTTTGGCCTCGCTAGCTAATTTGTTGCAAGCCTTTGGTCTCGGCAGAGATGTTGATAAGGCACCAAAACTCAAGCTTTGACGGCAAGTGTTCCGTCTTCATCTTCTAGGCCAAGGGAGGCAAGAAAAAGAAGAGGACCAAAGGCCATAAGCAATAAAACTCAACTGTTGTCAAGGGAAATGATAAGATGAGGAATGCTTGTTGTGTCAAGGAAAATCCAAAGAGGAAGTGCTTAAGCTGCGGTGAGAGAGGACAATGGAGGTTTTGCCTGTTCCAACCCCAAAAAGGGACGGAAAGAAAGGTAATTCTCATGCACTAGTTGTTGAAACTTGTTTAGCGGCGTATACTTCTCATTCGTGGGTGGTTGATACAAGATCCACTAATCATGTTGGCTTCAAGGGTTCAAAATGATCCAGCAACTTAGTGGGAGTGAGATCCTCATCACACTGGGCGATGTTACGAAAGTAGAAGTCATTTCAATGCTACGTAAGTGGCAGATATTGCAATGCTACGATAGTAACGATTATTACAATACTAGGCAAGTAGCAGACTTTGCAATGCTACATGAGTAGTAGTTAAAGCAGTGGGAGAAGTGCACCTATCTTTTGAAGATAAAGTTTTTTTTGAGATTATCCTTATGTTCCCAATTTTAGAAAGAATTCACTTTCAGTTTCTAAAATTCGATTAAAGGACACTATGTTTCTTCTAATAAGAATGACATCATTTTTTGAAATGATGAGTGTATCTGTTACGGGACATTGATGGAAAATCTCTATACAATTAACTGTGCACACCACTCACGAAATGCATCCTATAACACATCAACTATTTCCGACAAAAGAAAGAGTGAACGAAACACTTCTTTGGCATCCAAGATTAGGTCATATAAATCCAAAGAGGATCCAAAGGTTGGTGAAAGATGGTTCACTGGAGCGTCTCCAAGTTGAACAAATTCCAACCTGCGAATCATGTTTGGAGGGTAATGTGACCAAGAGGGCATTTGGAGCCAAGGGGAATAGGGCCAAAGAAGTGTTAGAGATCATTCACACAGATGTATGTGGTCCAATGTCAATCAAAGCAGGAGGAGATTATGAGTAATTTTATTGATGATTACTCAAGGTACGGTTACATTTTCCTTATGAAGCATGAATCTGAGACCTTTGAGAAATTCTAAGAATTTAAGGCTCACTGCGATGAGTTTTTGAACTACTTATCTGATGAAGGGATTGTATCCCAGCTCACTGCACCCGGAACCCCTCAACAAAATGGGGTTGCAGAGCGAAGAAATATAATTCTTTTGGAAATGGTTAGATCAATGATGAGTTATGCGGATCTTCCCGAGTCGTTCTGGGATCATACCTTGGAAACAGCGACTTACATTCTGAACTTGGTGTTATCCAAATCGGTTCCCAAAACTCCCAAAGAATTGTGGACCGGGCACAAGCCTAGTATGAGACACATGAGAATTTGGGGGTGTCCAGCCTACGTGTTGGACAAGGAAGCCGGTAAGTTGGATCCTCGATCAAAATTAAGGCTGTTTGTAGGATACCCCGAGGGAACATAATGGTGTATGTTCTATAGTCCCGAAGATCAAAAGGTGGTCATCAGCACCCACTTTAGATTTTTGGAAGAAGACTATATGAACCAAAGAAAACCCAGAAGTGAGATTACCTTAAAAGAGCTTAGAGGGCAAACCTCAGTGCCAACTGTACTAGAAGATATACAAAACGATACGCTTTCACAACCGGAGCCTCGTCGTAGTGGGAGGGTTGTTAGATAGCCCGAGAGATTCATGGGAATAGGAGAGTCCTCGGACTTGATTCCCGGACAAGACGAATCAGACACATGGATATATGACGAGGCACTCCAAGATAAGGATGCAGATTATTGGCAAACAGCAATGAAAGCCAAAGTGGGTTCTATATTTCATAATAGAGTGTGGGAGCTAATCGAACCACTTAATGGGGTCAAACCCATTAGATGCAAGTGGGTATATAAGAGGAAAAAAGGACCGGACGGGAAGGTTGAAACCTTTAAAGCAAGACTAGTGGCGAAAGGTTATACTCAGAAAGAAAGGATCGATTATGAGGAAACTTTTTCGCCCTTAGCCATGCTTAAGTCCATCCGTATTCTCTTATCGATTGCTGCCCATTTTCGACTTTGAAATCTGGTAAATGGATGTCAAGACAGCTTTCCTTAACGGAAGTCTTGATGAAGAGATCTATATGCAACAACCCCAAGGTTTCATTGAAACAGGCCAAGAACACCTAGTTTGTAAGCTCAAGAGGTCTATTTATTGACTCAAACAGGCATCCAGAGCTTGGAACCAAAGTTTTGATCATGTAATAAAGTCATATGTGTTTGATCAAAACGAGTTTGAAAGTTGTGTGTACAAAAAGCGTGTCGGAACTGCATTGGTATTCTTAGTACTGTAGGTAGATGACATTGTGATCATCGGGAACGATGTGAAGGTGTGATCAGACGTAAGGGCATGGTTTTCAAAACAGTTTGATATGAAAGACTTAGGAAAAGCCGGACACATCCTTGGGATCAAGATCACTCGAGATAGCAAGAAAAGGATGATCGGGTTATCGCAAGTTTCATACATAGACACTGGCTTGAAACGCTTCAGCATGCAAGATTCCAAGAAAGAATTCGTACCTTTCAGACTTGGAATCCATCTATCCAAGAAAATGTCCCCTAAGACGCAAAAGGAGATAGATGACATGAAACGCATTCCTTGTGCTTCGGCTGTCGGAAACCTTATGTATGCAATGCTATGTACGAGACCGGATTTCTGCTTTGCCATAGGCATGGTAGCAAGATATCAAAGTAACCCAGGGAAAGCGCATTGGACGACAGTTAAAAACATTCTGAAGTGTCTGAAAAGAACTCGGGATAGAATGTTATTTTATCAGTCAGATACTCCAATCCCTATCGGCTACACGGACTCGGATTTCCAATCAGATTTAGATTCCAGAAATTATCTGCCTCAGTTAGTGTGTTTCCATTTGGGAAATGTAGCCATCAAATGGATGAGTGTGAAGCAGAAATGCATCACTGACTCAACCATGGAGGTCGGGTAAGTAGCTGCTTGTGAAGCAGTGAAAGAACCGATTGGGCTCTAGATCTTCTTAGTGGACTTGGATGGTGTTCTGAATTTGTCTAGCAATATCTGCTAGGGGCAGTTGCAAATTCAAGAGAACCAAGAGTCCACGAGTCAAACAAGCACACTAAAGGAAAGACATCTTATACGTGAAATCGTTAAGAGAGGAGATATAGATGTGGCAAAGATAGCGTCTGAGGACAGCCTAGCAGATCCATTCACAAAGCTTCTGCCTCTGAATACATTCGAGAGACGTGTGGGTGGAATGGGTGTCAAGACCGTTGCCAATCTGCTTTGAGTATATGTAGGAGAAATTATTAGGTTCATGTAGGTGGCATTAGATGTCACGGACTACGCGAGACATGTTGTAGTATACTTAAAAGCAGACTTTGAGTATAAGTGGGAGATTGTTGGGATTATACTGAAAAGTATGCTTTTTACTTTGTATAATCGAAACTGAATTTTCAGACTTATTTACTGAAATAAATTGTTTATCACTGATGCTTTAAATATGATTGAATGTTACATATATTTACTGCATAACTGTTTAATAATTCCTACGTGTTACATTGTAGTTAATTTAGTGATACCAGATCACAGAAGATTAAATTAACAGTCCCTTGTAACTAAAAGTACGCCATTCACGACCTATATGGAAATGAACAACCCATCGCGAAAGGTTGAGGTGTAAGGCTCAGATTGGTTTGTCTTGACCAAGAGAGTACACTAGTGCATGACTGATGCACAGAATAGGACCTACAGGAGGATAAATTCTTCAAAACTGAACAAGGAAGAATTAGACCTCATGGTTCGTTGTTTCTTAATCTTCGTCCCTTAAATAGGATCACGTGGGATTGGTAACTATTGCTTTGACTTATCATGGGTAGCGAATCAAAGAGATTCAATACTTTTTATCTTGGGCAATATTATTGGTCACATGTGATTGCTAAGATTTAATACGAAGAATCGTGTGCAAGTACGCTTGTTTGATTTGCCCCCTTGGGAGGTTCATAAGCTTTACCAAATCTTGCAAGTGGAATTAGTTTCCGGTATGGATAATAATATTGAACCATTCCTCGACCAAGTACAAAAGATGTTAATTAATTAGAAAGCTATTTCAGTGGCTTGAATTAATTAATGGGCTAGATAATCTTAAACACGGGAAATAATGACCAGGAGCCATATTGACTGTAATATGGGTTAAGATGGATAGTGCAATATTAATTATGTAGTGGGATTAATTAATATTTATGGCTTGAATTATATTGTGGCTCAATATTAGATATTCAAGGTCATATAGCCTTCTCTGGGTTTTCTTTGGTTCATATAGCCTTCTTCCAAAAATCTAAAGTGGGTGCTGATGACCACCTTTTGATCTTCGGGACTATAGAACATACACCCTTTTGTTCCCTCGGGGTATCCTATAAACAGCCTTAATTTTGATCGAGGATCCAATTTTCCAGCTTCCTTGTCCAACACGTAGGCCGGACACCCCCAAATTCTCATGTGTATCATACTAGGCTTGCGCCCGGTCCACAATTCTTTGGGAGTTTTAGGGGAACCGATTTGGATAGCACCAAGTTCAGAATAAGTCGTTGTTTCCAAGGCATGACCCCCAGAACGACTTGGGAAGATCCGCATAACTCATCATTGATCTAACCATTTCCAAAAGAGTTCTGTTTCTTCGCTCTGCAACCCCGTTTTGTTGAGGGGTTCCGGGTGCAGTGAGCTGGGATACAATCCGTTCATCAGATAAGTAGTTCAAAAACTCATCACTGAGGTATTCGCCTCCACTATCAGATCGTAGAGACTTGATACGTTTTTCCCTATGATTCTCTGTTTGAGCCTTAAATTCTTTGAATTTCTCAAAGGTCTCAGATTTATGCTTCATAAGGAAAATGTAACCGTACCTTGAGTAATCGTCAATAAAAATACTCATAACCTCCTCTTGCTTTGGTTGACATTGGACCACATACATCTGTGTGAACGATCTCTAACACTTCTTTGGCTCTATTCCCCTTGGCTCCAATTGCCCTCTTGGTCATTTTACCCTCCAAACATGATTCGCTGGTTGGAATTTGTTCAACTTGGAGACGCTCCAGTGAACCATCTCCCACTGCTTTAACTACTACTCATGTAGCATTGCAATGTCTTCTACTTGCGTAGTATTGCAATAATCGTTACTATTGTAGCATTGCAATATCTGCCACTTACGTAGCATTGCAATGACTTCTACTTTCGTAACGTCGCCCAGTGTGATGAGGATCTCACTCGCACTAAGTTGCCGGATCATTTTGAAACCGTGAAGCCAACATGATTAGTGGATCTCATATCAACCACCCACGAATGAGAAGTATACGCCACTAAACAAGTTTCAACAACTAGTGCGTGAGAATTACCTTTCTTTCCGTCCCTTTTGGGGTTGGAACAGGCAAAACCTCCATTGTCCTCTCTTACCGCAGCTTAAGCACTTCCTCTTTGGATTTTCCTTGACACAACAAGCATTCCTCATCTTACCATTGCCCTTGGCAACAGTTGAGTTTTACTGCTTATGGCCTTTGGTCCTCTTCTTTTTCTTGCCTCCCTTGGCTTAGAAGATGAAGACGGACCACTTGTCGTCAAAGCTTGAGTTTTGGTTCCTTATCAACATCTCTGCCGAGACCAAAAGCTTGCAACAAATTAGCTAGCGAGGCAAAAATGCTCAAAAACTTTTTGGACAGAGAGTGAAGTACCAAATTCATCTGAGTCTCCAGATCATAATCTGCACTCAGAATCTCAAGTTTGTTCAGATGCACCATCTATTTTGAGGAGGTAATCCCTTACGGGTTTTGGCGTTCACCATTTTCAGCGACGACATCTCTCGCAAGGTGATCTAACGAGTCCCGCATGTTTTGACTCGTCAGTTGGCTCATCTGATTTTGGTGTGTCAAAAATCCACTTGTGCTTTTGTGCATTTAGGACAATTATAATTTTCGTTTCCAATTAATATAGTTTCCATACATATTGTATTGACTTTAAGTATAATAACAGTGGATTAAAAGGTAATGACATGCTGAACTGAAGTAAATAACTATATGCAAAAGCACAAGTATATCACAAGATTCGATCACATGCATCATATTAAAATCTCAAAAAAAATATGAACATGCATCAGCCAACATCTCAAAACAGTTTAAATAAGCCACGTTGGGTGGGTCATTATTTAAACACATTAAGCAGGTTACAAACAAGTACAGTTACAAACCTTTAATATCCAGATTAATAGTTGGCTCCCACTTGACCAATATAAAATTGACAGGGACTTCGGGGAAGTATATGCATATCAGTTTTATACCTAAGTAATAACCATGATTAAATCTGAGGATTATTATTTCGCTTTGATCGAGCCACGTTGGGAGGGTCATAAATCGCCACTAGTAATAACCCACAATCATCCGTTTGGAATTCATTCATGTGAAAGCTATCTTTTGATGAATCTGGTTGGAATTTCTCCAAAAGAATTCACAAATAAATAAATCATGGAGGTCAAAATTAATTCAATTTTATTATCCGGAATAAAATTGTCTATTAATTGTTTAAACATACTTAGTAATTTTGAAGGTGAGATTTTTCCAATTTTCAACCCTCATGCAAACACATTTAAACAAATTAAATAAAGCATAAGATAGCACGAATAAATCAAGCAAAAGCGAAAAAAAAAAACATATTGGGCACAAATTATCCAATTGTCATTGTTTGATTTTTTTCTTGGCTTGATCTTGAAGAAACACGTCTCAATTTCTCCCACTCATTCGTCTCGAAAAATACTTCGTCTCAAACGCCACGCCAAGCATTATTTCGCGATCGGGATGCACGCTCAAGATCCGGCGGCCCACTTGGCCTAGACCGACCTCGGCAACCTTGGCACCACGGCGGCGTCGGACTCTCGGCGGCGGCACAAGATCGCGCACTTCGCGCTCACCGCATCCGCCTCGCCCATGACCTCGGCGTAGCGTCCTGCGTGCGCCCGCGGCGCTCCGCGTCTTTGACCGCCCGAATCCTCTGGCCTGATCGCGCCGCGGTACCTCGTGTGAGCGCCCGCCCGTCTTGCGTCTTCCACATTCCTCAAGGCTAGCGGCCCGACCTCGCCTTGCGCCCGTGCGTGCCAGCTCGTGCCCGCGCCACCTACGCCCGATTCTGGATTTTGTCCTTTAATTCTTCGTCTCTTCGTTCCCGATCCGGTTACAATTTATTTAAAAAAATAAATAAACCTAGATCTAGACTAGTCTATTACATTGATCAAATCAAACAAATCATAGTCTACTCGTGGATTTTCTCACGAGGCAAAACAAATCCGAACTAATCGAATTAAAATCACAATTTATATGCATGCATAAATAAACAAATTAAAATCCATGACAATTGGATACCTGCAAAACAGATCTAACAGTTCTACTATCAAATTTCAAATTTAATGTCCACGAATTAAATTACAATTAAAAAAATTCAGAGCCCGAAACCTGGCTCTGATACCAGTTGTTGGGGAATGAGTTGCACAGATCTATTCGGAGTGAATATTTAAATACAAATTTAATTCATTAATTATTACTAGCATGAATTAATCCTATATTAATTCAAATAATAATTGCAACAACATATCATGCATATAAAAGCCACGTAAAACCTACGCATGCGGAATCTACGGGTTTACGTGAAGCGCATTTCGGGATGGCAGTGATTTCGCCGGACGGACTAACCAAAAGGACTTCCCAAGTATTCCCTTAGCCCTTGCTCAACTATCGGTGGAGCGACACTTGTCGAACATGTAGGGTCGAGCGGGTTATGTGAGGGCGAAGTCTAGAGGGAGGGTGAATAGACTTGAAAAACTTTT
Source organism: Stenogyne calaminthoides (assembly GCA_037126765.1). Lineage (NCBI taxonomy): Eukaryota > Viridiplantae > Streptophyta > Magnoliopsida > Lamiales > Lamiaceae > Stenogyne > Stenogyne calaminthoides. The sequence goes on along the minus strand of JBBCBC010000010.1, from coordinate 19,614,502 downwards.
TCGTCTTGGTCGGTGTGTGAGTAGATAGCTTTGATCGAGTCGCGAGTGAATCAGTTTGGTCCGATAGCCAACTTCTTGAACGCAAATGTGGTCGGTTCGGTAACTATCGATTAAGCGATGTGTCTGAAGCTTTAAGTTTTACCCGTGTGAAAAACCGGTTTGTATAAATCGATTCCAAGTTTTATCTTTTTAATCGGGATGACGAAATATCAAGTCCGTCGGATCGAAGCTTGGTGCTATCTCGATCTTAACTTAGAATATGTATGCGACTTTTAAGATTGTGCGATGTGAGAGCGATTAATCAAAGCAAAGTAAAAGGCACACAAGATTTATAGTGGTTCGGACAAACCAAATCCTACGTCCACTCTTCCCTTTCACAAGGGGCACCAACTTAACCGACTGGACTTAGTTTTGTGTGTTAGTCCAACACAGTACACCAACAGATGTTTTAAGAGTTCTCACTCAACCGATCCCAGAAATCAGTACTAGAAACCCTAGATCGAATCTTTGCTAAACAACTTATCCTAACTTGGGGTTTGGGTAAGGTTGTTTAAGTTCCAACTATGAAATCTTTCCTTGCGTACAAAGCGAATTTAATAGCTAGATGAAAAGATTTCTTGCTAAGAACTTATGGGATGAACACAATATAAAATAAGCTTGTTGTTGTGTTCTTCGTATGGAAATCGACTATAGTTTGAGCTTCTTGATTATTTTGTTTGTCCAAGCATTTCCGTATTACACTCTGAAGTGTGATCCCATATTTATAGACCTTGAAATCAAAGAGCCGTTGGAGAGCAATTTGAATTTCAGGCTATTTTAGGTAGACTTGCAGGCTTGATGTGGCGTCTTGAGGCGGCATGGCGAAAAGGCGTGAATGTGTATTTTATAGCCGTTTGAGAGAGCAACATCGAATCCATGATGTATCGGCTCTCTGTTTCATACGTGTCTCTTCCTTATTGGATGGAAGCCTTGCTTTGCGGTGTTGTTCCTCCAACTAAGGTTGGTATTCTTCTTGTTTAGATCGCAGGCGTATGATAAGATGAAACATCGGTTTTTCATCTTATGAGTGACCGATCGACTCTGAATCGATCGATCTACCGATAGAGTCTTCTGGCGCTGTTGACTTAGCTTCAACCGGCCGACTCTACTGATGTAGGTCTTCCGGTCTTATCTTCCCGGAAGTCATCCGATCTTCTAGTATTCGAGGTTTGAGCTTCATGACCTGGTGAGTTATCCGACTAGATCGATTCGATCGATCTTCCGATTACGGTTTAACGTTCGCCTCTGGGGATATCGAACTTTTTCTTCTGATTCTTCAGATCTGACCTATACATATTGAGTTCCCCCTCAATATGTGACCTATCTATTACATCAGTTGTTTTATACAATCATTATCAACCTGGTCTCCTATAGCAGTAATGGAAACATCGATTACTAACAGTGTCCGATCGGGTCTATTACATGTGTTTTTGGAACTTTTCATCAAAACTATAAATTTCCCAACAATTTCCCCCTTTTTGATGAAACCAAAACACCTGAGAAACCAAACAATTGATAAGTATAGAACAGTTAAAGAGCAAGTAATCAGAAGACAAAGAGATTTTGTCTTGGGATCAGAAAAATAAACTTTTCATTAGGTATGTTTATTACATGTTACATCAGAAAAGTTTTGAATTTAAAAAGCAGCTGATCCCTAGACGTCTTCTGATTCTTCACTCCTTGGGCTTGTATCCTTCTGGCATTTCTCTTTGGTCTTGTGGAACGTTGAAAATCTGATAGAGTTTCCATTTGACATCAGTTGCCTGCACTTGATCAGTTATATGCGATTTGCTCAAGATGTCAAAGTAGAATCTCTCAAATGCCAGTCTGTCAAATGAGCCATCTGCCTTCTTCGAGTATACTAGCATATCAAACTCCTGGCGAGATATTTTTACATTCATAAGTTTGGCCTCATTTTCCAGATACTTCATAAAGTCTGGATATTTATTACAGAACGGTTGAGGAACTCATCATCCGGTGATTCTTCTTGTGGAACAAGATCAAGGACAAAGGCATCTAGAAGCCATTCACACGATCTTATTCCATTCCTCAAACCTCTTAGCGTGTGGATAGTTTTTGGTATGATCTCGCCGACTCTTTGCTTTGTGGCGAGGTTACAGTGCGATTTTCGATCAATCCTTTCTTAGCCCTTGATTGAACTTCCGTTTCAACCCTTACGCTTGTGCGCTTTTTTTACGCCCTTCTTTCTTCTTCAGTCATCTGCTCTTTGGACAATCTTACAGCTAGCTCCTTATCACCAGATGTCGACTAGCCTTGGGTGACTTTCTGGTCCGAGTGGCTTGGTCCAGATTTTGATGTCCCAAAGACCCGCAGCTGACCTTTCTTGCGATTGATCCTCGGCCTTATCCGTATGAATCGAGATCTTCGATGTGTCGGTTGGTTTCTCAGATCCTTCCCCTTTTTGGTTTGATCAAAAAGCGATTGAGTGGGAAGTCGAGAACCAAAAAGTTGATTGATAATGCCCGATTTAGATCTTTAGCAGATAAACGCTTGATTTTGTTAGGTTCGAACAGTTATGTCGGCTCTGTCTTGGCGGTTTCCATTGTAGCGAGAGTGTCCAAATCATTTTGTCAAATTTCTCTTCCGATAACTCGAGCCTTTTTCTTGGCGTCGAAAAGAAGATTGATTTTGATCCACCTGTTTGGAACTTGTCATCAATCGATTTTGTAAGCTCGGCAGGACATGGTGGTCATGGATTGGGAGAGCCGATCTCCGATTGCTTCGATTTGTTTGAGACTAATTTGTCTCGATCGGTTAGCACTCCTCAATCTCTTTCTTTCGAGGAGATCTTTGAGACAAGATCGATCTCTGAAGTTGATCGATGGTGATTTGAGATGTAGGAATTGGATCCATCACTTGATCGGGTTCGGTTGTTTTTGCCCGGTGGTTGGTTGTGCGAAGCTGCAGCACAGTTCCACTTTCATCGGCGACTCTGCATTCTCCATTTCCGTCATTTTGGAGCTTCTTGAGCGATCTCGGCTCTTCTTCTTCTTCCGCAATTCCAACTTCCCGTGGATCAGAGCTTTCACAGATTTATCGGATATTAGCTCAGCTGGTGATCCCACTTTGGCAGACTTCCTCATATCGAAGTCAAAATCTGCGAACTCATCCGCACCACCCATCTGTTCAACAAGTAAAATAAGATCCGAGAAGCTTTTTTAATCGAGATCTCTCGGTGAGGATCTCCATGACTTCTTCTCGATAGCGAGGATGGGCGACCAGTTGTGGATCGCCTCATCAATCTCGTTCAATTCTTAGTCGACCATTTTTCGGTGATGGTCTTTGTTGATCTGGATACGTGAATTATCTGTCCGCATTCCGTTGGATGAGATGTGGAAGCTTCGGGTTGTGCTTGAGTCGGCGGAAGTTGTCGATTGGTTCGACTGCGTGGCCGTTCTTTGTAGTGGCGATTAGATCTGGTTCAGTTCATGAGCGGGTGAACTAGCGGGGAGAGACATGCTCTTGACCTTTAGTCCGGCGGTGAATCGGCTTGAGGTTGAGGAGAAGGAGATTTATCGACTTGTGCTTCTACCTCAGATCGTTTGGCGAGCCCTCGGGTTGAGAAGCTTGCTGTCGATTCTGTTCTTTGTTGCGCCTTGATCGTTCTGGCGCTCTTTCTTCTTCGACTCATCTTCTAGTCTTTAGAGTCATGGTAGCTTTGCTTTTCTTTGGCCTCTTCTCCAGGCCTTCACGATTTTTCGTTTTCTTTTTACGTGGAGCAAGCCGGGTGTGGTGGATGGCGGCTTCTTTGCTCTTTCCTTTCTTGATTTTGTTGGAGTGGGCTCCTTGTCATCGTCTGGTGGCCCATATATAACTGAAGTTGATGAGAGGAAGGCATTGTAGGACTTGATCCATTTCGATTCCATTGGTAGCTTGGCGGTTTGTCCTTCAATATAAGCGCAACCTTGTTGAGATTGGCGATTCTCTTTTTTCGAAAAGACACGCTGGATTCATTGACTCCAAATTTTTTCGTGTTCTTGGAGCAAGATGGCTTTTCGGGAAGCGTGCCAATTGATGTTCTCGAGCCCCATCAATTATTCACGCCATCTTTGTACATTTTGGTGATGTGAGAGCATCCGGGCTAAATGAGAATCCCATGATCGTTCTTGTGGAATGTCAAACAACATCTGTACTTTCTTTTTTGAGCATTGGCCCGATGAATCGGCTTTTCGATGTTTATGCGCCTCTCTTAAGAGCTCCTCTCTGATTTCTTCGTCCTCATTCTCCTGTAGTGTGTGCGGTGAGATTCACCCTTTTGGTAAATTTGAGCAGGCAGTGATGTGCGTGCATTTGTCGGTCGATTTCTTCTCGATTGTTGAGCGATATCGGTTCGTCTCTGGATTTTTCTGTATCCACACTCAAATTCTGCAGGAATTGTAGTGCCTCATACTGCATCACTGGATTGCAGTGAGCAGAGCAATATGTTTCCAGTCCAGCCTTCTTCAGAATTTGTTCCACCTCCATGGATTCAAGATCCTCAGTGGTTCCAAACTGAACGAACTTATCCTCAAAGATCTTCGTTGCCAGTTCCGCATAGTTGCACATGATCTTTCCTAGTCCATGAGTGGCCATCTACAGGTGAGATAGACTCATTAATTTTGTGCATAATCAATATCAATATCATACTGCGGAAAACAAGAGGCAATGAAGCATAAATTCCGAAAAACAACTTTTGAAATCAACATTTTTATCGGAAAGAAAGATTCATCATTAAGTTTAAAAGAAAGTATTACCAGATTCAAATTTTCAGAGATGATTTTGAACTCTAAGAAATCGTTTTGAAACGTATAGAGAAAATTTGAAGTTTTTCAGTGATAATAATGCAAGTTTGTGAAACAAAAAAATCTGGTAAGGTTTGATGAATCTTATATAGAGGCGGAGGGAACAATAAGACAAGATTTGGAAGATCAAACGTTTTGAAAAGATTGTACGCTCCAGATTTAGCGGTTTTGATCGTAGGGTCAGGAAAACGCACGAAAAAAAAACTTTTGGATTTAAAAGCACGATCAAATAGCAGTTAATACATGTACCCCACGTCCGCATTAAATGATTTGCAGAGTACACGTCACAAGGATAGTGGGTTCCAGAAAGGCAAATAATATCGAGATCGATCCGATAAATAAGTAAAGAACAAGAGAAAAGAGATCAGATTCGGTTGGTGATATAGTAATCGGTCAATATTACTTGTCAATGTTGATTCCACTTGTTGATCTTAATCATTACACTTTAAGCCTTAAGAAATTTCCCCAACCGATCCTTTCTAACCGATCTTCTCGGTTGCATCTGATTTGTTGAAACTTCAAGCTTAGCTGATCTTTCCTTGAGTACGTCTGATTTCCCTTTTGATCCTCCTTGATCAGTTGAAGTTCCCCCTTCAACTGATATTTCTGACATAGACTGATATATCTGATTTGTTGGAGTTTCAAGCTCAGTTGATCTCTCTCGATCTGGTTAGTCTCTTAACCAGCTAGTTCTGGAGAACATTCCATCAAACATTTTAGGTGACTTTTCTCCAAGATCTAGAAGTCCTAGCTCATTGCATAAATCTACGAATCGATCTCATTTTAGTGGCTTGGTTAGAATATCGATATACGTATCAAGTATGAATCTTTTCCATTTCGATATTCTTCTTTTCAACGTGATCTCTTATAAAGTGGTGTCGACATCCACATGCTTGCATCTTGTATGTAGAACCGGATTTCGAAAGTGATTGCAATAAGACTATTCTTGTCACAAAATATAGGTAAGTTTTTAGCTACAATGTTGTAATCCTCATTTCTTGATCGAGCAGAAGCGATTGGGAACAACGACTTCTGCGACCATATATTCGCTTGAGTTGTAGATGTCGAACCGATATTCTTCTTTGAAAACCACGAGATCAGTTTACTTCCTAAGAACTGACATGTTCCTGAGGTTGATTTTATGTCGATCTTGCAACCTCCATAATCGTAATCGTAATACCCACTAAGCTCTAGATTATCATCGATGGGTAGAATAAACCAAGGTTTATTGTTCCCTTCAGATACTTAAGAATCCGCTTAGCTGCTTCTAGGTGGCTGATCATTGGATTTGCTTGAAATCTGGCACATACACCTACTGCAAAAGTGATATCTGGTCTGCTGGCAGTCAGGTATAATAGAGATCCAATGAGAGCCCTATATTCCTTCTGGTTTTGTTTTCTGACCAGCCTCATCTGGATCCATCTTGAATCCAGTCATCATAGGAATTTTGGCTTCCTTACTATTTTGAACTCCAAACTTAGCCAATAGATTCCTAGTGTACTTTGCTTGGCAGATGAATATCCCTTCTGTACTTTGTTTAACTTGGAGACCTAGAAAGTAATTCATCTGACCCATCATGGACATCTCGAATTTCCCTTGCATCAGTTTGCTGAATCTTTCACATAGGCTCTTGTTAGGAGATCCGAAGATGATGTCGTCCACGTAAATCTGAACCATCAGAATATCTTCTCCATCTTCTATTCTGAATAAGGTTCTGTCCACTGTTCCTTTAGTGAACCCACTTTCAATCAAGAACTGAGAGAGTGTATCATACCAGGCTCGCGGAGCCTGTTTCAGGCCATAAAGAGCTTTTCTTAAACGATACACTTGGTTGCCCTTTTCAAAGCCTGGAGGTTGTTCGACATAAACTTCCTCTGCTAGTACCCCGTTTAAGAAAGCACTCTTTACGTCCATCTGATACACAGTGAACCCTCTATGGGAAGCATATGCCGTAAAATTGACCGAATGGCTTCAAAGGCAGCGGCGGTGCAAAGGTCTCATCGTAATCAATTCCTTCTGATTGTGAATACCCCTTAGCAACAAGTCTTGCCTTATTTCTGGTGATAACATTTTTCTCATCTCTCTTGTTCTTGAAGACCCATTTCGTGCCAATTACGTCTTGATGACTCGGTTGCGTCTACTAGTTCCCATACTTCATTTCTCTCTCTATTCCGGCTCCTCTGCATGGCTAGAATCCGTTTTTCGTCTTGTAATGCTTCCTCTATTGTAGTTGGTTCCTTCATAGACGAGATAACAAAGAAATACATGGCACTTTCACCAATCGATGTCTAGTTTTAATTTTATCGACGGGTCTCCGATTATCGGATCGGTTGGATGGTGGTTATCCGTGTCCTTCGCTCGATTTTGCGTCGGTTTTGAGAACATCGTCCGTTTCTGATAAAATCTTATTACTAGCGATTGGGAGTGGTGCAGGGTTATGGTCCACTTGATAAGAACAAGTCTCAGCTGATGTTGGACTCATCATGTGTCGATGATCCGTTCGTGAGAACTTCGAAGTTCCCCGAACCGGATGGTTCGATTTCTTCTTCTCTCAAATTTGAATCGACTTTTTTCATCGACATGATTGTTCGTACCTTAGGATCTCGATTGATCCGGTGAATCAGCTAGATCCGGAATGTAAATTGATCCGGTTTCGATCCTTTTTCCTTGATCGTTAGCTGATCCATTTTCTGAATATCAGGTTCTGGTAGATCAGGTACTTCTTGTTCTGAGGCAGATTTCTCTTGATCAGAAGATGCTTCATCAAAGGCTACATGGGGTGTTTCTTCCACAATTAGGGTTCGTTTGTTGTAGACCCTGAAAGCTTTGCTAGATGAGGAATACCCTAGAAATATACCCTCATCAGACTTGGCCTCAAAAGTCTTCAACTGACTTTTCCCATTATTGTGTATGAAACACTTACACCCAAAAACATGGAAGTAAGAAACACGAGGTTTTCTGCCCTTCCATAGTTCATAGGGTGTTTTGTAGTGAGCCTTAGTCAGGAGACATCTGTTCTGCGTATGGCATGCAGTGTTGATTTGCTTGCGCATAAACGGTTTGGTATCGCATGTTAAATTTAACATTGTCGAGCAACTTCTTTGAGAGTTCTGTTTCTCCGTTCAAATTTACTCCATTTGTTGTGGCGTCCTCGCAGCTGATGTTTCATGCTGTATACCAAACTTAGAGCAAAAATCAGTAATAAAAGAGTTCAAAAATTCTGTACCTTTATCTGATCTGATTTTTACTACGCTGACACCCTTCTCATTTTGTAATCTTCTTAGCAACTCGGGTATCTTGGTTGTCGTCTCATTCTTCTTATGTAAGAATATAACCCAGGTAAACTTGGAATAGTCATCCACGATTACCAGAGTGTATTTGCGTCCGTTGAGATCGACCGTGTAATCGGGTCCAAACAGATCCATATGAAGCAATTTGTAAAGATTCTGCTTTGGATCTTTGGTCCGAAATTCCTTTGAATGAAGCTTTGACTGTTTTCCTTCCGACATGCAAAGATACATCCGATCCTTTGAGAACACTTCATTCGGAAGTCCTTCCACTAGAGACATCCTAGCTATCTTATTAAGAGTTTTAAAGTTAGGATGGCTCATTCTTTTTGTGCCAGAGCCAACCGCTACTTTTGGAACTCTTAACAATCAGCACGCATTTCTTAGACAACTGTATTCCAATCGGCTATGTAGATCGTCCCTTTTCTTGAACCCGATTAGCAAAATCATGTTGAGTGATTTCGATTCTTGATAGTGCATTGATCGATCGAGAACTCAACCTTTGAATCCGTTGTCGCAGAATTGTGAAACCGATAATAGGTTGTGCTTCGGACCTTCGACATCTGAGACTCCAGTTATTTGTACATCATCATTCTCTAAGGTTAGAACCCTTTGGTATAACCAAAGTTATCATCACCGAAGAGTACACGCGGGCCTTTTCGTTCTATGTAGGGCGAGGAGATGTTTGCTTCAATCATGTGCCTTGAGCATCCACTATCGATGTACCGGATAGTTGCTTGCACACCTCCTTTGTTGGCGGACCACGCGAACCTGCAATCGGATCGGGCTTTAGGTACCCCTTTTGGATTGGGTCCCGAGGGTTAGGTTTTGATTTGGGGATCCATACAAACGAAAGCACTTCTATTGTGATCGGTCGGATCGAAGGCCCGATTTGTCTCCCATACTGTCAACATAATCATACTTATCCTTATATGCTTTTCGATTTGTATGATTACTTACTTGTGTGAACCTTGGATGACTTAGAAGACTTATGATTTAACTTTTCGGTTTGTCTTCTTTTTATCGATTAATGTGGTTCAAAGTCTTGTGACCCTAAATTTTCGACTATAGGGGTAGGTATTTATTCGCTACCATCAAAAGATTCATATCCTTTTCGCGATAGATGGTTTTCGCAGTTTACGAAGTATGCTTATTAGGCGGTGACCTTATTTGGGTCTCGATTAGACTTCCTTTTTGTAGGTTGTCTTTTTCGATTCTCGATCCATTGATCGAGGTTGAGGTCTCTTCGTAAGAACCGGTTCTTCCGTTGATTCTCTACCGATGCTTTACCGGTTGGGGTCCATTTCATTTCCCTTTTACGGTTAGGCACTTCTTTTACCTCGCTCAACTGGTCTCTTACCCCTATTAGATACAAGTTTAGCTTTTGGTGTGTCTTTTTCAGAAATTCGTCTGATTACACCTTTCTGAGATGAATCAGTCGGGGCTTTTGAGGATGTGGAGGGTTTCTCATAGCCAAGTCCCTCCTTATCAATCTTTATTCGAAAATAGGCGTTCATGTCTTGAACGGTTTTAGATGATTTTGAAAAAACCTCTATTTTCTTACGCAGATTATCCTCAGAGGATTTCAGACTTTCATGCATTCGGAATAGCTCATCGAATTTTGCTTGCAAGATTTTGAAGTCATCAGCTTGCTGTCTGTTAATTGCCATCTGATCTTTGATCTGCTTTTCCTGATCAGAAGCTTTAACTTCGAGAATTTTAAATTCCTCAGTTACCTTACGGCGGGCCAAATTTGATCTAAGTTGGAGGCTTTTTCGAGATCATTTTCTTGACAAAGTGATTATTTACGGTCCTCGACTTATCATTCTCGGCTTCCACAATAGCATAAGTGTCTCTTGCATTGAGAGATCTTCAAGCAATTGCTCGAGTAGAATTGCAGGTCAATCTCCCGGCGGGTGTCTTAATGATAGCAGTGTAAAGCGAAGCAAGAGGTTTGGAGGTTACCTCGGATTTGGTCCTCCCGGCCATCAGGAGGAGTTCATCATCGTCGGCGAGAATATCGGATCTTCATTTTCATATAAGTCGACGGCTTGCTTCTTGTCAGACGAAGTCTTCTCTGAGGAGTATCAGGAGTCCTCGGAGGCGGAATAAGAATCGTCAATTCTGACGTATCGGCAACCATGGCTCTTCCGTCTCTATAGCGTTGTTCTCTTTTGTTCCTCTTTTCTTCCCTCTCTCTCGGCGTCCAGTGCAGGCGATCTGTCTTTATAGTGACGGCTTCTCCTGATTGAAGCACGCTCCTTGATCCACCGAACTTTTTTCTTCGGTGAATCACTCAAAATCTGTATGACCTATCGGTGACTTTCCTTTTCGATAGTGGTGCGAACTTCTCTTTATCGATTGATTTTCTCTTCTTTCCTTCGTCGACTATCTCTTTTCCTTTCATCTCTGTGATCCCTCCGATCATCGAGATCAGTTCTTTTCCGGAGATCCGTTTATGCGATCTCCTATCTCGCCCTCGGCTATGTTGATAGTCCTTATAAAATCTTTGATACTTACCAAGTTGTATGTCCGACTTCTCAAGCTTCCACAGTAAGCGAAGCGTCTGCTCGCACCGACTTATTATATTTCCAATGGGTTCATTGGCCTTTGTTCTGCTCTTGGTTGCTTTGAAAGTTAATCGATTTTTGAAGTCGAGGGTTTCAAAGGGCACCTCGTCTTCATCACCTTGACCTCTTTCAATCGGGTCGAACTCGTGAGCTTTAAGACTCAAGAACAAGCTACTAGGTTTCATTCTTGAAATGTCCCGCAATCTTTGATTACCGTGACCTTCATGTCCCACTTCTTGGTGAGAGACCTTAGGATCTTATAGTTGATATCTTTATCAGACATCTCTCTACCAAGTTCTCGAAGCTTGTTTATAGACATTGTAATTCTTCCATCGAGTTCGTTGATGGTTTCGTTAAAAAGCATCTTCGTTTCTCGAACTTCACGGTTCGCTTGAAGGCGGTACTGTCTTTTATCTGTTCATTTCCCTCGCAGATCTCGGCGAGTATCCCACATTGCTTTCAGCTTGATTTGAGATACTTAATCTTTTCTTTGGTGACCTTATCCATTGTTTTCATGATAATATGTCTTGCAATGGTGTCCAGAGTATGCAGTTTTCTTTCTTCTGCGTCCATCAGGGCTGGGCTTTTTCGTACAAGACTTCCCGTGGGAAAGTCTGGATCTCCCTCCGCAGGATTGTCGTAGTAAATGATGATGGGTCCCTCTCGATGACTTCCATCATTACGCCAATCGATCGAGCCTAGATGGTTAGACATATATATGGCCCAATCTGTGATACTCATCGATTGAGAACTTGGCAGATCATGATACATACCTGGGACGTGTTATCCATGCTTTGAGTGATTTTGGAAAATGAATGAGTTTTAAAAACGGTTTTTCAAGATCGATTCGATTGACCACAATGACCGCGAGTCAAGTGGTCGAAAGAACCAACCGCCGATACCACTTGTAGGTCCCGAAGCGGGTTATGTGAGGGCGTAAGTCTAGAGGGGGGGTGAATAGACTTCTGGAAAACTTTTCGTGCAGATCAGGGGTGAGAGCAGATAGCTTGATCAGAGTGCGAGTGAATCAGTTTGGTCTGATAGCCAACTTACTGAACGCCTGAAAACAGATCAGTTCGGTAACTATCGATTAAGCGATACAAATGGAAGCTTAAGTTTTACCGTGTGAAAAAACCAGTTTGTATAAATCAGATTCCAAGTTTTATCTTTTTAATCAGATGACAGAAATATCAAGTCCGATCAGATCAGAAGCTTGGTGCTATCTGATCTTAACTTAGAATATGTATGCGCTTTAAGATTGTGCGATGTGAGAGCAGGTTAATCAAAGCAAAGAAAGGCACACACAAGATTTATAGTGGTTCGGACAAAACCGGTCCTACGTCCACTCTTCCCTTTTCAAGGGGCACCAACTTAACCGACTTAGAAATTTGGACTTAGTTTTGTGTGTTAGTCCAACAAAGTACACCAACAGATGTTTTAAGAGTTCTCACTCAACCGATCCCAGAAATCAGGATTAGAAACCCTAGACTGAATCTTGCTAAACAACTTATCCTAACTTGGGGTTTGGGTAAGGTTGTTTAAGTTCAACTATGAAATCTTTCCTTGCGTACAAGCAGCCTAATAGCTAGATGAAAAGATTTCTTGCTAAGAACTTATGGGATGAACACAATATAAAATAAGCTTGTTGTTGTGTTCTTCGTGCGGAAATCTGACTATAGTTTGAGCTTCTTGATTATTTTGTTTGTCCAAGCATTTCCGTATTACACTCACGAAGTGTGATCCCATATTTATAGACCTTGAAATCAAAGAGCCGTTGGAGAGCAATTTGAATTTCAGGCTATTTTTAGGTAGACTTACGGGCTTGATGTGACGCGTCTTGTGAAAGCGGCATGGCCGGCGTGAATGTGTATTTTATAGCCGTTTGAGAGAGCAACATCGAATCCCGCGAGTATCAGCTCTGTTCATACGTGTCTCTTCCTTATTGGATGGAAGCCTTGCTTTGCAGTGTTGTTCCTCCAACTAAGGTTGGTATTCTTCTTGTTTAGATCGCAGACGTATGATAAGATGAAACATCAGTTTTCATCTTATGGTGATTTGTCGATCTGGCGTCGATCCCTAATTGATAGAGTCTTCTGGCGCTGTTGACTTAGCTTCAACCGGGTGACTCGGCGATGTAGGTCTTACGGTCTTATCTTCCGGAAGTCATCGATCTTCTAGTATTCGAGGTTTGAGCTTCATGACCTGGCGAGTTATCGACTAGATCGATTCGATCGATCTTCCGTTACTGGTTTAACGTTACGCCTGTGGGATATCGACTTTCTTCGATTCTTCAGATCGACCTATACATATTGAGTTCCCCTCAATATGTGACCTATCTATTACATCGGTTGTTTTATACAATCATTATCAAGCGGTCTCTCTATAGCGATAATGGAAACATCATCAATACCTAACAGTCCGATTGGTCCTATTACATGTGTTTTTGGAACTTTTCATCAAAACTATAAATTTCCCAACAGAACAATTAACAAAAGGAAAAAATAAACTTTGTTGCACCACCTTTGTGGATTTGCTAATTTTTCCAGCACATGGAATTGTACTTGGGAATGAAACAATCATCCCCTATTTATAGGAGAGGGGTGGTCGAAATTCTGATGAAAAATCAATGTGGGAAAAGACTTTTCTTGATCACCAAGAAATCTTGAATATATCTCCTATATTCTTTATCCCATAATTAAAATATTCCACAAAAATCCCACCTCCTCTAATTATGGATTTTTCGAAAATTTAATGATGCAAGATTCCAAGATTTGGATCTTCTTGAATTTATGAGATATTCTTGTATTTCAAGAAATACATATCTTCCATAATATCTTTTCAAGAAAATCAATAAAATCTTTCTTGCCCACTATATTTCAAAATTTCGAAATTCCTTAATGAATAACCATGTGGGAGATTTCTTGAATTTAATGAGATAATCTTGTATTCCAAGAATACATATCTTCATTCCATAACAAAATTCAAAGAAAATCTTTCTCCCACTTTTATCCATAAATTTCGAAAATTTAGAGAAAAAATAAGCAACAATATTTATTTTATTTTAATCACCTTTTTCAGTTATTGGACTATTTGTTGGGCTACTCAGGGGGCCTTTAGGAGAATTATGATTGGACCTTCTAATGGACCTTGAATATATAATATTGAGCCACAATATAATTCAAGCCCATAAATATTAATTAATCCCACTACATAATTAATATTGCACTATCCATCTTAACCCATATTACAGTCAATAGGCTCCCGGTCATTATTTCCCGTGTTTAAGATTATCTAGCCCATTAATTAATTCAAGCCACTGAAATAGCTTTCTAATTAATTAATATCTTTTATCCTTGGTCAAGGAACGGTTCAACATTATTATCCATACCGGAAACTAATTCCACTTGCAAGATTTGGTATGATAAAGTCTATGAACCTCCCAAGGGGGCAAATCAAACAAGCGTACTTGCACACGATTCTTCGTATTAAATCTTAGCAATCACATGTGACTAATAATATTGCCCAAGATAAAAAGTATTGAATCTCATTGATTCGCTACCCATGATAAGTCAAAGCAATAGTTACCAATCCCACGTGATCCTATTTAAGGGACGAAGGTTAAGAAATAACGAACCACTGAGGTCTAATTCTTCCTTGTTCAGTTCTGAAGAATTTATCCTCCTGTAGGTCCTACTCAGTACATCTGTCATGCACTAGTGTAATCTCTTGGTCAAGACAAACCAATCTGAGCCTTACACCTCAACCTTTCGCGATGGGTTGTTCATTTCCATCTAGGTCGTGAATGGTGTACTTTTAGTTACAAGGGACTGTTAATTTAATTTTTACGTGATCCGGTATCACTAAATTAACTACAATGTAACACGCATTTAATTATTGAGCGAGTTATGCAATAAATATATGTAACATTCAATCATATTTAAAGCATCATGATAAACAATTTATTTCAAATAAATAAGTCCGAAAATTAGGTTTCGATTATACAAAGTAAAAAGCATACTTTTCAAATTATAATCTCAACAATCTCCCACTTATACTCAAAGTCTGCTTTTAAGTATACTACAACATGTCTCGCGTAGTCCGTGACATCTAATGTCACCTACACGAACCTAATAATTTCTCCCACTTATACTCAAAACCAGTTGACAACGGTCTTGACACCCATTCCACTCACATGTCTCTCGAATGTATTCAGAGGCGGACGCTTTGTGAATGGATCGCTAGTTGTCCTAAGACGCTTATCTTTGCCACATCTATATCTCCTCTCTTAACGATTTCTCGTATAAGATGTCTATCCTTTAGTGTGCTTGTTTGACTTCGTGGACTCTTGGTTCTCTTGAATTTGCAATCGCCTCTAACAGATATTGCTAGACAAAATTGAACACCATCCAAGTCCACTAAGAAGATCTAGAGCCAAATGGGGTTCTTTCACCGCTTCAGCAAACTACTTTACCCGACTTCCATGGTTGAGTCGTTGATGCATTACGCTTCACACTCGTCCATTTGATGGCTACACTTCCCAAATGGAAACACACTAACTGAGGCAGATAATTTCTGGAATCTAAATCTGATTAGAAATCCGAGTCCGTGTAGCCGATGGGATTGGAGTATCTGACTGATAAATCAACATTCTATCCCGAGTCCTTTTCAGACACTTCAGAATTTTTTTAACTGTCGTCCAATGCTCTTTCCCTGGGTTACTTTGATATCTTGCCACCATGCCTACGACAAAGCAGATATCCGGTCTCGTACACAGCAATGCATACATAAGGTTTCCGACAGCTGAAGCACAAGGAATACCTTTCATGTCATCTATCTCCTTTTTCGTCTTAGGGAACATTTTCTAGGATAGATAGATTCCAAGTCTGAAAGATACAAATCCTTTCTAGGAATCTTGCATGCTGAATCGTTTCAAAATTAGTGTCTATGTATGAAACTTGCGATAACCCGATCATCCTTTTCCGGCGATCTCGAGTTATCTTGATCCCAAAGATGTGTCCGGCTTTCCCTAAGTCTTTCATATCAAACTGTTTTGAAAAACATGCCCTTACGTCTGATCACACCTTCACATCGTTCCCGATGATCACAATGTTATCTACGTATAGTACTAAGAATACCAATGCGATTAAAACACGCTTTTTTATACACACAACTTTCAAACTCGCTTTTGATCAAACCCATAAGACTTTATTACATGATCAAAACATTGGTTCAAGCTCGGATGCTGTTCAAATCAGTAAATGGACCTCTTGAGCTTACAAACTAGGTGTTCTTGGCCTGTTTCAATGAAAACTTGGGATTGTTGCATATAGATCTCTTTATCAAGACTTCTGTTAAGGAAAGCTGTCTTGACATCCATCTTCCAGATTTCTAAGTCGAAATGCACAGCAATCGATACGAGAATACGGATGGACTTAAGCATGGCTACGGGCGAAAAGTTTCCTCATAATCGATCCCTTCTTTCTGAGTATAACCTTTCGCCACTAGTCTAGCTTTAACGGTTTCAACCTTCCCGTCCGGTCCTCTTTTCCTCTTATATACCCACTTGCATCCAATGGGTTTGACCCCATTAAGTGGTTCGACTAGCTCCCACACTCTATCATGAAACATAGAACCCATTTTCGCTTTTTCATTCTTTGTTTTGCCAAGAATCAGATCCTTATCTTGGAGTGCCTCGTCATATATCCATGGGTCCGATTCGTCTTGTCAGGAATCAAGTCCGAGGACTCTCCTATTCCCATGAATCTCTCGGTCGTCTAACAACCGTCCAACTACGATGAGGCTCCGGTTGAAAGCGTAGACGTTTGGTATATCATCTAAGAAATGCAGGTTGCACTTCGAGGTTTGCCCTCTAAGCTCTTTTAAGGTAATCTCATACGGGTTTTCTTTGGTTCATATAGTCTTCTTCCAAAAAATCGAAGTGGGTGCCGATGACCACCTTTTTGATCTTCGGGACTATAGAACATACACCCTTTTGTTTCCTTGGGGTATCCTACAAACAACCTTAATTACGATCGAGGATCCAACTTACCGGCTTCCTTGTCCAACACGTAGGCGGACACCCCAAAATTCTCATGTGTCTCATACTAGGCTTTGCTTGGGTCCACAATTCTTTGGGAGTTTTGGGAACCGATTTGGATAGCACCAAGTTCAAAATGTAAGTCATTTGCTTTCCAAGGTATGACCCCCGTAAGCGACTCGGGAAGATCCAGATAACTCATCATTGATCTAACAATTTCCAAAAAGAATTATGTTTCTTCGCTCTGCAACCCGTTTTGTTGAGGGGTTCACAGTGCGATGGAGGGATACAATCCTTCATCGGATAAGTAGTTCAAAAACTCATCATTTGAGGTATTCGCCTCCACGATCGGATCGTAGAGACTTGATCGTTTTTCCTTATGATTCTCTGTTTGAGCCTTAAATTCTTAGAATTTCTCAAAGGTCTCGATTCATGCTTCATAAGAAAAAATGTAACTGCATACTTTTGAGTAATCATCAATAAAATTACTCATAACCTCCTCTTGCTTTGGTTGACATTGGACTACATACATCTGTGTGAACGATCTCTAACACTTCTTTGGCCCTATTCCCCTTGGCTCCAAATGCCCTCTTGGTCATATTACTTTCCAAACATGATTCGCAGGTTGGAATCGGTTCAACTTGGAGAAGCCCTAGTGAACCGTCTCTCACAAACCTTTGGATCCTCTTTGGATTTATATGACCCAATCTTAGATGCCAAAAAAATGTCTCGTTCACGTCTGATGAACGTTTTCTTTTTTCGGAAACAGTTGATGTGTTATAGGATACATTTCGTGAGTGGTGTGCACAGTTAATTGTATAGAGATCATTCAACAACGTTCCATGACAGATAAATTTATCTAAAGAAAAATGGTAACAACTTTATTAAAAAGTAACCAAATATCCATCATAAAAGTTTAGAAACTGAAAACGAATTCTTTCTAAAATCCGGAACGTAAAGAATATCTCAAAAATTAAAACTCTGTCTTCAAAAGACAGGTGCACTTCTCCCACTGCTTCAGCTGCCACTCTCGTAGCATCGTCCAGTGTGATGAGGAGCTCACTCCCACTAAGTTGCCGGGTCCGCTTGAACCCCTGTAATGTGAAACAAATGTGATTAGTGGATCCTGTATCCACCACCCACAAAATGGGAGGCATACGCCGCTAAACAAGTTTCAAATAACTAGTGCGTGAGAATTACCTTTCTTTACATCCCTTTTGGGATCGGAACAGGCTGACCTCGATTGTCCTACTCTCCCGCTTTCCAAAATTTTTCTCATGCTTGATCCCATGCTTCTATTTGATGTTGAGTCTTCTTGGTTTAACCTTCTTCTCTTTTCATCATCCTTATCACCACTTGATCTAGGATAAAGAGAAGATTTATGTTTTCCCAAGTTCTTTTCCTCGCGCTCCACTTCCTCTTCTACCAAAGTCAAAGCATTTACAAGATCTTCCACTGTCAAATCTTGATCTTCCATTAGATACTCAAGATAGTGGTGATTATAGCTCTTTGGTAAGGATTGGAGAATGAAATCAATCTTAGCATTGAAGTCATATTTTTCGCCGAGGATCTCAAGTTCCTCAAATAGCACCATAACCCTAAGGAGGTGCTGCGCTGCAGTCGTCCATTTTTCCAATTTTAACTGAGCAATTTCTTGCTTCACACTTTGGACTGCCATATGGGTCTGATGTCCGAACATCGCTTCGAGATTCTTTAAGATGTCTGCAGCTGACTCATATTCTTGATGAAGGTGCCTCAACGCATCTGACAGATGTGCCAGAATTGTTTCCTTCATCAAAACGTTTGCCAGCTCCCATTCACCATAAATCATCTCATCCCATATTCCGGCATCCATAGTTGGTTTTTCGGGTTTTGGTGAATCAAGTACCCATTCGGAAGATGATGCGGTTATGAGAGATTTTAGTTTGTGTTTCCAACCAAAATAGTTTTTACCAAAAAACAAAAGGTCTTTATGTATATTCGATAGTGGATTAGAAGGTTGCGACATCCTGAACTGAAACAAATAATAATATGCATAAGCACAAATATGTCACAAGGTTCGATCACATGCATCATATTTAAAATCTCAAAAAAAAAATATGAACATGCATCGGCCAACATCTCAAAACAGTTTAAATAAGCCACGTTGGGTGGGTCATTATTTAAACACATTCAAGCAGGTTACAAACAAGAACAGTTACAAACCTTTAATATCCAGATTAATAGTTGGCTCCCACTTGACCAATATAAAATTGACAGGGACTTCGGAGAAGTATATGCATATCAATTTTATACCTAAGTAATAACCATGATTAAATACAGGATTACTATTTCGCTTTGATCGAGCCTCGTTGGGAGGGTCATCATCGCCACTAGTAATAACCCACAATCATCCGTTTGGAATTCATTCATGTGAAAGCTATCTTTTGACCATCCCGTTGGGGGAATTTCTCCAAAAGAATTCACAAATAAATAAATCATGGAGGTCAAATTAATTCAATTTTATTATCCTGAATAAAATTGTCAATTAATTATTTAAACATACTTAGTAATTTTGAAGGTGAGATTTTTTCATTTGGCAACCCTCATGCAAACACATTTAAACAAATTAAATAAAGCATAAGATAGCACCAATAAATCACGCAAACTAGAAAAAAACATATTGGGCAAAAATTATCCAATTGTCATGGTTTGATATTTCTTGGCTTGATGTTGAAGAAACACGTCTCAAATTTCTCCCACTCAGTCGTCTCGAAAAAATACTTCGTCTTGAAACGCCACGCCACTCGCCTTGGGGAGGATGCACGCCAGATCCCCGGCCGCCTGTTTAAAACGACCTCAGCGGCCTCGACACACCGTCCGTGAACGACGCCCCCCGATGCCTCGGCTGCGCCTCGGCAAGGCGTCGGCGGGTGTCGAGAGCTCTCGGCGAGCGACAGCGCATCTGCGTTTGCCAGCTAAATCCACCTCCGCCTCGCCCGAGACCTCAGCGGCCCAGCGTCAATGGCTGCGCCAGCAGCCACAGCGTCTCTTGACAGCTCCAAATTGGCTTTGATGCTCGCACGGTAACCGCATGTGCCTAGTGCCGCCCGTCTTGTATGCCCTATTTCTCGTGGCGTGCTCGGTGGCCCGTAGTGCCGGTTGCGGCAGCGCCGCCCTACGCCCGGTCTGGATTTTGTCCTTTAATTCTTCCGTCTCTTCGTTCCCGATCCGGTTCTGATTTATTTACAAAAAATAAATAAACCTAGATCTAGACTAGTCTATTACATTGATCAAATCAAACAAATCCTAGTCTACTCGTGGATTTTCTCACGAGACAAAACAAATCCGAACAAATCGAATTAAACCACAATTTATATGCATGCATAAATAAACACATTAAAATCCATGACAATTGGATACCTGCAAAACAGATCTAACAGTTCTACTATCCAATTTCAAATTTAATGTCCACGAATTAAATTACAATTTAAAAAATTCAGGGCCCGAAACCGTGGCTCTGATACCAGTTGTTGTTGGGGAATGAGTTACACAGATCTATTCGGGGTGAATATTTAAATACAGATTTAATTCATTAATTATTACTAGCATGAATTAATCCTATATTAATTCAAATAATAATTGCAACAACATATCATGCATATAAAAAGCCACGTAAAACCTACGCATGCGGAATCTACGGGTTTACGTGAACGTACCTCTCGGGATGGCAGTAACTTCGGTCGGACGGACAAACCAAAAGGACTTCCCAAGTATTCCCTTAGCCCTTGCTCAACTATCCGGTGGAAGGACACTTTGTCAAACAATTAACAAAAGAAAAAAATAAACTTTGTTGCACCACCTTTGTGGATTTGCTAATTTTTCCAGCACATGAAATTGTACTTGGAAATGAAACAATCATCCCCTATTTATAGGAGAGGAGTGGTCGAAATTTCTAGTAGAAAATCAATGTGGGAAAAGACTTTTCTTGATCACCAAGAAATTTTGAATATATCTCCTATATTCTTTTTCCCATAATTAAAATATTCCACAAAAATCCCACCTCCTCAATTATGGATTATTTTCGAAAATTTAGAGGAAAAATAAGCAACAATATTTATTTTATTTTAATCACCTTTTTTAGTTATTGGACTATTTGTTGGGCTACTCAGGGGCCCTTTAGGAGAATTAAGATTGAACCTTCTAATGGACCTTGAATATCTAATATTGAGCCACAATATAATTCAAGCCCATAAATATTAATTAATCCAACTACATAATTAATATTGCACTATCCATCTTAACCCATATTACAGTGAATATGGCTCCCGATCATTATTTCCCGTGTTTAAGATAATCTAGCCCATTAATTAATTCAAGCCACTGAAATAGCTTTCTAATTAATTAATATCTTTTATCCTTGGTCAAGGAACGATTCAACATTATTATCCATACCGGAAACTAATTCCACTTGCAAGATTTGGTATGATAAAGCTTATGAACTTCCCAAGGGGGCAAATCAAACAAGCGTACTTGCACACGATTCTTCGTATTAAATCTTAGCAATCACATGTGACCAATAATATTGTTGTTGGGGAATAAGTTGCACAAATCTATTCGGGGTGAATATTTAAATACAAATTTAATTCATTAATTATTACTTGCATGAATTAATCCTATATTAATTCAAATAATAATTGCAACAACATATCATGCATATAAAAGCCACGTAAAACCTACGCATGCAGAATCTACGTGTTTACGTGAACGTACCTCTCGGGATGGATGTGACTTCGGTCGGACGGACAAACCAAAAGGACTTCCCAAGTATTCCCTTAGCCCTTGCTCAACTATCCGGTGGAAGGACACTTGTCGAACAATTAACAAAAGGAAAAAATAAACTTTGTTGCACCACCTTTGTGGATTTGCTAATTTTTCCAGCACATGGAATTGTACTTGGGAATGAAACAATCATCCCCTATTTATAGGTGAGGAGTAGTCGAAATTTCTAGTAGAAAATCAATGTGGGAAAAGACTTTTCTTAATCACCAAGAAATTTTGAATATATCTCCTATATTCTTTTTCCCATAATTAAAATATTCCACAAAAATCCAACCTCCTCAATTATGGATTATTTTCGAAAATTTAGAGGAAAAATAAGCAACAATATTTATTTTATTTTAATCACTTTTTTCAGTTATTGGACTATTTGTTGGGCTACTCAGGGGGCCTTTAGGAGAATTAAGATTGGACCTTCTAATGGACCTTGAATATCTAATATTGAGCCACAATATAATTCAAGCCCATAAATATTAATTAATCCCACTACATAATTAATATTGCACTATCCATCTTAACCCATATTACAGTCAATATGGCTCCCGATCATTATTTCCCGTGTTTAAGATAATCTAGCCCATTAATTAATTCAAGCCACTGAAATAACTTTCTAATTAATTAATATCTTTTATCCTTGGTCAAGGAATGGTTCAACATTATTATCCATACCGGAAACTAATTCCACTTGCAAGATTTGGTATGATAAAGCTTATGAACCTCCCAAGGGGGCAAATCAAACAAGCGTACTTGCACACGATTCTTCGTATTAAATCTTAGCAATCACATGTGACCAATAACATTGTTGTTGGGGAATAAGTTGCACAGATCTATTCGGGGTGAATATTTAAATACAAATTTAATTCATTAATTATTACTAGCATGAATTAATCCTATATTAATTCAAATAATAATTGCAACAACATATCATGCATATAAAAGCCACGTAAAACCTACGCATGCGGAATCTACGGGTTTACGTGAACGTACCTCTAGGGATGGCAGTGACTTCGGTCGGACGGACTAACCAAAAGGACTTCCCAAGTATTCCCTTAGCCCTTTCTCAACTATCCGGTGGAAGGACACTTGTCGAACAATTAACAAAAGGAAAAAATAAACTTTGTTGCACCACCTTTGTGGATTTGCTAATTTTTCCAGCACATGGAATTGTACTTGGGAATGAAAGAATCATCCCCTATTTATTGGAGAGAAGTGGTCGATTTTTTCAGTAGAAAACCAATGTGGGAAAAGACTTTTCTTGATCACCAAGAAATCTTGAATATATCTCCTATATTCTTTTTCTCATAATTAAAATATTCCACAAAAATCCCACCTCCTTAATATGGATTATTTTCGAAAAAAATGATACAAGAATCCAAGATTTGGATCTTCTTGAATTTATGAGATATTCTTGTATTTCAAGAAATACATATCTTCCATAATATCTTTTCAAGAAAATCAAGAAAATCTTTCTTGCCCATTATATTCAAAAATTTCGAAATATCCTCATGAATAACCAAGTGGGAGATTTCTTGAATTTAATGAGATAATCTTGTATTCCAAGAATACATATATTCATTCCATAACAAAATTCAAAGAAAATCTTTCTCTCTCTTTTATCCATAAGTTTCGAAAATATTAGGAAAAATAAGCAACAATATTTATTTTATTTTAATCACATTTTTCAGTTATTGTTCTATATGTTGGGCTACTCAGGGGGCCTTTAGGAGAATTAAGATTGAACCTTCTAATGGACCTTGAATATCTAATATTGAGCCACAATATAATTCAAGCCCATAAATATTAATTAATCCCACTACATAATTAATATTGCACTATCCATCTTAACCCATTTTACAGTCAATATGGCTCCCGATCATTATTTCCCGTGTTTAAGATTATCTAGCCCATTAATTAATTCAAGCCACTGAAATAGCTTTCCATTAATTAACATCTTTTATCCTTGGTCGAGGAACGGTTCAACATTATTATCCATACTGGAAACTAATTCCACTTGCAAGATTTGGTATGATAAATCTTATGAACCTCCCAAGGGGGCAAATCAAACAAGCGTACTTGCACACGATTCTTCATATTAAATCTTAGCAATCACATGTGACTAACAATATTGCCCAAGATAAAAAGTATTGAATCTCTTTGATTCGCTACCCATGATAAGTCAAAGCAATAGTTACCAATCCCACGTGATCCTATTTAAGGGACGAAGTTTAAGAAATAACGAACTACTGAGGTCTAATTCTTCCTTGTTCAGTTCTGAAGAATTTATCCTCCTGTAGGTCCTATCCAGTGCATCAGTCATGCACTAGTGTAACCTCTTGGTCAAGACAAACCAATCTGAGTCTTACACCTCAACCTTTCGCGATGGGTTGTTCATTTCCATCTAGGTCATGAATGACGTACTTTTAGTTACAAGGGACTGTTAATTTAATCTTTTGTGATCTGGTATCACTAAATTAACTACAATGTAACACGTACGAATTATTGAACAGTTATGCAGTAAATATATGTAACATTTAATCATATTTAAAGCATCAGTGATAAACAATTTATTTCAGTAAATAAGTCTGAAAATTCAGTTTCAATTATACAAAGTAAAAAGCATACTTTTCAGTATAATCCCAACAATCTCCCACTTATACTCAAAGTCTGCTTTTAAGTATACTACAACATGTCTCACGTAGTCCGTGACATCTAATGTCACCTACACGAACCTAATAATTTCTCCCACTTATACTCAAAGCAGATTGGCAACGGTCTTGACACCCATTCCACTCACATGTCTCTCGAATGTATTCAGAGGCAGACGCTTTGTGAATGGATCTGCTAGGCTGTCCTCAGATGCTATCTTTGTCACATCTATATCTCCTCTCTTAACGATTTCTCGTATAAGATGTCTTTCCTTTAGTGTGCTTGTTTGACTCATGGACTGTTGGTTCTCTTGAATTTGCAACTGCCCCTAGTAGATATTGCTAGACAAATTCAGAACACCATCCAAGTCCACTAAGAAGATCTCAAGCCCAATCGGTTCTTTCACTGCTTCACAAGCAGCTACTTACCCGACTTCCATGGTTGAGTCAGTGATGCATTTCTGCTTCACACTCGTCCATTTGATGGCTACGCTTCCCAAATGGAAACACACTAACTGAGGATGATAATTTCTGGAATCTAAATCTGATTGGAAATCCGAGTCCGTGTAGCCGATGGGATTGGAGTATCTGACTGATAAATCAACATTCTATCCCGAGTTCTTTTCAGACACTTCATAATGTTTTTAACTGTCGTCCAATGCTCTTTCCCTGGGTTAATTTGATATCTTGCCACCATGCCTACGGCAAAGCAGATATCCGGTCTCGTACACAGCAATGCATACATAAGGTTTCCGACAGCCGAAGCACAAGGAATACCTTTCATGTCATCTATCTCCTTTTTCGTCTTAGGGAACATTTTCTTGGATAGATGGATTCCAAGTCTAAAAGGTACGAATCCTTTCTTGGAATCTTGCATGCTGAATCGTTTCAAAATCAGTGTCTATGTATGAAACTGGCGATAACCCGATCATCCTTTTTCGGCGATCTCGAGTTATCTTGATCCCAAAGATGTGTCCGGCTTTCCCTAAGTCTTTCATATCAAACTGTTTTGAAAAACATGCCCTTACGTCTGATCACACCTTCACATCGTTCCCGATGATCACAATGTTATCTACGTATAGTACTAAGAATACCAATGCAGTTCCGACACGCTTTTTATACACACAACTTTCAAACTCATTTTGATTAAACCCATAAGACTTTATTACATGATCAAAACATTGGTTCAAAGCTCTGGATGCCTGTTTGAGTCCGTAAATGGACCTCTTGAGCTTACAAACTAGGTGTTCTTGGCCTGTTTCAATGAAAACTTGGGATTGTTGCATATAGATCTCTTTATCATGACTTCTGTTAAGGAAAGCTGTATTGACATCCATTTGCCAGATTTCAAAGTCGAAATGCACAGCAATCGATAAGAGAATACGGATGGTCTTAAGCATGGCTACGGGCGAAAAAGTTTCCTCAGAATCGATCCTTTCTTTCTGAGTATAACCTTTCGCCACTAGTCTTGCTTTAAAGGTTTCAACCTTATCGTCCTGTCCTCTTTTTTCTCTTGTATACCCACTTGCATCCAATGGGTTTGACCCCATTAAGTGGTTCGACTAGCTCCCACACTCTATCATGAAACATAGAACCCATTTCGGCTTTCATTGCTGTTTGCCAAGAATCTGCATCCTTATCTTGGAGTGCCTCTTCATATATCCATGGGTCTGATTCGTTTTGTCCGGGAATCAAGTCCGAGGACTCTCCTATTCCCATGAATCTCTCGGGCTGTCTAACAACCCTCCCACTACGACGAGGCTCCAGTTGTGAAAGCATATCGTTTGGTATATCATCTAGTACAGTTGGCACTGAGGTTTGCCCTCTAAACTCATTTAAGGTAATCTCACTTTTGGGTTTTCTTTGGTTCATATAGTCTTCTTCCAAAATCTAAAATGGGTGCTGATGACCACCTTTTGATCTTCGGGACTATAGAACATACACCCTTTTGTTCCCTCGGGGTATCCTACAAACAACCTTAATTCTGATCGAGGATCCAATTTATCGGCTTCCTTATCCAACACGTAGGCCAGACACCCCCAAATTCTCATGTGTCTCATACTAGGCTTGCGCCCGGTCCACAATTCTTTGGGAGTTTTGGGAACCGATTTGGATAGCACCAAGTTCAGAATGTAAGCCGCTGTTTTCAAGGCATGACCCCAGAACGACTCGGGAAGATCCGCATAACTCATCATTGATCTAACCATTTCCAAAAGATTTCTGTTTCTTCGCTCTGCAACCCCGTTTTGTTGTGGGGTTCCCGGGTGCAGTGAGCTGGAATACAGTCCCTTCATCAGATAAGTAGTTCAAAAACTCATCGCTGAGGTATTCGCCTCCACGATCAGATCGTAGAGACTTGATACGTTTTTCCCTATGATTCTCTGTTTGAGCCTTAAATTCTTTGAATTTCTCAAAGGTCTCAGATTTATGCTTCATAAGGAAAATGTAACCGTACCTTGAGTAATCATCAATAAAAATACTCATAACCTCCTCTTTCTTTGGTTGACATTGGACTACATACATCTGTGTGAACGATCTCTAACACTTCTTTGGCCCTATTCCCCTTGGCTCCAAATGTCCTCTTGGTCATATTACCCTCCAAACATGATTCGCAGGTTGGGATTTGTTCAACTTGGAGACGCTCTAGTGAACCATCTTTCACCAACCTTTGGATCCTCTTTGGATTTATATGACCTAATCTTAGATGCCAAAGAAGTATTTCGTTCACGCTTTCTTTTGTCGAAAATAGTTGATGTGTTATAGGATGCATTTCACGAGTGGTGTGCACAGTTAATTGTGTAGAGATTATTCGCCAACGTTGCATGACAGATAAATTTATCATAAAGAGAAATGGTAACAACTTTATTAAAAGTAACCGAATATCCATCATGAAAAAGTTTAGAAACTGAAATCAAATTCTTTCTAAAACTCGGAACGTACAGAACATCTCTTAAAATTAAAACTCTGTCTTCAAAAGATAGGTGCACTTCTCCCACTGCTTCAGCTGCCACTCTCGTAGCATCGCCCAGTGTGATGAGGATCTCACTTCCACTTAGTTGTCGGGTCCGTTTGAACCCCTGTAATGTGAAACAAACATGATCAGTGGATCCCATATCCACCACCCATAAATGGGAGGCATACACTGCTAAACAAGTTTCAACAACTAGTGAGTGAGGATTACTTTTCTTTCCTTTCCTTTTGGGATTGGAACAGGCTGACCTCCAATGTCCTTTCTCCCCGCAATTAAAACATATTCCTTTTGGTTCTTTCTTGACACCCAACCAGCTAACCGTCTTTTTCTCACTTTTCTTAGTGATAAGTTTGCTTTGGTTCTGACCACTTTCCTTTTCTTGAGACTTGCCTTCCACTAGCCTAGATCTCGAGAAAAGACTTTTGGTCACCAATGCTTCGTCTTTCTTTCATAAATGCTTCTCCACTTTCTCTAAGGCTTCTTGTAGATTATCCATAGTAAACATGTAATCACTCATCACAAAACCACAGTAAAATCCATCGAAGCTCCTTGGCAGAGTAAGCAACAGAAATTCGATTTGGGCCTCATCACAATACTTAGTTCCGAGATAAGCCAGTTTTAGAAAATGGTGTTTGACTCTGAGAACATGCTCCCTTAAAGGTGTTCCCTCAGCCATTTTCAGCCTAGCCAAGTCGTCGGTTTTAAACTGATCGATCATGCGGTCTTTTGTTGAAAACATTTCTTCAAGACTTTGCATAATTTCCGCAGCGGACTCAACACCTTCATGAATATGTTTCAAATCATCAGACAGTGAAGTCAAGATTACACGTTTCATGGGTTCATTGGCCTGCTCCCAAATATTATACTCATGTCTTGCCGCATCAGTTGATTCATCAGTAGGCTTACGTGGCTTGGGTACATCAAGAATCCAATAATGTTTTTGTGCAGGTAGGACAAAGTTCATATTTCGTTTTCAAACATTATAGTTTTCTCCAGTTAATTGGTGTTCTTTGAGTGTATATAACAGTGGATTAAAATGTTGCGACATGATGAACTGAAATAAATAATAATATGCATAAGCAAAAATATATCACAAGGTTTGATCACATGCATCATATTAAAATCTCAAAAAAAATATGAACATACATCAGCCAACATCTCAAAACAGTTTAAATAAGCCACGTTGGGTGGGTCATTATTTAAACACATTCAAGCAGGTTACAAACAAAAACAGTTACAAACCTTTAATATCCAGATTAATAGTTGGCTCCCACTTGACCAATATAAAATTGACAGGGACTTCGGGGAAGTATATGCATATCAATTTTATACCTAAGTAATAACCATGATTAAATACAGGATTATTATTTCGCTTTGATCGAGCCTCGTTGGGAGGGTCATCGTCGCCATTAGTAATAACCCACAATCATCCGTTTGGAATTCATTCATGTGAAACCTATCTTTTGACCATCCCGTTGGGGGAATTTCTCCAAAAGAATTCACAAATAAATAAATCATGGAGGTAAAAAATAATTCAATTTTATTATCCGGAATAAAATTGTCAATTAATTATTTAAACATACTTAGTAATTTTGAAGGTGAGATTTTTTCATTTGGCAACCCTCATGCAAACACGTTTAAACAAAATAAATAAAGCATAAGATAACACAAATAAATCAAGCAAAACAAAAAAATAAACATATTGGGCACTAATTATCCAATTGTCATGGTTTGATTTTTCTTGACTTGATCTTGAAGAAACACTTCTCGAATTTCTCCCACTCGTTTATCTCGAGAAAATACTTCGTCTCAAAATACCACGCTTGAACTCGCGGCGTGGCGGGATGCACGCCACATCCCGGGCCACTTGCGCTAGAGATTCAGCGGCCTCGGCATAACCAGATAGGGGTGCCGCCGGTTGCCTCGGCACCGTCGGCGGCCGTCGGCATCCGCGCTTCGCGCCCAGCCTCCGCCGTTCGACCTCGTTAGCCCGTCGTCTGCGCGCGCGTCTGCGTGCGCCCGCCCGTTCGCTTGATCACGCGCCGCGGTACGCGCGTCCTTAGCGCCCGCCCGTGCCCTGTGACCCATTGTTCCAAGGGCGCTCGGCGGCGGCCCGCCGCCTGCGCCCGTCGTCGTGCCAGTGGCGCTCCATGCCGCCCGCCTTTGGGATTACGGATTTTGTCCTTTAATTCTTCGTCTCTTTCGTTTCCCAATCAGGTTACAATTTATTTACAAAAATAAATAAACCTAGATCTAGACTAGTCTATTACATTGATCAAATCAAACAAATCCTAGTCGTCTTTCGTGGATTTTCTCACGAGGCAAAACATATCGAGAACGAATCGAATTAAAACCACAATTTTATGCATGCACAAATAAACACATTAAAATCCATGACAATTGGATACTGAAAAACAGATCTAATGATTCTACTATCAATTTCAAATTTAATGTCCACGAATTAAATTACAATTTAAAAAATTGAGAGTTCAAACCGTGGCTCGATACTCGCTTGTTGGGGAATATGTTGCACAAATCTATTAAAAGGTGAATATTTAAATACAAATTTAATTCATTAATTATTACTAGCATGAATTAATCCTATATTAATTCAAATAATAATTGCAACAACATATCATGCATATAAAACCACTTAAAACCTACGCATGCGGAACCTACGGGTTTACGTGAACGTACCTCTCGAGATGGCAGTGACTTTGGTCGGACGGACTAACCAAAAGGACTTCCCAAGTATTCCCTTAGCCCTTGCTCAACTATCCAGTGGAAGGACACTTGTCGAACAATTAACAAAAGGAAAAAATAAACTTTGTTGCACCACCTTTGTGGATTTGCTAATTTTTCCAGCACACGGAATTGTACTTGGGAATGAAAGAATCATCCCCTATTTATAGGAGAAAAGTGGTCGATTTTTTCAGTAGAAAACCAATGTGGGAAAAGACTTTTCTTGAACACCAAGAAATCTTGAATATATCTCCTATATTCTTTTTCTCATAATTAAAATATTCCACAAAAATCCCACCTCCTTAATATGGATTATTTTCGAAAAAAATGATGCAAAAATCCAAGATTTGGATCTTCTTGAATTTAAGAGATATTCTTGTATTTCAAGAAATACATATCTTCCATAATATATTTTCAAGAAAATCAAGAAAATCTTTCTTGCCCATTATATTAAAAAATTTCGAAATATCCTCATGAATAACCAAGTGGGAGATTTCTTGAATTTAATGAGATGATCTTGTATTCCAAGAATACATATCTTCAATCCATAACAAAATTCAAAGAAAATCTTTCTCCCTCTTTTATCCATAACTTTTGAAAATATTTGGAAAAATAAGCAACAATATTTATTTAATTTTAATCACCTTTTTCAGTTATTGAGCTATATGTTGGGCTACTCAGGGGGCCTTTAGGAGAATTAAGATTGAACCTTCTAATGGACCTTGAATATCTAATATTGAGCCACAATATAATTCAAGCCCATAAATATTAATTAATCCCACTACATAATTAATATTGCACTATCCATCTTAACCCATATTACAGTCAATATGGCTCCCGGTCATTAGTTCCCGTGTTTAAGATTATCTAGCCCATTAATTAATTCAAGCCACTGAAATAACTTTCCATTAATTAACATCTTTTATCCTTGGTCGAGGAACGGTTCAACATTATTATCCCATACCGGAAACTAATTCCACTTGCAAGATTTGGTATGATAAAACTTATGAACCTCCCAAGAGGGCAAATCAAACAAGCGTACTTGCACACGATTCTTCGTATTAAATCTTAGCAATCACATGTGACTAATAATATTGCCCAAGATAAAAAGTATTGAATCTCTTTGATTCGCTACCCATGATAAGTTAAAGCAATAGTTACCAATCCCACGTGATCCTATTTAAGGGACGAAGGTTAAGAAATAACGAACCACTGGATTCTAATTCTTCCTTGTTGGGATTCAGAGAATTTATCCTCCTCAGATGTCCTATTCAAAGGCATCACCATGCACTAGTGTAACCTCTTGGCCAAGACAAACCAATCGAGCCTTACACCTCAACCTTTTCGCGATGGGTTGTTCATTTCCATCTAAGTCGTGAATGGCGTACTTTTTAGTTACAAAGGATTATTAATTTAATCTTTCCGTGATCCGTATCACTAAATTAACTACAATGTAACACGTCTAATTATTGAACAGTTATGCAAAGAAATATATGTAACATTCAATCATATTTAAAGCATCGTTGATAAACAATTTATTTCATAAATAAGTCTCGAAAATTGATTTCGATTATACAAAGTAAAAAACATACTTTTCAAAGATAATCCCAACAATCTCCCACTTATACTCAAAGTCTCGCTTTTAAGTATACTACAACATGTCTCGCGTAGTCCGTGACATCTAATGTCACCTACACGAACCTAATAATTTCTCCCACTTAAACTCAAAGCAGTTAGCAACGGTCTTGACACCCATTCCACTCACATGTCTCGAATGTATTCAGAGGCGGGCGCTTTGTGAATGGATCCGCTAAAAGTCGTCTCGGATCTTTATCTTTGTCACATCTATATCTCCTCTCTTAACGATTTCTCGTATAAGATGTCTTTCCTTTAGTGTGCTTGTTTGACTCGTGGACTCTTGGTTCTCTTGAATTTGCAACCCCCCTAGCGAGATATTGCTAGACAAATTCGTAACACCATCCAAGTCCACTAAGAAGATCTAGAGCCCAATCGGTTCTTTCATCGCTTCACTGTGACTACTTACCCGACTTCCATGGTTGAGTCGTTGATGCATTTACGCTTCACACTCGTCCATTTGATGGCTACACTTCCCAAACGGAAACACACTAATCGAGGCGGATAATTCTCGGAATCTAAATCGATTGGAAATCCCGAGTCCAGGTAGCCGGATGGGATTGAGTATGTCGATCGATAAATCAACATTCTATCGAGTTTTTTCGGACACTTGAGAATGTTTTTTAAGCATAGATCAATGCTCTTTTTCACCGGGTTACTTTGATATCTTGCTAACATGCTTACGCATGAAAGCGTATATCTGGGTCTCGCATACGATTGCATACATAAGGTTTCCGGCGGTAGGAAGCCTGAGGAATGCCTTTCATGTCATCTATCTTCTTTTTGCATCTTAGGGGACATTTTCTTGGATAGATGGATTCCAAGTCTGAAAGGTACGAATCCTTTCTTGGAATCTTGCATCTTTGAAAGCGTTTCAAGAGCGATTGTCTATGTATGAAACTTGCGATAACCCGATCATCATTTTCTTGCGATCTCGAGTGATCTTGATCCCAAGGATGTGTCCAGCTTTCCCTAAGTCTTTCATGTCAAACTGTTTTGAAAACCATGCCCTTACGTCTGATCACACCTTCACATCGTTCACGATGATCACAATGTCATCTACGTACAATACTAAGAATACCAATGCAGTTAAAACCACGCTTTTTATACCGCATGACTTTCAAACTCGTTTTGATCAAACCCATAAGACTTTATTACATGATCAAAACTTTGGTTCCAAGCTCTGGATGCCTGTTTGAGTCCGTAAATGGACCTCTTGAGCTTACAAACTAGGTGTTCTTGGCCTGTTCCAATGAAACCTTGGGGTTGTTGCATATAGATCTCTTCATCAAGACTTTCGTTAATGAAAGCTATCTTGACATCCATTTGCCAGATTTCAAAGTTGAAATGCGCAGCAATCGATAAGAGAATACGGATGGACTTAAGCATGGCTACGGGCGAAAAAGTTTCCTCATAATCGATCCCTTCTTTTTGAGTATAACTTTTTGCCACTAGTCTTGCTTTTAAAGGTTTCAACCTTAAAAGTCGATCCTCTTTTCCTCTTATATGCCCACTTGCATCCAATGGGTTTGACCCCATTAAGTGGTTCGACTAGCTCCCTCACTCTATTATGAAACATAGAACCCACTTCGGCTTTCATTGCTGTTTGCCAAGAATATGCATCTTTATCTTGGAGTGCCTCGTCATATGTCCATGGGTCTGATTCTACTTGTCCGGGAATCAAGTTCGAGGACTCTCCTATTCCCATGAATCTCTCGGGCTGTCTAACAACCCTCCCACTACTACGAGGCTCCGGTTGTGAAAATGTATCGTTTGGTATATCATCTAGTATATAGTCTTCTTCCAAAATCTAAAATGGGTGCTGATGACCACCTTTTGATCTTCGGGACTATAGAACATACACCCTTTTGTTCCCTCGGGGTATCCTACAAACAACCTTAATTCCGATCGAGGATCCAATTTATCGGCTTCCTTGTCCAACACGTAGGCCGGACACCCCCAAATTCTCATGTGTCTCATACTAGGCTTGCGCCCGGTCCACAATTCTTTGGGAGTTTTTGGAACCGATTTGGATATGTTAGTCCCGGTGGAAAAACCCATTTTGCACGTACGGAAGCAAAACATGAAAAAGCGATGCATATAACACAGGGGTGAAGGAATGGTGATTCCAGAATTTTTTCTTTTTGAGCTCATGTGTTGTGTTTTGCTTATGATCGAATGCATATGACAAGATAAGAACATAAAGCAGTAAACAACACAACAATGTATAGTGGTTCGGAGACTCAAGCTCCTACATCCACTCTCCCTGTTCCTAGGGAAATTCTTTCAAACACTTCCTAAGGTTTTCTGACTACCTCTATAGTTTACTAACCTTTACAACTCTGAGCTTTCTGACTACCTCTGTAGTTTACTAACTCAAACTGGACTTATCACCCTCTCGGGCTCGCCTCTAGATATTTAATGAGTTCACACTCCAATCGGGACTTATCACCCTCTCTCGGGATTGCCTAACAACTACCTCACTTCACCACTAGTTAGCTCTTACGAGAATGGGGTTTGGGTTTGGTGTTGTCTTCACCTATGGTGAGATTTTCCCTTACATTTGTTTAGCCTCAATGCTAAGGTTGGGAAAATCTCTCTAAGCTTAGGATACATCGTGGGTTGCTTAGATTGGGTTCTAGAACACTCTTTGAATATATTTGTATATCTACAGACTTGTGTTCTAGGGTGGGAAAGCTTGGGTATATGTTCTCTTAGCTCTGTAGCATCGTTGTTATCTTCTCCGCACTTCCACACGTAATAATATAGGAATAACTTGTATTTATAGTGTGGATTTGAATGTTACCGTTGGAGAGAATCACATTCAAATCCATACTATTCTTTGTAAGTTCTGCAGCTTTTTCAGGCTGGTTGTCTTCCTCTCATTGGTCCACGTCGGCTGGATTCCAACGGCTATATTCCTCAGCTTAAGTGCCTCGGAACATTCAGGTTATACTGAGCATTCAGTACATTACTGAATCTTCAGTAATTATTGTGCCTTCAGTATCCTTTGACTTCAGTCTTCAGTCTTCTGAGTCTTCAGTGTCTTCTGAGTCTTCAGAGATATACTGAATGATATACTGAGTCTTCAGTTTCTCAGTTTCATACTGAGTCTTCAGATTCTTAGTTTCACACTGAGTCTTCAGAAACTTCAGTTTAATACTGAAACTTCAGTTTCTTCAGAAACTTACAGAGTCTTCAGAATCTATCCTGATCTATATCTGCTGACTTTACATTGTGCAGATAACATCCTAAACACTCTAAAACTGAATCCTGACTCAACTATCAAGATTATCCTGAACATGTCATACTCAGGGGTTTTGGGATCTAATCAAAATCCTCTTTATTAAATTCATTTCCCAACAGGATAACACCAAGTTCAGAATGTAAGCCGCTGTTTCTAAGGAATGACCCCAGAACGACTCGGGAAGATCCGCATAACTCATCATTGATCTAACCATTTCCAAAAGAGTTCTGTTTCTTCGCTCTGCAACCCCGTTTTGTTGAGCGGTTCCGGGTGCAGTGAGCTGGGCTACAGTCCCTTCATCAGATAAGTAGTTCAAAAACTCATCACTGAGGTATTCGCCTCCACGATCAGATCGTAGAGACTTGATACGTTTTTCCCTATGATTCTCTGTTTGAGCCTTAAATTCTTTGAATTTCTCAAAGGTCTCAGATTTATGCTTCATAAGGAAAATGTAACCGTACCTTGAGTAATCATCAATAAAAATACTCATAACCTCCTCTTGCTTTGGTTTACATTCTATCCTATGGCAAAGCAGATATCCGGTCTCGTACACAGCATTGCATACATAAGGTTTCCGACAGCCGAAGCACAAGGAATGCCTTTCATGTCATCTATCTCCTTTTGCGTCTTAGGGGACAGTTTCTTGGATAGATGTATTCCAAGTCTGAAAGGTACGAATCCTTTCTTGGAATCTTGCATGCTGAAGCGTTTCAAGACAATGTCTATGTATGAAACTTGCGATAACCCGATCATCCTTTTCTTGCGAACTCGAATGATCTTGATCCCAAGGATGTGTCCTACTTTCCCTAAGCCTTTCATATCAAACTGTTTTGAAAACCATGCCCTTACGTCTGATCACACCTTCACATCGTTCCCGATGATCACAATGTCATCTATGTACAGTACTAAGAATACCAATGCAGTTCTGACACGCTTTTTGTACACACAACTTTCAAACTCGTTTTGATCAAACCCATAAGACTTTATTACATGATCAAAACTTTGGTTCTAAGCTCTGGATACCTGTTTGAGTCCGTAAATGGACCTCTTGAGCTTACAAACTAGGTGTTCTTGGCCTGTTTCAATGAAACCTTGGGGTTGTTGCATATAGATCTCTTCATCAAGACTTTCGTTAAGGAAAGCTGTCTTGACATCCATTTGCCAGATTTCAAAGTCGAAAATACGCAGCAATCGATAAGAGAATACGGATGGACTTAAGCATGGCTACGGGCGAAAAAGTTTTCTCATAATCGATCCATTCTTTCTGAGTATAACCTTTCGACACTAGTCTTGCTTTAAAGGTTTCAACCTTCCCGTCCGGTCCTTTTTTCCTCTTATATACCCACTTGCATCTAATGTGTTTGACCACATTAAGTGGTTCGATTAGCTCCCACTCTATTATGAAACATAGAACCCACTTCGGCTTTCATTGCTGTTTGCCAAGAATCTGCATCCTTATCTTGGAGTGCCTCGTCATATGTCCATGGGTCTGATTCGACCTGTCCGGGAATCAAGTCCGAGGACTCTCCTATTCCCATGAATCTCTCGGGCTGTCTAACAACCCTCCCACTACGACGAGGCTCCAATTGTGAAAGCGTATCGTTTGGTATATCATCTAGTACAGTTGGCACTGAGGTTTACCCTCTAAGCTCTTTTAAGGTAATCTCACTTCTGGGTTTTCTTTGGTTCATATAGTCTTCCAAAAAATCTAAAGTGGGTGCTGATGACCACCTTTTGATCTTCGGGACTATAGAACATACACCCTTTTGTTCCCTCGGGGTATCCTACAAACAACCTTAATTCTGATCGAGGATCCAATTTACCGGCTTCCTTGTCCAACACGTAGGCCGGACACCCCCAAATTCTTATGTGTCTCATACTAGGCTTGCGCCCGGTCCACAATTCTTTAGGAGTTTTGGGAACCGATTTGGATAGCACCAAGTTCAGAATGTAAGTCGCTGTTTCCAAGGCATGACCCCAGAACGACTCGGGAAGATCCGCATAACTCATCATTGATCTAACCATTTCCAAAAGAGTTCTGTTTCTTCGCTCTGCAACCCCGTTTTGTTGAGCGGTTCCGGGTGCAGTGAGCTGGGCTACAGTCCCTTCATCAGATAAGTAGTTCAAAAACTCATCACTGAGGTATTCGCCTCCACGATCAGATCGTAGAGACTTGATACGTTTTTCCCTATGATTCTCTGTTTGAGCCTTAAATTCTTTGAATTTCTCAAAGGTCTCAGATTTATGCTTCATAAGGAAAATGTAACCGTACCTTGAGTAATCATCAATAAAAATACTCATAACCTCCTCTTGCTTTGGTTTACATTCTATCCTATGGCAAAGCAGATATCCGGTCTCGTACACAGCATTGCATACATAAGGTTTCCGACAGCCGAAGCACAAGGAATGCCTTTCATGTCATCTATCTCCTTTTGCGTCTTAGGGGACAGTTTCTTGGATAGATGTATTCCAAGTCTGAAAGGTACGAATCCTTTCTTGGAATCTTGCATGCTGAAGCGTTTCAAGACAATGTCTATGTATGAAACTTGCGATAACCCGATCATCCTTTTCTTGCGAACTCGAATGATCTTGATCCCAAGGATGTGTCCTACTTTCCCTAAGCCTTTCATATCAAACTGTTTTGAAAACCATGCCCTTACGTCTGATCACACCTTCACATCGTTCCCGATGATCACAATGTCATCTATGTACAGTACTAAGAATACCAATGCAGTTCTGACACGCTTTTTGTACACACAACTTTCAAACTCGTTTTGATCAAACCCATAAGACTTTATTACATGATCAAAACTTTGGTTCTAAGCTCTGGATACCTGTTTGAGTCCGTAAATGGACCTCTTGAGCTTACAAACTAGGTGTTCTTGGCCTGTTTCAATGAAACCTTGGGGTTGTTGCATATAGATCTCTTCATCAAGACTTTCGTTAAGGAAAGCTGTCTTGACATCCATTTGCCAGATTTCAAAGTCGAAAATACGCAGCAATCGATAAGAGAATACGGATGGACTTAAGCATGGCTACGGGCGAAAAAGTTTTCTCATAATCGATCCATTCTTTCTGAGTATAACCTTTCGACACTAGTCTTGCTTTAAAGGTTTCAACCTTCCCGTCCGGTCCTTTTTTCCTCTTATATACCCAACTTGCATCTAATGTGTTTGACCACATTAAGTGGTTCGATTAGCTCCCACTCTATTATGAAACATAGAACCCACTTCGGCTTTCATTGCTGTTTGCCAAGAATCTGCATCCTTATCTTGGAGTGCCTCGTCATATGTCCATGGGTCTGATTCGACCTGTCCGGGAATCAAGTCCGAGGACTCTCCTATTCCCATGAATCTCTCGGGCTGTCTAACAACCCTCCCACTACGACGAGGCTCCAATTGTGAAAGCGTATCGTTTGGTATATCATCTAGTACAGTTGGCACTGAGGTTTACCCTCTAAGCTCTTTTAAGGTAATCTCACTTCTGGGTTTTCTTTGGTTCATATAGTCTTCCAAAAAATCTAAAGTGGGTGCTGATGACCACCTTTTGATCTTCGGGACTATAGAACATACACCCTTTTGTTCCCTCGGGGTATCCTACAAACAACCTTAATTCTGATCGAGGATCCAATTTACCGGCTTCCTTGTCCAACACGTAGGCCGGACACCCCCAAATTCTTATGTGTCTCATACTAGGCTTGCGCCCGGTCCACAATTCTTTAGGAGTTTTGGGAACCGATTTGGATAGCACCAAGTTCAGAATGTAAGTCGCTGTTTCCAAGGCATGACCCCAGAACGACTCGGGAAGATCCGCATAACTCATCATTGATCTAACCATTTCCAAAAGAGTTCTGTTTCTTCGCTCTGCAACCCCGTTTTGTTGAGGGGTTCCGGGTGCAGTGAGCTGGGATACAATCCCTTCATCAGATAAGTAGTTCAAAAACTCATCGCTGAGGTATTCGCCTCCACGATCAGATCGTAGAGACTTGATACGTTTTTCCCTATGATTCTCTGTTTGAGCCTTAAATTCTTTGAATTTCTCAAAGGTCTCAGATTTATGCTTCATAAGGAAAATGTAACCGTACCTTGAGTAATCATCAATAAAATTACTCATAACCTCCTCTTGCATTGGTTGACATTGGACCACATACATCTGTGTGAATGATCTCTAACACTTCTTTGGCCCTATTCCCCTTGGCTCCAAATGCCCTCTTGGTCACATTACCCTCTAAACATGATTCGCAAGTTGGAATTTGTTCAACTTGGAGACGCTCCAGTGAAACATCTTTCACCAACCTTTGGATCCTCTTTGGATTTATATGACCTAATCTTAGATGCCAAAGAAGTGTTTCGTTCACTCTTTCTTTTTTGTCGGAAATAGTTGATGTGTTATAGGATGCATTTCGTGAGTGGTGTGCACAGTTAATTATATAGAGATTTTCTATCAATGTCCCGTAACAGATACACTCATCATTTCAAAAAATGATGTCATTCTTATTAGAAGAAACTTAGTGTCCTTTAATCGAATTTTAGAAACTGAAAGTGAATTCTTTCTAAAATTTGGAACATAAGGATAATCTCAAAAAAAACTTTATCTTCAAAAGATAGGTGCACTTCTCCCACTGCTTTAACTACTACTCATGTAGAATTGCAATGTCTGCAACTTGCGTAGTATTGCAATAATCGTTACTATTGTAGCATTACAATATCTGCCACTTACGTAGCATTGCAATGACTTCTACTTTCGTAACGTCGCCCAGTGTGATGAGGATCTCACTCCCACTAAGTTGCCGGATCATTTTGAAACCGTGAAGCCAACATGATTAGTGGATCTCGTATCAACCACCCACGAATGAGAAGTATACGCCGCTAAACAAGTTTCAACAACTAGTGCGTGAGAATTACCTTTCTTTCCGTCCCTTTCGGGGTTGGAACAGGCAAAACCTCCATTGTCCTCTCTCACCGCAGCTTAAACACTTCCTCTTTGGATTTTCCTTGACACAACAAGCATTCCTCATCTTACCATTGCCCTTGGCAACAGTTGAGTTTTATTGCTTATTGCCTTTGGTCCTCTTCTTTTTCTTGCCTCCCTTAGCCTAAAAGATGAAGACGGACCACTTGCCGTCAAAGCTTGAGTTTTGGTGCCTTATCAACATCTCTGCCGAGACCAAAAGCTTGCAACAAATTAGCTAGCGAGGCCAAAATGCTCAAAAACTTTTTGGACAGAGAGTGAAGTACCAAATTCATCTGTGTCTCCAGATCATAATCTGCACTCAGAATCTCAAGTTTGTTCAGATGTGTCATCTATTTTGAGGAGGTAATCCCTTACGGGTTTGCCCTCTACCATTTTCAGTGACGACATCTCTCGCAAGGTGATCTGACGAGTCCCGCATGTTTTGACTCGTCAGTTGGCTCATCTAATTTTGGTGTGTCAAAATCCACTTGTGCTTTTGTGCAGTTAGGACAATTATAATTTTCGTTTCCAATCAATATAGTTTCCATACATATTTTATTGACTTTAAGTATAATAACAGTGGATTAAAAGGTAACGACATGCTGAACTGAAATAAATAACCATATGCAAAAGCACAAGTATATCACAAGATTCGATCACATGCATCATATTAAAATCTCAAAAAAAAATATGAACATGCATCAGCCAACATCTCAAAACAGTTTAAATAAGCCACGTTGGGTGGGTCATTATTTAAACACATTCAAGCAGGTTACAAACAAGAACAGTTACAAACCTTTAATATCCAGATTAATAGTTGGCTCCCACTTGACCAATATAAAATTGACAGGGACTTCGGGGAAGTATATGCATATCAATTTTATACCTAAGTAATAACCATGATTAAATACAAGATTATCATTTCGCTTTGAACGAGCCTCGTTGGGAGGGTCATCGTCGCCACTAGTAATAACCCACAATCATCCGTTTGAAATTCATTCATGTGAAAGCTATCTTTTGACCGTCCCGTTGGGGGACAAATAAATAAATCATGGAGGTCAAAATTAATTCAATTTTATTATCCGGAATAAAATTGTCAATTAATTGTTTAAACATACTTAGTAATTTTGAAGGTG
This sequence comes from Stenogyne calaminthoides, assembly GCA_037126765.1. Classification (NCBI taxonomy): domain Eukaryota; kingdom Viridiplantae; phylum Streptophyta; class Magnoliopsida; order Lamiales; family Lamiaceae; genus Stenogyne; species Stenogyne calaminthoides. The sequence goes on along the minus strand of JBBCBC010000010.1, from coordinate 19,573,620 downwards.
AGATTTTTCCATTTGGCAACCCTCATGCAAACACATTTAAACAAATTAAATAAAGCATAAGATAGCACAAATAAATCAAGCAAAACAGAAAAATAAACATATTGGGCACAAATTATCCAATTGTCATGGTTTTATTTTTCTTGGCTTGATCTTGAAGAAACACGTCTCGAATTTCTCCCACTCGTTCGTCTCGAAAAATACTTCATCTCGAAATGCCACGCCAAGCGATTTCGCCCGAGATGCACGCCAAGATCCGCCGGCCACTTGTTTTAACCCGGCCTCGGCACCACCAGTGAGCCATGCCCGCCGATTGCCTCAAGACGCTCTAAGCATCGTCGTCAAAGGTCGGCTGACTCTCGGAAGCGACATGTGGATTTTCTCACGAGGCGAAAAAAATCCGAACGAATCGAATGAAAACCACAATTTATATGCATGCATAAACAAACACATTAAATTCCATGACAATTGGATACCTGCAAAATAGATTTAGCAATTCTACTATCCAATTTCAAAGTTAATGTCCGCGAATTAAATTACAATTTAAATAATTCAGAGCCCTAAACCGTGGCTCGATGCATTTTGTTGGGGAACGCGAGGTTGCCTGATCTATTAGGGGTGAATATTTAAATACAAATTTAATTCATTAATTATTACTAGCATGAATTAATCCTATATTAATTCAAATAATAATTGCAACAACATATCATGCATATAAAACCACGTAAAACCTACGCATGCGCAACCTACGGGTTTACGTGAACGTACCTCTCGAGATGGCAGTGACTTTGGTCGGACGGACTAACCAAAAGGACTTCCCAAGTATTCCCTTAGCCCTTGCTCAACTATCCGGTGGAAGGACATTGTTGGGATTATACTGAAAAGTATGCTTTTTACTTTGTATAATCGAAACTGAATTTTCAGACTTATTTACTGAAATAAATTGTTTATCACTGATGCTTTAAATATCATTGAATGTTACATATATTTCTTGCATAATCTATTTCAATAAGTAAATCGTGTTACATTGTAGTTAATTTAGTGATACCGGATCACATAAGATTAAATTAATGAGCCCCTTGTAACTAAAAAAAGTACGCCATTCACGACCTAGATGGAAATGAACAACCCATCGCGAAAGGTTGAGGTGTAAGGCTCAGATTGGTTTGTCTTGACCAAGAGATTACACTAGTGCATGACTGATGCACTGAATAGGACCTACAAGAGGATAAATTCTTCAGAACTGAACAAGGGAGAATTAGACCTCAGTGGTTCGTTATTTCTTAACCTTCGTCCCTTAAATAGGATCACGTGGGATTGGTAACTATTGCTTTGACTTATCATGGGTAGCGAATCAAAGAGATTCAATACTTTTTATCTTGGGCAATATTATTGGTCACATGTGATTGCTAAGATTTAATACGAAGAATCGTTTGCAAGTACGCTTGTTTGATTTGCCCCATTGGGAGGTTCATAAGCTTTATCATACCAAATCTTGCAAGTGGAATTAGTTTCCGGTATGGATAATAATGTTGAACCGTTCCTTGACCAATGATGAAAGATATTAATTAATTAGAAAGCTATTTCAGTGGCTTGAATTAATTAATGGGCTAGATAATCTTAAACACGGGAAATAATGACCGGGAGCCATATGGACTGTAATATGGTTTAAGATGGATAGTGCAATATTAATTGTGTAGTGGGATTAATTAATATTTATGGGCTTGAATTATATTGTGGCTCAATATTAGATATTCAAGGTCCATTAGAAGGTCCAATCTTAATTCTCCTAAAGGCCCCCTGAGTAGCCCAACATATAGTCCATTAACTGAAAAGGTGATTAAAATAAAATATATATTGTTGCTTAATTTTTCCTAAATACTTCGAAATTATAGATATAGTAGGGAGAAAGATTTTTTCTTTGAATTTTATTATGGAATGAAGATATGTATTCTTGGAATACAAGATTATCTCATTAAATTCAAGAAATCTCCCACTTGGTTATCTATATAGAATTTTCAAAATTTTTGAACATAAAGGGCAAGAAAGATTTTCTTGAAAAGATATTATGGAAGATATGTATTTCTTGAAATACAAGAATATCTCATAAATTCAAGAAGATCCAAATCTTGGATTCTTGCATCATTTTTTCGAAAATAATCCATAATTGAGGAGGTTGGATTTTTGTGGAATATTTTAATTATGGGAAAAAGAATATAAGAGATATATTCAAGATTTCTTGGTGATCAAGAAAAGTCATTTCCCACATTGATTTTCTACTAGAAATTTCGACCACTCCTCTCCTATAAATAGGGGATGATTGTTTCATTCCCAAGTACAATTCCATGTGCTGGAAAAATTAGCAAATCCACAAAGGTGGTGCAACAAAATTTATTTTTTCCTTTTGTTAATTGTTCGACAAGTGTCCTTCCACCGGATAGTTGAGCAAGGGCTAAGGGAATACTTGGGAAGTCCTTTTGGTTAGTCCGTCCGACCAAAGTCACTGCCATCTCGAGAGGTACGTTCACGTAAACCCGTAGGTTGCGCATGCGTAGGTTTTACGTGGTTTTATATGCATGATATGTTGTTGCAATTATTATTTGAATTAATATAGGATTAATGCATGCTAGTAATAATTAATGAATTAAATTTGTATTTAAATATTCACCCCGAATAGATCTGTGCTACTCATTCCCCAATAACTGGTATCAGAGCCACGGTTTCGGGATCTGAATTTTTTAAATTGTAATTTAATTCGTGGACATTAAAATTGAAATTGGATAGTAGAACTGTTAGATCTGTTTTTGCAGGTATCCTATTGTCATGGATTTTAATGTGTTTATTTATGCATGCATATAAATTGTGGTTTTAATTCGATTCGTTCGGATTTGTTTTGCCTTGGGAGAAAATCCACGAGTAGACTAGGATTTGTTTGATTTGATCAATGTAATAGACTAGTCTAGATCTAGGTTTTTTTATTTTTTGTAAATAAATTATAACCGGATTTGGAACGAAGAGACGAAGAATTAAAGGATAAAATCGAGGCTGGGCGTGGGATGTGGCCTTGTATTTGCCTACGGGCGCACCTACCGAGGCAGGCGAGGCCAAGACAGAAAAGGCCTCGTGCAATGGCGGGCGCTAAGCGCGACCTTGTCGTCAGGCCTTGTCGGAATAGCCAGACAGGCGACGCCTGTACATTGGCCCAGTTATATGTGAATTTGCCGATGTCCTTGAGGGACGCAAGAGTTGCCCGATACTGCCGAAATTCGTTTCTAACCAAGTGGCGGCGGATCTTGGGGCGTGCATCACGGGCTGCGCTTGGCGTGGCATTTCAAGGCGAAGTATTTTTTGAGACGAGCAGTGGGAGAAATTCGAGGCGTGTTTCTTCAAGAATCAAGCAAGAAAAATCAAACCATGACAATTGGATAATTTGTGCCCAATATGTTTATTTTTTACATTTTGCTTGATTTATTTGTCTTATCTTATGCTTTATTTAATTTGTTTAAATGTGTTTGCATGAGGGTTGCCAAATGGAAAAATCTCACCTTCAAAATTATTAAGTATGTTTAAATAATTAATTGACAATTTTATTAGGATAATAAAATTGAATTAATTTTGACCTCCATGATTTATTTATTTGTGAATTCTTTTGGAGAAATTCCCTCAACGGGATGGGTCAAAAGATAGGTTTCACATGAATGAATTCCAAACGGATGATTGTGGGTTATTACTAGTGGCGACGATGACCCTCCCAACGAGGCTCGATCAAAGTGAAATAATAATTCTGTATTTAATCATGGTTATTACTTAGGTATAAAATTGATATGCATATACTTCCCCGAAGTCCCTGTCAATTTTATATTGGTTAAGTGGGAGCCAACTATTAATCTGGATATTAAAGGTTTGTAATTGTTCTTATTTGTAACCTGCTTGAATGTGTTTGAATAATGACCCACCCAACGTGGCTTATTTAAACTGTTTTGAGATGTTGGCTGATGCATTGTTCATATTTTTTTTGAGATTTTAAATATGATGCATGTGATCGAATCTTGTGATATACTTGTGCTATTGCATATAGTTGTTTATTTCAGTTCAACATGTCGTTACCTTTTAATCCACTGTTATTATACTTAAAGTCAATACTATGGAAACTATATTGGTTGGAAAATAATAATTGTCCTAACTGCACAAAAGCACAAGTGGATTTTTGACACACCAAAATCAGATGAGCCAACTGATTAGTCAAAACATGCGGGACTCGTCAGATCACCTTGCGAGAGATGTCGTCGCTGAAAATGGTGGAGGGCAAACCCGTAAGGGATTATGTCCTCAAAATAGATGGCCCATCTGAACAAACTTGAGATTCTGAGTGTAGATTTTGATCTGGAGACTCAGATGAATTTGGTACTTCACTCTCTGCCCAAAAAGTTTTTGAGCATTTTGGCCTCGCTAGCTAATTTGTTGCAAGCTTTTGGTCTCGGCAGAAATGTTGATAAGGCACCAAACTCAAGCTTTGACGGCAAGTGGTCTGTCTTCTTCTTCTAGGCCAAGGGAAAGCAAGATAAATAAGACGGCAAAAAGGCCATAAACAATAAAACTCAACTGTTGCCAAGGGCAATGGTAAGATGAGGAATGCTTGTTGTGTCAAGGAAAATCCAAAGAGGAAGTGCTTAAACTGCGGTGAGAGAGGACAATGGAGGTTTTGCCTATTCCAACCCCAAAAGGGACGGAAAGAAAGGTAATTCTCACGCACTAGTTGTTGAAACTTGTTTAGCGGCGTATACTTCTCATTCGTGGGTGGTTGATACGAGATCCACTAATCAAGTTGGCTTCACGGTTTCTAAATGATCCGGCAACTTAGTGGGAGTGAGATCCTCATCACACTGGGCGACGTTACGAAAGTAGAAGTCATTGCAATGCTACGTAAGTGGCAGATATTGCAATGCTACGATAGTAACGATTATTGCAATACTACGCAAGTAGCAGACATTGCAATGCTACATGAGTAGTAGTTAAAGCAGTGGGAGAAGTGCACCTATCTTTTGAAGATAAAGTTTTTTTTGAGATTATCCTTATGTTCCCACTTTTAGAAAGAATTCACTTTCAGTTTCTAAAATTCGATTAAAGGACACTAAGTTTCTTCTAATAAGAATGACATCATTTTTTGAAATGATGAGTGTATCTGTTACGGGACATTGATGGAAAATCTCTATACAATTAACTGTGCACACCACTCACGAAATGCATCCTATAACACATCAACTATTTCCGACAAAAGAAAGAGTGAACGAAACACTTCTTTGGCATCCAAGATTAGGTCATATAAATCCAAAGAGGATCCAAAGGTTGGTGAAAGATGGTTCACAGGAGCGTCTCCAAGTTGAACAAATTCCAACTTGCGAATCATGTTTAGAGGGTAATGTGACCAAGAGGGCATTTGGAGACGTGTTGTAGTATACTTAAAAGCAGACTTTGAGTACAAGTGGGAGATTGTTGGGATTATACTGAAAAGTATGCTTTTTACTTTGTATAATCGAAACTGAATTTTCAGACTTATTTACTGAAATAAATTGTTTATCACTGATGCTTTAAATATGATTGAATGTTATATATATTTACTGCATAACTGTTAAATAATTCGTACGTGTTACACTGTAGTTAATTTAGTGATACCAGATCACAGAAGATTAAATTAACAGTCCCTTGTAACTAAAAGTACGCCATTCACGACCTAGATGGAAATGAACAACCATCGCGAAAGGTTGAGGTGTAAGGCTCAGATTGGTTTGTCTTGACCAAGAGATTACACTAGTGCATGACTGATGCACTGAATAGGACCTACAAGAGGATAAATTCTTCAGAACTGAACAAGGAAGAATTAGACCTCAGTGGTTCGTTGTTTCTTAATCTTCGTCCCTTAATTAGGATCACGTGGGATTGGTACGATTTATCATGGGTAGCGAATCAGAGAGATACAATACTTTTTATCTTGGGCAATATTATTGGTCACATGTGATTGATAAGATTTAATACGAAGAATCGTGTGCAAGTACGCTTGTTTGATTTGCCCCCTTGGGAGGTTCATAAGCTTTATCATACCAAATCTTGCAAGTGGAATTAGTTTCCGGTATGGATAATAATGTTGAACCTTTCCCCGACCAAGGACAAAAGATGTTAATTAATGGAAAGCTATTTCAGTGGCTTGAATTAATTAATGGGCTAGATAATCTTAAACACGGGAAACAATGACCTGGAGCCCTATTGACTGTAATATGGGTTAAGATGGATAGTGCAATATTAATTATGTAGTGGGATTAATTAATATTTATGGACTTGAATTATATTGTGGCTCAATATTAGATATTCAAGGTCCATTAGAAGGTCCAATCTTAATTCTCCTAAAAGCCCCCTGAGTAGCCCAACATATAGTCCATTAACTGAAAAGGTGATTAAAATAAAATAAATATTGTTGCTTATTTTTTCCTAAATATTTCGAAATTATAGATATAGTAGGGAGAAAGATTTTTCTTTGAATTTTGTTATGGAATGAAGATATGTATTCTTGGAATACAATATTATCTCATTAAATTCAAGAAATCTCCCACTTGGTTATCTATATAGAATTTTCGAAATTTTTTAATATAATGGGCAAGAAAGATTTTCTTGAGTTTCTTGAAAAGATATTATGGAAGATATGTATTTTTGAAATACAACAATATCTCATAAATTCAAGAAGATCCAAATCTTGGATTCTTGCATCATTTTTTCGAAAATAATCCATAATTGAGGAGGTGAGATTTTTGTGGAATATTTTAATTATGGGAAAAAGAATATAGGAGATATATTCAAGATTTCTTGTTGATCAAGAAAAGTCATTTCCCACATTGATTTTCTACTAGAAATTTCGACCACTCCTCTCCTATAAATAGGGGATGATTGTTTCATTCCCAAGTACAATTCCATGTGCTGGAAAAATTAGCAAATCCACAAAGGTGGTGCAACAAAGTTTATTTTTTCCTTTTGTTAATTGTTCGACAAGTGTCCTTCCACCGGATAGTTGAGCAAGGGCTAAGGGAATACTTGGGAAGTCCTTTTGGTTAGTCCGTCAGGCCAAGTCCTTTGCTTATCCGAGAGGAATGCGTTCACGTAAACCCGTAGGTTCCGCATGCGTAGGTTTTACTTGACTTTTATATGCATGATATGTTGTTGCAATTATTATTTGAATTAATATAAGATTAATTCATGCTAGTAATAATTAAAGAATTAAATTTGTATTTAAATATTCATTTTAATAGATCGTGCAACTCATTCCCCAACAAGCGGTATCGAGCCACGGTTTTTGACTCGAATTATTTAAATTGTAATTTTAATTAGCGGACATTAAATTTGAAATTGGATAGTAGAATTCTTTGGATCTATTTTCAGGTATCCAATTGTCATGGAATTTAATGTGTTTGTTTATGCATGCATATAAATTGTGGTTTTAATTAGATTAGATTCGGATTTGTTTTTTGCCTAAATGAGAAAATCCACGAGTAGACTCAGATTTGTTTGATTTGATCAATGTAATAGACTAGTCTAGATCTAGGTTTATTTATTTTTGTAAATAAATTGTAACCGGATAGGGAACGAAGAGATGAAGAATTAAAGGACAAAATCCGTAATCCGGGCGTGGCGCAAATGTGTATTGCTGCACGCACGACGTAAGCGGGCGAGGCGGATAGAGCAGAGGCCAAGAAACGAGGCAGGACGACGGATGGGCGATAAGCGCCGACGTGGTACCGTCGGCGCGCATCGAAAGCCAGCGGACGAGGCGGCGGGCACGCGGGGATCTTAGGGAGCCGAGGGGAGGGAGAGGGAGGTGTGGATGATGAACGATGAACGTCGCCGCCGAGAGCCGCTGATGCTGGCTGACGGTGCGCGGCGTGTCGAGAAACCGGCGGGTATGGCTTCGCTCGGCGATGCTTTGGTTTGGCAGTAAAGTGGCGGCGGATGCGGGCGTGCATCCCACCGCGAAAGCTGCCATGCGTGGCATTTCGAGGCGAAGTATTTTTTCGAGACGAACGATTGGGAGAAATTCGAGGCGTGTTTCTTCAAGATCAAGTCAAGAAAAATCAAACCATGACAATTGGATAATTTGTGCCCAATATGTTTATTTTTACATTTTTGCTTGATTTATTTGTGCTATCTTATGCTTTATTTAATTTGTTTAAATGTGTTTGCATGAGGGTTGCCAAATGGAAAAATCTCACCTTCAAAATTATTAAGTATGTTTAAACAATTAATTGACAATTTTATTCCGGATAATAAAATTGAATTAATTTTGACCTCCATGATTTATTTATTTGTGAATTCTTTTGGAGAAATTCCCCCAACGGGACGGTCAAAAGATAGCTTTCACATGAATGAATTCCAAACGGATGATTGTGGGTTATTACTAGTGGAGACGATGACCCTCCCAACGAGGCTCGTTCAAAGCGAAATAATAATCCTGTATTTAATCATGGTTATTACTTAGGTATAAAATTGATATGCATATACTTCCCCGAAGTCCCTGTCAATTTTATATTGGTAAAGGGGAGCCAACTATTAATCTGGATATTAAAGGTTTGTAACTGTTCTTGTTTGTAACCTGCTTGAATGTGTTTAAATAATGACCCACCCAACGTGGCTTATTTAAACTATTTTGAGAGGTTGACTGATGCATGTTCTTTTTTTTTTTTTAGATTTTAATATGATGCATGTGATCGAATCTTGTGATATACTTGTGCTTTTGCATATAGTTATTTATTTCAGTTCAGCATGTTGTTACCTTTTAATCCACTGTTATTATACTTAAAGTCAATACAATATGTATGGAAACTATATTGATTGGAAACGAAAATTATAATTGTCCTAACTGCACAAAAGCACAAGTGGATTTTTTACACACCAAAATCAGATGAGCCAACTGACGAGTCAAAACATTCGGGACTCGTCAGATCACCTTGCGAGAGATGTCGTCGCTGAAAATGGTGGAGGGCAAACCCGTAAGGGATTACCTCCTCAAAATAGATGGCACATCTGAACAAACCTGAGATTCTGAGTGCAGATTATGATCTGGAGACTCAGATGAATTTGGTACTTCACTCTCTGTCCAAAAAGTTTTTGAGCATTTTGGCCTCGCTAGCTAATTTGTTGCAAGCTTTTGGTCTCGGCAGAGATATTGATAAGGCACCAAAACTCAAGCTTTGACGGCAAGTGGTCCGTCTTCATCTTCTAGACCAAGGGAGGCAAGAAAAAGAAGAGGACCAAAGGCCATAAGCAATAAAACTCAACTGTTGCCAAGGGCAATGGTAAGATGAGGAATGCTTGTTGTGTCAAGGAAAATCCAAAGAGGAAGTGCTTAAGCTGCGGTGAGAGAGGACAATGGAGGTTTTGCCTGTTCCAACCCCAAAAGGGACGGAAAGAAAGGTAATTCTCACGCACTAGTTGTTGAAACTTGTTTAGTGGCGTATACTTCTCATTCGTGGGTGGTTGATACGAGATCCACTAATCATGTTGGCTTCACGGTTTCTAAATGATCCGGCAACTTAGTGGGAGTGAGATCCTCATCACACTGGGCGACGTTACGAAAGTAGAAGTCATTGCAATGCTACGTAAGTGGCAGATATTGCAATGCTACGATAGTAACGATTATTGCAATACTACGCAAGTAGCAGACATTGCAATGCTACATGAGTAGTAGTTAAAGCAGTGGGAGAAGTGCACCTATCTTTTGAAGATAAGGTTTTTTTTTTAGATTATCCTTATGTTCCAAATTTTAGAAAGAATTCACTTTCAGTTTCTAAAATTAGATTAAAAGACACTAAGTTTCTTCTAATAAGAATGACATCATTTTTTTAAATGATGAGTGTATCTGTTACGGGACATTGATGGAAAATCTCTATACAATTAACTGTGCACACCACTCACGAAATGCATCCTATAACACATCAACTATTTCCGACAAAAGAAAGAGTGAACGAAACACTTCTTTGACATCTAAGATTAGGTCATATAAATCCAAAGAGGATCCAAAGGTTGGTGAAAGATGGTTCACTGGAGCGTCTCCAAGTTGAACAAATTCCAACCTGCGAATCATGTTTGGAGGGTAAAATGACCAAGAGGGCAGTTGGAGCCAAGGGGAATAGAGCCAAAGAATTGTTAGAGATCGTTCACACAGATGTATGTGGTCCAATGTCAACCAAAGTAAGAGGAGGTTATGAGTATTTTTATTGATGATTACTCAAGGTACGGTTACATTTTCCTTATGAAGCATAAATCTGAGACCTTTGAGAAATTCAAAGAATTTAAGACTCAAACAGAGAATCATAGGGAAAAACATATCAAGTCTCTACGGTCTGATCGTGGAGGCGAATACCTCAGCGATGAGTTTTTGAACTACTTATCTGATGAAGGGATTGTATCCCAGCTCACTGCACCCGGAACCCCTCAACAAAACGGGGTTGCAGAGCGAAGAAACAGAACTCTTTTGGAAATGGTTAGATCAATGATGAGTTATGCGGATTCCCAAGTCGTTCTGGGGTCATGCCTTGGAAACAACGACTTATTCTGAACTTGGTGCTATCCAAATCGGTTCCCAAAAACTCCCAAAGAATTGTGGACCGGGCGCAAGCCTAGTATGATACACATGAGAATTTGGGGGTGTCCGGCCTACGTGTTGGACAAGGAAGCTGGTAAATTGCATCCTCGATCAAAATTAAGGTTGTTTATAGGATACCCCGAGGGAACAAAAGGGTGTATGTTCTATAGTCCCGAAGATCAAAAGGTGGTCATCAGCACCCACTTTAGATTTTTGGAAGAAGGCTATATGAACCAAAGAAAACCCAGAAGTGAGATTACCTTAAATGAGCTTTGAGGGCAAACCTCAGTGCCAACTGTACTAGATGATGTACCAAACGATACGTTTTCACAACCGGAGCCTCGTCGTAGTGGGAGGGTTGTTAGACAGCCCGAGAGATTCATGGGAATAGGAGAGTCCTCGGACTTGATTCCCGGACAAGACGAATCAGACCCATGGACATATAACGAGGCATTCCAAGATAAGGATGCAGTTTCTTGGCAAACAACAATGAAAGCCGAAATGGGTTCTATGTTTCATAATAGAGTGTGGGAGCTAGTCGAACCACTTAATGGGGTCAAACCCATTGGATGCAAGTGGGTATATAAGAGGAAAAGAGGACCGGACGGGAAGGTTGAAACCTTTAAAGCAAGACTTGTGGCGAAAGGTTATACTCAGAAAGAAGGGATCGATTATGAGGAAACTTTTTCGCCCATAGCCATGCTTAAGTCCATCCGTATTCTCTTATCGATTGCTGCGCATTTTGACTTTGAAATCTAGCAAATGGATGTCAAGACAGCTTTCCTTAACGGAAGTCTTGATGAAGAGATCTATATGAAACAAACCCAAGGTTTCATTTAAACAGGCCAAGAACACCTAGTTTGTAAGCTCAAGAGGTCCATTTACGGACTCAAACAAGCATCCAGAGCTTGGAACCAATATTTTGATCATGTTATGAAGTCTTATGGGTTTGATCAAAACGAGTTTGAAAGTTGTGTGTACAAAAAGCGTGTCGGAACTGCATTGGTATTCTTAGTACTATACGTAGATGACATTCTGATCATCGGGAACGATATGAAGGTGTTATTAGACGTAAGGGCATGGCTTTCAAAACAGTTTGATATGAAAGACTTAGGGAAAGCTGGACACATCCTTGGGATCAAGATAACTCGAGATCGCAGGAAAAGGATGATCGGGTCATCGCAAGTTTCATACATAGACACTGATTTTGAAACGATTCAGCATGCAAGATTTCAAGAAAGGATTCGTACCTTTCAGACTTGGAATCCATCTATCCAAGAAAATGTTCCCTAAGACGAAAAAGGAGATAGATGACATGAAAGGTATTCCTTATGCTTCGGCTGTCGAAAACCTTATGTATGCATTGTTGTGTACGAGACCAGATATCTGCTTTGCCGTAGGCATGGTGGCAAGATATCAAAGTAACCCAGGGAAAGAGCATTGGATGACAGTTAAAAACATTCTGAAGTGTCTGAAAAGAACTCAGGATAGAATGTTGATTTATAAGTCAGATACTCCAATCCCATCGGCTACACGGACTCGGATTTCCAATAAGATTTAGATTCCAGAAATTATCTGCCTCAGTTAGTGTGTTTCCATTTGGGAAGTGTAGCCATCAAATGGACGAGTGTGAAGAAGAAATGCATCACTGACTCAACCATGGAAGTCGGGTAAGTAAATGCAGAAGCAATGAAAGAACCGATTGGGCTCTAGATCTTCTTAGTGGACTTGGATGGTGTTCTCGAATTTGTCTAAGAATATCTACGCTAGGGGCGATTTGCAAATTCAAGAGAACCAAGAGTCCCTTAGTCAAACAAGCACACTAAAGGAAAGACATCTTATACGAGAAATCGTTAAGAGGGAGATATAGATGTGGCAAAGATAGCGCGTCGAGGACGGACTTCTAGAGATCCATTCACAAAGTCTGCCTCTGAATACATTCGAGAGACATGTGAGTGGAATGGGTGTCAAGACCGATTGCTAACTGCTTTGAGTATAAGTGGGAGAAATTATTAGGTTCGTGTAGGTGACATTAGATGTCACGGACTCACGCGAGACATGTTGTAGTATACTTAAAAGCGGACTTTGAGTATAAGTGGGAGATTGTTGGGATTATCTTTGGAAAGTATGCTTTTTACTTTGTATAATCTAAACCGAATTTTCGGACTTATTTTTTGAAATAAATTGTTTATCACCGATGCTTTAAATATTATTGAATGTTACATATATTTCTTCGCATAACTGCTCAATAAGTAAGTTATGCGTGTTACATTGTAGTTAATTTAGTGATACCGGATCACGAGAAGATTAAATTAACGGTCCTTGTAACTAAAAAAGTACGTTATTCACGACCTAGATGGAAATGAACAACCCATCGTGAAAGGTTGAAGTGTAAGGCTCAGATTGGCTTGTCTTGACCAAGAGATTACACTAGTGCATGACTGATTGTTGGTCCCGGTGCAAACGAGTCTTACATGTGTATGGGGGGGGAATAAACGTGTTCGGTGTTTTTAAAACTTTTCTTTTCTTCGAGGTCACTTGGGTCGTCAGGGTTGTCACGATGATTTGGTCTGAGAAGCACAAATCGCTCGAGTCAAAGTCTCTCGAGACAGTGATCTGGTTTGCTTTCGAAACCTCGAGATAATCCCAACCGAGTCCTCGAGTTTCAGAGATCCCGAGTTGCTTGGATCGGATAATTAACTTCTTGAACCCTCAATAGAGTAAGTTCGGTTTGGTAACTATATCTGTTCTAGCTACTCGAGAGATGTCTTGGAATGGTTGGCCCTTAGTTTATACTCGTTTTAAGCTTTTGCTGAAAACCTTCCTTTAATGAAATAGTGATTAGGCTGTGATTCAATTATATGCAACCTTCAGTGGATTGATTCCAACTGAAATGTCAGTGAAAATATGCTTTCAAAATATATGCAACAGTTAAGCAAAGCAAAAACAGAAAGCAAAGAACACAACAATTTATAGTGGTTCAGAGACTCAAGCTCCTACGTCCACTCTCTCTAATCTCTTCAGAGAAATTCACTAATCACTTCTTTGAGCTTTCTGACTACCTCTGTAGTTTACTTACTCAACTCGGCCCTGAGTTTTCTGACTACCTCTGTAGTTTACTTACTCAACCCGACCTTGAGCTTTCTGACTACCTCCGTAGTTTACTTACTCAACTCACACAAGCTTTCAGACTACCACGAGTAGCTTACTAACTTCTCCTCTAGAGCTTTCTGACTACCTCAATGTATTTTACTCACTCTTTACAACTCCAATCTCACCAACAATCACACTAAAACTTCCTTACAAAGGGTTTGGGGTTTCTTGGTTGATTTCCAACTAGGATGAGATATCCTTTACAATAAAGAACAATGCAAAGGCTAGGATATCTCGACTAAGCTTTGGATAGATCTTATCAGGCTAGGTTTAGTGGAATGAGCTCTCTTCGATTTAAAGCACTTGGGAAATTCTTGGGTTTTCGAGTGCTTCAACTTGCAATAATAAGTTTGAGCTCTTGAGTTGCTTACAAATTTCTCGTAACCTTACAATGTTGAGGGTCACAAGTATTTATAGGCATACACTAAGGTCACTCTTGAAAAACTATCCGTTGGAGAGATAGCTTCGTGATTTTCCTCTTATGGTGTGTGAGAAACGGCTATATTTAGGGTTTAACACTCCCTAACACGTTTTAGGCAATAGCCTTTCATGTAGCCGGTCTTCACTTTTTGCAGTCTGGAACTTCGTACTTCTGACATCTTTTTCAGCGACCTATCACTGTCAGTGTCAGTATGGTACTGTGCTGTCTTCCTCTTTTTGACTTTTGTCTCCAGTTAAAGGTAGACAACGCAACAACTCTTTTGGTTACAATCTCTGAGTTGATATAACCTTAACAACACTCTGATTTAGTTTCTTTTGTCTGCATCTGAATGTCTTGGGCAATATCTTATTTTCTAAGGAATCGAGATCTTCTCAGTATTGCATCCTTCAGATAGATATTCTCAGTGCCTCGGAACATTCAGGTTTATACTGAGCATTCAGTACATTACTGAGTCTTCAGTAATTACTGTGCCTTCAGTATTCTTGATCTTCAGTTCTTCAGTCTTCAGTCTTCTGTCTTCTGTGTCTTCAGAGTCTTCTGAGTCTTCAGGGTCTTCTGAGTCTTCAGGGTCTTCTGAGTCTTCAGCGTCTTCAGAGTCTTCTGAGTCTTTAGATGTATACTGACTGATATACTGATTCTTCATGCTGAGTCTTCAGTTCCTCAGTTTCATACTGATTCTTCAGTATCTCAGTTTCATACTGAGTCTTCAGTATCTCAGTTTCATACTGAGTCTTCAGTATCTCAGTTTTTCACTGAGACTTCAGAAACTTCAGTTTCATACTGAAACTTGGGTTTCTTCAGAAACTTACTGAGTTCTTCAGAATCTTCAGATCCTAACCTGATCTATATCTGCTGACTATACATTTTGCAGATATCATCCTGAATACTCTAAAACTGAATCCTGACTCAACTATCAAGATTATTCTGAACATGTCATACTTAGGGTTTTGGGATCTAATCAAAATCATATCTTTATTAAATTCATCTCCCAACAATTTCCACCTTTTTGATGATGCCAAAACCTATCTTGTTACAAACATTTAACCTAAACTCAGGTTTCAGTTTAGCCTATTACAAGACTGGTTTTATTTTCAACAATTTTCCCAATGAGTCTCTTAACAATTAATCTCCCAACAATTTCCATACAAAGATTCTCACAACAATTTCTTCAGTAATGAATCTCTCAAAGGATTCATCACCAAATACTTAATTTCTCAATCAATTTCCCCCATATTCAAACAATTAATTCAGAGACATCATTCAGGCATATCAAAAGTAAAAGACATGTAAATAAGATAATGAGATATTATCTTTTGAGCATAAATGATAAGTTTTTATTGATAATAGGTAGACTGTTACAGGTTACAATGAATCTTATCTGAACAAAATCAAAAAGACAAAAAAATATAAAAGATTACATGAATCTTCCGAGTCTTCATCTTCTGTTCTTCAGTTCAGCTCTTCAGTTCGGTTCTTTAGCTCTGCTCTTCCACCTCATCAGCAGGGACTTCTAGGTCGAACATTCCGTAATATCTATTCTTCAGAGCATCTCTTTCTTTGATGATATCCAGATTGTTTCCTGTCAGACCTAACTGAGTGGCGTACTGAGATATTTCCTGAGAAATGACTTTCTCATTAACACAGCCATTCTCCAGCCCGGGAGGAGGGTACACATATGGACCAGGGGCGGTTATCTGCACATTTCCTTCATCCGCTAGATTTATCCATCCTTGGAGATATTTTGGATAGAGGGTCATGAGATAATCGATGAAAGCCTCATTCGGATCTGAGCTCTCCCCTCTCCATTCTCTGAGCACATCATAGTAGAACCAGAAGGTTCTCTTGATTTCTTCCCACGCATCATTGAGATGGACTGGCATCCATTTGTCAACGTGCGGCCATTTATGTGCTTTAGTGTTCCCTCTCCTCTTGCTTGCGAACCTTTTGAACCCACTCCTTCTTTTCTGCTCTTCTTCAGCCTCCTTTCTGATCACTGGTACACCAAAAACAGAAGCAGCAGGTTTCTTCGCTTGTTCAATCTGGAGTGTTTTCAGAGCGCTTCTAGTGTTGAAGACTTTTTTCTTGGGCTCAGACTCAGTTTCTTCAATATCCAGCATCAACTTTCTCTGGATTGGCTTAGAAGCCTTTGCTCTTTTGCCCTTAGGCTCTTCCATCACCACGACCTTCCTCTTGATGGGCAATTCAGCACCGGCCTGGCTTGTCCCAATCCTTCCTCTACCACTCAGTTTCTCAATAGCCACTTCCTGCATTGTTTCCTTAGAAACTGAGTGTAGATTGGCTTCTCCACCTTCTTGAATTTAAGCTTCTCAGTGGCTTCAATCTCCTTCATGGCTTCGGCAAGTATCTTCTTTTTAGAATTTTTAACAACCTTGCCCTTCAGAGTATGTTCCAATAATTCCCTGAGATCAGCTCCAGGTCTTTCCCCCTTCTTGGAACCATACTCTGGCAGAAGCCTGGAGAGTGCTGTGTCCATATGGTATTGCTCTTTGCTGACACTCCGCACCTCCCCTGTCATCTGATCTTGCTCCTCCTCGAGCCGCCTAAGGTGGTTCTTCGCCACAGAGAACTCTTCAGACAGATGAGCAAATTGGCTTGAGAGAGCTTCTTTGAACATGTCTGTCATCTTGGTCATGAGCATTGAGCTCATTTCCTCAACAGCAGTCTTCACCAGCATCTCATTCCTCTCAACCAACTTTGCTTCTAGAATCCGAGTCTGCTCCTGATGCCTTTGCTTCAGCTCTGCATTAAGCTCAGCCTTGACCCCCTCCATCTTGTCTTCTAGCTTTGCTTCCATGGAGGTCAGCTTTTCTGTCATAGAACTCTGAAGCAGCACCAGTTCTGAAGAAGAACTCAATCCTTCAATCTTTTGAGATTGGTTGGCCAAAACTTCCTCCATCTGAGCAATTTTGTTCAGTATTGGCTCAACCTTCTCCAGCTTCTCCATCACGGGGGTGAGATCAACCTCAGGAGCATTTCTGACCGGCTGTGCCTCCTGAGTTGGCTGTTCATCCTGAGTCTCAGTCTGAACCTGAGCTTCAGTTTGAACTGAGGTTTCACCCTGAGCTTGGGTGTCCACCTGAGCCTCAGTCTGCATATCAGACATTACAGATTTAAAGGTAGGAACTTCAGTAATCCTGGCATAATTATGAATAGTGCCAAAAGTTACCTGAAGGCTAACTTCAGTCTGAGGATGTTCGACAGCAGCCTGATCAGCATCAGTTGAGTCTTTCTCCTTCTGAGATTGACTCTCATCATCCCCTTGTTGGTCCCCATCCTGAGATTTGTCAATGGAGCTCGGGGCACCAACTTCAGTAGCTTCTTCTCAGCAACCTTCCTCTTCACCAGCTCATCAAAATCAACAATTTTCATAAGGAGCTTGGTTTTTCTGAACCCTGAGAATTCAGTGAGAAAAGTTGTCTCCTCGTTCCACCAGTCTTCCCCTCTGAATGAAGCAATGTTAAGCATCTCTGGAAGAGTCTGGTTGAGGATGTAGACCGTTGACCTCAATCTGAAGAAGATGTCTTGGAGGTCAGGGAATGAGCTCAGCTCAGGGTAACGATCAAGAATGAACCGTTCCCCCTTGCTTCGCCATTCGGTCTCTTCAGCTTCACCTTTCTTGAGCATCGGGCTCTCAGGTTCAGTGGAAGGGTCAATCAACAATTCACTCAGGAGCTCTTCAAAGTTCATCGGCTCCTGAGGCTCAGCAGCTTCTGAGGTTTGGGCAGGCAGCTCCTCAGTCTGAATCTGACTTGGTTCTGAGGTCTGAGCTGGCGCCTCCTCAGTGGGAATTTCAGCTTGCTCTGAGAACTGAGTGGGCATATCCTCAGCAGGGATCTGAGCATCTTCTGCGGTCTGAGCCGACATGTCCTCAGAAGGAATCTGTACTTTTTCTGAGGTCTGAGGTCCTTGGAATATTTCCTGAGAAAACTTATCAGAACTGAGTGATGTCTCAAGAACCTCAGAGAAGACTTGCTCCTCAGTTTGATCCTGTGCCTTTGAGATAGCCTGAGCCAATATATGTAATGGCGATTTCTGAGCAGTTTGCTCTCAGGCTGAATCTCCTCAGTCTCACTTTCCTCATCATCATCAGTGAGAACCACCATCCTCTTGCGCTTTGGAGTGAGGGTTTTCTGCTTCTTCAATTTCTCACCCTGCTCCTTCTTGGCTTCCAACAACACCTTCGCCCTGGCTTGTTGGGTTTCCTTTTCAGCAACCGCAATCGGTGATTCCACTTTCTTCTCTTTCTTTCCCTTGAAAGTCCCCTTCGCAGCAATGGACTTGAACATCACTTTGGACTTAGGGAATGGGGTAGAATTGGCAAAAATATCCTCCTCCTCAATGGCCATCAGACAGATGTCATCACTTTCACTGTCTGAGAATATTTCATCTGAAGAGCTAGATCCCTCCTCAGAATGTTCTTCTTCTGCAACCATGACCTTTTTGCTAGAGAACTTCTTGTCTCTTTTAGCTTGCCTTTCTCTTCTCTCCTTAGCACTCAGATCTGGACAATCATACTGGAAGTGACCTTTCTTTTGGCAATTATAGCATCTGTTGGCATCATCATCCTGTTCACTTTCTTCTTTGGACTTGGAGTCCTTCCTTTTGGATGAAGATCCCTCAGCTTTCAGGTCCTTCTTCTTCTCAGTTGATCTGTTCTCAGGTTTCTTCTGGTACCTGTGATTCCTGTAATAGTTTTTGTATTTTCCATATCGACTATTAAGTCTTTCAAACCTCCTTACCATCAGTGCTAGCTTATCCTTAGGCTCATCCTGATTTTTAACAAGGGAGTTCTCCGACTCTCTAGTTTTACAGGTTTTATCTTTGGCTTTTAGCTTTAAAAGCCACATTTTTACTAGATGATGAATCATCTTTGCTGTTAGCCTTTTTAGATTTCTTATCAATTACAAACTCATAGGCCTTCAGCTCAGAGAAGACTTGTTGATATGGCATTGAATTAATATTTT
Source organism: Stenogyne calaminthoides (assembly GCA_037126765.1). Taxonomy (NCBI): domain Eukaryota; kingdom Viridiplantae; phylum Streptophyta; class Magnoliopsida; order Lamiales; family Lamiaceae; genus Stenogyne; species Stenogyne calaminthoides. The sequence continues at coordinate 19,554,419 of JBBCBC010000010.1, read as the reverse complement.
TAGTGTTTTCAATCACCACTGCATGTATATCCCATTTCTTAGAAAGACCTCTAAGAATTTTCAATGCAACTTCTCTCTGTGGATATTTCTTTCCAAGTGCATTTAGATCATTCATAATGCTAGTGAATCTGACTTCTAATTTGTCAATAGATTCACCTTCTTCCATTTCAAAACTATCAAACTTTCCAATTGCAACTGAAAGTTTGTTTTCTTTGATATGATCTGTGCCTTGGCACATTACAGCTAGTGTATCCCAGATTTCTTTTGCAGTATTACAGTGAGAGATCATTCCCATCACACCATCATCAATTATACTGTATAGTGTGTCTTTAGCAATATAGTCTAGATTGACTAACTTCCTCTCCTCAGGAGTCAGTTGGTCATCAGACTTAGGAAATTCTGCTCTAGGATCGTTTCTCTCATTTTCTGTTCCTCTGGGATTCACCACAGTAAATTGGAATGGCCCTTCAGAGACCACTCTCCACATACGTTCATGTTTAGAATACAGGTGTGCCTGCATTCTCAGTCTCCATAAATCATAGTTCTCCACTGAGAACATGGGAAGTTTCTTAGAAGACATTTTATCTGAGTCTTTTAAGAATTCAGCAAATAAGACCAGTTCAGATAGACCACAAGTATTTTTAGAAAATAAAACATAGGTCAACAAAGCAGGTGGTCAAGTTGAACCACTGCTCTGATACCACTTGTTGGTATCAGATCAGAGATGGGTTTTAAAAAAATGGATCAGCTCAGGCGATCACTTTGAAAATAGTGATCTGTTGAACTCCCGCTCTGATACCACTTGTTGGTCCCGTGCAAACGAGTCTTACACGTGTATGGGGGGGAATACACGTGTTCAGTGTTTTTAAAACTTTTCTTTTACTGAGGTCAGCTTAGGTCAGATTGTCCTGATGATTTGGTCCTGAGAAGCACAAATCGCTCTGAGTCAAAGTCTACTGAGACAGTGATCCTGAGCTGCTTTCAGAAACCTCAGATAATCCCAACTGAGTCCTGAGTTTCAGAGATCCTGAGTTGCTTGGATCAGATAACTAACTTACTGAACCCTCAGAAGGGTATGTTCAGTTTGGTAACTATCTGTTCTAGCTACTCAGATGTGCGGAATGGTTGGCCCTTAGTTTATACTCGTTTTAAGCTTTTGCTGAAAACCTTCCTTTAATGAAATAGTGATTAGGCTGTGATTCAATTATATGCAACCTTCAGTGGATTGATTCCAACTGAAATGTCAGTGAAAATATGCTTTCAAAATATATGCAACAGTTAAGCAAAGCAAAAACAGAAAGCAAAGAACACAACAATTTATAGTGGTTCAGAGACTCAAGCTCCTATGTCCACTCTCTCTGATCTCTTCAGAGAAATTCACTAATCACCTCTTTGAGCTTTCTGACTACCTCTGTAGTTTACTTACTCAACTCGGCCCTGAGTTTTCTGACTACCTCTGTAGTTTACTTACTCCACCCGACCTTGAGCTTTCTGACTACCTCCGTAGTTTACTTACTCAACTCACACAAGCTTTCAGACTACCACGAGTAGCTTACTAACTTCTCCTCTAGAGCTTTCTGACTACCTCAATGTAGTTTACTCACTCTTTACAACTCCAATCTCACCAACAATCAGACTCAAACTTCCTTACAAAGGGTTTGGGGTTTCTTGGTTGGTTTCCAACTAGGATGAGATATCCTTTACAATAAAGAACAATGCAAAGGCTAGGATATCTTGACTAAGATTTGGATATATCTTATCAGGCTAGGCTTAGTGGAATAAACTCTCTTCGATTTAAAGCACTTGGGAAATTCTTGGGTTTTCGAGTGCTTCAACTTGCAATAATAAGTTTGAGCTCTTTAGTTGCTTACAAATTTCCCGTAACCTTACAATGTAGAGGGTCACAAGTATTTATAGGCATACACCAAGGTCACTCTTGAAAAACTATCCGTTGGAGAGATAACTTCGTGAGTTTCCTCTTATGGTGTGTGAGAAACGGCTATATTTAGGGTTTGACACTCTCTAACACGTTTTAGGCAATAGCCTTTCATGTAGCCGGTCTTCACTTTTTGCGATCGGAACTTCCGTGCTTGACATCTTTTTTCGGCGACACTGTCTTTGTCGATTGTCGAGATAGACTGATGTTGTCTTCCTCTTTTTGACTTTTGTCTCCGGTTAAAGGTAGACAACGCAACGGCTCTTTTGGTTACAATCTCTGAGTTGATATAACCTTAACAACACTCTGATTTAGTTCCTTTTGTCTGCATCTGAATGTCTTGGGCAAAATCTAATTTTCTAAGGAATCGAGATCTTCTCAATATTGCATCCTTCAGATAGATATTCTCAGTGCCTCGGAACATTCAGGTTTATCTTTGAGAATTGATTACATTCTTGAGTCTTGATTAATTCTTGTGCCTTGATATTCTTGATCTTGATTCTTGGTCTTACATGTACGTGTCTTGAGTCTTGAGTCTTGAGGGTCTTACGAGTCTTGAGGTCTTGGCGTCTTACGAGTCTTGAGTCTTGAGTCTTTAGATGTATCTTGGTGATATCTTGATTCTTCATCTTTGAGTCTTGATTCCTCGATTTCATACTAAGTCTTGATATCTCGGTTTCATCTTGAGTCGTCGATAACTTCGATTTTTCATCGAGACTTGAAACTTCGGTTTCATCTTTGAAACCGGTTTCTTCGAAACTTCTTGAGTTCTTGAGAATCTTGAGATCTAACGATCTATATCTCTTGACTATACATTTTGCATATATCATCCTGAATACTCTAAAACTGAATCCTGACTCAACTATCAAGATTATTCTGAACATGTCATACTCAGGGTTTTGGGATCTAATCAAAATCATATATCTCCCAACACTGATGCACTGAATAGGACCTACAGGAGGATAAATTCTTCAGAACTGAACAAGGAAGAATTAGATCTCAGTGGTTCGTTATTTCTGAATCTTCGTCCCTTAAATAGGATCACGTGGGATTAGTAACTATTGCTTTGACTTATCATGGGTAGCGAATCAATGAGATTCAATACTTTTTATCTTGGGAAATATTATTGGTCACATGTGATTGCTAAGATTTAATACGAAGAATTGTGTGCAAGTACGCTTGTTCGATTTGCCCCCTTGGGAGGTTCATAAGCTTTATCATATCAAATCTTGCAAGTGGAATTAGTTTCCGGTGTGGATAATAATGTTGAACCGTTCCTTGACCAAGGATAAAAGATATTAATTAATTAGAAAGCTATTTCAGTGGCTTGAATTAATTAATGGGCTAGATAATCTTAAACACGGGAAATAATGATCGGGAGCCATATTGACTGTAATATGGGTTAAGATGGATAGTGCAATATTAATCATGTAGTGGGATTAATTAATATTTATGGGCTTGAATTATATTGTGGCTCAATATTAGATATTCAAGGTCCATTAGAAGGTCCAATCTTAATTCTCCTAAAGGCCCCCTAAGTAGCCCAACATATAGTCCAATAACTGAAAAGGTGATTAAAATAAAATAAATATTGTTGCTTAATTTTTCCTAATATTTCAAAAATTATGGATAAAGTTGGGAGAAAGATTTTCTTTGAATTTTGTTATGTAATGAAGATATGTACTCTTGGAATACAAGATTATCTCATTAAATTCAAGAAATCTCCCACTTGGTTATTCATAGTGATATTTTTGAAAAATATGAAATATAGTGGGCAAGAAAGATTTTCTTGATTTTCTTGAAAAGATATTATTGAAGATATGTATTTCTTGAAATACAAGAATATCTCATAAATTCAAGAAGATTCAAATCTTGGAATCTTGATCATCTATTTTTTCGAAAAATCCATATATATAGAGTAGGTGGGATTTTTGTGGAATATTATGATTATGGGAAAAAGAATATAGGGGATATATTCAAGATTTCTTGGAGATCAAGAAAAGATTTTCCCACATTATATTTTGCCAAAAATTTCGTTCACCCTAGTCTCTATAAATAGGGGATGATTCTTTCATTCCCAAGTACAATTCCATGTGCTGGAAAAATTAGCAAATCCACAAAGGTGGTGCAACAAAGTTTATTTTTTCCTTTTGTTAATTGTTCGACAAGTGTCCTTCCACCGGATAGTTGAGCAAGGGCTAAGGGAATACTTGGGAAGTCCTTTTGGTTAGTCCGTCCGACCGAAGTCACTGCCATCCCGAGAGGTACGTTCACGTAAACCCGTAGATTCCGCATTCATAGGTTTTACGTGGCTTTTATATGCATGATATGTTGTTGCTGTTGTGTTCGATATAATAAATCAGGATTAATCGAACGCGTAAGAGCGACACGTGTAATATTTATTAAAATAATCATGCCCAATGGACAAGTATTCGCCACTCAGGTCAGGAAAGAAGGAATCAGATGAGCTAAGTCAAGAAGGCCACAAACAAATCTGAGGACTCAGACGGCCAAAATGCTCAGATATCCTGAGGGTCAGTATGTTCGAAGACCTCAGATATCCTGAGGGTCAGTATGATCGCACCTCAGATATCCCCGAGGGTCAAGATGTTCGCACCTCGAGATATCCCGCTGGTCAAGATATGTTCAAGACCTCAGATATCCTGAGGGTCAGTATGTTCGCACCTCAGATATCCTGAGGGTCAGTATGTTCGCACCTCAGATATCCTGAGGGTCAGTATGTTCGAAGACCTCAGATATCCTGAGGGTCAGTATGTTCGCACCTCAGATATCCGAACGCCAAGATATGTTCAAGACCTCCGGATATCCCGAGGGTCAAGATGCTCGCAAAGACAACATTCCGAAGAATCAGGCATCCCGAAGGGTCAGAGTGCTCGACACTTAGATATCCCGAAGACCCGAACATCCTGAGGGCTCAGCGTGCTCGAGGAGGACAATATTCCAGCATGAAATTGATATGGTTTAATGGGGCGAACAAAGCATTCAGCCGAGCAAAAGGTTGTTTTGGACGATCAAAAGAGTGCCTTATAAACAAGTAAGCGCAAAGATCAACCAGGAGGACGAAGTTGAAAACGTGGCAGCATTACGTGAGTTCTTGCAAGACCCGAAGTCTCCAGCTCATGCTTGTCAAAGTACTATAAATAGAAGAAAAAAGAACAAGAGACAGGTTCAGAAAATTTTTCCAGAAAGAGTGATACCTATACTTGAGAGGGAAGGAATAAACAAAACTGAGTGATCATACTAGAAACCCTAGCACTCAAAGCCTAACTCTCCAAACTATCTTCGTCTGCAATGATTCATCTTCATAAGGTGTATCAAATATTGTACGTGTAAAGCTCGCAATACCACATCCTGGCTTGGCATGCCCCCAGAGTAGTCATTTCCTGATGAACTGGGTCAACAAATTCATCTTTTTACAGCTTATCGTACACGTGCATGTTTTGTTTGCGAGTTGTTATCAAAATTAGCCACATAATACTCTCGATAAAAAATGACTCGCGACAACTGGCGCTAGAAGGAGGGTGTTCTTCACCAAGAAACCAACCCATACACAAACCCTTAGAGAGCCGAGGCAGAAAAAATAAATAAAATGCCTCAATCTAGGAACACAAATGGAGAGGTCGGGAAAAAGCCAACCACATGACCGGAAAGAGGCTCAGCACCAGCCTTACAAAGATCGGGAAGTAGAGACCATCAATCTTGATGATATTGCCAATGATCCGGCGGCCACGACAAAAGCCATCACTTTCTTGCTGAGAGCGTAGAAAGAGAGGGCTGAAAAAGAGTTGGCCAAATTAGAAACTCAAGAACATGAAGAGCGACGCTCTCGTACACCTGATAGCGAGCAAGCTCAAAAGAAAACTGTGAAGTGGGCGAATCAAAAAGCCGATGATATGTCTGATGACGAACAGCCTCAGGGGTCTAGACCTTCAGCGTTTGGACGCTTGAGGCTCTCCGCCAAAGACCGAATCGGCAATAATAGACGACAGGATCCAGGGAAGGAACAACCAATAAACATGCCCGCACACTCAGGTCTTCGTGATCGTCCGCATGCCGAACAAAAATTGGCAGGAACAAAACTGTCTATCCATCATCGATTGGGTAGTCAAGGACAAGCTTGTAAAGGGGGACTGCCCCATCACGAGCATGACCCACTGGGTCCTCATGATGGGGAACAACCCCGATCCAAGTCTGTCAGTTCCACAAAATTTGCGGAAATGCAGAAAGCCATCGAGGGATTACAGGCCGACCTGGCCGCGACCAAAGGCCACCCTCGGGCGAGCACAATACCCTACTCGCCATTATCTCCGGCGATCATGGCGGCCGAAATACAAGAGAAAGTAGCGAAGACTCGACCACCAGTCCCCATGTTTGATGCTGAGTCTGACCCTCATGTCCATCTCAGCAAATACTCAGACTTTATGATCGCGATGGGGGCCACAGACGCAACGCAGTGCCGATCATTCCCCATGACTTTGGGTGATCGGGCACATAGATGGTTTTCTACCTTGCCCGCCTCGTCTATCACATCTTTCGCTCAATTGGGACAACGATTTCTGTCCCACTTTTCATCCATGTGTGCTCGTCTAGCGCCAAAACAAAGATTGACGCATTTTTCCCAACTAAAAGGTGAGTCTGATCGGGCATACATCGAAAGATTTGATAAATGTTTGTATGATGGGGCCCCAGTTGAAGAGGATGCCAAGATCCTCGTGGTGGTCGGGGGCTTGACTCTAAATATTGACATGTGGAAGGCCATGCATCAAGACTGGCCGAACACATATTCTGAGTTCCAAGAGCGAGCGGCCAAAATCATAGCCATGCAAGATTTGCTCGCCCAATCATGATTGGGTCAGGAACCTACAACTAGAAAAGTTTTCGGGAAGAAAGTGATGAATGAAGGGGGGTACAAACCCCCAGGCTCTTTCAAACCATTCAAAGAAAGAAGGTACAAATGCCCTCTGAAGTCTTTTTGGGCGTTCAATGAGACAATCTTTAACAAAATCAGAGATCGGGACATGTTGGAAAGGCCAAGAAGAATCATAATGGATAAACATCGGCTCAATGCTTCCAAATATTGTAACTACCACGAGTACATCGGGCACAACACTAAAGAGTGTCGCAATTTACTCCGCCAACTTTGGAAGCTATACGAAGATAATCGTCTTACCCAATTCTTTAAAAAGCCGGTGAGCAGAGACTCCTGAACTGAAAAAACAGAAGATCGAAGGGGTAAACGTAAAGCCGAACAAACATCTGACAGTGATCCCGAAGAATCACGAAAAAGGACTGAAATACCCAAAAGAGGGCCTCCTACTGTGGGAAGAGGTCGAGAAATTAAAGAGATTCACATGATACATCCTGAATATGGTCCAGTGGGTGGATGTTACTGGGCACCAACATTATCGAACAGACGAAAAAAGAGAGAGATGCGTGCCATGCAAAGCGTCCATCAGGTGAAGGTGGCGAGCACATCAGCTAGCACGCCACCCTCTCACCAAATTATGTTTTCAGAAGACGATCTCGACGGAATCATAACTCCCCACAATGACTCCTTAACCATTAGTGCTCGTCTCCTCTGGTTGAAGGTGCACCATCTCCTGGGTTATACCGGAGCTTATGCGAACATTTTGTTCGTCAACACCCTTCACCAGATGGAACAGCAAGTTGGGGACTTGAGCAATTATATTGAACCATGTAATCATACAATAATGGGTTTTGGGGAATCTGTAACCCGACCCTATGGTATGATTAGGTTAGGAGTCGAGTTAGAATCAACTCAGAATCCGGACATCCGACGAACAAGAATGCTAGATCTTGTAATCGTCGATGCTCCGTCAACTTATAATGGGTTTTCTAGGTCGCCCGTTCATTCAGGAATTTAAAGCGGCGTGTTCTACGTATTACTACTGTGTTAAATTTCCAACACAAGATGGAACGGGTAGCGTAAAAGGAGATCAGAAGAAAGCTCGAGATTGTTTGCTATCATGTGCACCAGAAAAACAAAATATTGTCTACATGATGGAGCAAACATGGGAGATTGGTGAGTCAAGCCAGCGAGCAAATGCCTCGCCTCAATATCCTCCGACGAACATAAGTTTGACGAGCACAGCTCTTCGCGCGAACACAGAATGCGCGAACATAAAATCTAGGGTAGCAGCTCATGCCCCAGATCTCCATGATCAAATGAATATTGATCAGCCGAACAAGCAAACGGACCTAGAACCTCGCATAGGTTTTGAACCCATGGAGGTTGAAGACGAACACCTGGGGTCCATTCAGGATCCTCGGTGGAAACAAAAGAGAAAACGAGCAACACCTGTCGAACAACTGGAGTCCATCAACATCGACCCAAATAGACCCGAGTTAGAAGTGTTCATTGGTTCGGAATTACCTGAACCAATTCGAACAGAAATTATTGCTTATCTTCAGGAAAACTTGGATGTGTTCGCATGATCGCACGAGGACATGGTTGGCATTGATCCAAAACATGCATGCCACTCCCTCAATCTTGATCCAATACAAACTCCAGTTATCCAGAAGCGCAGAAAATTTAGTCCGGAAAAGTATGCGGCAATGAATAGTGAAATCAAAAAGTTGCTCGACAACAAACTGATTCAAGAGGTGAAATGCCCAAAATGGCTTGCGAACCCTGTGCTCGTCCGCAAGTCTAATGGATCTTGGAGGCTATATATTGATTTCACGGATCTAAACAAGGCTTATCCAAAAGATAACTTCCCGATGCCGCATATCGATTATCTGGTCGATAATACAGCAGGCCACGAACTCATGACTTTCATGGATGCATTTGATGGTTATCACCAGATACCCATGCATCTGGACGATCAAAATAATACGGCATTCTGTAGTGAGAAGAATATGTACTGTTGTCAACGCATGCCATTCGGATTAAAGAATGCCGGTGCAACATATCAACGTTTGGTGAACAAAATGTTCGACGAACACATCGGCCGAACAATTGAGGTATATATTGATGATATTGTGGTAAAAAGCGAACATAAGGAAGACCACATCACCCACCTCGCACAAACGTTTGATATACTCAGGGAGTATAACATGAAGCTAAATCCGACGAAATGCAGCTTTGGGGTTCACTCAGGAAAATTCCTCGGACATATGGTCAGTCAACGAGGGATCAAAGTGAACCCATCAAAGATTCAAGCCATGCTCGATATGCAGGCCCCCAGAAATGTGAAAGAGGTCCAAAGGTTAACCGGACGTTTAACTTCCGTAAGCCGGTTTATATCACGAACTGGAGACAAATGCAAACCTTTCTTTGATACATTAAAGAAAGGGAAATTCCAGTGGACCGAGCATTGCCAAAATGCATTTGAATCATTGAAGCAAAGACCTTGCAGAGATACTCGAGACCATCGTCTAAGCTTTGCCCCAAGCGAACAACTCTATCTGTATCTTGCTGCATCCGAACATGCAATCAGTGTTGTGCTCGTACGAGCAGAAGGGACCATACACTTGCCCATTTACTATGTAAGCCAAGTGCTTAAGGAAGCCGAGCTCCGGTACCCACCACTGGAAAAATTAGCATATGCCCTCGTCATGAGTGTTCGAAAATGACGACCATATTTTTTCGATCACTCAGTCGAGGTACTGACCACATTCCCATTGCGCCAAGTCCTCCACCGACCTAACATCAGAGGCGATTATTAAAGTGGGCGGTGGAGTTAGGATAATCGGCATTACGTTAGCTCCATGAACAAGAATGAATGAAGGCCAAAGCTATGGCCGATTTCATGGTCGAGTTGACATATCCTCAAATGCTCGAAAAAAGCTATCGACCAACCATGGCATATGTATGTTGATGGCTCATCAACAAGTTCAAGAGCCGAGCAGCGTAGTATTTATCAAACCCCAACCAGCAAACATTCACAACAACCATCCGTTTTGATTTCCCAAACTACAAATAATGAAGCGAATATGAAGCTTTGATCTGGACTCTGGATGGCAATGACAATGGGAATTCAGAGGTCGATGATTTATAGCGATTCTCGGATAATCGTTTATCAAGTGATAAGTAGTACGAGGCCGGAGAGTAAACAGATGGGCAGATATCATCAATTTAGCAAAAGAATTGCTCGAGCATTTTGAACAAGTTTTCATTGAACAATTACCACGATTGGGTAATTCATTCGTTGATGCTTTGGCACGCCGCGGCAACATGAGAAGGAGTGATTTAACACAATGAGACATTGTGGTTGTCACAACTTGTTCGCCATCGTTTCGTAATTATGATCGCCTAAGTAACAGGCGAACAAGAAACTTGGATGACTCCAATCTTGAGTTACCTACAAAAGGGACTTCTCCCTAAAAATAAGGCACAAGCTACTCGCCTCAGATTACAATCTGCTCGTTATACTATCATAGACGAGCATTTATACAAAAGAAGCTTCTCACTTCCACTTTTGAAGTGTATTACTCTGAAGAAGGTCGGTATACGGAACAAATCCATGATGGAGTATCACGAAATCATATGGTGGGGCTCGCCTGGAGCACAAAATAATCGAGACAAGGTTATTATTGGCCAACCTAAAAAAGGATTCGCCACAGATGCTCAAGGCTTGCCACTAGTGCCAAGTACATGCCCCACTTATTCACAGCCCACCTGAAGAATTAGTGTCAGTCTATAGCCCGTGGCCATTTGCTAAATGGGGGATCGATTTGATCGGCCCATTTCCTACAGGCACGTCGGGAGTAAAATTTGTTGTGGTTGCCATGGATTACTATACTAAATGGGCAGAAGCCGAGGCCATTGTCAAGATCACCGAACAAAGAATGTGGAACTTTGTTTGGAAGAATATCATTTGTCGATTTGGGCTTCCCCAATCATTAGTAACTGACAACGGCAAACAGTTCGATGGAAGTGAATTCAGATAGAATTGTGCTCGCTGGGGGATAAAAATGCACTACTCAACTCCGTACTATCCCCAGTCAAACGGACAAGTTGAGGCCGTTAATAAAATCATCAAGCATACCCTCAAGGCTAGACTTGATAATTTCAAGAAATTTGGATAAATTTCAAGAGTTTACGAAATATTATGGGCTTATCGAACAACTTTCAGAACATCAACTGCGGAGACCCCATTTGCCCTGGCATTTGGTGCGGAAGCTGTTATACCCGCATAAATCAAGATTCCAAGTTGTTGGGAGATGAATTTAATAAAGATATATGATTTTGATTAAGATCCCAAAACCCCTAAGTATGACATGTTCAGAATGATCTTGATAGTTGAGTCAGGATTCAGTTTTAGAGTATTCAGGATGTTATCTGCAAAATGTATAGTCAGCAGATATAGTTTAGGATAGGTTCTGAAGACTCTGAAGAACTCAGTATGTTTCTGAAGTATCCGAAGTTTCAGGATGAAACTGAGATACTGAAGACTCAGTATGATACTGAGTAACTGAAGACTCAAAGACGTAAGACTCAAAAGACATCACCAAGATAAACTACAAAGATTCGAAGACCTCAAGACTAGAAGACCTCGACTCGTAAGACTCAAGACACAAAATGTAAGATCAAGAATCGAAGATCAAGAGTATCAAGGCACAAGATTATCAAGACTCAAGAATATATGAATGCTCAAGATGAACTCGAAAGTGTTCCGAGGCACTGATAATATCTATCTGAAGGATGCAATACTGAGAAGATCGCGATTCCTTAAATAGTTAGATATTGCCAAGACATTCAAATGCAGACAAAAGGAATTAAGTCAGAAGTGTTGTTAAGGTTATATCAAACTCGAGTTTGTAACCAAAAAGAGCCGTTGAAGGTGTCTACCTTTAACCGGAGACAAAAGTCAAAAAAGAAGAAGACGACATCATACATTATCACCGATTAATCGATAAAGGATGAGGTCTCGAAAAAAGATGTCAGATGTACAAAAGTTCCAGACTGCAAAAAGTGAAGACCGGCTACATGAAAAGCTATTGCCTAAAACGTGTTAGGGAGTTTCAAACCCTAAATATAGCCGTTTCACACACCACTAGAGGGAACTCACGAAGCTATCTCTCCAACGGATAGTTTTCAAAAGTGACCTTGGTGTATGCCTATAAATCTTTGGTGACCCCTACATTGTAAGGTTACGGGAAATTTATACGCAACTCAAGAGCTCAAACTTATTCTTGCAAAAGTTGAAGCACTCGAAAAACTTAGAATTTCCCAAGTGCTTCTATATTGAAGAGAGCTCACTATACTAAGCCTAGCTTGATAAGATTTTATCCAAAGCTTAGTCGAGATATCCTAACCCTTTGCATTGTACTTCATTGTAAAGGATATCTCATCCTAGTTGAAAACAACGAGAAAACCCCAAACCCTTGAGAAGGTAGTTGGAGTGTGTTTGTTGGTGAGAAGAGTTGTAAAGAGTTAGTAAACTACGCGGAGTAGTCAGAAAACTCTAGAGGAGAAGTTAGTAAGCTACAGGGGTAGTCTGAAAGCTTGTGTGTGATTGAGTAAGTAAACTACAGAGGTAGTCAGAAAACTCAAGGTCGGGTTGAGTAAAGTAAACACGCGAGTAGTCGTAAAACTTCGGGGCGAGTTGAGTAAGTAAACTACGAGGTTGTCAGAAAGCTCAGAAGTTGATAGTGAATTTCTCTGAAGAGTCAGGGAGAGTGGATGTAGGAGCTTGAGTCTCTGAACCACTATAATTGTTGTGTTCTTTATTGCTTTCCTTATCTGTACTTAACTGTTGCATTAACTTTAAAGCATACTTTTCACTGATATTCAGTTGGAATCAATCCATTGAAGTTGCATATGTGAATCACAGCCTAATCACTATTTCAATTAAGGGAAGGTTTTCAGCAAAGCTTAAAACGAGTATAATCTAAAGGGCCAACCATTTCCATACGGTCGAGTAGCTAGAACATATAGTTATCAAACCGAACTCTCTTACGAGGATTGATAAGTTAGTTATCGATCCAAGCAACTCGGGATCTCGACACTCGGGACTCAGTTGAGATTATCCGAGGTATCTGAAAGTTGTATTTCGGGATCACTTTGTCTCGATAGACTTTGACTCGAGAGCGATCTGTGCTTCTCGTAACCTAATCTTGAGGACTATCGACCCAAGTCGACCTCGAAGAAAAAAAGTTTTAAAAAACACTTGAACAAGTGTATTCCCCCATACACGTGTAAGACTTCGTTTACCGGGACCAACAAGTGGTATCGGGCGGTGTTTCAACTTGACCACTATTTGTGTTGACCAAAGTTTTATTTTCAAAAATACTTGTGGTTTATCTGAACTGATCTTATTTGCTGAAATTTTTTTTACTTTTCAAAAGATCAGAAAAATGTCTTCTAAAAAACTTCCCATGTTCTCAGTGGAGAACTATGACCTATGGAGACTGAGAATGCAGGCTCATCTCGTATTCAAACATGAGCGCGATGTGGAGAGTGGTCTCTCAAGGACCATTCCAGTTTCTTGTGGTGAAATCGGAGGAGAAGAAGATGAGAGAATTGATCCTAGAGCAGAGAATTTCCTAAGTCCGATGACCAACCGACTCTGAGGAGAGAAAGTTAGTCAATCTAGACTACATTGCAAAAGACACACTATACAAAGACAATTGATGATGGTGTGATGGGAATGATCTCTCCTTTGTGAATCTTGCTAAAGAAATTTGGGATACACTAGCTGTTATGTACCAAGGCACATGTCATATAAAAGAAAACAAACTTTCAGTGGCAATTGGAAAGTTTGATAGTTTTGAAATGGATGATGGTGAATCAATAGACAAATTGGAAGTCAGATTCACTAGCATCATGAATGATCTAAATTCACTTGGAAAGAAATATCCACGAGAGAGAAGTTGCATTGAAAATTCTTAGAGGTCCTGTCTAAGAAATGGGATATTCATGCGGTGGTGATTGAAAAACACCAAGAACATTAGTTCAATGCCTTACCAACAAGTCTTCTCGAGCTAAAAGCCTATGAATTTGTAATTGATAAGAAATCCAAAAAAAAGGTTGACAAAGAAAGATGATTCTTCATCGAAAAGAACGTGGCTTTAAAAGACAAAGATAAAACTCAGAAAACTAGAGAGTCTAAGAACCCCATGCCAAAAAAAATCGGGATGAGCTTGAGGAAAAGCTAAAGATCGATGGCAAGAAGGTTTGATGGACTTAATAGTAGATTTGGAAAAATAAAAACTATTACAGAACCACAGTGTACCGAGAAGAAACTTGAGGACGATCGGTGAAAAGAAGAAAGACTGAAAAGTCGAAGGATCTTCATCCAAGAGAAAGGACTCCAAGTCCAAAGAAGAAAATGATCGGGATGATGATGCCAACAGATGTTATAATTGCGGAAGAAAGGTCACTTCAAAGATGATTGTCCAGATTTGAGTGCTAAGGAGAGAAGAGAAAGACAAGTTAAAAGAGATCAAGTTCTCTAGCAAAAAAGGCCATGGTTGCGAGAAGAAGAACACTACGAGGAGGGATCTAGCTCTTGGATGAGATATTCTCGACGGTGAAAGTGATGACATCCGTCCGATGGCCATTGAGGAGGTAAGCTCTTCTTTTCTCTGTTGTTGCTCCTACACTAGCACAAGAGTTTTCAAGTTCCATCGAAAACATCATTTTTGACTCGATGGATTCTTTTGAGAATCGATGAAGGACTATCTTTGTTTTACAAGGATTGCTAAATAGAACTCAAGAGCGAATAAAGGAATCGAAAGTCGAAAATCTAAAATGGAAAGACTCTAGCAATATTGAAATCACTTCTCAATTAATGGGAGCTATTGATGAATTGGATGTTCTGAAAGTACAACTCTCAGAGAAAGAGAAGGTGATAATGTCCCTAACTGAAAAGCTAGAGAAATCCATGAAGAAATTCACTAATCGTAATCGAGTTCAATGACCTCTCGAGAAGCATAAACCTCTTCAGAACTGTGAGGATAGTGCACAGAAGAAGTTAACTCTATTCAATAAAGCATCTAATGTAATAGATGAAATTCAGAGTTATCAGAGATCTGCCACTATAAAATCTGGATTGGGATACATTCCAGGGGGAACCTCACAAGGTCATCTGAATGCTGTATCTAGTAGCAAGAATACTATCTTTGTAAAACCAGTGGCACCTACACTTCAAGCTGGAGTAATGCCCAAGGTTGTAGACAAGGGAAAAGGACCTATGGTCTCAGTAAAACTGAATGATCGGGTTAGAAAGCCCAAACCTCAGGTGAAGGCTAGAAAACTCGAAAGGTCGATTGGAAAGTTTCGAGCAAGTACTTCAAAGCCTCACGCTAAGAATGCAAACTGAAAGGCTCCACATTGAACCATCAGAGGAATCCTCTCGATGAGAAACACTCAGCAGAGACATTCTCAATGAAGAGACCAAGTCCTCAAGATAATCGAAAGACCAGATTTCAAAGACAGATAACTTTGAACCTCACTTGCCTAAGGGTAAAAGTTATCCGAACCCAAGTCAACAAAGATTTAGACCCAATTTGCACAAAAGCCCAAGCATACGCAATGAAGGCCCGAACCAAAGAAGAATTCAAAAGCCCATGTTCATGCTAAAAGCTAGCCCACATATACGTAAAACGCTAAGGCACCCGAGTAGTGGATGTATATGTTGATGTTTATGGAAGACAAATTAGCCACTCTAAAGTGATTAGAGTTTTTCAGATGATTTGGATTAGAAAGGTCTGTTAACCTCGTAGGACCCTACACAAATTGGGTACCTAAGAATTGATCATTTTTTTCGGGAGGAAAACAAGGGCACTAAGGCGATGAAAGACCACATGGCGATCGATGAGCAGAGAGATGAAAAAAAAGCTCGATATATGGTATCTTGGACGGTGGATGCTCAAGACATATGATGAGATTCAAGAAGATGCTTAGTGACTATGTTGAACAAAGAGGCCCACAGATCACTTTTGGAGATAACTCAAGAGGACGGATCAAGGATATGGAACTTTGGAAATCGACTCGATTCATATCCATGGTGTTTCATATGCATCCGGATTGAAGCATAACTTCTTTGTCAATTAGCCAATTCGTGATAAGGGTTTCAATGTTGAGTTCTCCAAGAACTTATGTTTTGTGAAAGATGATACATCACGAGAAAGTATTCTTATTTGGTACAAGAAAAAAAGGAATGTGTATCTTTGGCGATTGGAGTTCAACTCCTAAAGATACATGTTTAGTTGCTAAAAGTTCCACAGATACCGGTTGGTTATGGAATAAAAGAATGAATCACCTAAACTTCAAAACCTGAACAAGCTTGCAAGATTAGATCTAGCTCGGAGGGTTTCCTAATGAAGTGTTCATGAAGAACACATTTGTGATGCGTGCGAGAAAAGGAAAACAAGTTAAAGCATCATTTAAAAGCAAAGTTGAAGTTTCTACTGAAAAGAATACTTCATTATTGCATATGGATCTCTTTGGTCCTATAACACCTGTGAGCACTAATGGCAGGAAATACACATTGGTAGTAGTTGATGACTACTCAAGATATACTTGGGTCATATTCTTACTCAGTAAGAAAGAGACTCAGATAAAGCTGCGAAATTCATCGAAAAGGCTCAAGAATGAGAAAAAAATCGAGTGTGGTCAAAATCGATCGACAAAGGAACCGAGTTTATAAATCATATCATATCTGATTATTGTGCAGAGAATGGAATTTTACATGAAACATCAGCTGCAAGGACCCCTCAACAAAATGGTGTTGCTGATAGAAGGAACAAAACTCTGAAAGAAGCTGCAAGGACAATGATAGTTGAAGTTGATATTACTAAAAGATTTTGGGCTGAAGCTGTCAACACTGCATGCTACTCTCAGAATAGATCCATGCTGACCAAGAGTCAAGGCAAAACACTCTATGAGCTTTGGAATGAAAGGAAGCCTCTTGTTTCTTTCTTTCGTGTGTTTGGTTGCAAGTGTTTCATACACAATAATGGTAAAGATCAGTTGAAAACATTTGATAGTAAAGTCGATGAAGGAATATTCTTAGGATATTCTCAAGTCGATCAAAAAGCTTTCGAGTTTACAAATCGTAGGACTCTTATTGTGGAGGAAACATCTCATGTTGGTTTTGATGAATCTACTTGTGTTCGGAAGAAACAGAACATGATGCAAAATGAACCGACCAAGAGGATCACCAGATTAAGCAAAAAAGAAAGATAAATCATCCATGAACACGAAAAGAAGAAGTTCGGTCACTATCTATGATTGGAGTGACTCAGACTTTCGAATAAAGAAGTTCGGGATGGAAATAAGGATGGTGAGACTCAGGAAAACCAACACTCCAAAGGTGACCAATCTGAACAGACACCGGTTCGGACTCGGGTATGTAATGCCAATGAAGATGTGGTCACAGCTGAGGCAAATTCGAATCTATCAACCAAAAGGGGAACAAATGTCTCTGACAATGTTCTGAATAGAATTTCCCCTGAGGAAGATGATTCCCTTTCTCCTGTTTTGTTGTTCCCTGAGTTTACTGATTTAACTGAACCTAACATTTCAAATGTTGAGGACACTATTGAAACAGGAACATCAAGAAGGAAATGGTTAGATAGTCATCCTACAAGTCGGATTGTGGGTGATCTGGCTGAAAAGTGTTAAAACAAGAAGGTTCCATGGTGAGAGTGCACTATTCTCGCTGCTTCCTATCGGAGAAAGAACCTCGAGATTGGTGAAGCTCTACAAGATTCTCATTGGATTCTTCTATGCAAGATGAAAGTGAATCAATTCTCAAGAAATGAAGTATGGGATTTGGTAGATAGACTGAAAGGCACAATGTCATTGGAACCAAGTGGGTTTTCAAGAATAAAAGAGATGAAAACAACAACATTGTAAGAAACAAGGCAAGGCTAGTTGCACAAGGTTATTCCCAAGAAGAAGGCTTGGATTATGATGAAACCTTTGCACCTGTTGCAAGACTAGAAGCCATCGATTGTTTTCTTGCATATCTGCCCACATGAAGTTCATATCTATCAAATGGATGTGAAAAGTGCATTTCGAGCGGTGTGCTTAAAGAAGAGGTTTATGTGGAACAACCTCCCGGTTTCAAGCAGAATGACCAAGTTTCTGTGCTCAGAAAAGCTTTATGCGGTCTTAAGCAAGCACCCGAGCATGGTATGATACTCTTTCTCGGTTTCTTCTTGACCATGGTTTTGTCAAGGGGATGATGGATAGAACTCGTCAGGGATAGAAGATGGGGAAGATATCTTATTTGGTTCGGGATATATGTTGATGACATCATTTTTGGATCTCCAAACCATCAGCTGTGTGAAAAGTTTTCAACACTGATGAAAGGCAAATTTGAGATGTCAATGATGGGAGAGATGAGTTTCTTTCTAGGTCTTCAAGTGAAACAATCAAAGGAAGGAATATTCATCAACCAGACAAAATACACTAGAGATATGATTGCTAAATATGGTATACAGAATTGCAACACAGTTAGGATTCCCATGAATACTAACTACAAGATGGATCCTGATTCTGAAGGCAAATCAGTAAGCCAGACTAATTATAGAGGAATCATTGGATCATTGCTCTATCTCACAGCAAGTAGGCCGGATATAACATTTGCTGTTGGGATATGTGCAAGATACCAAGCTAATCCTAAGGCTAGTCACATGGAAGCTGCCAAAAAGATACTGAAATATCTTAAAGGCACAGTGAATAGAGGATTGTGGTATCCAGATGATGATAACCTTGAGTTAAGTGGTTACTCAGATGCTGATTATGGAGGTTGCAAAATTGACAGGAAGTCCACCTCAGGAACTTGTCAATTTCTAGGAAGTAAGCTGATATCTTGGTTTTCGAAGAAACAAACCTCGAAGAGCAACAAGTACTCTTGAAAATTTGAATATATGGTCTGCAGGAAGTTTTGTTGTGCTTTCGATTCTTTGGCTCAGACAACAATTAAGGGATTATAAAGTTGTAGCCAATGAAGTACCAATATTTTGTGACAATAATGGTGCCATTGCTATTTCACAAAATCCGGTATTGCACACCAGATGCAAGCATGTGGATATCAGACATCACTTCGCCGGAGATCATGTCGAGAAGAAGGACATAAGGATGGAGAAAATTCATCACGATAAGAGAGTGATATCTTGACTAAACCTTTAATTTGAATCAAGATTTGGGGAACTTTCAGTTGAATTAGGGATGTTAAAACTAGGTGTATAGAGTAAAATCTGAAAAATTGAAGGTTTTCAGAAGCATGAAGTTTTCTCAGATTCTACTGAGAAGCTTAGGATAAAATGGAAATACTGAACTGAGTCTCGGGAAACTCAGTTCTTGAAGGTCAAGATCAAAGAGCAAAATGTAACCATTTCAAGATTTCGATATTATCTTGACAATTTATCAAGGTCGAAGACTCGGTAAAAACTGATAGAGGAAAATTAGTATGAAGAAGTAATGACTCATGCAACTCATTTATTGCCTAAGTGAAGATCAGAAATCATTCGCAATAAATACAAAACCCCTGAGGAATGTTTTTGGGCGGGATCGTTTTAAATTCCGAAGAAGGTCAACAGTCATTTAATGCTCTGCTACATTAATGACCAATGAGGATGTTTTGGCGGCTTACTTTTCGGAGATCGTCGGTTCATATACCCGATTAATCGGAGATTAATCTCAACCGGTGTTTTTCACCTAACCAACACGATTCCCCACGATCTCAAAGCTATATATACCCTAAGAAGCCTTTCAAGCCAAAATTGTATTAAACCCTTCGTTCTCAAATCCTCTGCAAATAAATCCCCTTGCCCAGAAATTTCTAAACCCTAAAGCTTCATTTCTCAAATCAATCTCTAAAATGGCTCCAACCTTGTTCGACAGATTAGCCGAAACCAACAAGCCGTGGTATGCAGTTCGTTGTTTCACTCGAAAAGCACAACCAACTCAAAGCCGTAAGAGGAGGTTTCGCATATGATTCGACTAGCTAAACTCACTGACTCCAACTAATCGCAAAATGACCTGCACCGGGGAGTTTGCGAAAGAGGTAATCGAATTCATCTATAACTTGAAGGTAGATGAAGAGGACTGTATGCATTCTTCGATTACTGTATCACACTTAGAGCATTCGTCCAAATACGTCGATTTTGAAAGGGATTTGTACATAACCCCGAAAAATCTGAATGATGTTTTGAGCTCTGTGATAGAGGAGAGGATCTACGATGTATATGCGAATGCAGAGAACAAGAATACTTAGATAGGATTGCTGAGAATCCTGTTAAGTTTGAGGCGACATTGCATAAGAGGCACTTAAAGCCACAATATCGTGTATTGATGGATATTGTGAGTAAATGCATCATGAGTCTTGCGGGGAGTTTTGAGCAGATCAAGACTCAAGCTCGGGATCGATGGTGGCGATATAGGCCTCACCCACCACTGACTTCAACTGGCTGAAATTTCTGATTCAGACGGTGAGTGAGCAGATCAATGTTTTGAAGAAGGTTGACGGGGCGATCTCAATAAAAGGCAAGATCCACCATGCCACCAAAATTGCTTACATTTTGGAGATGTTCAGAGAGGAGGAGGATACCTTCGCCAATTCGACCCCATTCCCTAAGTCCAAAATTCTCTTTAAACCCATTGCTGCAAAGAAGTAGGTCATCAGGGGCAAGAGAGAAAAGAAGGTTGAATCACCAGTTGCGGCTGAAAAAGAGACTCAACAAACCAGGGGGAAGGTTTTGTTGGAGGCAAAGATGGAGCAGGGAGCAAAGATGTTGAAACTAAAGGATCTTGCTCCAAAACGCAGAAGATTGGTGGTTCTCACCAATGAAGATGAAAGTGATTCTGATGAGATTCAACCGGAGCGCCAAACCGCTCAGAGTTCACCATTACAAGTATTGGCTCAGGTTATCTCGAGGACACAGGATCAAACTGAGGAGCAGGTCTTCTCTGAGGTGCTCGAGACATCGCTAGGTTCAGATAAAATTTCTCAGGAAATTTTTAAAGGAGCTCAGACCTCAGAGATACCTACCTGGATGTGCGGTGCTCGCACAGAAGAGCCTACTCGAGTCAATCTGAAGATGTGCAGGCTCGGACGGCAGGCAAAGCCTTCAGATTCAAACCGAGGATATGCCAACTCGGGCCTCGAACCCTCTCGGATGCAAACCGAGGACTGATCAAGACAAACCGGGATCTTCTTTGAGGCTCGGGGAGCAAAAATATTCTTGATGAGCTCTGAGTGATCTACTCCTTGATCCCTTAGCAGATGTTTCAACTGAACCAGAGAGCCCAAGATGGAAGAAGGGAGAAGTCAAGAAGGCGGAGGAGGAGCAAGGGGAACGGTTCATTCTTGACCGCTACCCCGAGCTATTTCATACCCCGATCTGCAAGATGTTTTCTTGATTAAGGACGATTGTATTCATCCTCAATGGACTCTTCCCGAGATGCTTGATATTGCCGCATTCGGAGGGGAAGATCGGTGGAATGAGGAGACACCTTTCCCGACCTTCTCGGGGTTCAGGAGGACAAAGCTCGAGGATGAAAAACTCCGATTTTGATGAGCTAGTTCGAAGAAGTTTGAAAGGAGAGCAACCAAGAAGTTGGTGCCCGGCGGAGACAAATCTAAAGATGGAGATGGGGACCAACAGGGAGATGTTGAGAAGCAGTCTCAGATGGAAAATGAGACTTTTGTTGCTGATCAATCTGAAATTGGTCAACCTCAGACTGAAGCTAGAATTTTTCAGGTACCTTTTGGCACTATTAACAATTATGCCAAAGTTACTGAAAGTCCTATCTTTAACTCAATTGTCTCGATAAAAATGATCGAGGCTCGATTGGAGACCGGAGCTCGTGATTAAGCCGAGGCATTGAGGATGATCAAAAGACAGAGGTGCAAAAGATTCCTGAGAATGATCTCACTCCCTTGATGGAGAAACTTGAGAAGGTTGAGCCAATGATGATCAAAATTGCTCAGATGGAAGAGACGTTGGCCAATCAAGCTCAAAAGATGGAAAGTCTTAGTCACTCTTCAGAGCTGGTGCAAATTCAAAACACTCTGACCATCAGATGACCTCCATGGAAGAAAAGCTGAATGAGAAGCTGGAGGGAGTCACGGCTGATTTAAGTGATGAATCAAGCGTAAACACGGGAGAGAGTTCGATTTCCTAGAGGTGAAACTGGCAGAAAAGAATGAGGTGCTGATAAAGTCTGCTGCTGAGGAAATGAGCTCAATGCTCATGACCAAGATGACAGAGATGTCCAAGGAAGCACTCTCTGGCCAGTTTTCCCACTTATCTGAAGAATTTTCTGTGGCCAAGAACCATCTAAGGAGGCTGGAAGACGAACAAGATCAGATAGCAGGAGAGATTCGCTGTGTGAGCAAAGAGCAATATCACATGGACACAGCACTCTCCAGACTTCTTCCAAATTGCGGTGCCAAGAAGGGGGAAAAGGAAGGTGAAGACCTCAGAAAGTTCATGGCACGTACTTTGGAGAAGAAAGCTCAAAAAGATGCTGAAATGTATAATTTAGCCAAAGCCTTAAAAGAAGTCGAAGCTTCTGAGAAGTTAAAGTTTGCTCGGTGGAGAAGCCATGCCTACACTCGAAGTTTCTAAGCAAACCATGCTTGATGTGTCAAAAGAAAACCGAAAAGTGCTAGAGCAAAGGTTGGAACAAGCCAGGCTGCTGCTGAAATGCCTATAAAGAGGAAAGCCTCGGGTGTTGTTCAACCTGAAAGCAAGCGTGCAAAGGCTTCTAAGCCAATCCAGAGAAAGCTGATTCTGGATGATGAAGAGAAAGAAGAATCTGAGTCTCAACCTCAGATGAAAGTCTTCAATACTAGAAATGCTCTGAAGACACTCCAAATGGAACAAGCTAAGAAAGGCCGCCGATCTCGTGGAGCATCTGTGGATCGAAAGAAGATAGACGAAGAGCGAAGCGAAGGAGTGAATTCGTGAAGTTTGCGAGCAAGAGGAAAGGAACATCAAAAGCGCTTAAAGTGGCCCCACGTTGATAAATGGATGCCCATTAAACTCAACGATATGTGGAAGAAGTCAAGAGAACCTTACGGTTCAATTATGATGTTCTCGAGGGAATGGAGAGGGGAAGGCTCAGATCAGAATGAAGCATTCATTGAGTATCTCCTTACCTTCTATCCAAAGTATCTACAGACTTGATAGTAGCCCCTGGTCCATATTCCTATCCTCCTCCAAGACTTGATAATGGCTTGGTGAATGAGAAGGCCATTACTCAAGAGATTGCTCAGTATGCTGGTCAGTTGGGTCTAACAGGAAATAGTCCGGACATCATCAAGGAAAGAAATGAGCTGAAGAAGAGATTCTTCGGAATGTTCGATCTGGAGGTGCCCACTGATGAAGTTGAGAATGAAGCAAACTGAAGAGCAGAAGACTGAAGAGCCAAATCTGAAGACTCAGAAGATTCTGTAATCTTTAAATTTTTGTCTTTTTGATTTTGTTGATAAACTCATTGTAATCTGTAATGGTATACTCATCATCAATGAAGATTTATCATTATGCTCAAAAGATAATATCTCATTATCTTATTTACATGTCTTTTATTTTGATATGCCTGAATGTATGATGATATGGGGGATATTGTTTGATTTAAAAAAAAAAAATTATGTAAGTATTTGGTAATGAACTATTTAAAGAGATTCATTACTGAAGAAATTGCTGAATGATTAAACTGCTGAGAAACTCTGAAATTGTTGGGAGATTCTCTGATTTAAGAAATTGTTGGGAGACAACCAATCTTGTAATAGGATAAACTGAAACCTGAGTATAGGTTATATGTTTGTAACAAGATAGGTTTTGGCATCAAAAAAGGGGAAATTGTTGGGAGATGAATTTAATAAAGATATATGATTTTGATTAAGATCCCAAAACCCCTAAGTATGACATGTTCATAATGATCTTGATAGTTGAGTCAGGATTCAGTTTTAGAGTATTCAGGGATGTTATCGCAAAATGTATAGTCGCCAGATATAGTTTAGGATAGGTTTCAAGACTCAAGAACTCAAGATATGTTTTCGAAGTATCAAAGTTTCGGGATGAAATCGAGATATCAAGACTCGAAGATGATGGCGAAGAATCAAGACTCAAAGACGTAAGACAAAGTACATCGGTCAAGATAAACTACAAAGATTCGAAGACCACAAGACTCGAGAAGACTCTAAAAGACACGAAGATGTAAGATCAAGAATCAAGATCAAGAGTATGAAGGCACAATAATTCATCAAGACTCAAGAATAATATCTTTGAATGCTCAAGATGAACTCGAAAGTGTTACGAGGCAATCGATAATATCTATCTGAAGGATGCAATACTGAGAAGATCGCTATTCCTTAAATAGTTAGATATTGCCAAGACATTCAAATGCAGACAAAAGGAACTAAGTCAGAAGTGTTGTTAAGGTTATATCAAACTCAGAGTTTGTAACCAAAAGAGCCGTTGAAGGTGTCTACCTTTAACTGGAGACAAAAGTCAAAAAGAAGAAGACGACGACATGTACCATACCGACATCGACAATGGATGTGTCGCTGAAAACGATGTCAGATGTACAAAAGTTCCAGACTGCAAAAAGTAAAGACCGGCTACATGAAAAGCTATTGCCTAAAATGTGTTAGGGAGTTTCAAACCCTAAATATAGCCGTTTCACACACCATAAGAGGGAACTCACGAAGCTATCTCTCCAACAGATAGTTTTCAAAAGTGACCTTGGTGTATGCCTATAAATACTGGTGACCCTCTACATTGTAAGGTTACGGGAAATTTATACGCAACTCAAGAGCTCAAACTTATACTTGCAAAAGTTGAAGCACTCGAAAAACTTAGAATTTCCCAAGTGCTTCTATATTGAAGAGAGCTCACTATACTAAGCCTAGCTTGATAAGATTTTATCCAAAGCTTAGTCGAGATATCCTAACCCTTTGCATTGTACTTCATTGTAAAGGATATCTCATCCTAGTTGGAAACCAACCGAGAAACCCCAAACCCTTGAGAAGGTAGTTGGAGTGTGTTTGTTGGTGAGAAGAGTTGTAAAGAGTTAGTAAACTACGCGGAGTAGTCAGAAAACTCTAGAGGATAAGTTATTAAGCTATAGGGGTAGTCTGAAAGCTTGTGTGTGATTGAGTAAGTAAACTACGGAGGTAGTCAGAAAACTCAAGGTCGGGTTGAGTAAGTAAACTACGCGGAGTAGTCAGAAAACTCAGGAACGAGTTGAGTAAGTAAACTATGAGGTAGTCAGAAAGCTCAGAAGTTGATAGTGAATTTCTCTTAAGAGTCAGGGAGAGTGGACGTAGGAGCTTGAGTCTCTGAACCACTATAATTGTTGTGTTCTTTATTGCTTTCCTTATCTGTACTTAACTGTAGCATTAACTTGTTTTGAAAGCATACTTTTCACTGATATTCAGTTGGAATCAATCCACTGAAGTTGCATAAGTGAATCACAGCCTAATCACTATTTCAATTAAGGGAAGGTTTTCAGCAAAGCTTAAAACGAGTATAATCTAAAGGGCCAACCATTCCGCACGACTGAGTAGCTAGAACAGATAGTTATCAAACTGAACTCTCTTCTGAGGATTCAGTAAGTTAGTTATCTGATCCAAGCAACTCAGGATCTCTGACACTCAGGACTCAGTTGGGATTATCTGAGGTATCTGAAAGCAGCTCAGGATCACTGTCTCAGTAGACTTTGACTCAGAGCGATCTGTGCTTCTCAGAACCTAATCTTCAGGACTATCTGACCCAAGCTGACCTCAGTAAGAAAAAGTTTTAAAAACACTGAACACGTGTATTCCCCCATACACGTGTAAGACTCGTTTACACCGGGACCAACACAAGTCATCGAACAATGACTTTCGGAGAGTATCAAGTGGGGGTATCAAGTGGTGTGTTCGGCCGAGCATGGGAAGGTCCGTTCAGAGTTTCAGAACGTTTGCTAAACGGGACCTATGATTTGGAAGACCTGAATGGAATCCCATTACCCTACTCGTGGAATGCGTCAAATTTGAAAAAATACTATCAATAATAGCGAACATAGAGTCGGCCGAACAAAATTGTCCACACCTCTGAAGCGAGCATAGAGTCAGCCGAACAAAATCGTCCACACCGCTGAAGCGAGCATAGAGTCGGACGAACAAAATCGTCCACACCGCTGAAGCGAGCATAGTGTCGGCCGAACAAAATTGTCTAAACGGCTGAAGTGATCATAGTTGGCCGAACATAATGGCCGATGTAGCTGAAATGAACACAAAGGGCCGAACATAATCAGCCATTCAGTTTAAACGAGTAGGACGATTCTGAAAGAAGAGTACATTATGTTCGACATATATCTTCAGGAAAGAAATCTTCGCCAAAGACTATCGATGAAGCCGTAAGATACGTGTCAGAACGAGTTGTCAACAGAAGATACATATCAGAACGAGTTGACAAGTGGTGGCAACCAAGCAGGGATGAGTCAATCTTCGAGCAAGAGCTGTCAAAAAGCTGAACATATGTCAAAAGGGGGAGCAAAAGTAAGAGAGCTGGCACTAGCTAGCTATGCCAGCACTAGCTTGGGATAGTTCTATAAATAGGGGCATATTGATAACTGAGAAAAGCAGAGAAAAAAGAAAAGATGAAGAAGAAAAAAGGAAAAATACTACGAATTCTCAGAAGAAAATTGGTTTAGTATGCCCCGGGCGTAGAAGAATCCAAATTTCTCTCGATTCAAAGAATCATTCAAATTTGAATCGAGCATCCGCCCGACGAGATTTATTCCCCATATGACATTATTAAAGACAAAGTTGAAGCTCGTTCTTGGGACTCAAGATGCTCGGCAGAGTTATGGTTGCCACTTCACGTTACTCACTGCTTATGCAGTAGTAAATCACTAGTCCCCTATGCATCCCCAAAATCTCCTCCGAATGGGAGGGATGTCAAAGTGTTCGCTTAAAGCAATATGCGGACGCTGATGCTTAGGCATCTCTTGAAAGGGATGTAATGGTGCGAGTGAAAAAATTTTGCTCAAGCTTTTGCTTTTAGGCGAAAGCAGAATGCGGCGCCCACATGCTCATGCCCGCAGCCTCCTCAAGATAATCACGGCTTGTCGGGGAGGGATTTAAAGCTTATGTTGCTGCTGCTTGAGCATGTTACTAAGAAAGAAGGGTAGACAGGATGATGTGCCACATCCTTGTCAACATCAATTCCGCGGACAAGGTGAGGTCAGTTCGTGTCTACTCAAGACAAGGTTTAAATTCAAAACCTTAGTCTGATATCTACAGTTGTGTAATAGATTAGTCTTCTTCAAATATGAAGGTTGTAATAGAATACAAAGTGTTGCAAAAAGAAAAAAAAAAAATATATGTACTTTTTTGTTCGCTAAGATTTTCTAGTTCAAGTTTATTTGAGGTCGCACCTAAAGCCGGACGACCGAACAAAAAGATTTAACGAGCCCAAGTCTATGTTCAAATTTGTGAGCTAAGTTAAGTTCAGACGATTCCCGCAAAGACAAAAGTGAGTAATGGGTACGCGATGCAAAAAGACGACTCGTACTTACAAATACTAGTAGCACGAGCGGGTGATGAGTGCGGGGTCGCAGCTAAATAAGACGGCCCTAGTACGAAGTGATCGCACCTAAATAAGACGATTGCGAACCAAGAAAGGGGGGGTTCATAAAGTAACCTATCTGGTCGCACCGAAATAAGACGATCAACCGATTGCAAAGTCAATAAGACAATCAAAACCGAAAAAAGTCAGGAGCGGGCATAGGCAAACCCAATGTTCGAATTCATTTAGAAGAAAAGGGGCAAAGACTGGAAAGCAACAAAGCGAACATGAAGCAACAAAGCAAACATCAAGCAACACAAGTATCAATTTTCATCATCAACAATTATCAAACAATCAGGTTGGAGGAAACAGTTCAGTATGTAATCCATCCATTCAGTTGTAAATGTGATCGACCAAAAGACAAGAAGTCAGCAAAAACTACAAGTATTAAAGACATTGTTCGAACAGAAAGTGAAGAAGATAAAAAATTACACAACGTATGTTCGAAAAAACAAAAATAACATCAAGGAGCAAATTCATAATTGGGGGTAAACGGGAGAGAGATGTCGAATAAATTGTGCTCAGCCCCCTCAGCAACAACTCCTTCAGTACGGTCAGGTACCAAATGCTCGCTAGAAGGTACATTCTGCTCGGTTACAGGAGGTCCCCTTTGCTCGGCCTTCACCTGATCGGCCCCAGACTCAGTCTGGAGATTTTGGCCAGCAACACCAGCGTTATTCATATCTGAGCCATCTTCCTCATCCAGAATCGGATCATCAACTTTGATCCCTTCGGGAAGAACGGAGAAATCACACAGATCATTCAAATCTAACATTGGAAGTTGCGATCCAGTGGGTTGTCGATCAGGTACTGCTGAAAACTGGATATAAGAGGGGCAATTTGTTCGCCACTGGATGCATGGCGAACAGACCGGATAGCATCGGCGAAGGCACAAATGTAGGAGAAGGTGGACATGGAATCAAGATACTCATCATCGTGCAGCTTTGAATTTTCAAGACCCAAACGAGTGTTGGTCTCCTCAGCAATGATGAGCTGTTGGCCGAGCGCGTCCCTCTCATTTTCCATAGCCTCGACACCAGCACGGAGTCTACGAAGCTCAACATTCATATCCTCCTGAGCTCTTCGTATACTGGCCACCTCCTCCTGAGAGTGAATCAGTTCCTCCTTTGTCTGGCGAACATCATCCTGAGCTAGGCGTGCATCTTCCTGAAATCGGTGAGCATCCTCCTGAGCCTGGCGAGCATCAGCTTGTGCCGAAGAAGATTGTCCCTGAGCCAACCTCAGTTCATCCTGAGTCCTGTTCAGCTCGCCCACCTTTTCTTCGAAGTTCCTGATCAAAGCCAAGTAGTTGGCATGGAGGTTGGCGGACTGAGCATAGGCTTTCGCAAGAACGACTGTAGATTGGCCCTGAAGCACCAGACCCAGACGCATATTTTCCAGGGGAGTGGGACCCGTAGTGGACTCTTCCAGCTCGTTGGTCCATGCTCGAACGGGGGTCTGGCATGCCTTCTGAACATGCTCAGGAATGCCCGAAACCTTGCGAACACTCGGCGAGCAGAAGTAGTTCTTCAGATTGGGCATCAAAGGCGACAACCTGCTCAACCTACATATATTTTCGAGCAAATAAATAAAAAAAATAAAAAAAAAGTGAACAAAAGCAACCAAAGCAGAAGCAGATCGAACAAAATGTACCTGCTCACACGAGCCAGATCCCATCCCAAGAATGATTTATCCTCAGGGGAACGGAGCTCAGGATTCAATGGAGTCCATGATCGGGGTCCAGCAGGAGGAGGAGAAGATGTGCCAACCTCCATTTCCACAATTTGCAAAACTGGACCGACCACGGAGGCGGCCGCTCTGATCGCCTCGGTAGTAGGGGTCCGAGTCACCCTAACGGCCTCAGTGCTCATCGAGCTTGTTCGCTCGGTGCGCTCGTCCGAGTTTGTTCGCTCGGCCCATGCTCGGCGATTTCCATCCTTGGCCTCTTCGGCGACGGAGCTTGCTCGCTATTCCCCTGTTCGGCCGACCGGATACTCCTTTGTGGTCAGCTTGATTCCTCAGGACCGGATGCAGATGCCCTGCTCGCTCTGTTCGCCTCTCCCCTGGTTGTTCGCTGAGCCTCCCGCTTAGCATGAATCCGAGCGAGCTCCTGTGGCCTTTTTCTCTGAGCCATCTCAGTATGTTCGGATGTACTCACAGCAATGGTCACAGCGGGGAAAGCTATAAACAAAATAATTCAGTACGAACAGAAGGGTAATAACGAGCAAAATGGCACAAAACTTATACAAATACAAGAGGCAATCCTTACCAATAGGGTTAACAACAACAAGATGATGAGGAGGCACGAACAAACCTCCTTTCTTCCTCTGATAGGTGGTGTTCAGAGTTCTCACAGATCGCTCCGAGCGAGACTCCAGATCAATTTGCCAAACGCTGCTAAAATAGCCGTCGTTGGTCTCCTTATCCGTCGCAGCTGGAATCCCTGAAATAAAAAGCGAGTTAAAATCAGTTCAAATCGAAGAACGAAAGACACAAAATCACTTACTTCGGTACACCCCGAAGTCAGTGGGGATGTCTAAACGAGCATTTGGTTCGCTTCCAGAGGCCAGGCTCTTCCAATCGCCCCCAACGAACAAAAACTTTTCCTTCCAATCACTGATTTTGTTCGGCACATCCTAAATGATTTTGCACTTGGCATTAGCTTGCATGAACAACCACCCGTGTTCACCCCTCGGACGGGTCAAGTGCACCAATCGAGCGAGTTCAACTGCTGAGGGATAGTATCTTGGTTTCATCTTGCCGAACAAAGTCAGGAAGCTTATGATCATGTGCCACCCATTCGGTTTCAGCTGCGTGATGGTAATGTTCCATTCCACGAGCAAGCGGATGATGGCCGGATGGAGGGGAAATCGAAGGCCAGCTTCCATTGTGTCTAAATTTACAGTGACACAACCCTCAGGGGGTTGGTCGGCCCGCTCATCAGAACCTGGTGCCCAGAAAAAAACATCTTTTGGGGTTTCATAATTCCTATGCAGCCGAGTGAGCATAGCTGCATCAATTACGCTCGCTATCTTGCTCGTGGGGTACTCATTCTCAACCCTAATCCTACGAGGTTGCTCGGGCCAATCAAAACTATAACGAGCATTATACTCGTTATATGTTGGACTATGAGGGACACCAACAGGTATGTCAAGCTCAGAATTTCGCTCACCAACTACCCCTATGTTCGATTCGCTTATATTTACAGCCGTCAAAATTTCCCCCCTCACAACATCGTCATTCCTATCTACATCGACATTATCAACAGCCCTAGACCCAATTTGAATTTGGGGCAAAAAATTATCACTTGAATCGTCCGAAGAATCATTGCGGACCAAGTCCCTATCCAATTCATTTAGGGCTTCGTCAGAATCAGAGGAAAGAATGGTAAACGGTTGCCGAATTTGCCAACGAATTCCTAAACCCGAGACATTCATCTCCGGCGCATTTGCGTCGCCACGGGGGATTCTACTGACAGAGGGGGAAGAAGAGGAACTATGGTGGTCTGATTCTAGGGGAACAGAAGAGTTTGAACGAGAGGCCATAATCACAATTAGAGAAAGAATGCAGCGGTTACCTGAGTAAAATTCTTCGCCGGAATGTTGAAGCCCTCGCCGGAAATTTTCAGACACAGAAAAGATTGAAAGATAGAGGTAAAAAGAAGAAGGAGAAAAGGGTTTAAGGCGGAGAAGCAAGGTATATATATAAATATTGGGTTCGATGTCAAAAATTCAGCACAGAATACGAAACAACATCGACTATGGCCCAATAAGATTTTAACAGCCGGCCTCATGTTGAATACAAAATGACCCGGCTGGGGGGTATTGTTGTGTTCGATATAATAAATCAGGATTAATCGAATGCGTAAGAGCAACACGTGTAATATTTATTAAAATAATCATGCCCAATGGACAAGTATTCGCCACTCAGGTCAGGAAAGAAGGAATCAGATGAGCTAAGTCAAGAAGGCCACAAACAAATCTGAGGACTCAGGCGGCCAAAATACTCAGATATCCTGAAGACCGGGATATCCCGAGGGTCAAGATGTTCAAGACCGGATATCCTGAGGGTCAGTATGTTCAAAGACCTCAGATATCCTGAGGGTCAGTATGATCGCACCTCAGATATCCTGAGGGTCAGTATGTTCGCACCTCAGATATCCTGAGGGTCAGTATGTTCGAAGACCTCAGATATCCTGAGGGTCAGTATGTTCGCACCTCAGATATCCCGAGGGTCAAGATGTTCGCACTTTTATATCCCGAGGGTCAAGATATGTTCAAGACCTCGTGATATCCCGAGGGTCAAGATGTTCGCACCTCGATATCCCGAGGGTCAAGATGTTCAAGACCTCGTGATATCCCGAGGGTCAAGATGCTCGCAAAAGACAACATTCAAGAATCGTGCATCCCGGGGTCGAGTGCTCGACACTTAGATATCCCGAAGACCCGAACATCCTGAGGGCTCAGCGTGCTCGAGGAGGACAATATTCCAGCATGAAATTGATATGGTTTAATGGGGCGAACAAAGCATTCAGCCGAGCAAAAGGTTGATTTGGACGATCAAAAGAGTGCCTTATAAACAAGTAAGCGCAAAGATCAACCAGGAGGACGAAGTTGAAAACGTGGCAGCATTACGTGAGTTCTTGCAAGACCCGAAGTCTCCAGCTCATGCTTGCCAAACCAGCTCATGCTTGTCAAAGTACTATAAATAGAAGAAAAAAGAACAAGAGACAGGTTCAGAAAAATTTCCCAGAAAGAGTGATACCCATACTTGAGAGGGAAGGAATAGAAAAAACCGAGTGATCATACTAGAAACCCTAGCACTCAGAGCCTAACTCTCCAAACTATCTTCGTCTGCAATGATTCATCTTCATAAGGTGTATCAAATATTGTACGTGTAAAGCTCGCAATACCACATCCTGGCTTGGCATGCCCCCAGAGTAGTCATTTCCTGACGAACTGGGTCAACAAATTCATCTTTTTTACAGCTTATCGTACACGTGCATGTTTTGTTTGCGAGTTGTTATCAAAATTAGCCACATAATACTCTCGACAAAAAATGACTCGCGACAGTTGCAATTATTATTTGAATTAATATAGGATTAATTCATGCTATTAATAATTAATGAATTAAATTTGTATTTAAATATTCACCCCGAATAGATCTGTGCAACTTATTCCCCAACAATTCTTCTCCTTCTCCTTCTTCTCCTCCCCCCCTTCTTCTTCTTCTTCTCATTCTTCTTCTTCTTCTTCTTCTTCTTCTTCTTCTTCTTCTTCTTCTTCTTCTTCTTCTTCTTCTTCTTCTTCTTCTTCTTCTTCTTCTTCTTCTTCTTCTTCTTCTTCTTCTTCTTCTTCTTCTTCTTCTTCTCCTTCTTCTTCTCCTTCTCCTTCTCCTTCTCCTTCTTCTTCTCCTTCTTCTTCTTCTTCTGCTTCTCCTTCTTCTTCTCCTTCTCCTCCTCTTCCTTCTTCTTCTTCTTCTCCTTCTGTTGTTGGGGAATAAGTTGCACAGATCTATTAGGGGTGAATATTTAAATACAAATTTAATCCATTAATTATTACTGGCATTAATTAATCCTATATTGTTGGGAGATGAATTTAATAAAGATATATGATTTTGATTAGATCCCAAAACCCCTGAGTATGACATGTTCAGAATAATCTTGATAGTTGAGTCAGGATTCCGTTTTAGAGTATTCAGGATGTTATCTACAAAATGTATAGTCAGCAGATATAGATCAGAGTAGGATCTGAAGATTCTGAAGAACTCAGTAAGTTTCTGAAGAATCAAGACTCGATGAGAAATCGAGAATCAAGACTCAAAGGAGAAATCGAGAATCAAGACTCGGAGAAACCGAGATATCAAGACTCAAGATGAAATCAAGAATCAAGACTCAAAGATGAAGACTCAAAGATATCAATCAAGATACATATAAAGACTCGTAAAACGTCAAGACTCGTAAGACGTCAAGACTCGTAAGACTCTAAAGACTCAGAAGATCCTGAAGATGGAGAAGACTCTGAAGACGCAAGATCAAGATCGAAGATCAAGAATATCAAGGCACAAGAATTATCAAGACTCGTAATGCATCGAATGCTCAAGATAATCCCTGAATGTTCCGAGGCACTGAATATATCTATCTGAAGGATGCAATACTGAGAAGATCGCGATTCCTTAGAGAATAGATATTTGCCAAGACATTCAAATACAGACAAAAGGAACTAAGTCAGAAGTGTTGTTAAGGTTATATCAACTCAGAGTTTGTAACCAAAAGAGCCTTTGAAGGTGTCTACCTTTTACTGGAGACAAAAGTCAAAAAGAGGAAGACAAGATTGTACCATCTCGATAATCGACAAGGATGATGTCAAAAAAAAGATGTCGGATGTAATGCGAAGTTCCGCATCGCAAAAAGTGAAGACCAAAGAACATGAAAGGCTATTGCCTAAAACGTGTTAGGGAGTTTCAAACCCTAAATATAGCCGTTCCTCACACACCATAAGAGGAAACTCACGAAGCTATCTCTCCAACGGATAGTTTTCAAAGAGTGACCTTGGTGTATGCCTATAAATACTGGTGACCCTCTACATTGTAAGGGTACGGGAAATTTATACGCAACTCAAGAGCTCAAACTTATTACTGCAAGTTGAAGCACTCGAAAAACTTAGAATTTCCCAAGTGCTTTTATATTGAAGAGAGCACACTAAACTAAGCCTAGCTTGATAAGATTTATCTAAAGCTTAGTTGAGATATCCTAACCCTTTGCATTGTACTTCATTGTAAAGGATATCTCATCCTAGTTGGAAACCAACCGAGAAACCCCAAACCCTTGAGAAGGTAGTTGGAGTGTGTTTGTTGGTGAGAAGAGTTGTAAAGAGTTAGTAAACTCCGCGGAGTAGTCAGAAAACTCTAGAGGAGAAGTTAGTAAGCTACAGAGGTAGTCTGAAAGCTTGTTTTTGTTTGAGTAAGTAAACTACGGAGGTAGTTAGAAAGCTCAAGGTCCGGTTGAGTAAGTAAACTACGTGGAGTAGTCAGAAAGCTCAGGGCCGAGTTGAGTAAGTAAACTATGCGAGGTAGTCAGAAAGCTCAGAAGTGATTAGTGACTTTCTCTGAGGATCAGAGAGAGTGGACGTAGGAGCTTGAGTCTCTGAACCACTATAAATTGTCAGGTTGTTTATTGCTTTTTTATCGCGCTTTAATCGTTGTTGCATTGACTTGTATTTGAAAGCATAATTTTCACTGATATTCAGTTGGAATCAATCCACTGGAGTTGCATAACTGAATCACAACCTAATCACTATTCCATTCAGGAAGGTTTTCAGCAAAGCTTAAAACGAGAATAAACTAAGGGCCAACCATTCCGCACATCTGAGTAGCTAGAACAAATAGTTACCAAACTGAACTTACTCATCTGAGGGTTCAGTAAGTTAGTTATCTGATCCAAGCAACTCAGGATCTCTGACACTCAGGACTCAGTTGGGATTATCTGAGGTTTCTAAAAGCAACTCAGGATCACTGTCTCAGTAGACTTTGACTCAGAGCGACTTGTGCTTCTCAGGACCTAATCTTTAGGATTATCTAACCCAAGCTGACCTCAGTAAGAAAAAGTTTTAAAAACACTGAACACGTGTATTCCCCCCCATACACGTGTAAGACTCGTTTACACCGGGACCAACAAGTGGTATCAGAGCAGTGGTTCAACTTGACCACCTGCTTTGTTGACCAAAGTTTTATTTTCTAAAAATACTTGTGGTTTATCTGAATTGATCTTATTTGCTGAAATTCTTAAAAGACTCAGATAAAATGTCTTCTAAGAAACTTCCCATGTTCTCAGTGGAGAACTATGATCTATGGAGATTGAGAATGCAGGCCCATCTGTATTCCAAACATGAACGAATGTGGAGAGTGGTCTCTGAAGGACCATTCCAATTTACTGTGGTGAATCCCAGAGGAACTGAAGATGAGAGAATTGATCCTAGAGCAGAATTTCCTAAGTCTGATGACCAACTGACTCCTGAGAAGAGAAAGTTAGTCAATCTAGACTACATTGCTAAGGACACACTATACAGTACGATTGATGATGGTGTGATAGGAATGATCTCTCACTGCAATACTGCCAAAGAAATTTGGGATACACTAGCTGTAATGTGCCAAGGCACAGATCATATCAAGGAAAACAAACTTTCAGTTGCAATAGGAAAGTTTGATAGTTTTGAAATGGAAGAAGGTGAATCAATTGACAAATTGGAAGTCAGATTCACTAGCATTATGAATGATCTAAATGCACTTGGAAAGAAATATCCACAGAGAGAAATTGCATTGAAAATTCTTAGAGGTCTTTCTAAGAAATGGGATATACATGCTGTGGTGATTGAAAACACCAAAAACATTAATTCAATGCCATATCAACAAGTCTTCTCTTAGCTGAAGGCCTATGAGTTTGTAATTGATAAGAAATCCCAAAAGGCTGACAGCAAAGATGATTCATCATCTAGTAAAAATGTGGCTTTTAAGGCCAAAGATAAAACCTGTAAAACTAGAGAGTCTGAGAACCCCCATGCCAAAAAATCAGGATGAGCTTGAGGAAAAGCTAGCACTGATGGCAAGAGGTTTGAAAGACTTAATAGTAGATTTGGAAAATACAAAAGCTATTACAGGAACCACAGGTACCAGAAGAAACCTAAGGACAGATCAACTAAGAAGAAGAAAGACCTGAAAGCTGAGGGATCTTCATCCAAAAGGAAGGACTCCAAGTCTAAAGAAGAAAGTGATCAGGATGATGATACCAACAGATGCTACAATTGCCAAAAGAAAGGTCACTTCCAGTATGATTGTCCAGATCTGAGTGCTAAGGAGAGAAGAGAAAGGCAAGCTAAAAGAGACAAGAAGTTCTCTAGCAAAAAGGCCATGGTTGCAGAAGAAGAACATCCTGAGGAGGGATCTAGCTCTTCAGATGAAATATTCTCAGACAGTGAAAGTGATGACATCTGTCTGATGGCCATTGAGGAGGTAAACTCTTCTTTCTCTGTTGTTGCTCCTACACTAGCACAAGAGTTGTCAAGTTCAACTGTAAACAGTCATTTTGACCTGATGGATTCTTTTGAGAATCTAATGAATGACTATGCTATTTTACAAGAACTGCAAAATGAAACTCATGAGCTGAATAAGGAACTGAAAGCTGAAAATCTAAAATGAAAAGACTCTAGCAAAACCGAGATCACTTCACAATTAATGGGAGCTACTGATGAACTGGATGTTCTGAAAGTACAACTCTCAGAGAAAGAGAAGCTGATAGTGACCCTAACTGAAAAGCTAGAGAAATCCACTGAAGAGATTCAGCTGATCAGAACTAAGTTCAATGACCTCTCTGAGAAGCATGAAACTCTACAGAACTGTGAGGATAGTGCACAGAAGAAGTTAACTCTATTGAATAATGCATCTAATGTAATAGATGAAATTCAGAGTTACCAGAGATCTGTCACTATAAAATCTGGATTGGGATACATTCCAGGGGGAACCTCACAAGGTCATCTGAATGCTGCATCAAAAAGCAAGAAGACAATCTTTGTAAAACCAGTGGCACCCAAACTTCAGAATGAAGAAATGCCCAAGGTTGTAGACAAGGGAAAAGGACCCATGGTTTCAGTAAAACTGAATGATCAGGTAGGAAAGCCCAAACCTCAGGTGAAGGCTAGAAAACCTGAGCACTCAGTTGGAAAGTTTCAGGCAAGTACTTCAAAGCCTCAGGCTAAGAATACAAACCTGAAAGGCTCCACACTGAACCATCAGAGGAATCCTCAGATGAGAAACACTCAGCAGAGACATTCTCAACTGAAGAGACCAAGTCCTCAGTATACTGAAAGACCCATATTTCAGTACAGAGAACCTGAACCCCACTTGCCTAAGGGTAAAGGTTACCTGAACCCAAGTCAACAAAGATTCAGACCAGCTGCACAGAAGCCAAAGCAAATGAACAAAAGGCCTGAACCAATGAAAAACTCAAAAGCCCATGTTCATGCTAAGACTAGCACTCATACACAGAAAACAGCTAAGGCACCCAGAGTA
This sequence comes from Stenogyne calaminthoides, assembly GCA_037126765.1. Classification (NCBI taxonomy): domain Eukaryota; kingdom Viridiplantae; phylum Streptophyta; class Magnoliopsida; order Lamiales; family Lamiaceae; genus Stenogyne; species Stenogyne calaminthoides. Next base: position 19,516,855 of record JBBCBC010000010.1, on the reverse strand, counting down.
GTAAATGTGTATGTTGATGTTTATGGAAGACAAATTAGCCACTCTAAAGTGATTAGAGTTGTCAGACAGATTTGGATTCCGAAAGGTACAGCTAACCTTGTAGGACCCTACACAAATTGGGTACCTAAGAATTGATCTATTTTTCAGGAGAAAAACAAGGGCACTAAGCTGATTGAAGATCACATAGCACTGATGAGCAGAGATGAAAAAGCTCCTGATGTATGGTATCTTGACAATGGATTCTCAAGACATATGACAGGATTCAAGAAGATACTCAGTGATTATGTTGAACAAAGAGGCCCACAGATCACTTTTGGAGATAACTCCAAGGGACAGACTGAAGGATATGGAACTTTGGAAATCGACTCAGTTCATATCCATGGTGTTTCATATGTATCTGGATTGAAGCATAATTTGCTTTCAATAAGCCAATTCTGTGATAAAGGTTTTAATGTTGAGTTCTCTAAGAACTTATGTTTTGTGAAAGATGATATCTCACAGAAAATATTACTGACTGGTACAAGAAAAGGAAATGTGTATCTTGCTGATTGGAGTTCAACTCCTAAAGATACATGTTTGGTTGCTAAAAGCTCCACAGATACCAGTTGGTTATGGCATAAAAGAATGAATCACCTGAATTTTAAAACCCTGAACAAGCTTGCAAGATTAGCTCTTGTGAGAGGGTTGCCTAATGAAGTGTTCAGTAAGGAACATATTTGTGATGCGTGCCAGAAAGGAAAACAAATTAGAGCATCATTTAAAAGCAAAGTAGATGTTTCTACTGAAAGAATACTTCAGTTATTGCATATGGATCTCTTTGGTCCTATAACACCAGTGAACACCAATGGCAGGAAATACACACTAGTAGTAGTTGATGACTACTCAAGATATACTTGGGTCATATTCTTACTCAATAAGAAAGAGACTCAGATAAAATTGCCAGAGTTACTGAAAAGGCTCAGTATTGAGAAAAATCTGAGTGTGGTCAAAATCAGATCTGACAAAGGAACTGAATTTATAAATCATATCATATCTGATTATTGTGCAGCAAATGGAATTTGTCATGAGACATCAGCTGCAAGGACCCCTCAACAAAATGGTGTAGCTGAAAGAAGGAACAGGACTCTGAAAGAAGCTGCAAGAACAATGATAGCTGAAGCTGATATTCCTAAAAGGTTTTGGGCTGAAGCTGTCAACACTGCTTGCTACTCACAGAACAGATCCATGCTGACAAAGAGTCATGGCAAAACGCCTTATGAGCTTTGGAATGAAAGGAAGCCTCTTGTTTCTTTCTTTCGTGTGTTTGGTTGCAAGTGTTTCATACACAATAATGGTAAAGATCAGTTGAAAACATTTGATAGTAAAGCTGATGAAGGAATATTCTTAAGATATTCTGAAGTTAGTAAAGCCTTCAGAGTTTACAACTGTAGGACTCTTATTGTGGAGGAAACACCTCATGTTGTTTTTGATGAATCTACTTGTGTTCAGAAGAAACAGGAACATGATGCAGATGAACTGACCAAGAGGATCACCAGATTAAGCCCGAAAGCAAAAGATAAATCATCCATCGAACACGAAAAGAAGAAGTCACCACATCCTATGATTGGAGTGACTCAGACTCAGATAAAGAAGTTCAGGATGGAACTCAGGATGGTGAGACTCAGGAAAGCCAACACACCAAAGGTGACCAATCTGAACAGACACCAGTTCAGACTCAGGTATGTGATGCCAATGAAGATGTGGTCACAGCTGAGGCAAATTCTGAATCTATCAACCAAAGGGGAACAAATGTCTCTGACAATGATCCAATGAAATTTCCCGAGGAAGATGATTCCTTTTCTCTTCTCATTGTTCCTCGAAGTTTCTTCAATTAATCGAACCTAACATTTCAATGTTGAGGATCTTTTGTTGAAACAGGAACATCAAGAAGAAGATGGTTAGATAGTCATCCTACAAGTCAGATTGTGGGTGATCTAACTGAAGGTGTCAAAACAAGAAGGTTCCATGGTGAGAGTGCACTATTCTGCTGCTTCCTATCAGAAAAAGAGCCTACTGAGATTGGTGAAGCTCTACCAAGATTCTCATTGGATTACTGCTATGCAAGATGAGCTGAATCAATTCTCAAGAAATGAAGTATGGGAGTTAGTAGATAGACCTGAAAGGCACAATGTCATTGGAACCAAGTGGGTTTTCAAGAATAAAAGAGATGAAAACAACAACATAGTAAGAAACAAGGCAAGGCTAGTCGACAAGGTTATTCCCAAGAAGAAGGCTTGGATTATGATGAAACCTTTGCTTTGTTGCAAGACTAGAAGCCATCGATTGTTTCTTGCATATGTTGCCCACATGAAGTTCGATCTATCAAATGGATGTGAAAAGTGCATTTCGAAGCGGTGTGCTTAAAGAAGAGGTTTATGTGGAACAACCTCCTCGGTTTCAAACCGAATGACCAAGTTCTGTGCTCGTAAAAGCTTTTGTATGGTCTTAAACAAGCACCCGAGCATGGTATGATACTCTTTCTCGGTTTCTTACTAACCATGGTTTTTCAAAGAACTGTTGATAAAACTTTGTTCAGGATAGAAGATGGGGAAGATATCTTACTGGTTCCGATATATGTTGATGACATCATTTTTGGATCTCCAAATCATCAGCTGTGTGAAAAGTTTTCAACACTGATGAAAGGCAAGTTTGAGATGTCAATGATGGGAGAGATGAATTTCTTTCTAGGTCTTCAAGTGAAACAATCAAAGGAAGGAATCTTCATCAACGTGCAAAGTACACCGTAGATCCGATTGCTAAATATGGTGTCTGAGATTGCAATGCGCTTAGGATTCCCATGAATACTAACTACAAGATGGATCCCGATTCGAAGGCAAATCGGTGAGTAAATCGATTATAGAGGAATCATTGGATCATTGCTCTATCTCACAAAGCAAGTAGGGGATATAACATTTCTTTATTGGGATATGTGCAAGATACCAAGTTAATCTAAAAGGCTAGTCACATGGAGGTCGCCAAAAAGATTCAAGTATCTCAAGGGCACAGTGAATAGAGGATTATGGTATCCAGCTGATGATAACCTTGAATTAACTGGTTACTCAGATGCTGATTATGGAGGTTGCAGAATTGACAGGAAGTCCACTATAGGAACTTGTCAATTTCTTGGATGTAAGCTAATATCTTGGTTTTCGAAGAAACAAACCTCAAAGAGCAAACCAAAGATGAAATCGTTTAATACATGGTGCGCAGGAAGCTATTGTGCTCAGATTCTTTGGCTTAGACAACAATTAAGGGATTATAAAGTTGTAGCCAATGAAGTACCAATATTTTGTGACAATAATAGTGCCATTGCTATTTCACAAAATCCAGATTGCACACCAGATGCAAGCATGTGGATATCGAGACATCACTTCATCCGGAGATCATGTCGAGAAAAAAAAGGACATAAGGATGGAGAAAATTCATACCGATAAGCGAGAGAGTTGATATCTTGACTAAACCTTTGGCTGAATCAAGATTTCAGGAACTTTAAGTTGAATTAGGGATGTTATATCCAGGTGTATAGAGTAAAATATGAAAAATTGAAGGTTTTCGGATGCATGAAGTTTTTCGAATTCTCTTGAGAAGCTCGGGATAAAATGGAAATCTTCGAATCGAGTCTCGGGAATCTCAGATTCTTCAAGGTCAAGATTAAGAAAGATATCTTGAACCCTTTCAAGATTTAAGATATTATCTTGACATTTTATCAAGGTCGAAGACATTCGAAGAAGACCGATAGAGGAAATTAGTCTGAAGAAGTAATGACTCATGCGACTCATTTATTACTTAAGTGAAACTCAGTAATCATTCGCAATAAATACAAAACACCTGAGGAATGTTTTTGGGCGGGATCGTTTGAAATTTTGAAGAAGGTCAACAGTCATTTAATGCTCTGTTACATTAATGACCAATAAAGATATTTTGGCGGCTTACTTTTTGGAAGATCGTCCGTTCGTATACCCGATTAATCAGCGATTAATCTTAACCGTTGCTTTTCACCTAACCAACGCGATTCCCCACGATCTCGAAGCTATTTATACCCCAATAAGCCATTCAAAGCCAAAATTTTATCAAACACTTCGTTCCCAAATTCTCTGCAAATAAATCCCTCTTGCCCAGAAAACTCCAAACCCTAAAGCTTCAATTCTTCATATCCAAAATGGCCCTAACCCTGTTCGAGAGATTAGCCAAAATCAACAAGCCCTGGTACGAGTTCGTTGTCTCGCTCGATAGCACAACCAACTCCAAACCAGAAGAGGAGGCTCTCCATATGATTCGATTGGCCAAACTCACCCATCTCGTTGCAAGCCGACCAGACCAAGAGTACACTAAAGAGGTAATCGAATTCATCTGTAATATGAGGATAGATGAAGAGGATGGTATACACTCAGAGAGATTACTGTATCACACTTAGAGCATTCGTCCAAATACATCGATTTTGAGAGGGATTTGTATATAGTTCCAAAGAATTTAAATGATATTTTTGAGCTCTGTGATAAAGGAGAGGACCCTGCTATGTATATGTTGGGTAGAGAGCCGGAGTACTTAGATAGGATTGCTGAGAATCCTGTCAAATTTGAGGCTACTTTACATAAGAGGAATTTGAAGCCACAATATAGAGTTTTGTTAGATATTGTGAGCAAATGCATCATGAGTCTTGCGGGGAGTTTTGAATAGATCAGTACCCCGAAGCTCAGATTGATGGCGGCGATCGAGGCTTCTCCCACCACCGACCTCAACTGGCTGAAATTTTTGATTCAGACGGTGACAGAGCAAGCCAAGGTCTTAAAGAAGGTCAACGGGGCAATTTCGATCAAAGGCAAGATCCACCATGCCACCAAAATAGCATTTATTTTGGAGATGTGCAGAGAGGAGGAGAATATCTTTGCCAATTCGACCCCATTCCCCAAGTCCAAGGTGGTATTCAAGCCCATTGCTGCGAAGAAGCAGGCCATCAGGGGGAAGAAAGAAAATAAAGCAGAATCACCAATTGCGGCTGCCGAAAAGGAAACCCAGCATGCCAGGGGGAAGGTGCTGTTGGAAGCTAAGAAGGAGCAGGGTGAGAAGATGAAGAAGAAAACCCTCGCTCCCAAGCGCAAGAGGATGGTGGTTCTCACAAATGATGATGGCAGTGATTCTGAAGAAATTCAACCTGAGGGCCAAACCGCTCAGACATCGCAATTAGAAGTTTTGGCTCAGGTTATCTCAAAGGCACAGGAACAGACTGAGGAGCAGGTCTTCTCTGAGGTGCTTGAGACATCACTAAGTTCAGATAAAATTTCTCAGGAAATTTTTAAAGGAGCTCAGGCCTCAGAGATTCCTACTGAAGAAGTGCCGGCTCAGCAGCAGAAGAGCCAACTCAGAGTCAATCTGAAGATATGCCAGCTCAGGTCCCTGAACCCACTCAGATGCAAACTGAGGACCTGACTGAACAACCTTCAGAGGCTGCTGAGACCCAGGAGCAGCTTAACATTGATGAGCTCCTGAGTGATTTACTTCTTGATCCCTCAGCAGAAGCTTCAACTGAACCTGATAGCCCGAGAATGAAGAAGGGCGAAGCTGAAGAAATCGAATGGAAGAGCAAGGGGGAACGGTTCATTCTTGACCGCTACCCTAAGCTCAGCTCATTCCCTGATCTGCAAGACATCTTCTTCAGATTAAGGTCGACGGTGTTCATCCTCAATCAGACTCTTCCAGAGATGCTTAACATTGCCGCATTCAGAGGGGAAGACTGGTGGAATGAGGAAACAACTATCCTGACCGAGTTCTCAGGGTTCAGGAAGACAAAGCTCAGGATGAAAAATTCAGATTTTGATGAGCTGGTTCAGAAGAAGTTAGCTGAGAGGAGAGCTACTGAAGTTGGTGCCCCTAGCAGCGGAGACAAATCTCAAGATGGGGACCAACAGGGAGATGCTGAGGATCAGACTCAGATGGAGAAGGAAACTTCTGGTGCTGATCAACCTGAAATCATTCAACCTCAGACTGAAGCTAGCACTCTTCAGACTGAGGCTCAGTTGGAGACTGGAGCTCAGGATGAAGCTGAAGCTCAGGTGCAGACCGACCCTCAGGTTATGTCTGAACCTCAGGATGATCAAACAGCACAGAAGGTGCAGAAGGTTCCTGAGATCGACCTCACTCCCTTGATGGAGAAGCTTGAGAAGGTTGAGCCAATGATGAACAAGATTGCTCAGATAGAAGAAACATTGGCCAGCCAAGCTCAGAAAATGGAAAATCTTAGTCAATCTTCAGAGCTGGTGCTAATCCAAAACACTCTGACCTCATAGATGCTTCCATGGAAGAAAAGCTGAATGAAAAGCTGGAGGGAGTCAAGGCTGAGCTGAGTACTAAAATGAAACAGAAGCACCAGGAAACAACTGCATTTCTAGAGGTGAAGTTGGCAGAGAGAAATGAAGTGATGATCAAATCTGCTGTTGAGGAAATGAGCTCATTGCTCATGACCAAGATGACAGAGATGTTTAAGGAAGCTCTCTCTGGCCAGTTTGCCCATCTGTCTGAAGAATTTTCTGTGGCTAAGAACCACATCAGGAGGCTGGAAGATGAGCAAGATCAGTTAGCAGGGGAGGTGCGCTGTGTGAGCAAAGAACAATCATGGACACAACACTCTCCAGACTTCTTCCAAAGTACGGTGCCAAGAAGGGGGAAAAGGAAGGTGAAGACCTTAGGAAGTTATTGGCACGTATTATGGAGAAAAAGGCTCAGAAAGATGCTGAAATGTTTATTCTATCCAAAGCCTTGAGAGAAGTCGAACCTACTGAGAAGATGAAGTTTGCTCAGGTGGAGAAGCCTATCTACACTCGAGTTTCTAAGGAAACCATGCTTGATGTTACAAGAGAGAAACTGAGTGCTAGAGCTAAGGTTGGAACAAGCCAGGCTACTGCTGAATTGCCTATGAAGAGGAAAGCCTTGGGCGTTGTTCAACCTGAGAGTAAGTGAGCTAAGGCTTCTAAGCCAGTGCAGAGAAAGCTGATTGAAGATATTGAAGAGTCTGAAGGTCAGGCTCAGAAGAAAGTCTTCAATACGAGGAATGCTCTGAAGACACTCCAGATAGAACAGGCTAAGAAAGCTGCCGCTTCAGTCTCAGGTATGCCTGTGATAAGAAAGAAGACTGAAGAGGAGCTGAAGCGAAGGAGTGGATTCAAGAAGTTTGCGCGCAAGAGGAAAGAGACATCAAAAGCGCTGAAATGGCCCCACGTTGATAAATGGATGCCTATCAAATTCAACGATGTGTGGGAAGAGGTCAAGAGAACCTTCTGGTTCTATTATGATGTTCTCAGGGAATGGAGAGGGGAAAGCTCAGATCAGAATGAAGCCTTAATAGAATATCTCCTAACCTTCTATCCAAAATATATCCAAAGCTGGATGAACCTAGCGGATGAAGGAAATGTGCAGATTGAAGCCCCCGGTCCATACTCCTACCCTCCTCCAAGACTTGATAGTGGCCTGGTAAATGAAAAAGCCAATATTCAAGAGATTGCTCAGTATGCTGCTCAGCTGGGTTTAACAGGGAACAGTCCGGATATCATAAAGGAAAGAGATGCTCTGAAGAAGAGGTATTTTGGGATGTTCAACCTGGAAGTGCCCACTGATGAAGCTGAAGAAGAAGCGAATTGAAGAGTAGAAGACTGAAAAGCAGAAGAACTGAAAAGCCAAATCTGAAGACTGAAGACTGAAGACAGACTTATCTGAAGACTCTTGTAATCTTTCAATCTTTTTGTCTTATTTTTTTTGCTTTGATAAATTTCATTGTAACCTGTAACAGACTACTCATCATCAATGAAAATTTATCATTCTTGCTCAAAAGATAATATCTCATTATCTTATTTACATGTCTTTTATATTTGATATGCCTGAATGAATGTCTCTGAATTAATTGTTTATGGGGGAAATTGTTTAAAGTATTTAGTGATGAACTATTAAGAAGATTCATTACTGAAGAAATTATTGAATGATTAATGGGTGGGAGACCCTCTGAAATTGTTGGGAAACTCATCATTGAAGGGGAAAAATTGTTGAAAATAAAACCAATCTTGTAATTTGATAAACTGAAACCTGAGCTTAGGTTAAATGTTTGTAACAAGATAGGTTTTGTCATCATCAAAAAAGGGGGAAATTGTTGGGAGATGAATTTAATAAAGATATATGATTTTGATTAGATCCCAAAACCCTTGAGTATGACATGTTCAGAATAATCTTGATAGTTGAGTCAGGATTCAGTTTTAGAGTATTCAGGATGTTATCTGCAAAATGTATAGTAAGCAGATATAGATCAGAGTAGGATCTGAAGATTCTGAAGAACTCAAAGAAGTTTTCAAGAACTCAAGACTCAAAGGAGAAACCGAGAATCAAGACTAAGTGAGAAATCGAGAATCAAGACTCAAGCGAGAAATCGAGAATCAAGACTCAAGTGAGAAATCGAGAATCAAGACTCAAGGAGAAACCGAGATATCAAGACTCAAGATGAAATCAAGACCTCAAGACTCAAAGATGAAGATCAAAGATATCACCAAGATACATATAAAGACTCGTAAGACGCCAAGACTCGTAAGACGCCAAGACTCTTAAGACGCCAAGACTCGTAAGACTCAAGACTCAAGATCCTCAAGACGAGAAGACTCAAGAAACAAGATCAAGATCAAGATCAAGAATATCAAGGCACAAGAATTATCAAGACTCAAGAATGCATCAATGCTCAAGATAATCCTGAATGTTCCGAGACACTGAATATATCTATCTGAAGGATGCAATACTGAGAAGATCGCGATTCCTTAGAGAATAGATATTTTCCAAGACATTCAAATGCAGACAAAAGGAACTAAGTCAGAAGTGTTGTTAAGGTTATATCAACTCGAGTTTGTAACCAAAAAGAGCCGTTGAAGGTGTCTACCTTAAATCGGAGACAAAAGTCAAAAAGAGGAAGACAAAGATCGCACCATATCGACATCGAAAATGATGTGTCGTCAAAAAAGATGTCGAAGTACGAAGTTCCCGACTCCCAAAAAGTGAAGACGGCTACATGAAAGGCTATTGCCTTAAAACGTGTTAGGGAGTTTTAAACCCTAAATATAGTCGTTCCTCACACACCATAAGAGGAAACTAACGAAGCTATCTCTCCAACGGATAGTTTTCAAAGAGTGACCTTGGTGTATGCCTATAAATACTGGTGACCCTCTACATTGTTAGGGTACGAAAAATTTATACCCAACTCAAGAGCTCAAACTTATTACTGCAAGTTGAAGCACTCGAAAAACTTAGAATTTCCCAAGTGCTTTTATATTGAAGAGAGCTCACTAAACTAAGTCTAGCTTGATAAGATTTATCCAAAGCTTAGTTGAGATATCCTAACCCTTTGCATTGTACTTCATTGTAAAGGATATCTCATCCTAGTTGGAAACCAACCGAGAAACCCCAAACCCTTGAGAAGGTAGTTGGAGTGTGTTTGTTGGTGAGAAGAGTTTTAAAGAGTTAGTAAACTACGCGGAGTAGTCAGAAAACTCTAGAGGAGAAGTTAGTAAGCTACAGAGGTAGTCTGAAAGCTTGTTTGTGTTTGAGTAAGTAAACTACGGAGGTAGTCAGAAAGCTCAAGGTCGGGTTGAGTAAGTAAACTACGTGGAGTAGTCAGAAAGCTCAGGGCCGAGTTGAGTAAGTAAACTACGCGAGGCGAGGTAGTAAAAGCTCGAATGATTAGTGAATTTCTCTGAGGATCAGAGAGAGTGGACGTAGGAGCTTGAGTCTCTGAACCACTATAAACTGCTGTGTTGTTTATTGCTTTCTTTATCTGTGCTTAACTGTTGCATTGACTTGAATTTGAAAGCATACTTTTCACTGATATTCAGTTGGAATCAATCCACTGAAGTTGCATAACTGAATCACAGCCTAATCACTATTCCATTCAGGAAGGTTTTCAGCAAAGCTTAAAACGAGTATAAACTAAGGGCCAACCATTCCGCACATCTGAGTAGCTAGAACAGATAGTTACCAAACTGAACTTACTCATCTGAGGGTTCAGTAAGTTAGTTATCTGATCCAAGCAACTCAGGATCTCTGACACTCAGGACTCAGTTGGGATTATCTGAGGTTTCTGAAAGCAGCTCAGGATCACTGTCTCAGTAGACTTTGACTCAGAGCGACTTGTGCTTCTCAGGACCTAATCTTCAGGATTATCTGACCCAAGCTGACCTCAGTAAGAAAAAGTTTTAAAAACACTGAACACGTGTATTCCCCCCCCCATACACGTGTAAGACTCGTTTACACCGGGACCAACATATATTAATTCAAATAATAATTGCAACAACATATCATGCATATAAAATCCACGTAAAACCTACGCATGCGGAATCTACGGGTTTACGTGAACGTACCTCTCGGGATGGCAGTGACTTCGGTCGGACGGACTAACCAAAAGGACTTCCCAAGTATTCCCTTAGCCCTTGCTCAACTATCCGGTGGAAGGACACTTGTCGAATAATTAACAAAAGGAAAAAATAAACTTTGTTGCACCACCTTTGTGGATTTGCTAATTTTTCCAGCACATGGAATTGTACTTGGGAATGAAACAATCATCCCCTATTTATAGGAGAGGGGTGGTCGAAATTTACAGTGAAAAATCAATGTGGGAAAAGACTTTTCTTTATCACCAAGAAATCTTGAATATATCTCCTATATTCTTTTTCCCATAATTAAAATATTCCACAAAAATCCCACCTCTTTTAATTATGGATTTTTCGAAAATTTAATGATGCAAGATTCCAAGATTTGGATCTTCTTGAATTTATGACATATTCTTGTATTTCAAGAAATACATATCTTCCATAATATCTTTTCAAGAAAATCAAGAAAATCTTTCTTGCCCACTATATTTCAAAATTTCGAAATTCCTTAATGAATAACCAAGTGGGAGATTTCTTGAATTTAATGAGATAATCTTGTATTCCAAGAATACATATCTTCATTCCATAACAAAATTCAAAGAAAATCTTTCTCCCTCTTTTATCCATAAATTTCGAAAATTTAGAGGAAAAATAAGCAACAATATTTATCACCTTTTTCAGTTATTGGACTATTTGTTGGGCTACTCAGGGGGCCTTTAGGAGAATTAAGATTGGACCTTCTATTGGACCTTGAATATCTAATATTGAGCCACAATATAATTCAAGCCCATAAATATTAATTAATCCCACTACATAATTAATATTGCACTATCCATCTTAACCCATATTACAGTCAATATGGCTCCCGATCATTATTTCCCGTGTTTAAGATTATCTAGCCCATTAATTAATTCAAGCCACTGAAATAGCTTTCTAATTAATTAATATCTTTTATCCTTGGTCAAGGAACGGTTCAACATTATTATCCATACCGGAAACTAATTCCACTTGCAAGATTTGGTATGATAAAGTTTATGAACCTCTCAAGGGGGCAAATCAAACAAGCGTACTTGCACACGATTCTTTGTATTAAATCTTAGCATTCACATGTGACTAATAATATTGCCCAAGATAAAAAGTATTGAATCTCATTCATTCGCTACCCATGATAAGTCAAAGCAATAGTTACCAATCTCACGTGATCCTATTTAAGGGACGAAGGTTAGAAAATAATGAACCAATGAGGTCTAATTCTTCCTTGTTCAGTTCTGAAGAATTTATCCTCCTGTAGGTCCTATTCAGTGCATCAGTCATGCACTAGTGTAATCTCTTGGTCAAGACAAACCAATCCGAGCCTTACACCTCAACCTTTCGCGATGGGTTGTTCATTTCCATCTAGGTCGTGAATGGCGTACTTTTAGTTACAAGGGACTGTTAATTTAATCATCTGTGATCTGGTATCACTAAATTAACTACAATGTAACACGTACGAATTATTGAATAGTTATACAGTAAATATATGTAACATTCAATCATATTTAAAACATCAGTGATAAATAATTTATTTCAGTAAATAAGTTTGAAAATTCAGTTTCGATTATACAAAGTAAAAAGCATACATTTCAGTATAATCCCAACACGAAGATGATATCGTCCACATAGATCTAAACCATCAGAATATCTTCACCATCTTCTATTCTGAACAAAGTTCTGTCTATGACCCCTTTAGTGAATCCACTGTCTACCAAGAACTGAGATAATGTATCATACCAAGCTCTAGGAGCTTGTTTTAGGCCATAAAGAGCTTTTCTTAAATGGTACACTTGGTTGTCTTTTTTAAAGCCAGGAGGTTGTTCAACATAAACTTCCTCGGCTAGTACCCCATTTAAGAATGCACTCTTTACATCCATCTGATACACGGTAAACTGTGGGCAGCATATGCCAGAAACAGCCGAATGGCTTCCAGGCGAGCGACTGGTGCAAAGGTCTCATCATAATCAATTCCTTCTGATTGTGAGTACCCCTTACCAACAAGTCTTGCCTTATTTCTGGTGATGACATTATTTTCATCCCTCTTGTTCTTGAATACCCACTTGGTGCCTATCACATCTTGATGAGTTGGTCTATCTACCAGTTTCCAAACTTGATATCTCTCGAACTGCTCTAGTTCTTCTTGCATAGCTAGAATCCAGCTGGCATCTTGTAGAGCTTCTTCTGTTGTGGTAGGTTCCTTCAAAGACATATAGCAACAATACATGGCACTTTCACCAACCTGATGTCTAGTTTGGACTCGGGCATTAGGATTGCCGATTATCTGATTAGTCGGATGGTCTTTCAACCAAGTCCTTCTTTTCTGATGTATATCAGTTTGGATATTTTCATCCCCTTTTGATATTGAGTCACTAGAGGTTGGGAGAGGTACATTAATAGGATCCACTTGGCATGGACAAGTCTCAGCTGATGTTGGAGTCATCATAGGCTGAAGTCTGTCTGCCGGAACATCAGGTGTTTCCCCTGAACCAGATGGTTCAGTTGTTATTGTCTCAGCTGTACCAGCTTCTTCATCGACAATTGTACGTACCTTAGGGTCCGATTGACCTGGTGAATTATTAAGATCAAGCTTAGGAACATACATTGTTACGTGATCTAATCCCTTTTCTTTGATACTTAACTGATCCATTTTCTGAGCATCAGGTACTGGTTGATCTGGTACTGCTTGTTATGAGGCAGATTTCTCTTGTTCAGAAGATGTCTCATCAAAGACCACATGAGGTGTTTCTTCCACAACTAAGGTTCGCCTGTTGAACAACCTGAAAGCTTTGCTGGTTGAGGAATATCCTAAGAATATACCCTCATCTGACTTAGTGTTGTAACATGAATAATCTCACCATACGGACGAGTTACGAAGCTGACGAGTCACTCACCAGCAACCAGATAAAGTGACTTGAGGTTGAGACTCTATGAACCAGAAGCCAGAAGTCGCAGGTCATAGGTCACAGGTCGTAGGTAGCTCACAGGCAGCCAAAGGTCGCAGGTCCTATCAACACTTGGAAAATGGTTGCATGGTCGACTTGTCCATCAAGACTAAGTGCTCCTTGCCCAAACCATAAAGACAGCATGTCGCGAGACGACTTGCTGGAACTCCACAAGTCGCAAGGCGACTTACATTTTAAAGCCTCAGGCCGGGAGCGACTTGCATCTATCCGAGTTGTATCATCTTAAAGAAGGAATATATTCAAATTAATTAGGGAGCAGATTTTGAGGAGCTAATCGGAGCAAGTGTATCAGATACCGAAGATCTCAGCCGAAGATCGCAGGATACTCATCCGGTCAGTCTCCAACCCTAAGGGTCGATTGTCCAGGCCCATGAAGACCTTAAAACCTAGTTTCTAGTCTATAAATACTTCACGTCAAGATCATTGTATGAGGTTGAAATCTTAGCATTCTAGGCAGAAATTATAGTGAATTATACCTGGCTTGGTCTCCCCAGACGTAGTCTTATTCACAGACGAACTGGGTAATCAAACTTCTCATTTTTTCTTGTGTTGATCATCCAAACATTAATTGTTTATTGTTTGTTGGCCGGAGAACATAAACCGGGCACAACAATTGGCGCCGTCTGTGGGAAAATTCTACTGATTTTCCAAAAACTCTTTAGAAAACCCACCATCCAGTCATTCACAATGGCGAATAACCAAAATGAGGCTGTTAGACGAGAAGCTGATGCACATGATGGGGCAAAAGCCTCCCTGAGCTCCCATCACACAAACCGAAGGGCTGCTACAGCCACTCCAGACTGGGGCAATCTCATTCGGACCCCCGAAGATGAAGAAGCCGTCCTGGCTATCCTCCGTAAGAGGCAGCTTACCTTCGACGGCCCACAAGAATCACTTCCAAACAAGAGGGTCACCCAGGGGGCAGGTCCTTCTAAGGTTAAGGGGCACCTGACCCCAAAAGGGCAGTTCGCAGGCCAACTGGCCTTCCTGGAGGTGAGAAACATCAATACCATGGATTACTGGCTCCCTCGTACTGAAAGACCAGCGGGTTCGAACAATGTATTCGACCGCCTCGGAAACCTCGGAGCACTGAAAGCTCCACACAACGCGGAGGATGAGGCCAATTCTCAGCCCAAAAATGACGAACAGCTTGATCGCAACCTCACATTCGCACTGGCTACACACCACCACAAAATGCGAGGGTTCCACCGCCTATCACAGCAATAGGCAGGGCACCTTTCCGACCTCACATCTTCACGACGCACAAGTCACCGCACTTACCCGCATTGTTCAGGCATTGCTTGAACAGATTGAAGATCAGAACAGGATGATGGGGACAGACGCCAACCTCGTCATCCCGAGATCACCATTTGGTACGCTAATCACTTTAGCACCTACTCAGAGGAAAGTCGACGCAGCGGCAATAGATTACTACAATGGGAGCTCTGACCCAAGAATTCATGTATCAAGGTATATCTCTTACATGGCATCCATGGGTGCAACCGTTGCGACCAGGTGTAGGCTCTTCCCTTTGACTTTGAGCGACCTTGCTCATATGTGGTTCACTTCACTGCCTCTATGCTCGGTTGACACATTCGATTAGCTCGCCAGGCTATTCTTGAGCAATTTCTCGACAATGGCTTTCCAACCAGCGACGAAGCAGTGCCTGATGAATGCTCAACAGGGCAACAATGAGTCTGATCGATCCTATATTGAAAGGATCGAGAAACTCATCCTCGAAGGAGATCCCTTAGGGGATGAGAGGAAATTGCTCGGGGCCGTTAGCGGCCTTAGGAAGGGAACAAAGATGTTGTGGCGCATGACCGCCGACTATCCAACCAGTTATGACGACTTTCAAAAGCGGGCCGACGACCTGATACTTATTACAAAGCTTCTGGAGTCCCGGCTCTCCGGCACAGAGGAAGTCGGGGCACCAATGAGGAGTTCCAAGGGATCTGGAAGCCACCAAAAAGCTCCCAATAACTATAAGTCGTTCGAAGAATCAATTTCTGTGAAACTGATGGATGTCCTAGGCATGATGCTCATTCATGTCTACACGCAGATCAAGGGTCGGGAGTTATTTCTCCCACCTCGCCCAATGAAGAATAAGAACAAGCAAAACTCATACAAGTTCTGCCACTACCATGACCAGGCAGGCCACTACACAAGTGAATGCAAGGACATGCTGAAACAACTTTGGAGGTTGTATGAGGACGGTTTATTGAATGAGTTCGTCAAGCGACCTCAAACGGACAACAAGCCAAATCCTTGAGATCGCTAATCACCCAACCATCCCAAACAAGCAGAACTGGCAGAGAGGTCTCTCCACAATTAAAGCTTACGAGCTCGAAAATTCATATGGCACAAAGACCCAGTACCCATGAAATGTGGCTCACCCGAGGAACTATTTTTTTTAGTAGATCGGAGGTCGCCTTTTTGTACTAGTCTAGCCAAGTCAAATAAAGTAATCTTTCATTTCAAAATCTCTATGTGTTTAAACTAAAGGAGGTAGAGGGAAAAAATGCCTTCCTAAAGTACGACTTTCGACATACTGGAGGCGAGATCGCCACCCTAGTGGTGCGGTCCTCCCCCGACTTTGTAAGACGACTAAGCAAAGTTCATAATTAAGCTGCATCCAGATAAGACGGCAAAGAACACATGCAATTTTAAAAAGACGCATAAGAAAATCAAGTCGGCATAATAAAGGGAGGAAAAAGAATGATTTTAATTTCTAACAGAAGGCTCGAGGGCTACTTACACCAAGTCTCGTATAAAGGGGCTCGCTACCTCAAAATACGAGCATAGAAAAGACTTGTACGAAGAGGCTCGCTACCTCGGAGTACAAGCACAGAAAAGTCTTATACAAAGAGGCTCACCACCTCGGAGTACAAGCACGAGAAAGTCTCGCACAAAGAGTTTCAACTCAAAGTGCGAGCACAGACAAGTCTCGCACATAGAGTTTCAACTCAAAGTGCGAGCACAGACAAGTCTCGCACAGAGAGTGTCAACTCAAAATGCGAGCACAGACAAGACCCGCACAGAGAGATTCACCTCAAAGTGCGAGTACCGACTTAGATTCTGGACGAGCTCCATCTCAGATGAATAACCCCCCGACTTGGGGGCACGAAGGAGAATCGAACCCTCGAAGGTGTGTCAAACCTAATACCAAGAATGCAACCTCAAGTGCGGAAAGCAGATAAATCATAATTCAAAGCAGAGGTCAAGACCGACCTCCGAACAAAGTCGAAGTCCGCTCTTGGGGGCAATTGTTGTAACATGAATAATCTCACCATACGGACGAGTTACGAAGCTGACGAGTCCTTCACCAGCGACCAGATAAAGTGACTTGAGGTTGAGACTCTATGAACCAGAAGCCAGAAGTCACAGGTCGTAGGTAGCTCACAGGCAGCTAGAGGTCGCAGGTCCTGTCAACACTTAGAAAATTGCCTCATGGTCAACTTGTCCATCAAGACTAAGTGCTCCTTGCCCAAACCATAAAGACAGCATGTCGCGAGACGACTTGCTGGAACTCCACAAGTCACAAGGTGACTTACATTCTAAAGCTTCAGGCCGGGAGCGACTTGCATCTATCCGAGTTGTATCATCTTAAAGAAGGAATATATTCAGATTAATTAGGGAGCAGATTTTGAGGAGCTAATCGGAGCAAGTGTATCAGATACCGAAGATCTCGACCGAAGATCACGGGATACTTATCCGGTGTGTCTCCAACCCTAAGGGCCGATTGTCCAGGCCCATGAAGACCTTAAAACCTAGTTTCTAGTCTATAAATACTTCATGTCAAGATCATTGTAAGAGGTTGAAATCTTAGCATTCTAGGCAGAAATTATAGTGAATTATACCTGGCTTGGTCGCCCCCAGACATAGTCTTATTCACAGACGAACTGGGTAATCAAACTTCGCATTTTTGCTTGTGTTGATCATCCAAACATTAATTGTTTATTGTTTGTTGGCCGGAGAACATAAACTGGGCACAACACTTAGCTTCAAAGGTTTTCAACTGACTCTTCCCATTGTTGTGAATGAAGCACTTGCACCCAAAAACATGGAAGTAAGAAACACGAGGTTTTCTGCCCTTCCACTGTTCATAAGGTGTTTTGAAGTGAATCTTAGTCAGGGAACATCTGTTCTGAGTGTGGCATGTTGTGTTGAAAGCTTCTGCCCAGAAACGGTTTGGAGTTGCATGTTCAACCAACATTGTGCGAGCAACTTCTTTGAGTGTTCTGTTTCTCCGTTCTGCTATGACATTCTGTTGTGGTGTTCTGGCGGCTGATGTTTCATGCTGTATACCAAACTTAGTACAAAAGTCAGTAATAAAGGAGTTCAGAAACTCTGTACCGTTGTCTGATCTGATTTTTACAATACTGACACCCTTCTCATTCTGTAATCTCTTGAGCAACTCAGGTATCTTTGTTGTAGTTTCATTCTTCTTGTACAAGAATACAACCCAGGTAAACTTGGAATAACCATCCACGATTACCAAGGTGTATATGCGTCCGCTGATACTAGGTGGTGTAACTGGTCCAAATAAATCCATGTGGAGCAGTTGTATTACTCTGCTGGATGCTGGTCCCGGGATCCCCTTAAATGAGGCTTTAATCTGTTTTCCCTTCTGACATGCGACACATGTCTGATCCTTAGAGAACACCTCATTTGGGAGACCCTCAACCAGGGACATCCTTGCTATCTTGTTAAGAGTCTTAAAGTTCAAATGGCTCATTCTCTTATGCCAGAGCCAACTGCTGCTTTTGGAAATCTTAACAATCAGGCACACATTTCTTGGACAACTGTTCCAGTCTGCAGTGTAGATCGTTCCTTTCCTGGAATCAGTTAGCAAAATTTGTTGGGTAGCTCGATTCTTGATAGTGCATTGATTAGTCGAGAACTCAACGCTGAATCCGTTGACGCAGAATCGTTAAACCGATAACAGGTTGTGCTTCAAACCATCGACATACGAAACTCCAGTAACCTGTACATCATCATCTCTAAGGTTCCGAATCCTCTGGTAAAACCAAAGTTATCATCACCAAAGAGTACACGTGGGCCTTTTTGTTCTGTGTATGAACTGAGGAGATGTTTGTTTCCAGTCATGTGCCTTGAGCATCCACTATCGATGTACCAGATAGTTGCTTGTACACCTCCTTTATTGGCCAAACCCATGCGATCCTGCAATCAAATCAGGCTTTAGGTACCCCTGTAGGATTGGGTCCTGAGGGGTTAGTATTACTCGGGATCCAAACAAACAGGGCACTTCTATGGTAATCATCAAAATCAGAAGACCTGATTTGTCTCTCATAAACATCTACATAATCATACATCTCTTCATGTGCTTTCTGGTCAGTATGATTATGAGTGTGAACCTTGGATGAATCAGAAGACTTGGGACTTTTCTGATTAGTTTGTCTTCTTTTAACCCAGTGCGGTTCTGGTGCAGATGTCCTGGATTTCTGGTTGAAAGGATATGTACGACTGCTACCATCAAAAGATTCATATCTCTTTTGCACAAACGGTTTCTGCAGTTTACCCTTAGCTTGCTGATTAGGCAGCTTGACCTGATTAGGTTTCAGATGAGACTTTCCCTTGCAAGGTTGTCCTTTCTGATTCCTAATCTGCTGATCAGGTTGAGGTCTCTTTAGAAGAACAGGGTTCTTCTGTTGATTCCTCGGCTGATGCTTGATCAGTTGAGGTCCATTTATGTTCCCTTTCTGATCAGGCACTTGCCTTTTCTGTTCAGCAGGTCTTTTTCCCTTCTTCGATACAGATTTGGCATTTTGGGTATCTTGTCCAGAAATCTTTCTAGATTCACTTTTGGATTGTGAACCAGGTTGGACATATGAGGATCCAGAAGGGCTATCAAACCCAATACTCTTCTTATCAGTTGACTTCCGAAAGTACCTTGTTATTTCATCAACATTTTTAGAAGCTTTTCCAAAAATTTCTACTTTCTTCCGCAAACTGTCCTCACTTTGTTTTAGACTCTCATGCAGTCGGAATAGTTCATCAAAATTAGCTTGGAGGATTATGAGATCATCAGCTTGCTGTTTGTTAATAGCTTGATGTTCCTTAACCAGTTTACCCTGATCAGAAGAACTGACCTTCAGAAACTCCTATTCTTTAGTCATCTTCTGAACAGTCTCTACTGATTTCAGTTCAACTGCTTTTCTTAAGATGATTTCCTTGGCAAGACTAATGTTCTCAGCCCTTAGCTTATCGTTCTCAGCTTCCATTATTGTATAAGTGTCTACTGCATTAGAGAGATCATCAAACAATTGCTCATTATAGAGCTGCAGGTCAATCTCTCCAGCAGGTGTGCTTAGCACAACAGGTGTGGAAACAGAAAACACAGAAGGTTTAGAAGTTACCTCAGATTGATCAGCATCCTTGGCCATGAGGCAGCTGTCGTCATTAGATGAGAACATCAGATCGTCGAAGTTGTCAAAATCATCAACAGTGGTCATCCAGAAATCTTCTACAAATGAATAACCAAAATCATCTGAAGGCAGATAAGAATCATCTATCCCAGATGTATAAGCAACCATGACTTTTCTATCTCTGTATCTTTGCTCTCTTCTGTTCTGCTTATCTTCTCTTTCTTTTGGAGTCAGGTCTGGGCAGTTTGCACTATAGTGACCTGGTTTCTGACAATTGAAACATGCTCCAGATTCCACGGAATTTCTTCTGCCAGGTGAATCATTTCTTCTGTAGAATCTGTCTAGTGACTTCCCAGTTTGCCTGTGATCAGAATTCCTTCTTTCTGATCTGGTGTCTCTTTTGTCATCAGAACGATCATCTCTTTTCTTATCTTCTCTGCAATCATCTCTATAATCATCTCTTCTGTCATCAGAACGATTCCTCTCTTGTGATATGTCAGTAGATCTCCTATCTCTTCCTCTGCTGTTCTGATAGTCTCTATAAAATTTCTGATATTTTTCTAGTTGAATGTTGGATCTTTCAAGCTTTCTGGTTAGCAAAGTAATCTGTTCAGCCTAACTTATGATATTTCCAATAGGTTCAGAAGACTTCGAACTGCTGCTAGCTACCTTGAATGCAACTACTTTTAATGTGGCAGGTGTAGCTTCAGTAGGTAACTCGTCTTCTTCTTCTTGACCTCTTTCGATCAGGTCAAATTCATGGGCCTTCAGACTGAGAAACAGGTTGCTTGGCTTCATCTTAGCAATATCTTGACAATCCTTTATCACTGTTACTTTCATGTCCCATTTCTTGGTTAGGGACCTCAAGATCTTGTAGTTGATATCTTTGTCAGACATTTCTAGTCCCAGTTCACGAAGATTGTTGACTGACATTGTTATTCTTCCATCGAGCTGATTTATGGTTTCATTTGGCTGCATCTTAAGTTTCTCAAACTTTACCAGTTCGGCTTGCAATCTGCTGTCCTTAATCAAATAGTTTCCTTCGCACATCTCAGCAAGAGTATCCCACATCTGCTTCGCAGTCTTGAGATACTTGATCTTTTCACGTGTTATCTTATCCATCGTCTTCATGATGATGTGTCTGGCTACAGTATCCAGATTGGACAATTTCCTTTCCTCGGCATCCATCAGTGAAGGACTTTTTCTGATTCTGGCTCCAGTTGGATATTCTGGATCACCTCCTTCAGCTGGGTTGTTGTAATAGATTATGAGGGTTCTTGTTCAAGAACTTCCATCATTCTGCTGCTTATCGCACCCAGATGGTTGCTCATGAGTATGGTCCAATCGGCATACTCATCAATAGAGAACTTAGGTAGATCATGATATATACCCGAAGTATTATCCATGCTGAATAGTGAGTTTTGAAAAAAGATGAGTTTTAAAACAGGTTTTTCAAGATCAGTTCAAGTGACCACAATGGTTCTTCCTCAAGAACCGATGATAATCAAAGCCAGTGGTCCGTATAACCACTACTCTAATACCACTTGTAGGTCCTAAACGGGTTTCGTGAGGACAGAAGTCTAGAGGGGAGGGGTGAATAGACTTCTGAAAAACTTTTTCGTGAGATCAGGTGTGAATAGCATGTATGCCTGATCAGAGTGCGTGTGAATCAGTTTGGACTGATATCCAACTTACTGATCGCCTGAGGGTAGATCAGTTCGGTGTCTATCAGTTTAACTGATGTGCGGAAGCTAAGTTTTACCCGTGTGAAAAACCAGTTTTGTTAAATCAGAATTCTGAGTTATCTGTTTTTAATCAGATGACAAAGTGTCAAACTGATCAGATCAGTTGCTTGATACAAATTTGATCCAGACTCATAATGTGCATGCAATATTTTAACAAGTAGTGTGCAAAGTGTAAAGCGGGTAAATAAGATAAGGCACACCAGATTTTTATAGTGGTTCGGACAACCTGTCCTACGTCCATTCTTCCCTATCAGCAGGGGCACCAACTTAACCGACTGGACTTAGTTTAATGTGTTAGTCCAACACAGTACAACAGATGTTTCAAGAGTTCTCACTCAACCAATCCCAGAAATTAGAAACTAGAAACCCTAGTCTGAAATCTTGCTAAACAAACTTAACCTAACTTTTTGGTTTGGGTATAAGATTTGTTGTGTTCCAATTGGAAATCTATCCTAGTATATGGGTAGCCTAAAGCTAAAGGATAAGATTTCCGTTCTAAGAACTATGGGATGAACACTTAGAAAATATTCTTGATTTTGTGTTCTTCGTGCGGAAATCTTGCTTGTGCTTGAGCTTGATAATAATTTCCGTAATATTACTATGAAGGTTGATCCTATATTTATAGACCTTGAAATCAAAGAGCCATTGGAGAGCAATTTGAATTTCAGGCTATTTTAGGTAGAATTGCAGGCTGATGTGATGTACACAGAGGCGGCATGGCCGAAAGCATGTATGTTTGTCCTTTCTAGCCATTTGACTCTGATCTGCCAAATCCCACTTTGTCAGCTCCGTACATACTTGTTTTGTTCTCATTTGTTAACAAGTACACTTGTTCAGTGTTTGTTTTACCAACTAAGGTTGACATTCTTCTTGTCTGATTAACCTCGTATGTCTTGGTGAAACTTCAGTTGTCACCTGGTGTGAGCTGACCTGATCAGATAAAATTGATCAGTCTACCTGATAGAGTCTTCTGTTGCACGTTGTCTTAGCACAACTTAGCAGACTCTTCTTCATTCTGCTGATGTAGGTCTTCTGGTCTTGTTCTTCTGGTAGTCATCTGATCTTCAGGTCTTCTGAATCTTCAGCTTCATGTCTTCATCTGATCATCTGACTATCTGACTCGTCTGATCTTCTGATCTTCTAACTCGTCTGATCTTCTGATCTTCTGACTTGTCTGATCTTATGATCTTCTGACTTGTCTGATCTTCTGACTTGTCTTCAAGACTTAACCTATACATATTGAGTTCCACCTCAATATGTGACCTATTTATTACATCAGTTGTTTATACATTTCAGCTGGTCATCCTATCTGATATTTAATTCATCAGTCAGCTAACATGTCTGACTGGTCCTATTACAATCTGTTTTGGAATTCCATCAAAACTACAAATTTCCCAACAGGAACCTTGAATGGTCCTATTAGTCTGTTATGTGATGATGATTTACATGTGAACTTTGATAAGAATTCATGTTATGTGTTTGATAAGAATGATATATGCTTAATGACTGGTAATAGATCTGCTGATAATTGCTATTTGATTGGTTCAATCCATACTTGTAAAAGTGCTAAAGCAGATGACATTATTTTATGGCATCAAAAACTTGGTCATGCTAATTACAGAAGTATCAAGAAATTGCATAGACTTGGTGCTGCTGTTGGTTTACCTGATCTTAACTTTGAAAAAGGAAAAATCTGTGGACCATACCAGAAAGGTAAGCAAGTAAGGACAACACATCAAATGTTGTCAGCATGTACAACAAATAGGTGGTGTGAGTTGATTTATATGGATCTAATGGGTCTTATGGAAACAGAAAGTTTAGGTGGAAAGAGGTATTCTTATGTTCTTATAGATGATTTTTCTAGATATACTTGGGTTATATTTCTGAAAGAAAAATCTGATACCTTTTCTGAGTTTAAAATTCTTTACAAAAGGTTTAAAACTGTTTTATGTTTAAAGATCAGTAGGATAAGATCTGATCATGGAAGAGAATTTGAAAACAGTTTGTTTACTAATTTTTGTGATTAGAGTTATGCAAGAGTTTATTATGAAAACAGATCTGATCAGTTTATTTTGCAAGAGTTTTCTTCACCTAAAACTCCTCAACAAAATGGGATTGCTGAAAGTAAGAATAGAACTTTGCAAGAAATGACAAGAGTTATGCTAATCTCAAAAAGTCTTTCTAAGAAATTCTGGGCTGAAGCTTTAAACACTGCTTGTCACATTGTGAATAGAGTCTATATTCGTCCTGGTAGTAATTGTACTCCCTATGAGATTCTGAATAACAAGAAACCATATTTGAAATACTTTCATATTTTTGTTTGTGTTTGTTACATTTTGAATGATAGAGATCAGTTGCATAAGTTTGGTTCTGTTAGGAAATGAATTTAATAAAGAGGATTTTGATTAGATCCCAAAACCCCTGAGTATGACATGTTCAGGATAATCTTGATAGATGAGTCAGGATTCAGTTTTAGAAGTGTTCAGGATGTTATCTGCACCGTGTATAGTCGGCAGATATAGAACAGGTTAGAAATCTTAAGACTCAGTATGAAACTGAGAATCTGAAGACTCAGTATGAGACTGAGAACCTGAAGGCTCAGAGAAACCTGAAGACTCAGAGAAACCTGAAGACTCAGGATATCACTGAAGACCTGAAGACTCAGAGAATACTGAAGGCACAGTAATTACTGAAGACTCAGTAATATACTGAATGCTCAGTATATCCTGAATGTTCCGAGGCACTGAAGCTGAGGAATATAGCTGTTGGAATCCAGCTGACGTGGACCAATGAGAGGAAGACAACCAGCCTGAAAAAGCTGCAGAACTTACAGAAAATAGTATGGATTTGAATGTGATTCTCTCCAACGGTAACATTCAAATCCACACTATAAATACAAGTTCTTCCATCAAATTAAGTGTGGATGCGTGGAGATTATGCACAATATGCTAGAGAGCCAAGAGCGTTATAGTCAAGCATTCTCACCCTAGAACACAAGTCTGTAGATATACAAATATATTCAAAGAGTGTTCTAGAACCCAACCTAAGAAACCCACGATGTATCTAAAGCTTAGAGAGATTTTTCCAACCTTAGCATTGAGGTTAAACCATTGTAAGGGAAAATCTCACCATAGTTGGAGACAACACCTAACCCAAACCCATTCTCGTAAGAGATAACCAGTGGTGAAGTGAGGTAGTTGTTAGGCAATCCCGAGTGAGGGTGATAAGTCCCGATTGGAGTGTGAACTCGTTAAACATCTAAGAGGCGAGCCAGAGAGGGTGATAAGTCCAGAGGCTTTGAGTTAGTAAACTACAGAGGTAGTCAGAAAGCTCAAAGTAGAAAGGTTAATAAACTACAGAGGTAGTCAGAAAGCCTTAGGAAGTGTTTGAAGGAATTTCCCTAGAAACAGGGAGAGTGGATGTAGGAGCTTGATTCTCCGAACCACTATACATTGCTGTGTTGTTTACTGCTTTACGTTCTTATCTTGTCATACGCACTCGATTATAAGCAAGACACAACACATGAGCTTAAAAGGTGAAAAATCTGGAATCACCATTCCTTCACCCCTATTTTATATGCACCGCAATGAAATGTGTTGCTTCCGCATGCGCAAAATGAGTTTTCCCACCGGGACCAACAAGTGGTATCAGAGCGGGAGTTCAAAAGGTTCACAAATTTCAGAATGACCACCTGAACAGATCTTTTTAAAGAAAAACCCGTTTCTTTAAAAATGCATATATTCTGATGTTTTAGCATCTTTATCAATTAAGAAATTGTTGGGATATTTTAGTTCTATGCCAAAACATTATCAACTTATGTTATTTAAGAAAATTTACAGATAACAAGTTGAGGGGGAACGAGAGAATAAATTGAGGGGGAACTCACGAAATCAAAAGTAGATGATCGAGATCAGACAAGGCTGCAAACAAGACTGATCTAGATCAGATGAGTTAGATGAGTTCCGGAGTCAACTGATGAGCTGTGCAAAATCAGAAGTAAAGAAAAGCTAAAGCCAGCAAATCAGAAGAGAAGGTTGCAAATCAGAAGATGAGCAGATGAGACTGACCAAGATCAGACGTGATCGAGATCAGATATGATAAACCTGATATGCTAACCTGATATGATGTACTTACCAGATGCTATTCTGATATATTTATCTCAAGATGTATCCGATCAGACAAAGAAGAAATCAGATAGCCTGTGTAAAAGTAATCTGAAGACTCAGTAAGAATCTGAGACTCAGTAAGTAAAACTGATCTGAGATTCAGTAAAGAAAACTGATCTGAGACTCAGTAAGTAAGAGAGACCTGTGAGTCAGGATGTCTGAAGTCAGAAGAAACTGAACTCAGTCAGCATGAGTGTCAGTATGCCTGATCAGACAAGGTCCGTTGAATCAAGAGACCTGAGTCTCAATATATTATTGAAGACACTGAGAGCTCAGATAGACCTAAGGCCAGGAGCCGAGCTGAAGATCATCAGAAGACTGAAGACCAAGACTGAAGACTTGTAATTCTTTATGTTTTTGTCTTTATCTTTTGATAAGTTCATTGTAAACTGTAATAGTCTATCATACATCAATGAAACTTTATCTTTATGCTCAAAGATAATACCTCATTATCTTACTTTACATGTCTTTATATTTGATATGCCAGATTATTGTTATTTAGTGATGAAATTGTTGGGTGATTCATTACTGAATTGATTGTTAAGAGATTTACCATTCTTGTAATAGAAAAAACTGAAACCTGAGTATAGGTTAAGTGTTTTGTAACAAGATGGTTTTGGCATCATCAAAAAGGGGGAAATTGTTGGGAAATGAATTTAATAAAGAGGATTTTGATTAGATCCCAAAACCCCTGAGTATGAGATGTTCAGGATAATCTTGATAGATGAGTCAGGATTCAGTTTTAGAAGTGTTTAGGATGTTATCTGCACCGTGTATAGTCGGCAGATATAGAACAGGTTAGAAATCTTAAGACTCAGTATGGCGAGAATCAAGACTCGAAGATGAGATCGAGAACACGAAGGCTCAGAGAAACTCAAGACTCTTCGGATATCATCAAGACCAAGACTCGAGAAATCTGAAGGCGTAAAGATCATCGAAGACTCGGTGATATCTTGAATGCTTCATTATATCTGAATGTTCCGAGGCACTGAAGCTGAGGAATATAGCCATTGGAATCCAGCTGACGTGGACCAATGAGAGGAAGACAACCACTGAAAAAAAGCTGCGGAATTCTGAGAGAATAGTATGGATTTGAATGTGATTCTCTCCAACGGTAACATTCAAATCCACACTATAAATACAAGTTCTTCCATCAAATTAAGTGTGGATGCGTGGAGATTATGCACAATATGCTAGAGAGCCAAGAGCGTTATAGTCAAGCATTCTCACCCTAGAACACAAGTCTGTAGATATACAAATATATTCAAAGAGTGTTCTAGAACCCAACCTAAGAAACCCACGATGTATCTAAAGCTTAGAGAGATTTTTCCAACCTTAGCATTGAGGTTAAACCATTGTAAGGGAAAATCTCACCATAGTTGGAGACAACACCTAACCCAAACCCATTCTCGTAAGAGATAACCAGTGGTGAAGTGAGGTAGTTGTTAGGCAATCCCGAGTGAGGGTGATAAGTCCCGATTGGAGTGTGAACTCGTTAAACATCTAAGAGGCGAGCCCGAGAGGGTGATAAGTCCAGAGGCTTTGAGTTAGTAAACTACAGAGGTAGTCAGAAAGCTCAAAGTAGAAAGGTTAGTAAACTACAGAGATAGTTAGAAAGCCTTAGGAAGTGTTTGAAGGAATTTCCCTAGAAACAGGGAGAGTGAATGTAGGAGCTTGAGTCTCCGAACCACTATACATTGCTGTGTTGTTTACTGTTTTACCTTCTTATCTTGTCATACGCACTCGATTATAAGCAAGACACAACACATGAGCTTAAAAGGTGAAAAATCTGGAATCACCATTCCTTCACCCCTGTTTTATATGCACCGCAATGAAATGTGTTGCTTCCGCACGCGCAAAATGGGTTTTCCCACAGGGACCAACAGGTTCAAAGAGTGATGAAGGATTTTTCTTAGGATATTCTAAGAATAGCAAGGTATATAGAATCTATAACTTGAGAACTGATACAATGCAAAAATCTGTTAATGTGGTATTTGATGAACTTGCAAGTCTTGCAGGTAAAAGTTTTGAAGATATTGTATCAGATTTGATAGAAGTATCCAAAGATACTGATGACACTGAAGATAGTAAGGATGTTGATCAGAATGTTCCTTCAACATCTGATACAAAATTACCCAAAAGTTCTGATACTGAACATCTGTCACAAGATTCATAGTATCCAAAACATTTGGTTCCCTCAACTAAGATAATGAAAAGTCATCCATCAGACCAGATCGTTGGAGAAGCTACCACTGGTGTACAAACTAGAAGAAGAATGGGTATTCACATCAATAACTTTGTAAGATCAGTTTGCATGTCATCCATAAGCAATCAGGTAACTTTTGAGTGTTATCATTCTGCAATTGAGCCTAAGAATGTGAAAGAAGCTCTTAATGATGAAAACTGGATAAATGCTATGCATGAAGAGCTTAATCAGTTTGAAAGAAATGATATTTGGACACTTGTACCTAGACCTAGTTCTGATATTAATGTCATAGGAACAAAGTGGATTTTCAAGAATAAAACTGATGAATCTGGTAACATTGTGAGAAATAAAGCTAGATTGGTTGCTCAAGGTTATACTCAGATTGAAGGAATTGACTTTGATGAAACATTTGCTCCTGTTGCTAGAATAGAATCTATTAGATTACTTCTTGCTATTGCATGTTTCATTAACATTAACTTGCATCAAATGGATGTCAAAGCTGCTTTCTTAAATGGAATTTTGACTGATGAAGCTTATGTTGAACAACCTCAAGGATTTGAAAGTCTAGAATTTCCTGATCATGTTTACAAGTTAAAGAAAACTTTGTATGGTCTTAAACAAGCACCTAGAGCTTGGTATGGTAGACTTACTGATTTCTTACTTGAATTTGGATTTTTGAGAGGTGAAGCTGATAGAACCTTGTTCATTAAAAATTCTAATAATGATATCATGGTTGCTCAGATATATGTTGATGATATTGTATTTGGTTCAATTAGTAATGATATGCTTGAAAGTTTTGTTAAAGAAATGACCTGTACTTTTGAAATGTCCATGGTTGGAGAACTGAATTTCTTTTTAGGTCTTCAAATCAAACAAATGAAAGATGGTATTTTCTTTTGTCAAAACAAATATGCTAAGAATTTGGTAAAGAGGTTTGGTCTGGAAAGTGCTAAAACTATGAAAACCCCTATGGGTTCAACTCAAAAGTTGAGTAAAGACTTAATTGTAAAAGATGTTGATCCTACTTTGTATAGATCAATGATTGGTAGTCTTTTATACTTAACTTCTAGTAGGCCTGATATTATGTATAGTGTATGTCTTTGTGCTAGATATCAAGCTAATCCTAAGGAATCACATCTCAATTCTGTAAAAAGAATTATAAGATATGTGGCTAAAACATGTGATCTAGGTATTTGGTACTCAAAGGATACTAATTGCTCTTAGTTGGATATAGTGATGCAGATTGGGCAGGTGATTGTGATGATAGAAAAAGTACTAGTGGAGGATATTTCTACATGGGAAACAACATTATCTCCTGGCATAGTAAGAAGCAGAACTGTGTTTCACAATCAACAGTTGAGTCTGAATATATTGCTGCTGGAAGTTGCTGCACTCAACTGCTATGACTTAAAAAGATGTTTGATGATTATGGGTTGGAAAGTGGTATTTTGACTGTTTATTGTGATAATATTAGCGCTATCAATATTTCCAAGAATCTTGTGCAACATTCTTTAACTAAGCACATAAGTATAAGACATCACTATAAAAGAGATCTTGTAGAGAAAGAAGTTGTGAAGTTAGAGTACATTTCTACTGAAAAACAACTTGCTGATATTTTCACAAAAACCATTAATAATGAGAGGTTTTCTTCACTTAGAAAATCTCTTAGTCTTTGCTATATCTGAAAATAAACACTAGATGTTGTGACAAATGTTTCCAACATTTGAAGCAACATTGTAGTTCTGATATTGAGTTTTTCTACTGTATTTGCTTATTTTGAACTTTAAATGATAGTGTTTTGATCTTATTGTTTGAATCATGGTTTATATACAGAGTCCTGGACATATATCTCTTAAATGCATTAAAAATAAAGCACAACTTAGATATGTAATCACTGAGTAACTATGGGACACGGAGCTCACTACTACGATGTTCTCTTTTCAAAAGGTGATTAAATATACATCCATGTTTGTTCACAATCCATTGAGTAACTATGGGGCACGGAGCTCGCTGCTACGATGCACTCTCTTGAAATGATGGATCAATGTGAACATGTGTCAAAAGAAAAATTCAAAATATGCAACACTTTGATGATGAATTTCATGCAAAATTGAGTGTTGAGATATATGTGTGCCGACATTTTGTAAAACCTTAAGTGGTTCGAACTTTATCTATCATACATGATTTATTTAATGTTCTTGGTAAGTCGATTTTGTGGATTGAACGAATTATTTGAACTGTTTTTGTGTTTATTTAATTTTGGATATGGTTCCTGGTTTTGAAAATATTTTTTGGCGGTCTCTTACACATCACACGATCACATAACTTCAACATAGTGGGTGGCTACCTTATTTCACTCATTATTTGGGTTTTTTTTTGTGGGTTTGTGTAATAACCTCCCTGCTTTAATTTCTACTTAAGGTCGAATTGTTTGTGTTGTTTGATACCCAAAGCTGAAATCTTTGTTGTTGCACATAGGATTCAAGGTTTGTTTGATTTACACTTGTGTTATTTCATTAATATCGGTCATATGCTTTACTTTCCCTCCTATATTTCATATAACATTATTTTAATGCTTGTGTATTATTGGATTGGACATTCAGGTGGTGAGATGACTGATAAACAAAATCCTTCGACCTTCTCTTCTGATCATTCACAAACTCACTCAAACCCTTCTCACGCAAAACCCTCATCTCCGTCGTACTTGAACCCTTTGAACTTACTCGCAGAAATGGCCGCACAAAATCCAGAAAATGATTCCACGAATGTTGGTGGATCATCATCTTCATCCCTTCCTAAACCTCCCGCACTTCATATCCCTGATATTGGTCCAAAATCTCTTGTTGATCTTCTTGTAAAACAAGCCGTAGAACAAAACACGATTGTTTTACCCGATATCTATTTTGGTTCCAAACTGATAAATGTGTCTGATTATGTTGATCTCTCTGTAAAACCCCTTAGCCACAGAAATCCCTGATGAACCTGCTCATAAACCCGCTGAAAATACTACTCAACCCACCGATGCTGAGATGCATGATGCTGATTCCTCTGATTCAGAAGGAATGGGGGATAAATTGAAGAATATTCGGCTAAGAAAGAAGCAGTTAGATTCCAAAAGAGGTGTTGGTAGATAGGGAAAGAGGAGAATGTTTCAGAGAAACCTTGGTAAGAAGTTGGACTACACAGGGAAGAGTCCAAAAAGGATAGATGGTGGTGCTGATGATCCTATCACTATAGAGGACTCAGATGAGGAAATGGAGATTCCAGAAGTCCCTGTTGCTGAACCAAAGGACTCTGATGATAATCTGACAATGGAAGAATTGATGGCAAAGAAAGAGAAACGAACCAAAATGAGAAATGAACCATCTGTTAATGTTGTTGCTGATGCTGCAGAACCATATAAGGATTCTGAGAAAAAGGACTCTGAAAAAGAAGAAGTTGAGACAGATGATTCTGAGGAAGTGAACTTTGAAGCAGAGGATCCTGAGGAAGAAGAGGATCCTGAAGAAGATGAGCATGAGAAAGATGATGATGAAGTTGATTCTGGAAATAATCTTTCATATGATTCTGATGAGGTACTTATGTTTGACTCTGACCCTGATGATAAGGTTGAGCATGATAGAAAGTCTGGTGTTGTTAAAATCATGCTTAAGAGGTTTATAGTTGATGAAAGGATCATAAAAATGCCTGACTTTGAAGCTAATAACTTGATTGGTTTCTTAGAGAGTAGATCCTTGTTGCATTCTCTTCAATATGCAAAACCTTACTTTGTTGGTTGGATTGCTGAGTTTTATGCAAATTTGAAGAAAAGTTGTGGGAATAGGCAGTCTTCAAATTATGGGAAAGTTAGATTCATATACAATGTTGTTACCATTACCCCTAGGCTTATTAATATCTTCCTGAGAACTAGACAAATGGAGGATGATGCTGTTGAATTGGATATTGGGGAAGTAATGTCTGTCATTACTGGTGGTAAGTATCCTGAATGGACTTTGCAATTTTCTACTGCAAAACTGACCTCCTTGTACTCTGTGATGCATAAGTTTTTAGTTTCTAACTGGTTACCTTCCAAGAACTCCACTGTGCTGGCAAATGAACAATCATTCTTGCTGTACAAGATTGTACATCTGAACAAGTTCAATATGGGTCAAATTATATTTGACAATATGGTGTCCTTTGCTAGTAAGCACTCTGATGGAACTATTTTTCCATATTCAAGCCTGATTTGTCAATTCTTGGATAAACTGGAGTTTGAGAGACCTAGAGGTGAGAAGATCAGTGGCTTTGTTCCAAGTTTTGGAATCTCACATGTCCTGAAGACTGGAAATCGCACAGTTGACCTACCATTGAAAGATCCTGCACAGCAAACCGAAAACGTTGCCCATTATGTTGGCAACATTCCCTACACAGTCAAGAGACAAGCTGGTATCCCTTCTGTCACTTTTTCAAATTCTTTCATTACTGATCAAATTCAATCCATCCAACACTGTATCGATGCTCTAATTAAACAACAAACCTTCCGAAGAAGCCTGCTTTCTAGTTCAACAGGGGGAGGATCACCTGATGATGGTCCTAATGATGGTGGTGATGATGGAGTTGGTCCATCTGGCCATGCAGGTGAGAAAGATGATCAACCAGATGCTGCTGATAATGTTGATGATGATACTGAGGATGTTGATGGTGCTGCTGTTGAGGTTATACTGGAAAGTATGATTTTTACTTTGTATAACCAAACTGAATTTCTTATTTATTTACTGAAATAAATTATTTATCACTGTTGCATTAGATATGATTGAATGTTATATATATTTACTGCATACATGTTCAATAAATAGTACGTGTTACATTGTAGTTAATTTGGTGGTACCAGATCACAGAAGATCAAATTAACAATTCCTCGTAACTAAGTACAAATTCACAACCTAGATGGAAATGAACAAACCATCGTGAAAGGTTGAAGTGTAAGGCTCGGATTGGCTTATCTTGACAAAGAGATTACACTAGTGCATTATGATGCGCTGAATAGGACCTACAGGAGGATAAATTCTTCAGTACTTAATATAGAAGAATTAGACCTCAATGGTTCGTTATTTCTTAATCTCCGTTCCTTAAATAGAATCGTGTGAAATTAATAACTATTGCTTTGATTTATGATGGGAAAAGAATCAACGTGATTCGATACCTTATATCTTGGGCAGTATAATTAGTTACACGACGATTGCTAAGATTTAATACGGAGAATCGTGTGCAACTACGTCTTGCTTGATTTGTCCCCTTGGTGGGCTCAGAAGCTTTATCATACCAAATCTTGCAAGTGGAAATTTATTTCCGGTATGGATAATAATGTTGAGCTGTCTTTACTCCAAGGATAAAGATATTAATTAATATAAAGCTTTTTCAGTGGCATAATTAATTAGTGGACTAGATAATCTTAAACACGGAAAATAATAACTGGGAGCCATATTATTGTAGCATCGTAATATGGATTAAGATGGATATTTCAATATTAATTTTATAGTGGAGTTAATTAATATTAATGGGCTTGAATAATATTTTGACTTAATAATAAAGTTTCATAGCCCATTGGAGGTCCAATCTTAATTCTCCTAAAGGCCCCTCAAATAGCCCAATTAAAGTACAATTAATGAAAAGGAGAATAAAATATTATTGCCCTATTTTTCCCAAATAATTTTGAAAATATTAAGAAGGAGGGAGAAAAGATTTTCTTGATTTTCTTGGAAAGAATTTTATGGAATAAGTATTCTTGAGATACAAGTTTATCCCATAAATTCAAGATAAGTCAAAGATCTTTTTCCTTCCCCATTAATAGGTAATTTTCAAAAATTACTTATAAATAAGGGAGGAGATTTTGTGGAAAATATATTTATGAGAAAGAGAATATATTGGATATATTCAAGATTACTTCTTGTACAAGAATTAAAGATCTTCCCATATCTTTTCTAGGGCAAAATTTCGACCACCCCTTATGTTATAAATAAGGGATGAATTTTTCATCCCCAATACAATTTCATGTGTTGGAAAAAATTAGAAATCCACCAAGGTGGTGGCATATATTTTTGGTTTTCCTTTATTAAAATCGTTCGTGAGAATCCTTCCACCGGATTACGTTCGTGGACGTGGGACATATTTGAGAAGGCACTTTGGGTTGATCCATCGTCTCAACGGTTGTCTCTATAAGAGGTATGTAATATCGTAACTCCTAGATTCCGCATGCTTAGGATTTACGTGGATTATGTGTACGCATGTTGTTGTTGCTTATTTAATTATTATGTTGAATTAATTTCGAATTGATTCATGTTAGTAATAATTGAATAATTTAAATATGTATTTAAATACATCTCGAATAGAATCGGGCACCCCATATTTCCCAACAGCTGCTGCACAAGATGATCAGAATACTGCTGATGACAGAGAGGTTGATGATGTTGTCCAAAATGTTGTTAATGATGCTGTAGAGGAAGTTGTTGAAGATGCACTAAAAACTGATGTTGTTGATCAAATGGTACCTGATGAAGCTGAACCAGTTGATGATTGTTGGGATAATTTTAGTTTTGATTATTATGCCAAAACACCTTGTAATAGGACAAGCTAAGTTGTATAGAAAGCTTGCGTTTCTAGACTTAGTTTTATTTTTACAGGTAACAAGTTAAGGGGGAACTCATGAAATCAGACGAAGATGATCAAGATCAGATGAGGCTGACCGAGATCAGATGAGTAAGATAAGTTCCATGAAAGTTGATGAGCTGGATAAGAAGAAGCATGCTGATTTGTAAAGAAGAAGTGTTGAAGTAGTCTGATCAGGCGAGGTGACCAGAAATCAGGTGACCAGAAATCAGGCGACCTGAAATCAGATGACCTGAAATCAGACGACCTGATATCAGACGACCTGATATATGACGACCTGAGATCAGACGACCAGAAATAGGTGACCTGAAATCAGACGACTAGAAATAGGCGACCTGAAATCAGACGACCAGAAACAGGCGACCTGAAATCAACAGACCAGATCAGATGACCAGAAGAGCAGACAAGCTGATCCGAAGAGGAGCAGATGAGAACGAGATCAGACGTGATCAAGATCAGATGAGATTGAACAGAATCGGTGACGGATCGGCTGCCCGTAATCGAATAACGAATAAAGAATCAGCATGAAATCAGATCCGTTAGACACACAAAAAGCTGGCCAATAAGAAGATGACAACACATATATGGATGTGACATAAAGCTGCAAGCAACGATGCAAAAGGACAAAGAAAAGCTAGAAGACTATTAGTATGAATTTGAATTTACTCTCTAACGGTAATATTCAAATCCACACTATAAATACATTGCACTATCTTCAAAAGAAGATAATGGAGGATGCTGCAAAGTGAAGATTAAAGCCAAATATTCAAGCATCTCCATTCAAGGACATAGATCATTAAATATCCAAATCTACCCAAGAGTGTTCTTCATTGTATCTAAGCATAAATGCCATATCATAAGCTTAGAGAGATTTTCCTAACCTTAGCTTAAAGGCTAAAACAATGTAAGGGAAAATATCACCTAGCTGGAAATAACACCAAACCCAAACCCTTTCTTGAGAGAGAATTAGTGGTTAAGTGAGGTAGTTAAGAAGCAATCCCGTAAGGGAGGGTAGGCGATGCCGTGAGGGAGATAAGTCCCGAGAGAGTGAGAACTCATTAAACATCTATAGGTGATCCCGTGAGGGAGATAAGTCCCGAGAGAGTGAGAACTCATTAAACATCTATAGGCGGTCCCGTGAGGGAGATAAGTCCCGTTGAGTGAGAGCTCCATAAATATCTATTGGTTAAGGAAGTGCCCCATGAAGGAAGAGTGGATGTAGTAGTTGGACTCCGAACCACTATAAAAATATGTGTGTTCCTATTTTCTTTCATATTAACTGTCATACATACTTTAGCAAATCTGTATAACACATTCGCAAAAATTTTAAAGTCACCTCTCATTGAGATTTTACGGGTTTTAAATCGGGTTTTTCACGGGACCAACAAGTGGTATCAAAGCAGGAGTTCAAAAGATCACTAGATTTTATTGTGACTACCTGAACTGATCCTTTTTTTTTTAAACGCATTCATTTTTAAATGCTTATCTTTCATAAAGTTCATGGAGGTTGATAATCATCTTCTCATCATTTTTTTTAAAATGCATACAACACTCTTCATCATTTCACTTGTTTAACTAACACTGTTTTCTCGTATTTTTTTGTTGTTAGTTAGTTTTGGCATCATGATCAAAAAGGGGGAAATTGTTGGGATAATTTTAGTTTTGATTATTATGTCAAAACACCTTGTAATAGGACAAGCTAAGTTGTATAGAAAGCTTACGTTTCTAGACTTAGTTTTATTTTTATAGGTAACAAGTTAAGGGGGAACTCATGAAATCGCATTTAAGATGATCAAGATCGAGATGAGGTCAGCAGCATTTATAATGAGAGATCAGATGAGTAAGATAAGTTCCACGAAAGTTGATGAGCTGGAAAAGAAGAAGCATCCTGATTTGTGAAGAAGAAGTGTTGAAGTAGTCTGATCAAAGCGAGGTGACCGGAATCGGTGACGTAAATCAAAGCGACTGAAATCGCAACGACTGAAATATGACGACTGAAATCGCGACTGAAATATGACGACCTGAGATCAGACAACCAGAAACAAGCGACCTGAAATTAGATGAATAGAAACAGGCGACCTGAAATCAGACGCCAGAAACAGGTGACCTGAAATCGGCAGACCAAATCAGATGACCAGAAGAGCAGACAAGTTGATCCGAAGAGGAGCAGATGAGACTGATCGAGATCAAACGTGATCGAGATCAAATGAGGTTGAACATAAATTAGGTGACCAGATCAGCGGCCCAGAATCAGAAGAGCTGAACAGTAATCAGGCAAGCTGGAATCAGATCCGTTAGACACAAAAACCTAGCCAATAAGAAGATGACAACACATTTATGGATGTGACATAAAGCTGCAAGCAACAGTGCAAAAGGATAAAGAAAAGTTGGAAGAGTATTAGTATGGATTTGAATTTACTCTCCAACGGTAATATTCAAATCCACACTATAAATACATTGCACTATCTTCAAAAGAAGATAATGGAGGATGTTCCAAAGTGAAGATTAAAGTCAAATATTCAAACATCTCCATTCAAGAACACAGAGCATTAAATATCCAAATCTACCCAAGAGTTTTCTTCATTGTATCTAAGCATAAATGCCATATCATAAGCTTAGAGAGATTTTCCCAACCTTAGCTTAAAGGCTAAAACAATGTAAGGGAAAATCTCACCTAGTTGGAAATAACACCAAACTCAAAACCTTTCTTGAGAGAGAATTAGTGGTTAAGTGAGGTAGTTAAGAAGCAATCCCGTAAGGGAGGGTAGACGATCCCGTAAGGGAGGGTAGACGATCCCGTGAGGGAGATAAGTCCCGAGAGATTGTGAACTCATTAAACATCTATAGGCGATCCCATGAGGGAGATAAGTCCCGAGAGAGTGAGAACTCATTAAACATCTATAGGCGATCCCATGAGGGAGATAAGTCCCGTTGAGTGAGAGCTCCATAAATATCTGATGGTTAAGGAAGTGCCCCATGAAGGGAAGAGTGGATGTAGGAGTTGGACTCCGAACTGTTGGGATTATACTGGAAAGTATGCTTTTACTTTGTATAATCAGACTGAATTTCGGACTTATTTACTGAAATAAATTGTTTGTCACTGATGCTTTAAATATCATCGAATGTTACATATATTTACTGCATAACTGTTCAATAAATAGTACGTGTTACATTGTAGTTAATTTAGTGATACCAAATCACAGAAGATTAAATTAACAGTTCCTTGTAACCAAAAGTACATCAGTCACGGCCTAGATGGAAATGAACAATCCATCGTGAAAGGTTGAAGTGTAAGGCTCAGATTGGTTTGTCTTGAGCAAGAGATTACACTAGTGCATGTCTAGTGCACTGAAGAGGACCTACAGGAGGACAAATTCTTCAGAACTGAACTAGGAAGAATTAGACCTCAGTGGTTCGTTATTTCTTAATCTTCGTCCCTTAAATAGGATTGCGTGTGGTTAGTAACTATTGCTTTGACTTATTACGGGTAGAGAATCAACGAGATTCAATATTTATATCTTGGGCAATATTATTGGTCACATGCGATTGCTAAGATTTAATACGGAGAGTCGTGTGCAAGTACGCTTGTTCGATTTGCCCCCTTGGGAGGTTCATAAGTTTTATTATACCAAATCTTGCAAGTGGAACTATGTTGGTCCCGGTACAAACGAGTCTTACACGTGTATGGGGGGGAATACACGTGTTTAGTGTTTTTAAAACTTTTTCTTACTGAGGTCAGCTTGGGTCAGATAATCCTGAAGATTAGGTTCTGAGAAGCACAGATCGCTCTGAGTCAAAGTTCATCGAGACAAGTGATCCCGAAATGCTTTCAGATACCTCAGATAATCCCAACTGAGTCCTGAGTGTCAGAGATCCTGAGTTGCTTGGATCAGATAACTAACTTACTGAATCCTCAGAAGAGAGTTCAGTTTGGTAACTATCTGTTCTAGCTACTCAGTCGTGCGGAATGGTTTGCCCTTTAGTTTATACTCGTTTTAAGCTTTGCTGAAAACCTTCCCTTTATGAAATAGTGATTAAGCTGTGATTCACTTATGCAACCCGATTGGATTGATTCCGATCGAATATCGTGAAAAGTATGCTTTCAAAAACAAGTCAATGCAACAGTTAAGCACAGATAAAGAAAGCAATAAAGAACACAACAATTATAGTGGTTCAGAGACTCAAGCTCCTACGTCCACTCTCCCTGACTCTTCAGAGAAATTCACTATCAACTTCTGAGCTTTCTGACTACCTCGTAGTTTACTTACTCAACTCGGCCCTGAGTTTTCTGACTACTCCACGTAGTTTACTTACTCAACCCGACCTTGAGTTTTCTGACTACCTCCGTAGTTTACTTACTCAAACACAACCAAGCTTTCCGGGACTACCCCAGAGCTTACTACTAACTCCTCTAGAGTTTTTCGACTACTCGGCGTGGTTTAGTAACTCTTTACAACTCTTCTCACCAACAAACACACTCCAACTACCTTCTCAAGGGTTTGGGGTTTCTCGGTTGGTTTCCAACTAGGATGAGATATCCTTTACAATGAAGCACAATGCAAAGGGTTAGGCTATCTCGACTAAGCTTTGGATAATTCTTATCAAACTAGGCTTAGTACAGTGAGCTCTCTTCAATATAGAAGCACTTGAGAAATTCTAAGTTTTTCGAGTGCTTTAACTTTTGCAAGAATAAGTTTGAGCTCTTGAGTTGCGTATAAATTTCCTGTAACCTTACAATGTAGAGGGTCACCAGTATTTATAGGCATACACCAAGGTAACTCTTGAAAACTATCCGTTGGAGAGATAGCTTCGTGAGTTTCCTCTTAAGGTGTGTGAGAAACGGATATATTTAGGGTTTGAAACTCCCTAACACGTTTTAGGCAATAGCCTTTCATGTGGCCGGTCTTCACTTTTTGCGATCACGGAACTTTTGTACATCGACATCTTTTTTTTCGACTGACACCATCCTTTGTCGATTGTCGATGTATGGTGCGATGTTGTCTTCCTCTTTTTGACTTTTATCTTCAGTTAAAGGTAGACACCTTCAACGACTCTTTTGGTTACAAACTCTGAGTTTGATATAACCTTAGCAACACTTCTGACTTAGTTCCTTTTGTCTGCATTTGAATGTCTTGGCAAATATCTATTTTCTAAGGAATTGCGATCTTCTCAGTATTGCATCCTTCAGATAGATATATTCAGTGTCTCGGAACATTCAGGTTCATACTGAGCATTCAAGACATTTGCGAGTTATCGATTAATCATTGTGCCTTCGATATTCTTGATCTTGATTCTCGATCTTGATCTTGCGTCTTGAGTCTTACGAGTCTTGAGTTTTCGTGGTCTTCGAGTCTTGAGTCTTTCGAGTCTTTATAGTTTATCTTGGTCGATGTAATCGAGTCTTGATTCCTCAAGATCATCTTCGAGTCTTGATATCTCGATTTCATCTTGAGTCTTCAGAACCTTCAGTTTCATACTGAAACTTCAGTTTCTTCAGAAACATACTGAGTTCTTCAGAGTCTTCAAAACCTATCCTGAACTATATCTGCTGACTATACATTTTGCAGATAACATCGTGAATACTCAAAAACTGAATCCTGACTCAACTATCAAGATCATTCTGAACATGTCATACTCAGGGGTTTTGGGATCTTAATCAAAATCATGAATATTAAATTCATCTCCCAACAATTTCCCCCTTTTTGAAGATGCCAAAACCTATCTTGTTACAAACATAAGACCTATACTCAGGTTTCAGTTTATCCTATTACAAGATTGGTTGTCTCCCAACAATTTCTAAAAACAGAGAAACTCCTAACAATTTAAATCATTTAGTAATTTCTTCAGTAATGAATCTCTTTAAGTAGTTCATTACTAAATACTTAAACAATTTCCTCCATATTCAGACAATTTCTCTTTATCAACATACAATCAGTTCAGAGACATTCATTCAGCATATCAAAATAAAAGACATGTAAATAAGATAATGAGATATTATCTTTTGAGCATAATGATAAATCTTCATTGATGATTGGTATCCCATTACAGATTACAATGAGTTTATCAACAAAATCAAAAAGACAAAAATTTAAAGATTACAGAATCTTCGAGTCTTGATCTTGATCTTGATTTTGGCTCTTGGTCTTTCGCTCTTGATTTGCTTCATTCTCAACTTCATCATTGGGCACCTCCGTGTCGAACATTAGAAAAATCTCTTCTTGATTTCATTTCTCTCCTTGATAATGTCCTAATCGTTTCCCTGTTAAACCCAACCGACCAAAGATCTTGAGCAATTTCTTGAGTAATGGCCTTTTCATTCACCAAGCCATTACCAAGTCTTGGAGGAGGATAGGAATATGGACCAGGGGCTATGTTGGGATATTTTAGTTTTGATGAATTATGCCAAAACATTATCAACTTGTGTTTTTGAAGCTAATCTACAGATAACAAGTTGGGGGGGAACTCACGAAATCAGACGTCGATGATCGAGATCAGACGAGGTTGCAGACGAGACTGATCGAGATCATATGAGTTAGATGAGTTCCGAGTTAACTGATGAGCTGTACAAAATCAGAAGAGAAGAAAAGCTAAGCTTAATTTGATCGAGAAGATCGATGACCGGATGACCCGATCGGATGACCGTAATGGACTGATCGATGATCAAGAAGACGAGCCGATATGGTGATCGGAAGAGCGGCATAAACCGATCGAAAAGAAACCGACCGTAAGATCGTAAGAGAAGGTTGCGATCGGAAGAGGAGCAGATGAGACCGACGAGATCGACGTGATCGAGATCAGATATGAAGATGAGCAGATGATCAAGATCAGACGTGATTGAGATCAGATGTGCTAAACTGATATGCTAACCTAATATGCTAACCTGATGTACTAATCTGATGCAGATAAACTGATATGTCGACTGATGCTATATCTCGATCCGATCATGTGATTTGATCGGATCAAAGCGAGAAGAAATCGATATCGTAACCGAAATCAAGATACGGATCGGAGAGAAGTCATCTGAAGTCATGTTCACTGAGAGTCAGAAGAACTGAACTCAGTTAGCCTGAGTATCAGATCAGACAAGGTCCGCTGGAGGGAAGTCAGCTGAAGGCTCAGATAGACTGAAGACACTGAGACTCAGAGAATCCTGAATGATTCCAAGGCGAGGAATCTGAGGAATATAGCCGTTAGAATCAGCTGACGTGGACAAATGAGAGGAAGACAACC
Source organism: Stenogyne calaminthoides (assembly GCA_037126765.1). Lineage (NCBI taxonomy): Eukaryota > Viridiplantae > Streptophyta > Magnoliopsida > Lamiales > Lamiaceae > Stenogyne > Stenogyne calaminthoides. The sequence goes on along the minus strand of JBBCBC010000010.1, from coordinate 19,475,051 downwards.
AGCCTGGAAAAGCTGCAAAAAGCTATTGAATAGTATGGATTTGAATGTGACTCCATCCAACGGTAACATTCAAATCCACACTATAAATACAAGTTCTTCCCTCATTATCAAGTGTGGAAGTGTGAGAAAAACACCATTGAAGCTACAGAGCCAAATCATCTAGCCTTTCCACCATAGAACACTGAGAAAGAAATACACGCATATATTCAAGAAGTGTTATACCCTAGATCTAAGCATAAATGTCATATCCTAAGCTTAGAGAGATTTTCCCAACCTTAGCATTGAGGCTAAACAAATGTAAGGGAAAATCTCACCCTAGTTGGAAACCAAACAAACCTTACCCAAATCAGTCGGTTAAGTTTGTAGGTGAGTGTGAACTCGGTAAACATCTAGCAATCCCGAAAGGGAGGATAGGCAATCCCGAGTGAGGGTGATAAGTCCCGATTGAGTGAGAGCTCGTTAAATATCTAGAGGCGAACCCGAGAGGGTGATAAGTCCAGTTGGAAGGAATTTCCCTAGGAAAAGGGAGAGTGGATGTAGGAGCTTGAGCCTCCGAACCACTATACATTGTTGTGTTGTTTACTGCTTTATGTTCTTATATTGTCATATGCATTCGATTATAAAGTATAAAAATGTAAAATCTGGAATCACTCTGCCCTCACCCCTGTTTTATATGCACTGAACCGAAACGTTTTGCTTCCGCAAGCGCAAAATGGGTTTTCCCTCAGGGACCATCAGGCTACTATCTGTACCTCTCCTTCATCCGCAAGGTTAATCCAGCCCTGTAGATACTTTGGATAGAAGGTTAGGAGATATTAAATGAATGCTTCATTCTGATCTGAGCTTTTCCCTCTCCATTCCCTGAGAACATCATAATTGAACCAGAAGGTTCTCTTGACTTCTTCCCACATATCGTTGAGTTTGATTGGCATCCATTTATCAACGTGGGGACACTTTAGTGCTTTTGATGTTCCTTTCCTCTTGCTCGCAAACTTCCTGAATTCACTCCTTCGCTTCTGCTCTTCGTCTATCTTCTTTCTGATCACAGACGCTCCTGAGACCGAAGCAGCAGCTTTCTTAGCTTGTTCTATTTGGAGTGTCTTCAGAGAATCTCTCGTGTTGAAGACTTTCTTCTGAGGTTCAGACCCAGATTCTTCTTTTTCTTCATCATCCAGAATCAGCTTTCTCTGGATTGGCTTAGAAGCCTTTGCACCCTTGCTTTCAGGTTGAACAACGCCCAAGGCTTTCCTCTTCATAGGCATTTCAGCAGCAGCCTGGCTTGTTCCAACCTTTGCTTTAGCACTCAGTTTCTCTTTAGCAACATCAAGCATGGTTTGCTTAGAAACTCAAGTGTAGATAGGCTTCTCCACCTGAGCGAACTTTAACTTCTCAGTAGCTTCGACTTCTCTTAAGGCTTTGGCTAGGTTATACATTTCAGCATCTTTCTGAGCCTTCTTCTCCAAAGTACGTGCCATGAACTTTCTGAGGTCTTCACCTTCCTTTTCCCCCTTCTTGGCACCGTAATTTGGAAGAAGTCTGGAGAGTGTTGTGTCCATGTGATATTGCTCTTTTCTCACACAGCGGATCTCTCTTGCTAACTGATCTTGTTCAGCTTCCATCCTCCTGATGTGGTTCTTAGTCACAGAAACTTCTTCAGATAAGTGGGCAAACTGGCCAGAGAGTGCTTCTTTGAACATCTCTGTCATCTTGGTCATGAGTACTGAGCTCATTTCCTCAACAGCAGACTTGATTAGCACCTCATTCTTCTCTGCCAATTTCACCTCTAGGAATTCAGAACTCTCCTGGTGTTTCTGCTTCAGTTCAGCACTTAACTCAGCCTTGACTCCCTCCAGCTTCTCATTCAGCTTTTCTTCCATGGAGGTCATCTGGGTGGTCAAAGTGTTTTGGATTAGCACCAGCTCTGAAGAGTGACTAAGACTTTCCATCTGTTGAGCTTGATTGGCCAATGTCTCTTCCATCTGAGCAATTTTGATCACCATTGGCTCAACCTTCTCAAGTTTCTCCATCAAGGGAGTGAGATCAATCTCAGGAACCTTCTGCACCTTCTGTGCTGTCTGATCATCCTGAGCTTCAGCTTCGTCCTGAGCTCTAGTCTCCAACTGAGCCTCAGTCTGTATATCAGACAATTCAGAATTAAAGATAGAACTTTCAGTAACTTTGGCATAATTGTTAATAGTGCCAAAAGGTACGTGAAGAGTGATAGCTTCAGTCTGAGGTTGACCAATTTCAGGTTGATCAGCAACAGAAGTCTCGTTTTCCATCTGAGACTGATCCTCAACATCTCCCTGTTGGTCCCCATCTCCATCTTTAGATTTATCTCCGCTTCTCGGGGCACCAACTTCAGTCGCGCTCCTCTCAGCCAACTTCTTCTGAACCATCTCATCAAAATCGGAGTTTTTCATCCTGAGCTTTGTCCTTCTGAACCCTGAGAAGTCGGCCAGGGAGGCTGTCTCCTCATTCCACCAGTCTTCCCCTCTGAATGCAGCAATATCAAGCATCTCGGGAAGAGTCTGATTGAGGATGAACACAGTTGTCCTTAATCTGAAGAAGACATCTTGCAGATCAGGGTATGAGCTGAGCTCAGTGTAGCGGTCAAGAATGAACCGTTCCCCCTTGCTCCTCCACTCGCCTTCTTCAGCTTCGCCCTTCTTCCATCTTGGGCTCTCTGGTTCAGTTGAAACATCTGCTAATGGATCAAGAAGTAGATCACTCAGGAGCTCATCAAGAATATTACGCTCCGAGCCTCGCAGATATCGAAGTTTGTGCGGTCAGTCCTCGGTTGCATCTCGAGTGGGTTACGAGGCCTGGTGGCGTATCCTCGATTTGAATTTGAGTTGGCTCTTCTGCGCCATGCGAGAACTGCACATCTTCGGATCGACTCGGTGGCTCCACCGATCTGGCCGCACATCCGAGGTAGGCATCTCGAGTTTGTGATCGAATCATATGCAGAGCCTCCTCTTCTGGCTTTGAGTTGGTTGTGCTTTCTAGTGAGACAACGAACTCGTACCACGGCTTGTTGGTTTCGGCTAATCTTTCGAACAAGGTTGGGGTCATTTTAGAGATTGATTGGAGAAATGAAGCTTTAGGGTTTGGGAATTTCTGGGCAAAGGGGATTTTTATTTGCAGAGGATTTGGAAACGAAGGGTTTCATAAAATTTTGGCTTTGAAAGGCTTCTTAGGGTATATATAGCTTTGAGATTGTGGGTATTTGCGTTGGTTAGGTGAAAAGCAACGGTTGAGATTAATCTCTGATTAATCGGGTATACGAACCGACGATCTCCAAAAAGTAAGCCGCCAAAACATCCTCATTGGTCATTAATGTAGCAGAGCATTAAATGACTATTGACCTTCTTCGGAATTTAAAACGATCCTGCCCAAAAACATTCCTCAGGTGTTTTGTATTTATTGCAAATGATTACTGAGTTTCACTTAAGCAATAAATGAGTCGCATGAGTCATTACTTCTTCAGACTAATTTCCCTCTATCAGTCTTACTGAGTACTGACCTTGATAAAATGTTAGTATAATATCGAGTCTTGAATTGGTTCGGTATCTTTCTTGAAATCTTGACCTTGAAGAATCTGAGTTTTCTGAGACTCAGTTCAGTATTTCCATTTTATCCTAAGCTTCTCAGTAGAATTCTGAGAAAACTTCATGCATCTGAAAACCTTCAATTTTTTAGATTTTACTCTATACACCTGGTTCTAACATCCCTAATTCAACTGAAAGTTCCTGAAATCTTGATTCAGCCAAAGGTTTAGTCAAGATATCAACTCTTTGCTTATCAGTATGAATTTTCTCCATCCTTATGTCCTTTTTCTCGACATGATCTCTAATGAAGTGATGTCTGATATCCACATGCTTGCATCTGGTGTGCAATACCGGATTTTGTGAAATAGCAATGGCACTATTATTGTCACAAAATATTGGTACTTCATCGCTTCAACTTTATAATCCCTTAATTGTTGTGCGAGGCAAAGAATCGAAAGCACAGCAGACTTCCTGCTGACCATGTATTCAAACTTCGGTAATCTTGGTTACTCTCGAGGTCCATTTCTTCGAAGACCAAGATATCACCACTTCTAGAAATTGACAAGTTCCTGAAGTGGACTTCCTGTCAATTCTGCAACCTCCATAATCAGCATGTGAGTAACTAGTTAATTCAAGGTTATCATCAGCTGGATACCATAATCCTCTATTCACTGTGCCTTTAAGATACTTCAGTATCTTTTTGGCAGCCTCCATGTGACTAGCCTTAGGATTAGCTTGGTATCTTGCACATATCCCAACAACAAATGTTATATCCAGGCCTACTAACGTGAGATAGAGCAATGATCCAATGATTCCTCTATAATCGGTATGGCTTATCGATTTGCCTTCGTAATCGGGATCCATCTTGTAGTTAGTATTCATGGGAATCCTAACAAGATTGCAATTTCGCATACACCATATTTGGCAATCAGATCTCTGGTGTACTTTGCCTGGTTGATGAATATTCCTTCCTTTGATTGTTTCACTTAAAGACCTAGAAAGAAATTCATCTCTCCCATCATTGACATCTCAAATTTGCCTTTCATCAGTGTTGAAAAATTTTCACACAGCTGATGGTTTGGAGATCCAAAAATGATGTCATCAACATATATCTGAACTAGTAAGATATCTTCCCCATCTTCTATCCTGAACAGTCCTCTATCCTGAACAGAGTTCTATCAACATTTCCTTTGACAAAACCATGGTCAGTAAGAAACTGAGAAAGAGTATCATACCATGCTCTGGGTGCTTGCTTGAGACCATACAAAGCTTTTCTGAGCCTGTAAACTTGGTCATTCTGTTTGAAACCAGGAGGTTGTTCCACATAAACCTCTTCTTTAAGCACACCGTTCAGAAATGCACTTTTCACATCCATTTGATAGACTGTGAACTTCATGTGGGCAGCATATGCAAGAAACAATCTGATGGCTTCTAGTCTTGCAACAGGTGCAAAGGTTTCATCATAATCCAAGCCTTCTTCTTAGGAATAACCTTGTGCAACTAGCCTTGCCTTGTTTCTCACAATGTTGTTGTTGTCATCTCTTTTGTTCTTGAAAACCCACTTGGTTCCAATGACATTGTGCCTTTCTGGTCTATCTACCAGCTCCCATACTTCATTCCTTGAGAATTGATTCAGCTCATCTTGCATAGCAGTAATCCAATGAGAATCTTGTAGAGCTTCACCAATCTCAGTGAGGTTCTTTTTACGATAGGAAGAAATTTGAATAGTGCACTCTCACCATGGAACCTTCTTGTTTTAACACCTTCAGTTAGATCACCCACAATCTGGCTTGTAGGATGACTATCTAACCATTTCCTTCTTGATGTTCCCCCTTCAATAGTATCCTCAACATTTGAAATGTTAGGTTTAGTTAAATTAGCAAACTCAGGGAACAACAGAACAGGAGAAAGGGAATCATCTTCCTCAGGGGAAATTCTATTGAACATTATCGAGACATTTGTTCCCCTTTGGTTGATAGATTAGAATTTGCCTCATTTGCGACCACATCTTCATTGGCATCACATACCGAAGTGCAGGCGGTGTCTGCATTGATTGGTCACCTTTGGAGTGTTGGTTTTCCTAAGTCTCACCATCACGAGTTCCATCCACGAACTTCTTTATCGAAGTCCGAAGTCACCCAATCATAGGATGTGGTGACTTCTTCTTTTTTCGAGTTCGAGTGGATGATTTATCTTTCGTTTTCGGGCTTAATCTGGTGATCCTCTTAGTGGGTTCATCCAAGATCATGTTCTGTTTCTTCCGAACACAAGTAGATTCATCAAAAACAACATGAGGTGTTTCCTCCACAATAAGAGTCCTCGATTTGTAAACTCGAAAGCTTTTTATCGACTTCAGAATATCCTAAGAATATTCCTTCATCAGTTTTACTATCAAATGTTTTCAATTGATCTTTACCATTATTGTGTATGAAACACTTGCAACCAAACACACGAAAGAAAGAAACAAGAGGCTTCCTTTCATTCCAAAGCTCATAGGGTGTTTTTCCTTAACTCTTGGTCAGCATGGATCTATTCTGAGAGTAGCATGCAGTGTTGACAGCTTCAGCCCAAAATCTTTTAGGAATATCAGCTTCAGCTATCATTGTCCTTGCGCCTTCTTTTCGAGTTACATTTCCTTCTTTCAAAGAACACCATTTTGTTGAGGGGTCCTTGCAGCTGTTGTTTCATGTGAAATTCCATTTTCTGCACAATAATCAGATATGATATGATTTATAAACTCAGTTCCTTTGTCAGATCTGATTTTGACCACACTCAGATTTTTCTCAATACTGGGCCTTTTCAGTAACTCTTGCAGCTTTATCTGAGTCTCTTTCTTACTGAGTATGAATATGGCCCAAGTATATCTTGAGTAGTCATCAACTACTACCAATGTGTATTTCCTGTCATTTGTGCTTACTGGTGTTATAGGACCAAAAAGATCCATATGCAGTAACTGAAGTATTCTGTCAGTAGAAACTTCTACTTTACTTTTAAATGATGCTTTTATTTGTTTTCCTTTCTGGCAAGATCACAAATATGTTCCTTACTGAACACTTCATTAGGCAACCCTCTCACGAGAGATAAACTTGCAAGTTTGTTCAGGGTTTTGACATTTAGGTGATTCATTCTTTTATGCCATAACCAACTGGTATCTGTGGAACTTTTAGCAACTAAACATGTATCTTTAGGAGTTGAACTCCAATCAGCAAGATACACATTCCCTTTTCTTGTACCAGTCAGTAATACTTTCTGTGATGTATCATCTTTCACAAAACATAAGTTCTTAGAGAAGTCAACATTAAAACCCTTATCACAGAATTGGCTAATTGAAACACCATTGATATGAACTGGGTCGATTTCTAAAGTTCCATATCCTTCAGTCTGTCCCTTGGAGTTATCTCCAAAAGTGATCTGTGGGCCTCTTTGTTCAACATAGTCACTGAGTATCTTCTTGTATCCTGTCATATGTCTTGAACATCCACTGTCAAGATACCATATATCAGGAGCTTTTTCATCTCTGCTCATCAGTGCCATGTGATCTTTAGTCAGTTCAGTGCCCTTGTTTTTCTCCTCCTCAATGGCCATCAGACAGATGTCATCACTTTCCTTTGTCGAGAATATTTCATCCAAGAGCTAGATCCTCCTCCTCAGTGTTCTTCTTCTCGCAACCATGGCCTTTTTTGCTTGAGAACACGGTCTCTTTTAGCTTGCCTTTCTCTTCTCTCCTTAGCACTTAAATCTGGACAATCATACTGAAGTGACCTTTCTTCTGGCAATTATAGCATTTGTTTGTATCATCATCCTGATCATTTTCTTCTTTGGACTTGGAGTCCTTCTTTCTGGATGAAGATCCTTCAAAACTTTCAGTCCTTCTTCTTCTTGATTGATCCATCATCGGGTTTCTTCCGGTACTGTGTGGTTTCTGTAATAGCTTTTTGTATTTTCCAAATCTACTATTAAGTCCATCAAACCTCCTTGCCATCGATTGCTAGCTTTTCCTCAAGCTCATCTCGATTTTTGGCATGGGGTTCTCAAACTCTAGTTTTATAGGTTTTATCTTTGGCTTTTAAAGCCACATTCTTCTTAGATGATGAATCATCTTTCTTTGTCGACCTTTTTTGGATTTCTTATCAATTACAAATTCATAGGCTTTCAGCTCAGAGAAGACTTGTTGATATGGCATTGAACTAATGTTTTTGGTATTTTCAATCACCACTGCATGAATATCCCATTTCTTAGAAAGACCTCTAAGAATTTTCAATGCAACTTCTCTTTGTGGATATTTCTTTCCAAGTGCATTTAGATCATTCATGATGCTAGTGAATCTGACTTCCAATTTGTCTATTGATTCACCATCATCTATTTCAAAACTATCAAACTTTCCAATTTCCACTGAAAGTTTGTTCTCTTTTATATGATCTGTGCCTTGGCACATTACAGCTAGTGTATCCCAAATCTCTTTAGTAGTATTACAGTGAGAGATCATTCCCATCACACCATCATCAATTATCTTTGTATAGTGTGTTTTTTGCAATGTAGTCTAGATTGACTAACTTTCTCTCCTCAGAGTCGGGTTGGTCATCGGACTTAGGAAAATTATGTTCTAGGATCAATTCTCTCATCTTTCATTCCTCCTCGGGATTCACCACAAGAATTGGAATGGTCCTTGAGAGACCACTCTCCACATACACTCATGTTTGGAATACAGATGAGCCTGCATTCGCAGTCTCCATAGGTCATAGTTCTCCACTGAGAACATGGGAAGTTTTTTAGAAGACATTTTTATCTGATCTTTTGAAAAGTAAAAAGTTTCAGCAAATAAGATCAGTTCAGATAGACCACAAGTATTTTTGAAAATAAAACTTTGGTCAACAAAACGGGTGGTCAAGTTGAACCACTGCTCTGATACCACTTGTTGGTCCCGGTGCAAATTAGTCTTACACGTGTATGGGGGGGAATACACATGTTCAGTGTTTTAAAACTTTTTCTTACTGAGGTCAGCTTGGGTCAAATAATCCTGAAGATTAGGTTCTGAGAAGCACAGATCGCTCCGAGTCAAAGTCATCGAAATGCCAGATCGGATACCTCAGATAATCCCAACCGAGTCCCGAGTGTCGAGATCCCTGAGTTGCTTGGATCGGATAACTAACTTCATGAATCCTCGTAAGAGAGTTCAGTTTGGTAACTATCTGTTCTAGCTACTCAGTCGTGAGGAATGGTTTGCCCTTTAGTTTATACTCGTTTTAAGCTTTGCTGAAAACCTCCCCTTTATGAAATAGTGATTAAGCTGTGATTCACTTATGCAACTTCTGTGGATTGATTCCGGATCGAATATCGCTGAAAAGTATGCTTTCAAAAAACAAGTCAATGCAAGTTAAGCATACGATATAAAGAAAGCAATAAAGAACACAACAATTATAGTGGTTGAGACTCAAGCTCCCTACGCCCACTCTCCCGACTCTTCAGAGAAATTCACTATCAACTTCGAGCTTTTCGACTACCTCGTAGTTTACTTACTCAACTCGCCCCGAGTTTTTTCGACTACTCACGAGTTTACTTACTCAACCCGACCTTGAGTTTTTCGACTACCTCCGTAGTTTACTTACTCAAACACAACCAAGCTTTCGGACTACCGCAGAGCTTACTAACTTCTCCTCTAGAGTTTTTCGACTACTCCGCCGTAGTTTAGTAACTCTTTACAACTCTTCTCACCAACAAACACACTCCAACTACCTTCTCAAGGGTTTGGGGTTTCTCGGTTGGTTTCCAACTAGGATGAGATATCCTTTACAATGAAGCACAATGCAAAGGGTTAGGCTATCTCGACTAAGCTTTGGATAATTCTTATCAAGCTAGGCTTAGTACAGTGAGCTCTCTTCAATATAGAAGCACTTGAGAAATTCTAAGTTTTTCGAAAGTGCTTTAACTTTGCAAGAATAAGTTTGAGCTCTTGAGTTGCGTGATAAATTTCCGTAACCTTACAATGTAGAGGGTCACCAGTATTTATAGGCATACACCAAGGTAACTCTTGAAAACTATCCGTTGGAGAGATAGCTTCGTGAGTTTCCTCTTAAGGTGTGTGAGAAACGGCTATATTTAGGGTTTGAAACTCCCTAACACGTTTTAGGCAATAGCCTTTCATGTAGCCGGTCTTCACTTTTTGCAGTCTGGAACTTTTGTACATCTGACATCTATTTCAGCGACCTGTCACTGTCAGTGTCAGTATGGTACAGTGTTGTCTTCCTCTTTTTGACTTTTGTCTCCAGTTAAAGGTAGACACCTTCAACGGCTCTTTTGGTTACAAACTCTGAGTTTGATATAACCTTAGCAACACTTCTGACTTAGTTCCTTTTGTCTGCATTTGAATGTCTTGGCAAATATCTATTTTCTAAGGAATTGCGATCTTCCGATGATTGCATCCCGGATAGATATATTGATTGCCTCCGGAACATTGGAGGTTCATATCGAGCATTCAAAGACATTCTTGAGTTATCGATTAATTATTGTGCCTTTGATATTCTTGATCTTCAGTTCTCAGTCTTGCATCTTCAGAGTCTTTTGAGTCTTCAGAGTTTTCAGGGTCTTCTGAGTCTTCAGAGTCTTCTGAGTCTTTATAGTTTATACTGACTAATTCTTCGAGTCTTCATCTTTGAGTCTTGGTTCCAAGATTATCATCGAAGTCTTGATATCTCGATTTCATACTGAGTCTTCAGAACCTTCAGTTTCATACTGAAACTTCAGTTTCTTCATAAACATACTGAGTTCTTGAGTCTTGAGAACTATCCGAACTATATCTGCTGACTATACATTTTGCAGATAACATCCTGAATACTCTAAAATTGAATCCTGACTCAACTATCAAGATCATTCTGAACATGTCATACTCAGGGGTTTTAGGATCTTAATCAAAATCATGTATATTAAATTCATCTCCCAACAAACTAGTTTCCGGTATGGATAAAAATGTTGAACCGTTCCTTTACCAAGGATAAAAGATATTAATTAATGGAAAGCTATTTCAGTGGCTTGAATTAATTAATGGGCTAGATAATCTTAAACACGGGAAATAATAACCGGGAGCCATATTAACTGTAATATGGGTTAAGATGGATAGTGCAATATTAATTATGTAGTGGGATTAATTAATATTTATGGGCTTGAATAATATTGTGGCTCAATATTGATAATTCAAGGTCCATTGGAAGGTCCAATCTTAATTATCCTAAAGGCCCCTCAAGTAGCCCAACATAAAGTCAAATAACTGAAAAAGGTGTTTAAAAATAAAATAAATTTTGTTGCAATTTTTCCTCATTTTTTCGAAAAATATGAATAAAAGGGGAGAAAGATTTTCTTTGAATTTTGTTATGGGATGAAGATATGTATTCTTGGAATACAAGATTATCTCATTAAATTCACGAAATCTCCCACTTGGTTATTTATATTAGAAAATTCGAAAATAAAGAAAAAGAAGGAAAAGAAAGATTTTCTTGATTTTCTTGAAAAGATATTATGGAAGATATGTATTCTTGGAATACAAGTATATCTCATAAATTCAAGAAGATCCAAATCTTGGAATCTTTATCCTCTTTTTCGAAAATTCCATAACAAATAAGAGAGTGGGATTTTTATGGAATATTTTAATTATGGAGAAAAGAATATAGGAGATATATTCAAGATTTCTTGGAGATCAAGAAAAGATTTTTTCCTCCCTATTCCATGTAGAAAATCGGCCACCACCCTCTATAAATAGGGGATGAATGTTTCATTCCCATGTACAATTTCATGTGCTGGAAAAATTAGTAATTCCACAAAGGTGGTGCAACAAATTTTATTTTCCCTTTTGTTAATTGTTCGCGAGCTTCCTTCTACCGGATTGTCGAGCAAGGACTAGGGAATACTTGGGAAGGCTTTTTGGTGTGTTTTAATCGACGAGACCATTGCCACTCCAAGAGGTTAGTTCACGTAAACTCGTAGTAATTCCGCTTGCGTAGGTTTTATGTGAATTGTTTATATGCATGATTTGTTATTGAATTATTATTTGAATTAATTTTGGATTAATTCATGCTAGTAATAATTGTTAGAATTAAATTTGTATTTAAATATTCATCCCGAATAGATCCGGACAATTCATTCCCCAACAACTAGTATCAGAGCCTCGGTTTCGGGCTCTGATTTTTAAATTGTAATTTAATTCGTTCTCATTAAATTTGAAATTGGATAGTAGAATTGCTAGATCATTTTTGCAGGTATCCAATTGTCATGGAATTTAATGTGTTTATTTATGCATGCATATAAATTGTGGTTTTTTAATTCGATTCGTTCGAATTCGTTTTGTCTCGTGAGAAAATCCACGAGTAGATTAGAATTTGTTTGATTTGATCAATGTAATAGACTAGTCTAGATCTAGGTTTATTTATTTTTTGTAAATAAATTGTAATCGGATCGGAAATGGAGGCGGAGACCGAAGAATTAAAAGACGGGATCCGAACCGGCGTAAGCGTATGTGCATCAAACGCGTGCGTTTCGAGGGAGGCGCGCTGCTGACGCGGACGTTGGCGGACGACACGGGCGTGAAGGCGAGCGAGGGACCGAAAGACGCCTTGGGAGCCTCGAGGGCGATGAGGCGACAGAACCTTGTGGTGGGATCTTGCCGGAGGGCGCGAGGGGGACGCTGCCGAGACGCACGCAGGCGTTGGTGACGACGCTGAGGGCGCGAGGGCGACAAGGGCGACTTCTTGGGCGGGCGCTTGGCGCACAAGACGGATGCCACTCGACACAGTCGGGGGAGTGCTAGGCGGGCACTCCGACCCGCGAGCTGGTTAATGACGTGGCTTGACAAGGTGTTTTTTTTAAGACGGTCAAGTGGGAGCTTTTCGAGACGAACGATGAAGGCTATGAAGACGATTTCTCAAGATCAAGACATGACAAAAATTAACCATGACAATTGGATAAATGTGCCCAATATGTTTAATTTTTTGTCTTGATGTTTATGCATTATTTTATGCTTATTTAAATTGTGTTTAAATTTGAGATAAATGAGAAAATGTTTTGAAAAATCTCACTTTCGAAAATTACTAAGTATGCTTAAACCTTTAATTGACAATTTTATTCCGGATAATAAAATTGAATTAATTTTGACCTCCATGATTTATTTATTTGTGAATTCTTTTGGAGAAATTCCCACTGGACGGTCAAAAGATAGCTTTCACATGAATAAATTCCAAATGGATGATTGTGGATTATTACTAGTGGCGACGATGACCCTCCCCACGAGGCTCGATCAAAGGGAAATAATAATTCTGTATTTAATCATGGTTATTACTTAGGTATAAAATTGATATGCATATACTTCCCCGAAGTCCCTGTCAATTTTATATTGGTCAAGTGGGAGCCAACTATTAATCTGGATATTAAAGGTTTGTAACTGTTCTTGTTTGTAACCTGCTTGAATGTGTTTAAATAATGACCCACCCCACGTGGCTTATTTAAACTGTTTTGAGATGTTGGCTGATTCATGTTCATATTTTTTTGAGATTTTGATATGAAACATGTGATCGAATTTTTGTGATATATTTGTGCTTATGCATATTATTATTTATTTCAGTTCATCATGTCGCAACCTTTTAATCCACTGTTCGAAATACTTAAAGACAATTTGCTTACTGGTGAAAATTATTTTGATTGGACATACAAACTAAAACCTGTCCTAGCCGCATCACCTTCCAAATGGGTACTTGATACACCAAAACCCGAAAAACCAGCTATGGACGCCGGAATATGGGACGAGATGCTATATGGTGAATGGGAGCTGGCAAATGAATTGATGAAGGATACAATTCTGGCACATCTGTCAGATGCGTTGAAACGCCTTCACCAAGGATATGAGTCAGCTGCAGACATCTTACAGAATCTCGAAGCGATGTTCGCACATCAGACCCATATGGCAATCCAAAGTGTGAAGCAAGAAATTGCTGAATTAAAAATGGAAAAATGGACGACTGCAACGCAACACGTTCTTAGGGTTATGGTGCTATTTGAGAAGCTTGAGATCCTCGGCGAAAAATGTGATTTCAAGACTAAGATTGATTTCATTCTCCAATCCTTACCAAAGAGCTATAATCACCACTATCTTGAGTATCTATTGGAAGATCTAGATTTTACAGTGGATGATCTTGTAAATGCTCTCACTTTGGTTGAAAGGGAGAGGGAGCGCGAGGAAAAGAACTTGGGAAAACAGAAATCTTCTTTTCATCCTAGGTCAAGTGGTGATAAGGATGATGAAAAAAGAAGAAAGTTAAACCAAGTAGACTCAATATCAAATAAGAGCATGGAATCAAGCATGAGGAAAGTTTTGAAAAGCGGCGGAGTAGGACACTCGAGGACAGCCTGTTCCAATCCCAAAAGGAATGGAAAGAAAGGTAATTCTCACACACTAGTTGTTAAAACTTGCTTAGCGGTGTATGCCTCCCATTTATGGGTGGTGGATACGGGATCCACTGATCATGTTTGTTTCACTTTAAAGGGGTTCAAGCGGACCCGGCAACTTAGTGGGAGTGAGATCCTCATCACACTGGGCGATGCTACGAGTGTGGCAACTGAAGCAGTGGGAGAAGTGCACCTGTCTTTTGAAGACAGAGTTTTAATTTTGAGAGATGTTCTTTACGTTCCGAATTTTAGAAAGAATTTAATTTCGGTTTCTAAACTTTACCTTGATGGATATTCGGTTACTTTTGATAAAGTTGTTACCATTTCTCTTTATGATAAATTTATCTGTCATGGAACGTTGTCAAGTAATCTCTATACAATTAACTGTGCACACCACTCACGAAATGCATCCTATAACACATCAATTGTTTCCAATAAAAGAAAACGTTCATCAGACGTGAACGAAACACTTCTATGGCATCTAAGTTTGGGACATATTAATTCAAAGAGGATCCAAAGGTTGGTGAAAGACGGTTCACTGGAGTTTCTCCAAATTGAACCAATTCCAACCTGTGAATCATGTTTGGAGGGTAAAATGACCAAGAGGGCATTCGGAGCCAAGGGGAATAGAGCCAAAGAAGTGTTAGAAATCGTTCACACAGACATATGTGGTCCAATGTCAACCAAATCAAGAGGAGGTTATGAGTATTTCGTCACTTTTATTGATGACTACTCAAGGTACGGTTATATTTTCCTTATGAAGCATAAATCTGAGACCTTTGAGAAATTCAAAGAATTTAAGGCTCAAGCAGAGAATCATAGGGAAAAACTTTTCAAGTCTCTACGATCCGATCGTGGAGGCGAGTACCTCAGCGATGAGTTTTTGAACTACTTGTCAGATGAAGGGATTGCATCCCAGCTAACTGCACCCGGAACCCCTCAACAAAATAGGGTTGCAGAGCGAAGAAACAGAACTCTTTTAGAAATGGTTAGATCAATGATGTGTTATGAGGATCTTCCCAAGTCGTTCTGGGGTTATGCCTTGGAAATAGCGGCTTACATTCTGAACTTGGTGTCATCCAAATTGGTTCCCAAAACTCCCAAAGAATTGTGGACTGGGCGTAAGCCCAGTTTGAGACACATGAGAATTTGGGGGTGTCCGGCCTACGTGTTGGACAAGGAAGCCGGGAAATTGGATCCTCGATCAGAATTAAGGTTGTTTATAGGATACCCCGAGGGAACAAAAGGGTGTATGTTCTATGGTCCCGAAGATCAAAATGTGGTAATAAGCACCCACTTTAGATTTTTGGAGGACGACTATATGAACGAAAGAAGACCCAGAAGTGAGATTACCTTAAGTGAGCTAACGGGGCTAACCTCATTGCCAACTGTACAAGATGATATACCAAACGACACACTTTCACAACCGGAACCTCGTCGTAGTGGGAGGGTTGTGAGATAGCCCGAGAGATTCATGGGGATAGGAGAGTCCTCGGACTTGATTCCCGGACAATACGAATCAGACCCATGGACATATGATGAGGCAATCCAAGACAAGGATGCGGTTTCTTGGCAAAAGGCAATGAAAGCAGAAATGGGTTCTATGGATTATAACATAGTGTCGGAGCTAGTCGAACCACTTAATGGGGTCAAACTTATTGGTTACAAGTGGGTATTCAAGAGAAAAAGGGGACCGGACGGGAAGGTGGAAACCTTCAAGGCAAAGCTTGTGGCGAAAGGTTATACTCAGAAAGAAGGGATCGACTATGAGGAAACCTTTTCACCTGTAGCAATGTTGAAGTCCATCCGGATTCTCTTGTCGATTGCTGCGCATCTCGATTTTGAAATCTGGCAAATGGATGTCAAGACACCTTTCCTTAACGGAAGTCTTCATGAAGAAATCTATATGCAACAACCCCAAGGCTTCATTGAAAAGGGCCAAGAACACCTAGTTTGTAAGCTCATGAAGTCCATTTACGGACTCAAACAGGCATCCGAGCTTGGAACCAATGTTTTGATCATGTTATAAAGTCTTATGGGTTTGATCAAAATGAGTTCGAAAGTTGTGTGTACAAAAAGCGTGTCGGAACTGCATTGGTATTCTTAGTACTATACGTAAATGACATTCTTCTCATCGGGAACGATGTAATGGTGTTATCATACGTAAGGGCATGGCTTTCAAAACAGTTTGATATGAAGGACTTAGGGGAAGCCGGGCACATTCTTGGGATCAAGATCACTCGAGATCGCAAGAAAAGGATGATAGGCTTATCGCAAGCTTCATACATAGACACTGTCTTGAAACGATTCAGCATGCAGGATTCCAAGAAAGGCTTCGTACCTTTTAGGGATGGAATCCATCTATCCAAGGAAATGTGCCCTAAGACACAAAAGGAGATAGATGACATGAAAGACATTCCTTATGCTTCGGCTGTCGGAAGCCTTATGTATGCAATGTTGTGCACGAGACCGGATATCTGCTTTGTCGTTGGCATGGTGGCAAGATATCAAAGTAACCCGGGGAAAGAACATTGGACGGCAGTTAAAAACATTCTGAAGTATCTGAAAAGAACTCGAGATAGAAAGTTGGTTTATCAGTCAGATAGTCTAATCCACATCGGCTACACAGACTCGGATTTCTAATCAGACTTAGATTCCAGAAAATCTACATCCGTTAGTGTGTTTTGCATGGGGGGAAGAGCCATGACTTGGAGAAGCGTTAAGCAGAAATGCATCGCAAATTCTACCATGGAAGCCTAAAATATGTAGCTGCTTGCGAGGCAGCGAAAGAAGCGGTTTGGCTCAAGAACTTCCTAGTGGACTTGGATGTAGTTCCGAATTTGCCCAGCACAATCACTGTTTATTGTGACAATGCTGGAGCAGTTGCAAATTCAAGGGAACCAAGAGCCCACAAGACCAACAAACACATTGAAAGGAAATACCATCTTATACGAGAAATCGTTAAGAGATGAGATATAGAGGTGGCAAAGATCGCGTCAGATGACAACCTAGCTGATCCATTCACAAAAGGTCTGCCTCAGAATACATTCGAGAGACATGTGGAAGGAATGGGTGTCAAGACCGTTGCCAATCTGCTTTGAGTACAAGTGGGAGACATTATTATGTTCGTGTAGGTGACATTAGATGTCACGTATTAGGAACTACACGAGACATGATGTAGTATACTTAAAAGCAGACTTTGAGTATAAGTGGGAGATTGTTGGGATTATACTGGAAAGTATGCTTTTACTTTGTATAATCAGATTGAATTTCAGACTTATTTACTGAAATAAATTGTTTATCACTGATGCTTTAAATATCATCGAATGTTACATATATTTACTACATAAGTGTTCAATAAATAGTACGTGTTATATTGTAGTTAATTTAGTGATACCAGATCACAGAAGATTAAATTAACAGTTCCTTGTAACCAAAAGTACATCATTCACGACCTAGATGGAAATGAACAATCCATCGTTGAAGGTTGAAGTGTAAGGCTCAGATTGGTTTGTCTTGAGCAAGAGATTACACTAGTGCATGTCTAGTGCACTGAAGAGGACCTACAGGAGGACAAATTCTTCAGAACTGAACTAGGAAGAATTAGACCTCAGTGGTTCGTTATTTCTTAATCTTCGTCCCTTAAATAGGATTGCGTGTGGTTAGTAACTATTGCTTTGACTTATTACGGGTAGAGAATCAACGAGATTCAATACTTTATATCTTGGGCAATATTATTGGTCACATGCGATTGCTAAGATTTAATACGGAGAATTGTGTGCAACTACGCTTGTTCGATTTGCCCCCTTGGGAGGTTCATAAGTTTTATCATACCAAATCTTGCAAGTGGAACTATTTATAATAATGTTGAACCGTTCCTTTACCAAGGATAAAAGATATTAATTAATGGAAAACTATTTCAGTGGCTTGAATTAATTAATGAGCTAGATAATCTTAAACACGGGAAATAATAACCGGGAGCCATATTAATATTTATGGGCTTGAATAATATTGTGGCTCAATATTGATAATTCAAGGTCCATTGGAAGGTCCAATCTCAATTCTCCTAAAGGTCCCTCAAGTAGCCCTACATAAAGTCCAATACCTGAAAAAAGTGTTTAAAAGTAAAATAAATTTTGTTGCAATTTTTCCTCATTTTTTCGAAAAATATGAATAAAAGGGGAGAAAGATTTTCTTTGAATTTTGTTATGGAATGAAGATATGTATTCTTGGAATACAAGATTATCTCATTAAATTCAAGAAATCTCCCACTTGGTTATTTATATTAGAAATTGCGAAAATAAAGAAAAAGAAGGAAAAGAAAGATTTTCTTGATTTTCTTGAAAAGATATTATGGAAGATATGTATTCTTGGAATACAAGGATATCTCATAAATTCAAGAAGATCCAAATCTTGGAATCTTTATCCTCTTTTTCGAAAATCCCATAACAAATAAGAGAGTGGGATTTTTATGGAATATTTTAATTATGGAGAAAAGAATATAGGAGATATATTCAAGATTTCTTGGAGATCAAGAAAAGATTTTTTCCTCCTTATTCCATGTAGAAAATCGGCCACCACCCTCTATAAATAGGGGATGAATGTTTCATTCCCATGTACAATTCCATGTGCTGGAAAAATTAGTAAATCCACAAAGGTGGTGCAACAAATTTTATTTTCTCTTCTGTTAATTGTTCGTGAGCTTCCTTCCACCGGATTGTCGAGCAAGGACTAGGGAATACTTGGGAAGGCTCTTTGGTGTGTTTTAATCGATGAGACCATTGCCACTCCAAGAGGTTAGTTCACGTAAACTCGTAGTAATTCCGCTTGCGTAGGTTTTATGTGAACTGTTTATATGCATGATTTGTTATTGAATTATTATTTGAATTAATTTAGTATTAATTCATGCTAGTAATAATTGTTAGAATTAAATTTGTATTTAAATATTCATCCCGAATAGATCTGGGCAATTAATTCCCCAACACGAACCACTATAAAAATACGTGTGTTCTTATTTGCTTTCATATTAACTGTCATACATACTTTAGCAAATCTGTATAACACATTCGCAAAAATTTTAAAGTCACCTCCCATTGAGATTTTACGAGTTTTAAATCGGGTTTTTCACGGGACCAACAATGATGATAGCCCCTGATGACACTGATGATGAGTTGTTGAAGACACCTACCAGGGAGTACATGTCTCCAGAGAGTGTTGCTATCATTGATCAGCTATTATGGTGCTAATAACTGGTGATTAGATTCAAGACAGGGGGAGTTTCTGAAGTATGGGGGAGCATTTGCAGATTATGGAGATGCAACCGTTCCAATCGCCCAGTCCTTCCCTTTATTTCACTATAGAAATTCCTTTATGTGTTGTAATCTTTTATTTACTGCCCTTTACTTTATAAACTCTGTTCATGGACAACTAGATGATAGGTTTATATTTATGTCATTTACCTTATGTTGGATACTTTGTTAGCCTAAGTACACTTCTGATGTACTTAATGCTTGTGGTTGTTTGTTTGTTTTTAAATTATGATTTGGTTGAATAGTAGTTGTTCACTGAATGACTATTATTTGTTTCTTTCCTGACACAAGTTCAGATGTTATTTTTAACATCAGGTGTGTTGTAGTAGAAAGGCCAAATTGGGGGAGTTTGTTGATGTTGCACGGATGTTGTTCCATATGTTGGACAATATTCTGCACAACATCATAAATTTGCCCTTTCTCCTAACACTAACTCCGTTTTAACAGATGTGTTTTTCTATGTTTCCTACATTGCAGGTTGAAGACAAATTCGAATATTGTCAAGCGGTTGCATTGTGGTGGAGTAAGAATAGAAAGATCATGCATGGGTGGTTACACCAAGATCATGGAGATAGTGGACGAGATGTTCAAGGTTATCCAAGCCAAGTGGATAGGACAATGCAGTTGGTCTCCAACTCTATAAATATACTGCATTGGTCGACATTCAAGTTTGAGGAAAAGTGAAATACCATTTGCTCTACTCCAAACTTTAGAGAGTAACATCCGAGACACAACCGAAAGTACAACCTAGAGTGTTTGTATCCAGTAGGAGTGTGAGGTTCGTTGTTATTCTATTTGTACTGGTCGAGGGAATACAATCTCTCCCATCAGTATTGATTTTATCTTATTAGATCAAATTTTAGGTTGAATAAGATCACTAGTTACTTGATTGAATAGATTGATTTTTGGAGTGTGGTTTTTCACTACACCTTTTTGGATCTTGTAAGAGGTTATTGTGTATCTCACTACTTGTTATAGTGATGTTTTTAACCATGAGGTTCGTATAGTCTGGATTACAGACTATACAAAATTTTGAAATCCTTTGCACTGCGTTTTTATACTTCCGCTGTCATATGCTGTTCTACATGTTGCATAACATTTTCAACAACACTCTAAAAATACACGCACACACACTGTCAGTTACTTTATTGCTATTTTGAGTATGTGATAAAAGATTGACTTTTTGGATTATGAGCAATCTAAAAAAGACGAGGAGTATTATATATATATGAAAATGTATAATTTATATATTTATTTGTATGATTATATTACATGATATTGGATTTAAATTGATTAGTTCAATTACCATAAATTAGTTGCATGAGCTATTGACATTAGACTTAAATTGTTAGTTGAATATTTTTTAATTAAATTATTAGTTGATATTATTAGTTGAATTGTAAAATGACACTAGGTTGGTTGTGATAAAGCTCGATTTGTTACTTATTTGTATGATTCTTTTACAGGATATAATATTTAAATTGATTATCTTTCATACTCATCCTTAAAAGTCACTTTATCATTTCAATTATTAATGCAAAACTCATTTATTGAACTACGTGCAAAAGTGAAATGTGTATAAATTTGGTGGACGGAGGGAGTAATATAAAAAGTAGATTTCCTGTGAACCCGGGTTCACGTGAATTCTATTTTTTTAGTGTCACAATTATGCATACACACTATCACTATCTTAAAAATATTTGATTTTTAAATAGTGATAAGATATATATAATGAGATCTACAAATTTTTTTTAGATGAAATATTTGCATGATTAACTAATTATAACACTGTTAAAAACTCATTTAAGTCATTATATACATATAATATAAGTATTACTCCAAATAATTATAATATACTATATAACATATACTTAAAAAAATTATGGGGGCACGTGATCCCAACATAGGACATGTAGGCCCATCATTGAGTTCTCAGAGGTCGGGCCAGTCTTCCGTGGCGTAAGTCTAGAGGGAGGTGAATAGACTTCAAACCTTTTTTCGTCTTGGATCAGTGTGATTACAGAGTGCAAGTGAATCAGTTTTGACTGATATCCAACTTACTGATCGCCTGAGGGCAGATCAGTTCGGTGTCTATCAGTTTAAGCGATTTCGTATTTTTTAGTTTATACCCGTGTGAAAAACCAGTTTATAACAAATCAGATTCCGAAGCTGTTTTCAATCAGATGATTATGGAGTCAATTTGATCAGATCAGTAGCTTGGTGCTAGCTGATCCTAACTCATAATATGTATGCAAATTTAATCAAGTTGTGTGCAATAGTGTAAAGCATTTAATCAATCAGGTAAATGCACACAAGATTTATAGTGGTTCGGACAACCAGTTCTACGTCCACTCTTCCCTATCACAAGGGGCACCAACTTAACATACTGGACTTAGATTATTGTGTTAGTCCAACACATTACACCAACATATATTTATAGAGTCTCACTCAACCGATCCCAGAAATCAGAACTAGAAACCCTAGTCTCAAATCTTGCTAAACAAACTTAACCTAACTTTGGGTTTTGGGTAAGATTTGTTGTTTGTTCCAACTTTGAAATCCATCCTAGTATTTAACTAGCCTAACAGCTAGAGGATAAGATTTATGTGCTAAGAAGTATGGGATGAACACTTAGAAAATTATTCTTCAAGGTTGTATTCTTCGTGCGGAAATTTGGCTATAATATGAGCTTCTTGATAATTTTCATCTTTTCACTCTGAAGAGGAATCCCATATTTATAGACTTCGAAATCAAAGAGCCGTTGGAGAGCAATTTGAATTTCTAGCTATATTTGGTAGATATGTAGGATTTAATGTGACGTGCTTTAGGGACGGCATGGCCGAAAGCATGGATAGTTGTCTTTTATAGCCGTTTGACCAAGCAACACCAAATCCCGTATTGTCGGCTCCGTTCATACGTGTCTTGTTCTTATTGGTTAACAAAAACACTTTTCAGTGTTTGTTCTACCAACTAAAGTTGACATTCTTCTTATTCAGATCAACAACGTACGACTTGGTGAAACATCGATTTACCCCGGTGTGGTGACGATCGGGCCATAGTTGGTCGGTCTGCACGATAAGTCTTCGGTGCGATTGTCTTAGCTCAACTAGCGATTCGATCGATGTAGGTCTTCTGGTCTGATCTTCTGGTAGTCATCTGATCTTCAGGTCTTCTGAATTTGAGCTTCATGATTTCACTCTGATCATCTGACTTTATCAGATCGTCTGATCTTCTGTCTTTCCCTTGCCTTCTGACTTCAGCTGGTCTTTTGTTCTCAGCTGGTCTTTAGATCTGACCTATACATATTGAGTTCCCCCTCAATATGTGACCTATCTTATACATCAGTTGTTCTATACAATAAGTATCAACTGGTCATCTTATAAGCGGTATTTAAAAACATCGATCATTTAACAGAATCATTTGGTCCTATTCATGTGTTTTGGAACTTTCATCAAAACTCTAAATTTCCCAACAATTTCCCCTTTTTATGAAACCAAAACACTTGAGAAACCAAACAGGTTGATAAATATAAAACAGTATAGAACACATAATCAGAAGACAATGAGATTTTGTTTTAGGATCGAGAAAAAAGAATAAACTTTTCATTCAAATAGATTTATCGATTACAGGTTACATCAGAAAAGTTTGAGTTTAAATTCAGCTGATCCTAAACAGTCTTCTGATCTTTAATCTCTTGGCTTATATCCCTCTCGCATTTCTCGTTGATCCTGAGGAACGTTGAATATTCGGTATAGCTTCCATTTGACATCATTGATCTGCTAAGGATCAGTTATGCAAGCTTTGTTCAGGATGTCAAAATAGAACCTTTGAAATGCCAGTCTGTAAAATGAGCCATCGCCTTCTTCGAGTAGTCCATCACGTCATACTCTTGACGAGATATTCTCACATTGATTATTTCGCCTCATTTTCCGGATATTTGAGAAAAAATGCTGGTGCTTGTTCTCCAACCGGTTGAGAAATTCGCATCCGGTGATTCTTCTTGTGGCACTAAGTCAAAACAAATGCATCGAAGCCATTCACTTCGATCTTATTCCATTCCTCGAACCTATCGGCGATGAGCAGGTTTTTGAGAATGATTTCATCAACTCTTCTTTGGTGGCGAGTTTTCTACTCATTTTTTACAGCTCCGCCTTTCTTCGCCCTCGATCGTATTTCTTTTTGGTCTTACGCTTACGCCAATTTTTACGCACTTCTTTCTTCTTCACTATACGAGCTTCTTGACAATTTGCTCCTTAGTCGGTTTCTCGGCCCGGTTTTTATCGGCACATGTACGGCTGCATTTGTGTTTCTCGTGACTCTCTTGTCACGAGTGCATTTGATCTGAGGTTTCAATGTCCAAAGCACCGCAGCCTAACTATCTTGCCTTTGACTTCTCCATCTTCCCAAAACTTCATTAGCAAAAGCAGATCCGGATGGTCTGCAGTCTCGCCATAGGATTCAACCGTCGAATCGGTTCTTCCATTATTTTTGATGAAGTGGTTGGTTTCTCAACTTTGTCCTTCCCCCTTTTGGTTTGATCAAAAAGAGCATTGAGGTGGGAAGTCGAGATCCAAAGTCGATCGATATGGTCTTGTTAAGATCTTCAACAGATAAACCTTGAGCTTGAGTAGATAGATTTTGAATCTTTGAGATCGGCTCAATCTTAATGATTCAACGGCGAGTGAGAGGGTAAGAATTAGTTTATCAAGTTTTTCTTCAGTCATTTCAAGCTTTTCAGTGACCATCGGAAGAGAAACTTGTTGTTGATCAACCTGAACTAGCTTATCGTCAACTGTCTTTTTAAATTCAGCAGTCAGGTTGGTCACGGTTTGAGAGAACTGATCTTTGATTGCTTCAATCTGGGAAATAGTCAATTCCCGTTGATCTGTTATTTCTTTGAGGCCAATCTGCCTCTAATCTGCTATTGTGTTGCTAACTTCATTAGCCAACACTCCCTCAACTTCTTCTTTCAGAAGATCTTTAAAACAAGATCTGATTTCCTTAAGTTGATCAGTGGTGATGTGTGTTGCAGGAATATTTTGTATCACCTGATCAGTTCCAGTTGTTTGCGCCTCCAGTGGCTGGTCATGAATTGTAGCACCAAGTCCACTATCATCGGCAACTCCCACATCCTTCATAGGATCATCTTCCTTAGGAGTTCCTGCAATAGCCTCCAGTTCAACTTGTTCAATTATTCGGCTTTACGTGGATCGAGCTTTGATCAAAGAAGATTATCGATTCGATTGGTGATCTACGAGCAGATTTCTTCATGTCGAAATCAAAATATGCGAACGCATCAGCACCTCCCATCTGTTCAATAATGATCATAAAATCTGAGAAGTTCTTCAAACGGAGATCTTTCTAGGTCAGGATCTCCATTACTTCTTCCCGAATAACAGGATGGGCTTCCAACTCCGGGTACAACTCATCAATTTCGCGTTCAATTCTCATTCTGACCATTTTTCCGGTGATGGTCTTGGATGATCTGGACTCGAGAATCAATCTATTCGGATCAACTAGGTTGAGTTGATGAGATGTAGAGGGTTCCGTGGCATATCGAGATAATTTGGATGTTGGCCGATTGGCAATCTGCGCAGAGGATTCTGTTTATAGGGTTGGGTTACATAGCGACTCTTGCGATTTTTTACGGTGTGGTGATCTTCTTGGTTAAATGAAAACGGTGAACTTTCGGGTTCATGCGGCAGTGAAGGAGAAGGAGAGATATGCTTTCGATGTAGCTAGAAGTCCGAGTGGTGAATTAGTTTGAGATTGGGGTGATGGAGATCTTTCATCCTTCGTCCTCCCTCGATTGCTCTGGCGAGCTCTCAACTTGGGAAGCTTTGCCTGTCGATTTTTAATGTGATCTCTGTGGGCGATCGAGTTGATCTGGCTCTTCATCTTCTTCTAACTCTTCATCCAGAAAAAGAGTCATGGCGGTCTGTTTTACTTTCTTTGGCCTCTTCTCCTGAGCCTTTACCAGTTTTCTCTTCTTCTTTTGAGGAGCATTAGTTGCAGACGTAGCTGCCTCCTTGTTCTTCCCTTGCTTAGTCTTAGGGGGAGTGGGCCGCATATCATCATCTGTCGGCCCATAGATGGCAGTTGTGGTTGAGAGAAAGGCCTTGTAGGACTTCAGTTCGTTCTGATCCCATTCAACATTTGGCATCTTCTCCTTCAGAATGACTGCTACTTTGTTGAGATTGCTGATTCTCTTCTTCAGATAGACTTGTCTCTGTTCCCTAACTCCAAATTTGTCATGTTCTTGGAGCAGAATAGCCTTCAGAAAACTATGCCAATTAATATTTTTGGCTCCATCGATAATAGCAGTCATACTATACATTTTGACAACTGTTAATCCATCTGGGCTGAAAGAGATACCCATAATTGTTTTTGATAGAATGTCAAACAACAGGCGATATTTCCTTTTCAACATAGGCCTGACAAAGCCTACAGTCTGGTGTTTATCAGCCTCTCTGAAGAGTTCATTTTTGATCTGTTCGTCTTCCTTCTCCCTGTAGTGAGCAGGAGAGATTTTTCCTTTGGGCAGGTTGAACAGTCGAGTTATATCAGCATTTGTAAGTCTGATATCCTCTCCAATTACTTAAGAAATCAGTTCTTCTCCAGGATTTTCCGTGTACACCTTCAAATTACTCAAGAATTCTAGTGCCTCATACTGCATTACTGGATTGCAGTGAGCAGCACAGTACTTTTCGAGATCGTACCTTCTCAGAATTTGTTCCACCTCCATTGATTCTGGATCCCGTGTAACACAAAACCTTACAAATTTGTCTTCAACAATTTTGGTTGCCAAATCCGCATAGTTACACATAATTTTTCCCAATCCGTGAGTAGCCATCTGCAACAAGATAGACTCGATTAACATTTGTGCATAACCATATAGATATCACATATTGATTATCAGACCTAGTAACCGATGGATACATATAAATACCAAGAGATGATAATGAATAACACATGATAACATAAATAGACGTAATCTATATGATCAATGGATTTTAGGAAAGTAATTCATCAAATAACCAGAAATTACCAGATTCTGCTTTTCAATTTTGAAATAGGTTGAATCGTTAGAAACACTTTGAAGCGCATAAAGGTAATTGTGAGTTTGCAGAGAATAAATCGCAAGATTTTTGAGAAAAGTATTCTGGTAGGGTTTTGATGAAGCTTATAAAAGGAAGGAGGGAAAATCGAGACTAGAAGATCAAACGTTTGAAAAGGATAAACGATCCAGATTGAGCGGTTTTGATCGTGTGGTCAGGATATGCACGCACGATTGCCTTTTGGATTTAAAAACACATTTAGTGGCATTTAATACATATACCCTACGTCCGCATTTAATACTTTGCAGGGTATGCGTCACAAAAGTATGTGTACAGTAAAGGCAAATATTATCAGATAATTTCAGATATGTAAGCAGTAAACAAAGAAACAGAAATGCGTATCTGGTTGACTGATATAGTAATCAGTCAATACCACTTGAAGTCTGTTTGTACCACTTGTTGATCTTAGTTTTCTGCCTAATCCTTATAATTTCCCAACTGTCCCGTTTAAATGATTCGTTCCACTTTGCGTCTGATATTCCCTTTTCTGATCCTTCCTGATCAGTTGAAGTTCCCCCTTCAACTGTTATCTCTGATTACTTATATACTGATTTATCTGATTTGTTGAGGTATCATACTCAACTGATCTTCCTCATCTGATAAGTCTCTTATCTAATCAAATTTCAGTTGACCTAATCTGATTCTACTCAGACCAAGCCAATTCTTGGGATAAGTGTTACCGCCAAAACTTAGTCTTGGAAAATCGGAGAGTCATCACGATTTGACATTCGTTATAATATTTTGGATACTTTGGGATATCAATCGCCGTAAGCTTATCCAATCATCAGTCGCGTGATTCCTACGCGCTGTCCTTGCGTTGCCAATTTCTCTAAAAGGCTTTGAGAAATCAAATTTGCATTGCACCCCTGCTTGGCCTCTATAAATTGGACCAATGATTTACACAACATAACCTATTCACCATACTTATCTTCTTTAAGTTGTGTAAACCATGTATTCTGGTGAACCTTATTTCCGGTGAAACTTCCGGCAAAAACCTTTAACCCTTTTCAAATGATTTCAGCTTCTCAAATCAACCCTGTGTGTCCCTTATTACTGCTTTCGTAATCATCGAAGATTACACATACAATTATTGTCAAGCTTCTCTACCACCGAGGCGACGGATCTGCTATCGCAAATGAGAAGACACTTCTCCTAACCGTATGCACCTTGTGTGTCTATCGAGATGACGGAATTATCATCAACAGACTCATTCTGATACAAAACATGAGTTTGGTATTCGATCTTGATCAGACAACAGCTGATCACCGTATATCAAACTCAATATTTGCATGTGACACTTGTGGCCATGTGGTCTTTGCACCACATCTTTGGCACTTGTCCCATTTAACAGCTGGAGAGCCCATTGATTTTTAGGACTAGGGGCTCCTGGCTTAGAAATCCTTCAATGCCGCTCTTGCTCCTCACTCCGAAGCTCTGAGGGTGGCTTTAGGATTATTTCAAAGCCTCTCACACCCCTTTTAGGGTTGGGGGAAAATGGGAGCATCAGGCTCTAAAATCTTTAAAGCCTCTCTCCCCCCTTTCTAGGGTTAGGCTTAGGGTTTATGGTTTAGGGTTTATGTACTGACCTCCAGGTCCTTTTGTATTTATAACTTGTAATGTAAATTTGACCTCCGGGTCTTTATTAATGAAAAGTTCTATTATTTCATTGTTGTGTATTTTTTGTTTCCTTATGCGATTGAAGCTTTAATCTTATGTAACTTGCTTATTGGACATTAGCTTAATTGACTTACAAAGTATGAAACAACCAAACTGACCAGTTCCTTTAATCTGATATGCCTTAATCTGATCAGTTCCTTTAATCTGATATGCCTTAATCTGATCAGTTCCTTGACTGATCTTCTGATCAGTTGAGATACCTAACTCAACTGATTCCTCTTAACCTGGTTAGTCTCTTAACCAACTGGTTCTGGAGACCAGTCCACCAAACATTTCTGGTGCACTTTCTCCGAGATCCAAAAGCCCTAGCTCATTGCATAATTCTCTGAATCTGATCTCAGCTAGTGGCTTGGTTAAGATATCAGCTTTCTGTTTATCAGTATGGATCTTTTCCATTCTGATATTCTTCTTTTCAACATGATCTCGTACAAAATGGTGTCTGACATCCACATGCTTGCATCTTGTATGTAAAATAGGATTCTGAGTGATTGCAATAGCACTATTACTGTCACGGAATATAGGTACGTTCTTAGCTACAATGTTATAATCCCTCGATTGTCGACTAAGCCGGGGCGGTTGGGAACAACGAACTTCTGCGACCATATATTACGCTTCGGTAGTAGATGTCATGAATCGATGTCTGCCTTCTTTGAAAACCAAGAGATCGGTTTACTACCTAAAACGACATGCACTGTTGGTTGACTTCTGTCATTACGCAACCTCCATAATCAGAATCAGAATACCCACTAAGCTCTAGATTATCATCTGATGGGTAAAATAAACCAAGGTTTACTATCCCCTTCAGATACTTAAGAATCCGCTTAGCTGCTTCCAGGTGGCTTTGCATTGGATTTTGCTCGAAATCGCACATACACCCTCTTTACCAAAAAAGTGATATCCGGGTCTTTGGCGGTCGGTATATAGTAAAGATCCAATGAGAGCCTATATTCTTTTTCGATTAGTTTTCGACCATTCTCATCGGATCCATCTTGAATCCAGTCATCATAGGAATTTCGGCTTCCGCTACGGTTTTGAACTCCAAACTTAGCCAACAAACTCCTAGTGTACTTACTTTGGCGAGATGAATATCCCGTACTTTGCTTAACTTGTAGACCCAGAAAGTAATTCATCTGACCCATCATGGACATCTCGAACTTCCCTTGCATCAGCTTGCTGAATTTATCACATAAACTCTTGTTGGGAGATCCGAAGATGATGTCGTCCACATAAATCTGAACCATCAGAATATCTTCTCCATCTTCTATTCTGAATAAGGTTCTGTCCACTATTCCTTTAGTGAAACCACTGTCTATCAAGAACTGAGAGAGTGTATCATACCAAGCTCGAGGAGCTTGTTTCAGACCATAAAGAGCTTTTCTTAAACGGTACACCTGGTCACCTTTTTCAAAGCCTGGAGGTTGTTCAACATAAACTTCCTCAGCTAGTACCCCGTTTAAGAATGCACTCTTAACATCCATCTGATACACAATAAACCCTCTGTGGGCAGCATATGCCAGAAACAGCCGAATGGCTTCCAGACGAGCGACTGGTGCAAAGGTCTCATCATAATCAATTCCTTCTGATTGTGAATACCCCTTAGCAACAAGTCTTGCCTTATTTATGGTTATGACATTATTCTCATCTCTCTTGTTCTTGAATACCCACTTTGTGCCAATCACATCTTGATGGGTTGGTATGTCCACCAGTTTCCAAACCTGATTCCTCTCAAACCTGTTCGATTCTCTTGCATGGCTAGAATCCGGTTTGCATCTTGTAGAGCTTCTTCTACTTGGTTGGTTCCTTCAAACACGAGATAACAACAATACATGGCACTTTCACCTGTCGATGTCTAGTTTTAACTCTATCGGATGGGTCTCCGATGATCGGTCGGTTGGATGATTTGGTTACCCGGAGTCCTTCTTTTACGATTTGCATTAGTTTGGAGAACATCATCCTCTTTCGATAGTAGTTCATTACTAGTGATTGGGAGTGGTCTTAAATTATGATCCACTTGACATGGACAAGTTTTGGTGATGTTGGACTCATCATGTGTCGATGTCCGTCGTAGGAATTTCAGTGTTCCCCGAACCGGATGGTTCGGTTGATACTATCTCAAATTTTATGCAGATTCTTCATTGGCGGTTATGCGTACCTTAGGGGTCCGATTGACTGGTGAATCGGCCGGATCAAGTTCTAGAATATACAATTATTCGTGTTCGATCCTTTTTCCTTGATACTTAGCTGATCCATTTTACGTGCATCAGTCTTGGGTTGATCGGTGCTTCGCTTGTTCTCGGCGACTTTCTCTTGTTGAGAAGATGTCTCATCAAAGACCACATGAGGTGTTTCTTCCACAACTAGGGTTCTTTGTTGTAAACCCCGAAAAGCCTTCTTTGGATGAGGAATATCCTAAGAATATACCTCATCCGACTTGGCCTCAAAAGTCTTCAACTGACTCTTCCCATTGTTATGTATGAAACACTTGCACCCAAAAACATGGAAGTAAGAAACACGAGGTTTTCTGCCCTTCCACAGTTCATAGGGTGTTTTGTAGCGAGCCTTAGTCAGAGAGCATCTGTTTTGAGTGTGGCATGCAGTATTGATGGCTTCTGTCCAGAAACGGCTTAGTGTTGCATGTTCACTAACATAGTCAGCGCTTTTTTTGAGTGTTCTTTTTTCTCCGTTCGCTACACCATTACATTTTGTGGCGTTCTTGCGGTGATGTCTCATGATGTATACCAAACTTAGTGCAAAAATCGGTAATAAAATAATTGAAATGCATACCTTTATCGATCGATTTTCACTATATCTTGGCCACCCTTTTCATTCTGTAATTTCTTGAGCAGCTTGGGTATCTTTGTTGTTGTCTCATTGTTCTTATACAAGAATACAATCGGGGTAAAATTGGAATAATCATCCACGATTACCAGAGTGTATTTTCGTCATTGAGATCGATGGTGTGCTTGGTCCAAATAAGTCCATATGGGCGATTGCAATACTCTCTTTGAATCTTTGGTCGAGGATTCCCTTGAATGAGGCTTTAACCTGTTTCCCCTTCTGACATGTGACACATGTCTGATCCTTAGAGAATACCTCATTTGGAAGACCCTCAACCAAAGACATCCTTGCTTTATCGGTTAAGAGTTTTAAAGTTGGGATGACTCATTCTTTTTTGTGCCAGAGCCAACTGCTACCTTTTGAACTCTTAACAATCAGGCATGCATTTCTTGGACAACTGTTCCAATCTGCTGTATAAATCGTACCTTTTCTTGAACCAGTTAACAAGATCTGTTGAGTAGCTCGATTCTTGATAGTACATTGATCAGTCGAGAACTCAACACTGAATCCGTTGTCACAGAATTATGAAACTGATAACAGATTATGCTTTAAACCTTCGACATCATCGAGACTCAAAGAACTTGTACATCATCATTCTCTAAGGTTCGAATCCTCTGGTAAAACCAAAGTTATCATCACCAAAGAGTACACGCGGGCCTTCTTGTTCTGTGTAAGAGCTAAGGAGATGTTTGCTTCCAGTCATGTGCCTTGAGCATCCACTATCGATGTACTAGATAGTTGCTTGTACACCTCCTTTGTTGGCCAAACCCACACGAACCTGCAATTAAATCAGGCTTTAGGTACCCCTTTAGGATTGGGTCTGAGGGGTTAGAGTTGGTTTTAGGGATCCATACAAGCGAGGCACTTCTATTGTATGTCGAGATAGATCAGAAGGCCTGATTTGTCTCCCGTAAACATCTACATAATCATACATCTCTTCATATGCATTCTGATCAGTATGATTATTTGTGCGAGCCTTGGGTGGATCAGAAGACTTGGGATTTTTCTTCTTTGTTTTTTTCTTCTTTAACCTTGATGGGGCTCGGTCTGCGGCTGACCCTAGGTTTCTGATTATAAGGGTAGGTACGACTGCTACCATCAAAAGACTCGTATCTTTTTTGGCATAGATGGTCTTAGCAGTTTACCTTTAGCTTGCTTGTTAGGCAGCTGACCCTGATTATGTTTCAGATTAGATTTCCCCCTGAGAGGTTGTCTTTTCTGATACCTAATCTGCTGATCAGGTTGAGGTCTCTTTAGAAGAACTGGGTTCTTATGTTGATTCCTCGACTGATGCTTGTTCAGTTGGGGACCATTTCTGTTTCCTTTCTGATTAGGCACTTGCCTTACTTGTTCAGCAGGTCTATTTCCCTTATTAGATACAAATTTTACTTTATGTGTATCTATATCAGAAACTCATTTGATTACACCTCTTTGAAGTGAATCAGACGGGGCTTTTGAGGATGTAGAAGGGTTTTCATACCCAATTCCCTTCTTATTAGTTGTCGTTCGAAAATAGTTGTTCATATCCTGAACGGTTTTCGAAGATTTCGTGAAAACCTGTATTTTCTTACTTAAACTATTCTCAGTTAATTTCAGACTCTCATGTAGTCGGAAGAGTTCATCAAACTTGGCTTGTAAGATTTTAAAATCATCGACTTCTTTGTTTATTGATAGCTAGTTGTTTCATGTCTGCTTCTCCCGATTAGAAGAGTTAACTTTTCGAGAACTTTCGGTTCTTGGGTTATTTTCGAGCGACAATTTAATTTTTTTCGACAAACATTTTCCTTAACAAAATTTGAGTATTTTCAATCCTTAGCTCATTATTTTCGGCTTCCACTATCGTATAAGTGTCTAATGCGTTAGAGAGATCATCAAGCAATTGCTCAGAATAGAGCTGCAAGTCAATTTCTCCAGCAGGTGTGCTAATCATAGCTGGTGTGGAAACTGGAAGAGCAAAAGGTTTAGAGGTTACCTCAGATTGGTCTTCCTCCTTAGCCATTAGACAGATTTCATCATCAGAAGAGAATATCAGATCATCGTAGTGGTAGAAATCATCAGCGTTGCTTATCAAACAGAAATCCTCTACAGATGAGTAGCATGAATCCTCAGAAGGCAGATAAGAATCATCAATTTCAGATGTATCAGCAACCATGGCTTTCCTGTCTCTATAGAGTTGCTCTCTTCTGTTCCGCTTCTCTTCTCTTTCTTTTGGTGTCAGGTCTGGGCAATCTGCGCTGTAATGACCTGGTTTCTCATAGTTGAAACACGCTCCATGATCTACGGAACTTCTTCTGCCAGGTGGTCACTCCGTCTGTAGAATCTATCAGGTGACTTTCCTATTTGCCTGTAATCAGAATTTCTCTGTTGTCTCTCCTTTCATCAGACGGATCATCTCTTAGGTCATTAGATCTGGTCCTTCCTGGAGATCTGTCAGCTGGCCTCCTATCTCTTCCTCTGCTGTTTTGATAATCCCTGTAAAATCTACGATACTTACCAAGTTGAATGTTAGATTTTTCAAGTTTTCTGGTTAGCAAAGCAATCTGTTAAGTTTGGCTTATAATATTTCCAATAGGTTCAGTAGACTTTGAGTTGCTGCTGGCTGCTTTGAATGCAACATATTTTGATGTGGCAGTTGTGGCTTCAGCAGGCGACTCGTCTTCTTCTTCTTCCCCTCTTTCGATCAGATCGAACTCATGAGCTTTAAGACTCAGGAACAGGTTGCTTGGCTTCATCTTAGCAATATCCTGACAATCCTTTATTACAGTGACTTTCATATCCCACTTCTTAGTCAGAGATCTCAAGATCTTGTAATTGATGTCTTTATCTGATATTTCTAGTCCAAGTTCCCGTAACTTGTTGACTGACATGGTGATTCTTCCATCGAGCTCATTGATGGTTTCATTAGGTAGCATCTTAAGTTTCTCAAATTTCACCAGTTCGGCGTGCAGTCTGCTATCTTTAATCAGATCATTTCCTACACACATTTCAGCAAGCGTATCCCACATCTGTTTGGCTGTCTTGAGATACTTTATCTTTTCTCTGGTTATCTTGTCCATGGTCTTCATGATTATGTGCCTGGCTATCGTATCCAGAGTGTACAACTTTCTCTCTTCAGCATCCATCAAGGCGGGACTCTTTATGGCAAGACTTCTAGCTGGAAAGTCTGGATCACCTCCAACAGCTGGGTTGTCGTGATAGATGATGATGGGTCCTCGTTCAAGAACTTCCATCCTCCTGCTGCTTATTGATCCCAGATGGTTGCTCATGTATATCGTCCAGTCTGCATACTCATCAATGGAAAATTTTGGCAAATCATGATACATACCCGAGGTTATTGTGTATCTCACTACTTATTATAGTGATATTTTTAACCATGAGGTTCTTATAGTCTGGATTAAAGACTATACAAAATTTTGAAATCCTTTGCACTGCGTTTTTATACTTCCGTTGTCATATGCTGTTCTACATGTTGCATAACATTTTCAACAACACTCTGAAAATACATGCACACACACTATCAGTTACTTTATTGCTATTTTGAGTATGTGATAAAAGATTGACTTTTTGGATTATGAGCAATCTAAAAAAAACGAGGAGTATTATATATATATGAAAATGTATAATTTATATATTTATTTGTATGATTATATTACATGATATTGGATTTAAGTTGATTAGTTCAATTACCATAAATTAGTTGCATGAGCTATTGACATTAGACTTAAATTGTTAGTTGAATATTTTTTTAATTAAATTATTAGTTGATATTATTAGTTGAATTGTAAAATGACACTAGGTTGGTTGTGATAAAGCTCGATTTGTTACTTATTTGTATGATTCTTTTACAGGATATAATATTTAAATTGATTATCTTTCATACTCATCCTTAAAAGTCACTTTATCATTTCAATTATTAATGCAAAACTCATTTATTGAACTA
The DNA here is from genome assembly GCA_037126765.1 of Stenogyne calaminthoides. Lineage (NCBI taxonomy): Eukaryota > Viridiplantae > Streptophyta > Magnoliopsida > Lamiales > Lamiaceae > Stenogyne > Stenogyne calaminthoides. The sequence goes on along the minus strand of JBBCBC010000010.1, from coordinate 19,440,193 downwards.
CGTGCAAAAGTGAAATGTGTATAAATTTGGTGGACGGAGGGAGTAATATAAAAAGTAGATTTCCTGTGAACCCGGGTTCACGTGAATTCTATTTTTTTAGTGTCACGATTATGCATACACACTATCACTATCTTAAAAAATATTTGATTTTTTAAATAGTGATAGTGCATATACATAACAGATCTACAAATTTTTTTAGATGAAATATTTGCATGATTAACTAATTATAACACTGTTAAAAACTCATTTAAGTCATTATATACATATAATATAAGTATTACACCAAATAATTATAATATACTATATAACATATACTTAAAAAAAATTATGGGGGCACGTGATCCCAACATAGGACATGTAGGCCCATCATTGAGTTCTGTAGGTCCCGGACGGGCTTCGTGAGGGCAGAAGTCTAGAGGGGAGGGGTGAATAGACTTCTGAAAACTTTTTCGTGCAGATCAGGTGTGATTGCAGTTTGCCTGATCAGAGTGCAAGTGAATCAGTTTGGACTGATATCCAACTTACTGATCGCCTGAGGGCAGATCAGTTCGGTGTCTATCAGTTTAACTGATTGTGTGGAAGCTAGTTTATACCCGTGTGAAAAATCAGTTTATAACAAATCAGATTCCGAAGTTGTTTTCAATCAGATGACTATGGAGTCAATCTGATCAGATCAGTAGCTTGGTGCTAGCTGATCCTAACTCAGAATATGTATGCAGATTTAATCAAGTTGTGTGCAATAGTGTAAAGCAGTTAATCAATCAGGTAAATGCACACAAGATTTATAGTGGTTCGGACAACCAGTCCTACGTCCACTCTTCCCTATCACAAGGGGCACCAACTTAACCAACTGGACTTAGATTATTGTGTTAGTCCAACACATTACACCAACAGATATTTATAGAGCTCTCACTCAACCGATCCCAGAAATCAGAACTAGAAACCCTAGTCTGAAATCTTGCTAAACAAACTTAACCTAACTTTGGGTTTTGGGTAAGATTTGTTGTTTGTTCCAACTTTGAAATCTATCCTAGTATTTAAGTAGCCTAACAACTAGAGGATAAGATTTTTGTGCTAAGAACTATGGGATGAACACTTAGAAAATTAATCTTCAATGTTGTGTCTTCGTGCGGAAATTTGGCTATAGTATGAGCTTCTTGATAATTTTCGTCTTTTCACTCTGAAGAGGAATCTCATATTTATAGACCCCGAAATCAAAGAGCCCTTGGAGAGCAATTTGAATTTCCGGCTATATTTGGTAGATATGTAAGATTTGATGTGACGTGCTTCAGGGACGGCATGGCCGAAAGCATGGATAGTTGTCTTTTATAACCGTTTGACCAAGCAGCACCAAATCCCGTATTGTCGGCTCCGTTCATACGTGTCTTGTTCTTATTTGTTAACATAAACACTTTTCAGTGTTTGTTCTACCAACTAAAGTTGACATTCTTCTTGTTCAGATCAACAAAGTATGACTTGATGAAACATCAGTTACCACCTGGTGTGAGCTGACCTGGTCAGTTACAACTGATCAGTCTACCTGATAGAGTCTTCTGGTGCCAGTTGTCTTAGCTCAACTAGCAGACTCGACTGATGTAGGTCTTCTGGTCTGATATTCTGGTAGTCATCTGATCTTCAGGTCTTCTGAATTTGAGCTTGATGATTTCACTCTGATCATCTAACTTTATCAGATCGTCTGATCTTCTGTCTTTCCCTTGCCTTCTGGCCTTCTGACTTCAGCTGGTCTTTTGTTCTCAGCTGGTCTTTAGATCTGACCTATACATATTGAGTTCCCCCTCAATATGTGACCTATCTTATACATCAATTGTTCTATACAATAAGTATCAACTGGTCATCTTATAACTGGTATTTAAAAACATCAGTCAGCTAATAGATCTGACTGGTCCTATTACCTGTGTTTTGGAACTTTCATCAAAACTCTAAATTTCCCAACAAGTTCGATTACTATGAATTAGTTGCATGCACAATTAACATTAGACCTTGGATTGTAAAACGATACTGGGTTGATAGCGATTAAGCTCGGTATCCATATTAAAAAAAATATTAATAGAGACTAACATAGGACTTAGAGTGTTGATTTCGGGAATGATACTGACTTCATCAGATAGTAGACTCTCTTTAACATCTTAGAAAGATAATTTTGACTAATGATATTTTATGGTGTGACCATTAATAAGCATTATAGACAATTATTAAAATCTTGAACTTTCTTAAGGAGGTCAATTTCAATAATGGGTAGTTATATGTTATCATTTTCAGAGTAACTAGAGGGGATAATTTGAAAATTTTGACATGCAATGGGAATTGAAAAGACGATAATAGGTGACAATCAACTTGGTTTAGAAGGAAATAATTCAAAATTGTAAGAAAAAAATATACATTTAAAATTGCATTATTTAACAATGTAAATTTTTTATGCGGTTGGAGCGCCACCCATTTCCCATACCGGATTGCAAAAGCAAATTATGTTCATAAATCGGTGTGTTGCATCAAAATAAAAAAAACAAAAAAATATTAAAAATTGAAAAAAAGATTATTATTATTATTATAAGTAAAATTATTTTTTAAAATTTATTTAACACAAAAATTAATGCATTTCATATCATGTTCATTTTATACCCACAATCCGTTCAACGCACGGGTGATGCACTAGTATATATTAATATTATATATTTATCTTCCTAGAGAATTTTTTTAACCCAAAATATTTGTCATTTTACACCAATTAAAAAAATATATATATCATACACCAATGTTACTCTTCTATTTGCTTATGTAAAAATATGCAATAAATGTCTAAAGTATATAAACATAAGCTAAATATGACACATCACACATATATTAATTTCTATATAATGTCTTTCTTAATTCATGTAAAACATCGGAGTTGGTTGAAAAGTAAACATTTTTAATTCATAATAAATGACTTTTTGGTGTTCACTTAAATTGTTTCCAACAAGTCTTCAATATATAAAATCATCAATAATTGAGTCAATATATCTTTAACAAATTTTCTTGGATAAAAGCCTAAATTCAATTACTATTTACTAATTAAAAATAAATAAAATGAATGAAATACTCTCACCCTAAGTTTTCGTACCTATATGGCAATTATAATCTGACCCTTTTTTATCACACATAAACTTGTATGAGACTTTTTTTTTTTTTTGAACAGCCAACAACAGAATTTCATTACCAAAACAATGGAGTACAAGGGGTACTCCCGCCCATACAAATTACAAGTAATCAATTATAGGATGAAACACGACCTCTAACTCTATATGTCTGTGCAGAAATGTAACAACAAGACACCTATTATAGCAGAGCATTGATCTCACTAGTAATATTGTTCCGCCAGCTCGAGAAAGAAACGTGTTTAGCTTTGGGATTTTTTGCTACCAACCAAGACCAAGTTCTTGCGATAATTTCTTCTGTTAGCTTGTTCACATTCAATTCTATGTTTTTAAAAAGCTTTTCATTTCTAGCTTTCCAAATCGACCGAATTGTACACAACCAAATAGATGAAGCGATGTTATTGTGATGTGTTGACTCGAACATAGCCCCATGTTGAAGTAGATGAACGAGGGGGTCCCTGTGTGTGACCATATTAATACCTGTCCACCTATGCATATGACTCCACACCTTTGTAGAGAAAGTGCAGTTGAAGAAGAGGTGAGGTATTTCTTCTTTCTTTTCTCTACAAAGAGTGCAAAGTAAATCTCCATCTGGTGGGATGATCCGCCTTTTCCTTAGTTCGACCTTTGTGGGTATTCTATGTTTCAATATCTTCCATACAATAGCTTGGACTCTTCTTGGAACCTTGATGCCCCATATTATTTTGAATGCTTTTTTCGAAATTTCGCCGTCTTCTTCGCCCTCCGGGTCAGCCATGCATGAATAAGCCTTCTTGGTGGAGAAACATCCATTATTCGCTTGATTCCAGCTCCAATGATCCTCACTTGACTTCTCCAATTTGTACTTGTTGAGACATTCTAAAAGGTTCTTAAGACTCGATTCCTCTCTTGCTCTCAAATTACGTCTCCAAGTTAACTTCCATTTCCACCCCTCACTCTCCCAAGACCCCATCTCACTAATTTTTGCTTCTTTTTTGTCACTCAACCTAAACAACCTATTGAAACTCTCACAGAGAGGTAACTCATCCACCCATGTTTCCCCCCAAAAGCTTGTATTCTCACCATTACCTACAATTTTTCTCAATTCCTCTTTCATCCCTCCTCCCTCTTCTCCCTCATAAAGCTCACAAATGTCTTTCTACCACCCCGATTTGGAAGCCCTTCGCCCTCTCCCTCTCCCTAGATTTGTCCCTACACCCACCCCCCTTTCTATTCCTAATTCTCCATGTCTAGACTTAATCACTTGCTGTTGGGAAATACGGGGTGCTCAGATCTATTCGAGGTGTATTTAAATTATTCAATTAATTACTAACATGAATCAATCCTAAATTAATTCAACATAATAATTAAACAAGCAACAACAACATGCGTACACGTAATTCACGTAAATCCTAAGCATGCGGAATCTAGGAGTTACGAAATTACATACCTCTTGTAGAGACAACCGTTGAGATGATGGATCAATCCAAAGTGCCTTCTCAAATATGTTCCAAGTTCACGAACGTAATCCGGTGGGAGGATTCTCACGAACGATTTTAATAAAGGAGAAAACTAAAAATATTTGCCACCACCTTTTGTGGATTTCTAATTTTTCTAACACATGGAATTGTGTCACACAATTGAAATTTTTCGAAAAAACACAAATTGTCGACGTTATATTTGATATTTTATCGACGCTGATATTTTTCCGAAAAACCAATTTCTGTGTTGTCTTGGGGATGAAAAATTATTCCCCTATTTATAAGACAAGGGGGGGACGAAATTTTGTGCCCTAATTAGGATCATGAGAAATTTCTTTGTATCTTCCCAAGATACAATCTTGAATATATCTCATATATTAAATTTTCCATATAAATCACAAAATATATTTTCTTCCCTTTCTTATATAATTTTCAAAATACACAATGAAACAAGAATCAAGATTTGATTTCTTGAATTTACGGGATAATCTTGTATTCCAAGAATACTTATCTTTTTCCATAAAATCTTTTCAAGAAAATGTTTCCTCTTTTTTTCCTACAATTTTCGAAAATATCTAGGAAAATTAGGCAATAATATTTTCTTCTCCTTTTCATTAATTGGACTTTTATTTGGGATATTTGAGGGGCCTTTAGGAGAATTAAGATTGGACCTCCAATGGGCTATGAAACTTTAATATTAAGCCAAAATATTATTCAAGCCCATTAATATTAATTTACTCCACTATAAAATTAATATTGAACTATCCATCTTAATTCATATTATAGATGCTACAATAATATGGCTCCCAGTTATTATTTTCCGTGTTTAAGATTATCTAGTCCACTAATTAATTAAGCCACTGAAAAAGCTTTATATTAATTAATATTTTTATCCTTTGAGTAAAGACGGCTCAACGTTATTATCCATACCGGAAATAAATTTTCACTTGCAAGATTTGGTATGATAAAGCTTCTGAGCCCACCAAGGGGACAAATCAAGCAAGTCATGCTTGCACACGATTCTCCGTATTAAATCTTAGCAATCGTCGTGTAACTAATAATATTGCCCAAGATATAAGGTATCGAATCACGTTGATTCTCTTCCCATCATAAGTCAAAGCAATAGTTATTAATTTCACACGATCCTACTTAAGGAACGGAGATTAAGAAATAACGAACCACTGAGGTCTAATTCTTCCATATCCAGTGCTGAAGAATTTATCCTTCTGTAGGTCATATTCAGCGCATCATAATGCACTAGTTTAATCTCTTGGTCAAGACAAGACAATCTGAGCTTTACACTTCAACCTTTTACGATGGATTTTTCATTTCCATCTGGGTTGTGAATTTGTACTTAGTTACAAGGAACTGTTAATTTGATCTTCCATGAGCTGGTATCACCAAATTAACTACAATGTAACACGTACTATTTATTGAACGGGTATGCAGTAAATATATATAACATTCAATCATATTTATTGCAACAGTGATAAATAATTTATTTCAGCAAATAAATAAGAAATTCAGTTTGGTTATACAAAGTAAAAAGCATACTTTCCAGTATAACCCCAACAATCTCCCACTTACACTCAAAGTCTACTTTTAAGTATACTACAACACGTCTCGTGTTCTACGTGACATCTAATGTCACTCACACGAACCTAATAATATTTCTCCCACTTATACTCAAAGCAGATTGACAATGCTCTTGACACCCATTCCTTCCAGACCCTTTGTGAATGGATCTGCTAGGTTGTCTTCCGACTCAATCTTTGCCACCTCTATGTCTCCTCTCTTAACGATTTCTCGTATAAGATGGTATTTTCTTTCTATGTGTTTGCTAGCTTTGTGGGCTCTCGATTCCCTTGAATTTGCAACTGTTCTGGCATTATCACAGTAAATCGTGATTGTGCTGGGCAAATCCGGAACAACGTCCAAGTCCACTAAGAAGTTCTTGAGCCAAACCACTTCCTTCGCTGCTTCACAAGCAGCTACGTATTCGGCTTCCATGGTAGAATCGGCGATGTATTTCTGTTTAACGCTTCTCCATGTCATGGCTCCTCCTCCCATGCAAAACACACTACCCGAGGTTGACTTCCTGGAGTCTATGTCTGATTGGAGATCTGAGTCCGTGTAATCGACGGGGATTAGACTGTCTGACTGATAAACCAACATTCTGTCCCGTGTCCTCTTCAGATACTTCAGAATGTTTTTAATTGCAGTCCAATGCTCTTTCCCGGGGTTACTTTGATATCTTGCTACCATGCCTACAGCAAAGCAGATATCCGGTCTCGTGCACAACATTGCATACATGAGGCTTCCCACAGCCGAAGCATAAGGAATGTTCTTCATGTCATTTATCTCTTTTTGCGTCTTTGGACACATTTCTTTGGATAGATGGATTTCGTGTCTGAAAGGTACAAAACCTTTCTTGGAATCTTGCATGCTGAATCGCTTAAAAACATCGTCTATGTATGAAGCTTGTGAGAGGCCGATCATCCTTTTCTTGTGATCTCGAGTGATCTTGATCCATAGGATATGACCAGCTTCTCCCAAGTCCTTCATATCAAACTATTTTGACAACCATGCCCTTACATCCGACAACATCTTTACATCATTCCCGATGAGCAAAATGTCGTCTACGTATAGTACTAAGAATACCAAGGCAGTTCCATCACGCTTTTTATAAACACAACTTTCGAAATTGTTTTGATCAAAACCGTAGGATTTTATAACCTGATCAAAACATTGATACCAAGCACGGGATGCTTGCTTCAGTCCATAAATGGACTTCCTCAGCTTGCAAACCAGATGCTCTTGGCCTTTTTCAATGAAGCCCTGGGGTTGTTGCATATAGATTTCCTCGTCAAGACTTCCATTAAAGAAAGCTGTCTTGACATCCATTTGCCAGATCTCAAACTCTAGGTGCACAGCAATCGACAAGAGAATTCGAATGGACTTGAGCATGGCAACGGGCGAAAAGGTTTCCTCATAGTCGATCCCTTCTTTCTGAGTGTACCCTTTCGCCACGAGTCTTGCTTTGAAGGTTTCCACCTTCCCGTCCGGTCCTCTTTTTCTCTTGTATAACAACTTGCATCCAATGGGTTTCACCCCATTAGGTGATTCGACTAGCTCCCACACTTTATTGTGATCCGTTGAACCCATTTCGGCTTCCATTGCAGTTTGCCAAGAATGTGCATCCTTGTCTTGGATCGCCTCGTTGTACGACCATGGGTCTGATTCTTCTCTGGAGATCAAGTCCGAAGACTCTCCTATCCCCATGAATCACTCGGGTTGTCTAACAACCCTCCCACTGCGACGAGGTTCTAGTTGTGAAGGTGTGACGCTTGGTATATCGACTTGTACAGTCGGCAAAGGAGTTGGCCCTCTAAGTTCTTCTAAGGTAATCTCACTTCTAGGCTTTCTATCGTTCATATAGTCTTCTTCCAAAAATCTAAAGTGCATACTTATTACGACCTTTTGATCATCGGGACCATAGAACATGCATCCATTAGTTCCCTCGGGGTATCCTATAAACAGCCTTAATTCTGAACGTGCATCCAATTTACCGGCTTCCTTGTCCAACACGTATGCCAGACACCCCCAGATTCTCATGTGTCCCAAGCTGGGCTTGCGCCCTGTCCACAATTCTCTTGGATTTTTGGGAACCGATTTGGATGGCACCAGGTTTAGAATGTAAGCCGTTATTTCCAAGGCTTAACCCTAGAACAATTTTGGCAAATCCGCATAACTCATCATTGATCTAACCATTTCTAAAAGTGTTCTGTTTCTTCGTTCTGCAACCCCATTTTGTTGAGGGGTACTGGGTGCAGTCAACTGGGATGCAATCCCTTCGTCTAACAGGTAGTTCAAAAATTCATCGCTGAGGTATTCGCCCCCACGATCAGATCGTAGAAACTTGATACTCTTTTCCTTATGATTCTCTACTTGAGCCTTAAATTCTTTGAATTTATCAAAGGTCTCAAATTTATGCTTCATTAGGAAAACGTACCCATAGCGTGAGTAATCATCGATAAAGGTAACAAAATACTCGTAGCCTCCTCTAGCTTTGATTTGCATTGGACCACACACGTCAGTGTGAACTATTTTCAACACTTCTTTAGCTCTAAGCCCCTTGGCTCCAAATGCCATCTTGGTCATTTTACCCTCCAAACATGATTCGCAGGTTGGAAATGGTTCAATCCGGAGAGACTCCAATGAACCATCTTGGACCAACCTTTGGATCCTATTCGAATTAATATGACCTAATCTTAGATGTATAAGAAGTGTCTCGTTCACATTAGTCGAACATTTTCTTTTAGTGCTCGGAACGGCCGATGTGTTACAGGATGCATTTTGTGAGTGGTGTGCACAGTTAATAGTATAGAGATTGTTCCGTAAAGTTCCATAACAGATAAACACATCGTTACAAAAAACAGTAACATGCTTATTAAAACAAACAGAATATCCATAAGCAAATAGTTTAGAAACAGAAATAAGGTTTTTCCGAAAAACAGGAGCATAAAGAACATCTCTGAAAATTAAACTTTTGTCTTCAAAAGACAGGTGCACGTCTCCCACTGCTTCAGCTGCCACTCTCGTAGCATCGCCTAGTGCGATGAGGATCTCACTCCCACTAAGCTGTCGGGTCCGTTTGAACCCGTGAAACAAACATGATCAGTGGATCCCGTATCAACTACCCACGAATGAGAAGTATACGTCGCTAAACAAGTTTCAACAGCTAGTGCGTGAGAATTACCTTTTTTTCTGGTCCTTTTGGGCTTGGAACAGGCAAACCTCCATTGTTCTTTTTCACCACAGTTGAAGCACTTCCCCTTTGGATTTTCCTTGACACCACCAGCATTCCTCATCTTACCATTGCCCTTGGCAACAGTTGAGGTTGATTGCTTATGGCTTTTGGTCCTCTTTTTCTTCTTGCCTTCCCTTTGCCTAGAAGATGAAGACTAACCACTTGCCGTCAAAGCTTGAGTTTGGTGCTCCATCAATATTTTTACCGAGACTAAATTGCAACAAATCAGCTAGCGAGGCCAAAGTGCTCAAAAGCTTTTGGACAGAGAGTGAAGTACCAAATCGATCTGGGTCTCCAGATCATAATCTGTACTCAGAACCTCAAGTTTGTTCGAATGGGCCATCAATTTTGAGGGCGTAATCCCTTACGGGGTTGCCCTCCACCATTTTCAGCGACGACATTTCTCGCAAGGTGATCTGACGAGCCCCGCATTTTTTGACTCGTCAGTTGGCTCATCTGATTTTTGGTGTGTCAAGAACCCACTTGTGCTTTTGTGCAGTTAGGACAATCATAACTTTGTGTTTCCAATCAACATAGTTTCCTATACAATTCTATTAACTTCAAGTATATTAACAGTGGATTAAAAGGTTGCGACATGCTGAACTGAAATAAACGTACATTTTTGTATTTAAACATAAAATGCTTATCACATAATTTGATACCATGAATCATATTAAAATCTCAAAAAAAATATGAACATCTATCAGCCAACATCTTAAAACAGTTTAAATGAGCCACGTGGGTGGGTCATCATTTAAATCACATTTAAGCAGGTTACAAACAAGAACAATCACAAACCTTTAATTTAAAAAAAAATAATAGTTGGCTCCCACATGACCAATATAAAATTGACAGGGACTTAAGCGAAGTATATGCATATCAATTTTATACCTAAGTAATAACCATGATTAAATACATAATTATTATTTCGTTTTGAACGAGCCTCTTGGGAGGGTCATCGTCGCCACTAGTAATAATTCAAAATCATCATTTTGAGAATTTATTAATGTGAAAGCTTTCTTTTGGCCGTCCCTTAGGGGAATTTCTCCAAAAGAATTCACAAATAAATAAATCATGGAGGTCAAAATTAATTTGATTCAAAATCAAATTAATTATATAAAACATACTTAGTAATTTTTGAGTTTGAGATTTTTCACAAGCGATTCTCATGCAAACATATTTAAACAAATCAAGCAAAGCAGAAAATAAACATATTGGGCACAAATTATCCAACTGTCATGGTTTGATTTTCCTTGGTTTGAATTTGAAGAAACACTGTCTTGGATTTCTCCCACTCGTTCGTCTCGAAAAAAATTTCCGTCTTGAATCGCGTCGCCCTCTCTTCGGCAGCTTCGGAATGCAATGGGCGGTCGGCGCCCATGTCTTGTGACCGTCTTGTAAGACGCATCCGCCCGTTGTTCGGCCACAACCCTTACCTTTCGCCTCATCCGGTAAGACGCTTTAGCGGCAGCGCTGGCGCCCTCGTGCTCTATCTTGGCGTTCGAGGCCAACCGCTTCGGCGCCTAAGCGCCATGCCCGTCTTGGGCTTCTGGCGGCGTCCGCGTCAGCGTGCCTCTTTTTGCATGTTTTGCGCGATGCACGTCGCCCGCGTACGGTTTCGGATCCGTTTTAATTTCTCATTTCCTTCTTCGTCTTCGATCAGGTTACAATTTATTTAACGAGAAAATAAATAAACATAAATCTGGACTAGTCTATTACATTGAATAAATCAAATAGTCTAATCTACTCGTGGATTTTCTCACGAGAAAAACAAATTCGAATTAGTCGAATTAAAATCAATCATACACATGAAATAAAACACATTAAATACCATGACAATTGGATACCTGCAAAACAGATCTAACAATTCTACTATCCAATTTTCAATAAAATTTAATGACCAACAAATTTAAATAACAATTTAAATACAGAGCTCGAAACCGAGGTTCTGATACCAGTTGTTGGGAAATACGGGGTGCCCGGATCTATTCGAGGTGTATTTAAATATATATTTAAATTATTCAATTAATTACTAACATGAATCAATCCTAAATTAATTCAACATAATAATTAAACAAGCAACAGCAACATGCGTACACGCAATCATAAGCATGCGGAATCTAGGAGTTACGAAATTACATACCTCTTGTAGAGACAACTGTTGAGACGATGGATCAACCCAAAGTGTGTTCTCAAATATGTCCCAAGTCCACGAACTTAATCCGGTGGGAGGATTCTCACGAACGATTTTAATAAAGGAGAAAACTAAAAATATTTGCCACCACATGGAATTGTGGATTTCTAATTTTTCCAACACAAATTGTCGATGTTTCAAAATATTTGATATTTTATCGACACTGATATTTTTCCGAAAAACAAATTTTTGTGTTGTCTTGGGGATGAAAAATTATTCCCCTATTTATAAGACAAGGGGGGGGACGAAATTTTGTGCCCTAATTAGGGTCATGAGAAATTTCTTTGTATCTTCCCAAGATACAATCTTGAATATATCTCATATATTAAATTTTCCATATAAATCACAAAATATATTTGCTTCCCTTTCTTATGTAATTTTCGAAATACACAAGGAAACAAGAATCAAGATTTGATTTCTTGAATTTATGGGATAATCTTGTATTCCAAGAATACTTATCTTTTTCCATAAAATCTTTTCAAGAAAATCTTTCCTCTTCTTTTTCCTACAATTTTCGAAAATATCTAGGAAAATTAGGCAACAATATTTTCTTCTCATTTTCATTAATTGGACTTTAATTTGAGCTATTTGAGGGGCCTTTAGGAGAATTAAGATTGGACCTCCAATGGACTATAAAACTTTAATATTAAGCCATAATATTATTCAAGCCCATTAATATTAATTTACTCCACTATAAAATTAATATTGAACTATCCATCTTAATCCATATTACGATGCTACAATAATATGGCTCCCGATTATTATTTCTCGTGTTTAAGATTATCTAGTCCACTAATTAATTAAGCCACTGAAAAAGCTTTATATTAATTAATATATTTATCCTTGGAGTAAAGGCGACTCAACATTATTATCCATACAGGAAATAAATTTCCACTTGGAAGATTTGGTATGATAATGTTTCTGAGCCCACCAAGGGGACAAATCAAGCAAGACGTGCTTGCACACGATTCTCCGTATTAAATCTTAGCAATCGCCGTGTAACTAATAATATTGCCCAAGATATAAGGTATCAAATCACGTTGATTCTCTTCCCATCATAAGTCAAAGCAATAGTTATTAATTTCACATGATCCTATTTAAAGAACGAAGATTAAGAAATAACGAACCACTGAGGTCTAATTCTTCCATATTCAGCGCTGAAGAATTTATCCTCCTGTAGGTCATATTCAGCGCATCATAATGCACTAGTGTAATCTCTTGGTCAAGACAAGTCAATCTGAGCTTTACACTTCAACCTTTCACGATGGATTGTTCATTTCCATCTGAGTTGTGAATTTGTACTTAGTTACGAGGAACTGTTAATTTGATCTTCCGTGATCTGGTATCACCAAATTAACTACAATGTAACACGTACTATTTATTGAACGGGTATGCAGTAAATATATATAACATTCAATCATATTTAATGCAACAGTGATAAATAATTTATTTCAGCAAATAAATAAGAAATTCAGTTTTGGTTATACAAAGTAAAAAATATAGTTTTCCAGTATAACCCCAACACTTTCACCCATAGTCTCTGTGGTTCATTCAGAAATCTCCATACCCATTTTTTCAATAAAGCCTTGTTAAACATCCTCACATCCCAAATTCCCAACCCCCCTCTCGATTTATATTTGCAAATTTCTCCCCACCTAACCCAAGGAGTTTTACTATCAAGCTCACTTCCCCCCAAAGAAATTCTCTTTGAATTCTTAATAATGCTTTCAAAGTTTTTTTCGGAATAGCATAAAAGGATAATCAATAAATCGGGATAGCGGATAAAACAACTTGTATCAAGGTGATTCTTCCCCTAAAAGAAATATGTTTACCGTTCCACTTCTCCAGCTTTTTCCGGACCTTTTCTACCAGATGTGCCCATGATTCAGTTTTCCGGTTGTTGATCCCAACATTTAACCACAAATAAAAGAAAGGGGATTGCCCTATTTCACATCCAACAATCTGTCCCATGTTCTCCAATTCCATGTGGTTAACATTGAATCCCCATAAACAACATTTTTGGAAGTTAACTTTGAGCCCTAATGCCAATTCAAATAATCGAAGTATATGTTTTATAGCCTTGACGATTTTGATCTTACCGGGGCAAGCGAGAATGGTGTCATTCGCGTACTGTAGATGGGATATTTTCAACTTATCTTTGCCCACTTCCAAGGCTGACATGATGCCCCTCGAAACTGCTTTGGAGAGAAGCAAACTAAGACCTTCCGCCACGATGAGGAACATAAAAGGTGAAAGTGGGTCACCTTGTCTGAGTCCTCTTCCGTGCTTGAATTCCTCAGTCGGACTTCCATTGACAAGAATTGAGGATGCCACTGATGAGATACATGTTCTCATCCAAAGCCGCCACTTCGAGCAGAATTTCAGTCTGATCATCATCTCCTCGAAGAAGTTCCAATTGACCGAATCATACGTCTTTTCAAAGTCCACTTTGAAAATCACACTGCTTTTCTTTCTCTTCTTGGCTTTGTCCAGTAGCTCGTTGAGAATCACAACTCCGTCAAGAATTTGTCTATCACCAATGAAAGCGGTCTGATTTTCAGAGATGACACTATCTAGGACTTTGCTGATTCTAAGGGCGGCCAGAGTCTTGGATAAGATCTTGTAGAGGCTACTGATAAGCGAGATCGGTCGATAATCATTCAAACTTTGACATCTGTCCTTTTTGGTATTAGCACGATGAAGCATTGATCCCTTTCGCGAATTTTCCGTTACGGTGGAAATCGGACATCATCGTCATTATCTCCACTTTTAATTCCTCCCAGTTGTGCTTGAAGAAATCGAACGAGAAACCATCTGGACCCGGGCTTTTGTTCGAATCGCAAGACCAAACTACTTTTTTCACTTCCTCTTCTGTGAATTCCGCGCATAAGAACATATTGTCACACTCATCTATGGTCTTTTCGAACAGGTCTTCTGGAAGGCTGACTCTTGGGCACGGTTTGGCTGAAAAAAGATTTTTGAAATGGCCAGAGATTGCCTGTTTAACCTCATCTACATCTTCAATCCATCTGTTTTCCACCAATAGTCCCTCTATTGAATTGATCGTTGCCCTCTTATTGATCCATCTGTGATAAAATTTTGAGTTCACATCTCCTTCTTTTTTCCATAGATTTTTTTGCTTTTTGATACAACATCTTCTCTTTCCAGATTTTTCCTCTCAAAAACTCAGCAGACAGTCGATTTCTCTCGATTATTTCCTCTTCCTCTAGCCCCAGAGCATCGTCTATTAAATCCAACTTTTCGATTTCTATTTTTTTTGCTTCTATCTCATTATCCAAATGCCCGAAAACTGTTCTGCTCCACACTTTCAAGTCTGCTTTGAAACACTTTAATTTCTTTAAGATGAAGCTGCCCCATCCTAAGAAACCGTAGTTTTCCCATTTTTCACGAAAGAATTCCTTAAAATTGGGGTGAGCTAGCCAACAATTAAAAAATTTGAAGGGTTTGGGCCCCCAATCTCTTTGAAGGTTCTGTAAGACAAGAGGACAGTGATCGGAGAGTGTTCGGCTAAGCACCTTGAGCGTCTGGTTCGGCCATTGTTGTATCCATTCCTCATTCACCATCATCCGATCAATCCTGCTTTTACAAGTGCCGTCGGGCCTGTAACAAGTAAATGATCTCCCAGCAATCTGAAGGTCAATGAGGTCACACTTGGATATGAACTCATCGAATGCAGCAATGTCCCTGCGATCAATGTGCTCTCCCCTGCTCACTCTTTCAATACTGGTTCTGATAGAGTTGAAATCTCCAAGGATACAAATGTTTAATTCACTAAATTACTCTACCAGTAAAGCGATAGAATTCCACAGTTGCAACTTATCGGCAAGCACACAAGAAGAATAAATATTGATAATCAGGCATTGAGTACCTGAGTCACGCCAAATGCCTTTAACTGCCAGGAGACCGTCTTGATACCAATCGCTCGATTTGCAGAAAACCGCATCGTTCCAAATTGTTAAGATTCCACCCGAGTTGCAGTCAGATGCCTAGAATGACCAATCAAATTTATTATCATGCCAAAGTGATGTGCACAAACTTTTCTTAACTGTCTCCATCTTCGTTTCCTTAATACAGACCATGTCCAACCTGTGTTTGAATAGCAATTCCTGAATCTCCTTTCTTTTCACCCTTTTCCCCAGCCCTCTGATATTGTAGCTCATCATCTTCATTAAACAACAGTGGATCCGCCTTTGCTTGCTTTCTTTTTCAGTTTCTTCGCTGCGTCTCCGTCCCTTCTCTCTAAAATTTCTAGATGCCTTCTCAATTCGTCATCTGAACATTTGGAGTGGAGCCCTAATTTCCTACCGACATCCCATGCTTGTCTTGCCTCCATTGATATTTCTGCCTCTTTCTCATAGAACTTCCATCTATTCTCCTCGAAACTTTCGGTGACATCTTGAAGAAAGAGTTCTTTGGAGTTTCTAGCAGCATTCTTCTAGTTTTTTGGAGTGCTTTTTCTGGGAATGGATTTGAATTGATCGCTACAAATGAGGGATTCCGAGGTTTCCAAATTGATTGTAATATGAGGTTCCTGTTGGTCAATAGACATTGGGTAAGCGAAGAGGATAACCGCGAACCCTTGTGGGGGGTTGGCGTTAGGTTGCGGGTTGGGGTCATCAGTGGAAACTGGGTGGGGAGAGGTGTTGTCGACGGTGGCAGATGGGGGGGTTTTAATGGGTTGCAGCTTGTTTGTATTTGTAAGGTTTGATAAAGGAGAGATTTCTGAGATTTCGCCAGTTAGCGCCGCTGGGGGTAGGTTGTGATGGTGAAGGGTTGAGATGGAAGTAGTTTGTATCAGATGGGAAAAGGGTTAGAGGGATTGAGCTAGTTGGAATTGGTTTGGTTGTTTCTTTTTGGCGAGTGGACCAGCTGTAATGTTCTTGGGTTAAAAGGATCGCCATTGGACGAGCTTCATCGTTCTCCCTTTGCAATTCCGGCAAGGAAACGTCGTTTTCCTTGTCCAGCTGATCGCTGTTACTTATGAATGACATACCTTCCGTAGAGCAATCCTCATCAGAAGCATTGTCGACAACACTATCGAATAAATCCTCTTCCTCCTCCTTTATTCTAATAGTAAAATCCTGTTTCATGACGAGCATGTGTAACCTTGCCTCCTTTATTCTGAGGCATTTTACTCGGATTGCCGCCGACCACCTCCACGAAAGAAACTAGCTACCTTCTTGGAGCTTCAAATAAGATTGGATGTTTAGTTGCCGTGTTGACAGGTTTCGCCTTTTCCACCCTCAGTTTGTTGTTTTCCGATCTACGATCAAATTTGGATATGTTGGCCCTAATTTTGTAGGAGTCAAACCAGACTTCATTCATCTTCCTTTCGATTTCAGCCTAGTTTTTATTCCCTCCGAATCTTACGAAACCATAACGATTTCCAAAACGATCTCTTTTGTTGGGTTTGAAGATGTCCCACACGGTGCCGATCTCCCTGAACCTTTTGAACAACATCTCTATAGAAGTCGATTGCGGAATGTTTTTGAACAAGAACGTAACACATCCTTTGTTGGTATTCCACACCTTAATCCAATCGTTTTTCCTAAATCCCGATCCGTTGCTAATCCTAAGGCTTGGGTTCCTAGGGTTAGGTTTATGCCTCACTGGAGTTCTCTCGGAAGAAAGGTGTTCTACCCTGTCCCCAAAAATTCTCTCTCTACCTCTCATGTTCACTTTTTAGTCTGCACATGTACATATCACTGACTTGTTAACTGTAAATAATAAATAATTCAGTAGTAAAGTTTTAAAAAAAGAAGAGGCTAAAATCACAGTAAAGTTAAAATTAATTATGGAAACTAAACGCACATAAACTTGTATGAGACTGTCTCATACATGAAACGAGTTTAAACTAACACAAATCATATTCATCACTTTCAATGTGTTAATATATCATGCCAAATTATGCTCCGTCTTATCGTCAAACCGTTTTACGTAAGTGTGCCTCTTAAATTCCTAATTGAATTAGAAAGATATAACAAATAAAACATAAACTATTCATACATATTCATCAATAAAAGAAAAGGAATAAACAAGCTAAAAATTTCATCCTTAACAAGTAAGATAACAAGAAAAAGATAATGAACTTAAAAAATACTAAATGAATTAAAAAAGAATCATAACCTTTAAAAATGTGGTGGGAGTTTCATGAAATTTCACAACTAAAATTTCAAGAAAGGTGTGTTGATTAAGATCATCTTCTTACCATTCAATACTTTATAATTTATATTTTAGAACAAAGAAAAAATGAAGGTGGGGAACCAGGGACTCGATGCCAATTTCAGATTCTCAATGTCCCGGTTTAGGAAGAGAACATGATAACTTTTATTCCAATTATAAATAGGGTTGAATTTTACTCCAATGGATTTTTATATTATTCTTTTGGGCTTGGCTCAGTTTAGTAAACGTTTGTCCCTGATGACAAACATTTTGGATCGGAGGGTTCTTTCACCTAAAAGTAAAATCCAGCTCTTTGTCTCACTCATTTGCGCCGATTAATTTGGTTTGACTTTCAGGTAGAGATGTTAAAAGGCACATGGTCATAGGTAGGGATGCTCACGGTTCCCGAACCGGCGGTTCCAAAATTTTTTAGGGTGGAACCGGAACCGAACCGTGGCCAAGGCAGTTTCGGTTCCGGTTCCGAACCGTCGGTTCCGGTTCCGGCGGTTCCTCCCCCTTTTTTTTTTTTAGATTTTTTAATTTTTGGATCTAAAATTTGAAGAAATGTACATGTAGATTGCAAATTATTGTTATGTGAATTTAAATGGAAGATTACAATAGTTAAAAATACATAATTTTATAATTAGATAATTATATATACATGATAATTGTCTAATTGATACATCATCAAATAATTCTACATTAGAACAATATTAAAATGCACCAATAGTAAATTAGTAAAACTAGTAGAAGGCTAGTAGTACACTACAAATTATTATAGTCATTGGATTGAGTTGAAGGAGATCTAAACCATTGAAATTAAAAAAAAAAACAAAACAAAAAAAAAACATGAGAACCGGCGGTTCGAACCGGAACCGGAGATTCGAACCAGAACCGGCGGTTCGCGGTTCTAGAAATGATGGAAAAGGAACCGAACCGTGTATTTTACGGTTTCGGTTCGGTTCAGGAACCGGAACCGCGGAACCGTGGAACCGGCGGTTCCGGTTCGAACCGCCAGTTCCGGTTTTTTTTAGCATGCCTAGTCATAGGGCAAACCCGATTAAACCGAAAAAATCAAGGTTTATGGTTAAATTTTTTCATGCCCGTTTATCATGAACCGATAAAGTTTTAAACTATTTAGCTTGAAGTCCTATCTAAACCCTATAGGGTTAGGGCCACTACGCAAACCCATTTAATACTTATTTTTAATATAATTATATGATAATTTTAAGAGTTTTATTTTTATTTTTGTACATATTCTAGATGAAATTAGTTAAAAGACAATATTTAAATCAAATATAAATAAAAATGTCAAGTAATAGAGATATTGAGTATTAAATAGTGTCATCTCTTGAATATTGTTTATTTTTTGTTAAAATTTAGTTGATATGATTGAATATAAATAGCAACTCATTTATTATATATTTTATCTCCTTTATTTTTATATGTTGATTAAATCACACCATATTATATCATAAATTTTTTAATTTTTTTAAAGTTTTTATTTTGTTGGACATAACTTTCAATTTTTACAGGACAAGTACCGAACTATCAAGTTGTTGTAAAAAAAAGGAATCGAGCAATTTTAAAGATAAGTCCTATTATTGCAATTTGTACTTCATATTAGTAGCTAGTGTAGAATTTGTGTGTTACACGAGATTTTAAATAAACTTTTCAATATTTTTTTATATTATTCATATATTTATTTAGTTTATTATTTGTAAAATAATACTACCTCCATCCCAACTCTTTGTTCACGGTTACTATTTTCTCGTGTTTTAGCGAACGAGTTTTTTATTAGTATTTGAAATGATAAAGTAATTTTTAAGGTGACATAAAATAGAGGAGAGATGGATATCTATCATACCCCTTCTTAAAAGTCATTTTATTATTTTAAATACTAATAAATAATTTGTTCGCTAAAATACGAGAAAAAATGTGGTGTGAAGAAAGAGTTGGGATAGAGGGAGTATCTTAGATGCTTATAATTATATCGTAAAAAGAAAAAAGAATTACATGTATGTATGTTTTAGTGGTGAATATACATTTTGAAGCAAGTTCGAAATAGTGTTGTTTGAGAGATATATCACTCCCTCTGTCCTAATTTTGATTGTCCACTTTCCGTAAATAGTCGTCCTAATTTTGTTTGGCCCCGTTCTCTCTCTTAGTTTGGGAGGGTGTTGCTTCGTGGTTGGGGAAATCAGCATCTTACTCGTCTTCCCTGATGGACCATTTCTTGGAATTTGTGGCGTCGGAGCGATCGGCTAACCGAAGGAAAGTTCTGAGCTTGATTTGGCAAGGAACCATATGGAAGATCTAGAAGTCCAGAAATGAGACCATCTTCAAAGAGAGTATCTATTCTTGGGAGAAACTTTTAGACGGAGTTAAGTTTTGTTCATGGAAATGGATAAGAGCTCACTACCCTATATCCTTTCACGCCCCGCTTGTTTCTTGGGAACATCATCCTTTCGATTGTTTACCCGATAAATTTTAAACCGGTTTGTCGCGTATGTATATGATGGGATTAGAGTACCCCTTGTACTCTGTAATAATATTTCATCTTTGTTTTTCAAAAAAAAAATAAAAAAAATAAAACAACTTTCAATACTATTTAATACTATTATTTCTCTCCATTAAACCCACTCTACACGATTTAATACTATTATTTATCTCCACCAAATCCACTTTACCCACTTTACACCATTTAATACTATTATTTTTTACTTTTTCTTAATCTACATGTCTACAGTAACCAGATAATCAGAAATAGGAAGGAGGGAGTACTATTTCCTTATATTAATGTTGACATTGAAGAACATGAGAGTTGTGTCCAGCGCAAGAATGTAATCATTCAGCAGCAACGAACTTTGACGAGGCAACGTCACCCAACTACTCAAAACAACTCAAGAAACACACATCGTTAAATAAAAAATAAATTAAGAAAACATATGTGCAACCATGAAATTGCATAAATATAAATTCATACTATCTAATTACCAATACATTATACTTAATCGACAACGTGCTTAGTAACATTCTAGACTCAACCTCTTGTTCGTCCATGGAAGAATTTGTGGGACATGCCTTTGTGGATAGACCTGTTAACCTTAACATCTATGTATTTTCAATAGACCTGAGGTAGATTGATAGATAGTTCAGACTGTTGGGGTTATATTGGAAAATATGCTTTTACTTTGTATAATCAGACTGAATTTTGGGTTTATTTGTTGAAATAAATTATTTATCACTGTTGCTTTAAATATCATTGAATGTTACATATATTTACTGCATAATTGTTCAATAATTAGTTAATTTAGTGATATCAGATCACAAAAGATTAAATTAACAGTCCCTTGTAACTAAAAGTACAGAATTCACAACCTAGATGGAAATGAACAATTCATCGTGAAAGGTTGAAGTGCAAGGCTCAGATTGACTTGTCTTGACCAAGAGATTCCACTAGTGCATTATGATGCACTGAAGAGGACCTACAGGAGGATAAATTCTTCAGGACTGAATACAGAAGAATTAGACCTCAGTGGTTAGTTATTTCTTAATCTCCGTCTTTTAAATAGGATCGTGTGGAATTAATAACTATTGCTTTGACTTACGATGGGTAGAGAATCAATGTGATTCAATACCTTGTATCTTGGACAATATTATTAGTTACATGACGATTGCTAAGATTTAATACGGAGAATCGGTGTGCAAGTCCGTCTTGTTTGATTGGTCCCCTTGGGAGGCTCAGAAGTTTTATCATACCAAATCTTGCAAGTGGAATTAGTTTTTCGGTATGGATAATAATGTTGAGCCGTTCCTGAACCAAGGAAAAATATTAATTAAAGTGAAGCTATTTCAGTGGCTGAAATTAATTAATGGACTGGATAATCTTAAACGCGGGAAATAATAACCGGGAGCCATATTAACTGTAATATGGGTTAAGATGGATAGTGCAATATTAATTATGTAGTAAGATTAATTAATATTTATGAGCTTGAATAATATTGTGGCTCAATATTGGAAATTCAAGGTCCATAAGAAGGTTCAATCTTAATTCTCCTAAAGGCCCCTAAAGTAACCCAAATATAAAGTCCAATAACTAAAAAAGGTGTTTAAAATTAAATAAAATATTATTGCCTATTTTTCCTATTTTTTTCGAAAACAAATAAATAAAAGAGGGAGAAAAATTTTCTTTGAATTTTGTTATGGAATGAGGATAAGTATTCTTGGAATACAAGTTTATCTCATTAAATTCAAGAAATCTCCCACTTAGCTATTTATTGTGTGATTTTCAAAAATAATGAAGAAAATAAGGAAGGAAAGATTTTCTTGATTTTCTTATAAAGATATTATGGAAGATATATATTCTTGGAATACAAGAATATCTCATAAATTCAAGAAGATCTCAATCTTGGAAATCTTGGCCTTAATTTTTCAAAATAACCATAACAAGAGGAGGTGGGATTTTTGTGTAATATTTTAAATATGGAGACAATAATATATGGGATATATTCAAGATTTCTTGGAGACCAAGAAAAAAAATTTCCCATCTTATTCCTCATAGAAAAATCGGCCACCACCCCTTAGTATAAATAGGGGATGGATTTTTCATCCCCATGCAATTCCATGTGTTGGAAAAATTAGAAATCCACAAAGGTGGTGCAACATAATTTTATTTTTCCTTTTGTTAATTGTTCGCGAGCATCCTTCCACCGGATTGTTGAACAAGGACTACGGAATACTTGAGAAGGCTCTTTGGGTTTGTTCGTGTGAACGGGATACCATCTTCTCAACGGTTGTCACTACGAGAGGTTAGTTCACGTAAACTCCTAGCAATTCCACATGCGTAGGATTTATGTGACGAATTTGTATGCATGATTTGTTGTTGAATTATTATTTGAATTAATATAGGATTAATTTATGCTAGTAATAATTGTTAGAATTAAATTTGTATTTAAATATTCATCCCGAATAGATCCGGGCAATTAATTCCCCAACAACTGGTATCAGAGCCTTGGTTTCGGGCTCTGAATTTTAAATTGTAATTTAATTCATTTTTCATTAAATTTAAAATTGGATTGTAGAATTGCTAGATCTTTTTTGCAGGTATCCAATTGTCATGGTTTTGATGAATGTTTATTTATGCATGCATATTGTGGTTTTTAATTCGATTCGTTCGAATTCGTTTTGCCTCGTGAGAAAATCCACGAGTAGATTAGAATTTATTTGATTTGATCAATGTAATAGACTAGTCTAGATCTAGGTTTATTTATTTTGTAAATAAATTATAATTGGATCGGGAACGAAGACGAAGAATTAAAGACGGGCGACCAAGTGCCCGGATGTACGCGAGCCAAAGCACGAGGTGCTAGGCGGGACTTGGGTATTATTAGTGGCGATGATGACCCTCCCCACGAGGCTCGTTCAAAGCAAAATAATAATTATGTATATAATCATGGTTATTACTTAGGTATAAAATTTATATGCATATACTTCCCCGAAGTCCCTGTCAATTTTATATTGGTCATGTGGGAGCCAACTATTAATATGGACATTAAAGGTTTTTAACTGTTCTTGTTTGTAACCTGCTTGAATGTTTGTAAATAATGACCCACCCCACGTGGCTTATTTAAACTGTTTTGAGATGTTAGCTGATGCATGTTCATATTTTTTTTTGAGATTTTAATATGATTCATGTGATCGAATTATGTGATAATTTTGTGCTTATACAATCGTTATTTATTTCAGTTCAGCATGTCGCAACCTTTTAATCCACTATTGTATACACTCAAAGAACACCAACTTACTGGTGAAAACTATGAAATTTGGAAACACAATATGAAATTTGTCCTCACTGCACAACAAAACCACTGTTGGGTTCTTGGCATACCCAAGCCTAACAAGCCTACTAAAGGATCAACAAATGCGGAGAAACTTTTGTATGATGACTGGGAGCGTTCCAATGAGCCTATGAAATGTATAATCTTGACTTCCCTATCGGTGTTGAATCTGCTGCGGAAATCATGGAAAGTCTTGAGGAAATGTTTTCAACAGGAAACCGCATGATCAGTCAGTTGAAAGATGATGACGTGACTAGGCTAAAGATGATGGAAGAAACACCCGTGAGGGATCATGTTCTCAATGTCAAGCGCTGTTGGGAAATTTGTAGTTAGTTTTGATGGAAGTTCCAAAACAGTTTGTAATAGGACCAGTCAGACCTGTTAGCTGACTGATGACTTAGAATTACGATAGGATGACCAGCTGAGTTGTATAGACAACTGATGTAAAAGATAGGTCACATATTGAGGGGGAACTCCATATGTATAGGTCAGGTCAGAAGACAAAGTCAGAAGATCAGACGGGTCAGAAGACCAGATAGGCCAGAAGACCAGACGAGTCAGAAGACCAGACGGGTCAAAAGATCAGACGAGCCAGTTAGTCAGATGATCAGGTGAAGACATGAAGTCGAAGACTCAGAAGACCTGAAGATCAGATGACTACCAGAAGATGAAGACCAGAAGATCAGAAGACCTACATCAGTCGAGTCTTCTAGTTGAGCTAAGACAGCTTGCATCAGAAGACTCTATCAGGTAGACTGATCAGGTCAGCTCACACTAGGTGTCAACTGATGTTTCACCAGATCATACGTTGTCAATCAGACAAGAAGAATGTCAACCTTAGTTGGTAGAACAAACACTGAATAAAGTGTAGTTGTTAACCAATGAGAACGAGACACGTATGTACGGAGCTGACAATGCGGGATTCGGCGCTGCATAGTCAAACGACTAGAAAGGACAAACATACATGTTTTCGGCCATGCCGTTCCTGAAGCACATCACATCAAGCCTGCAAACTACCAAATATAGCCTGAAATTCAAATTGCTCTCCAACGGCTCTTTGATTTCGAGGTCTATAAATATGGGATCACTCTTCATAGTGAAGACACTGAAATTATCATCAAGCTCAAGCACAAACAAATTTTCGCACGAAGAACACAAATTTGAAGAATATTTCTAATTGTTCATCCCATTGTTCTTAGCATAGAAATCTTATCCTTTAGCTTTAGGCTACCCAAATACTAGGATAGACAAACCCAAAAAGTTAGGTTAAGTTTGTTTTGCAAGATTTCAGACTAGGGTTTCTAGTTTCTGATTTCTGGGATCGGTTGAGTGAGAACTCCTTAAACATCTGTTGTACTTGGTTGGACTAACACATTAAACTAAGTCCAATTGATTAGTTGGTGCCCCTGCTGATAGGGAAGAGTGGACGTAAGACTGGTTGTCCGAACCACTATAAAAATCTTGTGTGCTTATCTGATTTACCTACTTTACACTACAGCACACTACTTGATTTGATATTGCATACATATTCTGAGTCTGGATCAGTTTTGCACAAATCAACAGATCTGATCAGTTTGACACTTTGTCATCTGATTGAAAACAGATAAGCAGAAATCTGATTTATCAAAATTAGTTTTTCACACGGGTTAAAACTTGCTTCCGCACATCAGTTAAACTGATAGACACCGAACTGATCTGCCATCAGGCGATCAGTAAGTTGGATATCATTCCAAACTGATTCACACGCACTCTGATCAGGCAACCTGCTATCACACTTGATCTTGCACAAAAAGTTTTCAAAAGTCTATTCACCCCTCCCCTCTAGACTTCTGCCCTCACACAACCCGTTCGGGACCTACAAGTGGTATCAGAGCAGTAGTTCTACGGACCACTGGCTTTGAGTATCATCGGTTCTTAAGGAAGAACCATTGTGGTCACTTGAACAGATCTTGAAAAAACCTGTTTTTAAATTCATCTGTTTTCATAACTCACAATCAGCATGGATAATACCTCTGGTATGCATCATGATCTGCCTAAGTTCTCTATCGATGAGTATGCGGACTGGACCATACTCATGAGCAACCATCTGGGAGCTATAAGCAGCAGAATGATGGAAGTTCTCGAACAAGGACCCATCATCATCTACTAAAACAACTCAGCTGAAGGAGGTGATCCAGAATTTGCAGTTGGAGCCAGAATCAGAAAGTGTCCTTCTCTGATGGATGCTGAGGAAAGAAAATTGTCCAATCTGGATACTGTGGCCAGACATATTATTATGAAAATGATGGACAAGATAACTAGAGAGAAGGTCAAGTATCTCAAGACAACCAAACAGATGTGGGATACTCTTGCTGAGATGTGCGAAGGAAATGATTTGATCAAAGATAGCAGACTACAAGCCGAACTGGTTAAGTTTGAGAAACTCAAGATGCTGCCAAATGAGACCATAAATCAGCTCGATGGAAGAATCACCGTGTCTGTCAACAAGCTTAGGGAACTGGGATGAGAAATGTCAGACAAAGACATTAACTACAAGATCTTGAGATCTCTGACAAAGAAATATGATATGAAAGTTACTGTGATAAAGGATTATCAAGATATTTCAAAGATGAAGCCAAGCAACCTGTTTCTGAGCCTTAAAGCCCATGAGTTTAATCTGATTGAGAGAGGGCAAGAAGAAGATGATGAGTCGCCTGCCGAAGTCACACCTGCCACATCAAAAGCAGTTGCATTCAAAGCAGTCGGTAGCAACTCAAAGTCTACTGAACCTGTTGGAAATATCATAAGTCAGACAGAACAGATTGCTTTGCTGACCAGAAAACTTGAAAGATCTAACATACAACTGGGTAAATATCGAAAGTTTTACAAAGATTATCAGAACAACAAAGGAAGAGATAGGAGGTCAACTGAGAGATCACAAGAAAGGAACAGATCTGATGACAGAAGAGATGATCATAAGGAGGATCGCAGAGAGGATAAGAAAAGAGATGATCGATCTGACGACAGAAGGGACAACAGATCAGAAAGGAGGAATTTGGATCACAGGCAAACATGAAAGTCACCTGACAGATTCTACAGACGGAATGATTCACCTGGCAAAAGAAGTTTCGTGGAAAGTGGAGCGTGTTTCAACTGTCAGAAACCAGGTCACTACAGTGCAGACTGCCCTGACCTGACTCCGAAAGAAAGAAAAGATAAGCGGAACAGAAGAGAGCAACGATACAGAGACAGAAAAGCCACGGTAGCTGATACATCTGGGATTGATGATTCTTATCTGCCTTCAGAGGATTCTGGTTACTCATCTTTAGAAGACTTCTACCTGATGAGCAATGCTGATGATTTCAACGACATAGACGATCAGATGTTCTCATTTGATGACAACATCTGCCTCATGGCCAAGGATGGTGATAATTATGAGGTATCCTCTAAACCTTCTGTGTTTTCTGTTTCCACGCCTGTTGTGCTGAGCACACCTGCTGGAGAGATTGACCTGCAGCTCTACAATGAGCAATTGCTTGATGATCTCTCTAATGCAGTAGACACTTATACTATAGTGGAAGCTGAGAACGATAAGCTGAGGTCAGAGAACAATCAGCTTGTTAAAGATAATGCTGCAAGAAAAGCTACTGAACTGAAATCAGTTGAGACTGTTTAGAAAATGACTGCTGGAGCTTCTAAAAGTCAGTTCTTCTGATCAGGATAAATTGATTAAGGAACAGCTAGCCATTAACAAACAACAAGCGGATGATCTCAAAATCCTCCAAGCTAAGTTTGATGAACTCTTCCGACTGCATGAGAGTCTAAAAGTTACTGAGGATAGTTTACGTAAGAAAATAGAGGTTTTCACGAAATCATCTAAGACCGTTCAAGATCTGAACAACTATTTTCGTACGTCAACTAATAAGAAGGGAATTGGCTATGAAAACCCTTCTGCATCCTCAAAAGCCCCGTCTGGTTCACTTCAGAAAAGTGTAATCCAGATACATGAAAAGCAAAATCTGTATCAGATAAGGGAAAAGGATCAGCTGACCAGGCAAGACAAGTGTCAGATTAGAAAGGGAACAAAAATGGAACCCCAACTGATCAGACATCAGCCGAGAAATCAACAGAAGAGCCCTGTTCTTATGAAGAGACCTCAACCTGATCAGTAGATTAGGAATCAGAAAAGAGTACCTCTCAAGGGAAAATCTGATCTGAAACCTAATCAGATCAAGATACCTGACAAGCAAACTAAGGGTAAACTGCTAAGACCGTCTATGCCAAAAAGCTATAATATTTTAATGGTAGCAGTCGAACCTACCCTTACAATAAGAAACCTAGGGCTGCTGCACCTGAGCCCCACTGGATTAAAAGAAGACAAATATCAATAAAAAATTCTTCTGATTCATCCAAGACTCACACTAATGATCATACTGACCAGATTGCATATGAAGAGACGTATGGTTATGTAGATGTTTATGGGAGACAAATCAAGCCCTCTGTTTTCAACAAGGGTGCCATATTTGTTTGGATCTCGAAAGGTATTTCTAACCCCCCAGGACCCAATTCTACTGGGGTACCTAAAGCCTGATCCGATTGCAGGTTCGCGTGGGTTTGGCCAATAAAGGAGGTGTACAAGCAACTATCTGGTACATCGATAGTGGATGCTCAATGCACATGACTGGAAACAAACATCTTCTCAGCTCATACACAGAATAGGATAGTCCGCGTGTACTCTTTGGTGATGATAACTTTGGTTTTACCAGAGGATTCGGAACCTTAGAGAATGATGATGTACAGGTTACTGGAGTCTCGTCTGTCGATGATTTAAAGCACAACCTGTTATCGGTTTCTCAATTCTGTGACAACGGATTCAGCGTTAAGTTCTCGACTGATCAATGCACAATCAAGAATTGAGCTACTCAACAGATTTTGTTAACTGGTTCAAGGAAGGGAACGATCTACACTGCAGATTGGAACAGTTGTCCAAGAAATGCATGCCTGATTGTTAAGAGTTTCCAAAAGCAGCAGTTGGCTCTGGCACAAGAGAATGAGTCATCTGAACTTTAAAACTCTTAACAAGGTAGCAAGGATGTCTTTGGTTGAGGGTCTTCCGAATGAGGTATTCTCTAAGGATCAGACACGTGTCGCATGTCAGAAGGGAAAGCAAGTTAAAGCCTCATTCAAGGGAATCCCAGGACCAGCATCCAGTAGAGTATTGCAATTGCTCCATATGAATTTATTTGGACCAGTTACACCATTTAGTCTCAGTGGGCGGAAATACACCCTTGTAATCATGGATGATTATTCCAAGTTTACCTGGGTCGTATTCTTGTATAAGAAGAATGAGACAACAACAAAGATACCCGAGCTGCTCAAGAAACTGCAAAATGAGAAAGGTGTTAGTATTGTAAAAATCAGATCCGATAAAGGTACAGAATTCATGAACTCCTTTATTACTGACAGAATGAGTGTTCTGTTTCTCCGTTCTGCTACTCCTTTATTCTTCATCGGAGGATGATCATACGACCATTTCCAAGCTTCACTGCCACTCGGGTGGCAGATTTACCGCCGCCAACATGGAGGTGCCCCTGGCAGTCTGTGCCTTGGGCGCCGATCGGAATGAAAGGAATGACAGGGTTAACGACGATGAGCAACTTCTGACATGTAATATGGATTTAGTATTGTATACTAAATACCTTGAATTACATGTATGACACCCGTGTTCATTTAAAGCGGGAAGACTCATCCAAGCATCTGACACTTCACGGGCTGTTCAAAACATCCTTTTCTGATAGTTTTGCAGCATCTTCCTCATATGAAGCACTGAGATGAATTCCTTGGGAACCGTGACTCCAGTAACTCCGTAGTATGAATCAAGTCACTAGCCTGCCTTCGGGCCTTATTGTAATGAAAATCGACCTCCGGGTCTATTGTAATGGGATTTTTCCCGACCTTCGGCTCTTTATCAATGAAATTCTCTTTTAATTCCTTGTTGTGTTGACTCGATTTCCTTATGCAATTTTTGCCTAGTCTTAATATTTATGCAACTTGTTTATTGGACATTCGCTTAATCGTCTTACAAAGTCGGAACATCCAATCTGATCAGTTCCCCCTTCATCTGATATCCCCTTTTCTGATCAGATCTGATCAGTTGAGGTACCTTACTCAACTGATTCTTCCTATCTGGTCAGTCTCTTAACCAACTGGTTCTGGAGACCAGTTCACCAAACATTTCTGGTGCACTTTCTCCAAGGTCCAGAAGTCCTACCTCATTACAGAGTTCTCTGAATCTGACTTCAACTAGTGGCTTGGTTAAGATATCAGCTCTCTGCTTATCAGTATGGATATTTTCCATTCTGATGTTCTTCTTCTCAACATGATCCTTATAAAGTGATGTCTGACATCCACATGCTTGCATCTTGTATGTAGAACAGGATTCTGAGTTATTGCAATCGCACTATTACTGTCACAGAATATAGGTACCTTCATAGCTACAATGTTATAATCTCTCACCGCGACTAAGCCGTAGAGTCATGGGGAACAACGACTTCCTATGACCATATATATTGCCGATAGTAGATGTTGCAACAGATGTCTGCTTCTTTGAGAACCAATAGATCAGTTTACTACCTAAGAACTGACATGTTCCTGAGGTTGATTTTCTGTCTATTCTGCAACCTCCATAATCAAAATCAGAATACCCACTAAGCTCTAGATTATCATCTGATGGGTGGAATAAACCAAGGTTTACTGTCCCCTTCAGATACTTAAGAATCCTCTTAGCTGCTTCCAGGTGGTTTTGCATTGGATTTGCCTGAAATCTGGCACATACACCTACTGCAAAAGTTATATCTGGTCTACTGGCAGTCAAGTATAGTAGATGTAGGTCCCGATTTGAAAACCCGTGAATGCAGAAAATACCATGTAATGCATATAAAACAGGGGTGAGGGCGGAGTGATTCCAATTACTCTGTTTTTTTTTTTGCTTTTAAGAACGATGTGTGTTTTGCTTATAATCGAATGCATATGGCAAGTAAGAACATAAAGAAGTAAAGAACACACGATTTTATAGTGGTTCGGAGTCCAACTCCTACATCCACTCTTCCCTATCACAAGGGGTACCAACTTAACCGACTTAACCAACTGGACTTAGTTTACCCTGTTAGTCCGACACCCAACAGATGTTTACCGAGTTCACACTCAAACGGGATTTATCTCCCTCACGGAATTGCCTACCCTCCCTTTCGGGATTGCTAGATGTTTACCAAGTTCTCATTCAACCTACAAACTTATCCTACCAAACTGATTTGGGTAAAGTTTGTTTGGTTTCCAACTAGGTTGAGATTTTCCCTTACATTTGTTTAGCCTCAATGCTAAGGATGGGAAAATCTCTCTAAGCTTAGGACATTACATTTGTGCTTAGATCTAGGGTAGAACACTCTTGAATATATGCGTGTATTTCTTGCTCAGTGTTCTATGGTGGAGATGGTAGATGATTTGGCTCTGTAGCTTGATGGATCACGCATTTCTCACCCTTAATTTTTTGGAAGAACTTGTATTTATAGTGTGGATTTGAATGTTACCGTTGGATGGAGTTACATTCAAATCCATACTACTGTGTAGCTTTTTGTAGCTTTTTCAGGCTTGTTGTCTTCCTCTCATTGGTCCACGTCAGCTGAATCTAACGGCTATATTCTTCAGGATCTTATGAGTCTTAAGGATTCTTCTGAGTCTCAGGATTCTTGATTCAGCGGACTTCTCTTGGCCGGACCTTATGCGATCAGGGCATCTTGACACTCGGGCTAAGCGAGTTGGCTCTTCGACGGACATCGACCCTCAGTCACTAGCTTTTCGAGCTAAGCGATCATCGGCGTTCTAATTCTCGATGAACATGACGGATGACTTCTCTTACGTTACGGTATGCGATTTTTGGTTTTCGATATCGATTTCTTCTGCTTTGATCGATCGGCTCACATGATCGATCGGTATAGCATCAGTCAAAGATATCGGTTTATCTGCATGATTAGTACATCAGGTTAGCATATTAGGTTAGCATATCAGGTTAGCTTATCTGATCTCGATCACGTCTGATCTCGATCAGTCTCATCTGCAACCTCCTCTTCTGATCTGGTCATCTGATCTTCTGATCAGCTGGCTTAACTTTTCTTTTCTTCTGATTTTGCACAGCTCATCAGTTAACTCTGGAACTCATCTTACTCATCTGATCTCGATCAGTCTCGTCTGCAGCCTCATCTGATCTCGATCATCTACGTCTGATTTCGTGAGTTCCCCCTCAATTTGTTCTTTCGTTGCCCCTCAACTTGTTATCTGTAAATTAGCTTCAATAACACAAGTTGATAATGTTTTGGCATAATTCATCAAAACTAAAATATCCCAACAATTTCTCCCTTTTTGATAATGACGCCAAAACATTAAAATATATGCATTTTTACAGAGATCGGGTTTTAATATAGATCAGTTCAGATTGTCACTTTGAAATCAGTGAACCTTTTGAACTCCCGCTCTGATACCAATTGTTGGTATCAGTACAGAAACGGGTTTTTTAAAATAGATCAGTTCAGTTGGTCACTTTGAAATCAGTGAACCTTTTGAACTCCCGCTCTGATACCAATTGTAGGTCCCGATTTGAAAACCCGTGAATGCAGAAAATACCATGTAATGCATATAAAACAGGGGTGAGGGCGGAGTGATTCCAATTACTCTGTTTTCCTTTTTTTTTTGCTTTTAAGAACGATGTGTGTTTTGCTTATAATCGAATGTGTTGGTCCTGGTGCAAATGAGTCTTACACATGTATGGGGGGGAATACACGTGTTCAGTGATTTTAAAACTTTTTCTTTTACTGAGGTCAGCTTGGGTCAGGTTGTCCTTATGATTTGGTCCTGAGAAGCACAAATCGCTCTGAGTCAAAGTCTCATTGAGACGGTGATCCGAAGTCGCTTTTCGGATACCTCGAGATAATCCCAACCGAGTCTCGAAGTTTTCAGAGATCCCGAGTTGCTTGGATCGGATAACTAACTTCATGAACCCTCGAAGAGTAAGTTCGGTTTGGTAACTATCTGTTCTAGCTACTCGGATGTGTGCGTAATGGTTGGCCCTTAGTTTATACTCGTTTTAAGCTTTTGCTGAAAACCTTCCTTTAATGGAATAGTGATTAGGCTGTGATTCAATTAAATGCAACTTTCAGTGGATTGATTCCAACTGAAATATCAGTGAAAATATGCTTTCAAAACGCAGTAATGCAACAGATAAATCAAGCAAAACAGAAAGCAAAGAACACAACAAATTATAGTGGTTCAGAGACTCAAGCTCCTACGTCCACTCTCTCTGATCTCTTCAGAGAAATTCACTAATCACTTCCTAAGGCTTTCTGACTACCTCTGTAGTTTACTAACCGTTCTAATTTTGAGCTTTCTGACTACCTCTGTAGTTTACTAACTCAAAATTCACACAAGCTTTCTGTCTATCCAAGATAGATTACTCACTTCTTCTCTAGAGCTTTCTGACTACCTCAATGTAGTTTACTAACTCTTTACAACTCCAATCTCACCAACAATCACACTCAAACTACCTTACAAAGGGTTTGGGGTTTCTTGGTTGGTTTCCAACTAGAATGAGATATCCTTTACAATAAAGAACAATGCAAAGGCTAGGATATCTCGACTAAGCTTTGGATATATCTTATCAAGCTAGGCTTAGTGGAATGAGCTCTCTTCGATTTAAAGCACTTGGAAAATTCTTGGGTTTTCGAGTGCTTCAACTTGCAATAATAAGTTTGAGCTCTTGAGTTGCTTACAAATTTCCCGTAACCTTTCAATGTAGAAGGTCACAAGTATTTATAGGCATACACCAAGGTCACTCTTGAAAAACTATCCGTTGGAGAGATAGCTTCGTGAGTTTCCTCTTATGGTGTGTGAGAAACGGCTATATTTAGGGTTTGACACTCCCTAACACGTTTTAGGCAATAGCCTTTCATGTAGCCGGTCTTCACTTTTTGCAGTCTGGAACTTAGTACTTCTGACATCTTTTCAGTGACCTGTCGTTGTCAGTGTCAGTATGGTACAGTGCTGTCTTCCTCTTTTTGACTTTTGTCTCCAGTTAAAGGTAGACAACTCACCGGCTCTTTTTGGTTACAATCTCTGAGTGATATAACCTTAACAACACTTTGTCTTAGTTCCTTTTGTCTGCATTTGAATGTCTTTGGCAATATCTATTTTTCTAAGGAATCGCGACCTTCTCAGTATTGCATCCTTCAGATAGATATTTTCAGTGTTTCGGAATATTCAGGTTTATACTGAGCATTCAGTACATTACTGAGTCTGCAGTAATTTCTGTGCCTTCACTATTCTTGATCTTCAGTCTTCAGTCTTCTGTCTTCAGAGTCTTCTGAGTCTTCAGGGTCTTCTGAGTCTTTAGGGTCTTCTGAGCCTTTACAGATATACTGACTGATATACTGAGTCTTCAGAAACTTCAGTTTCATACTGAAACTTCGGTTTCTTCAGAAACTTACTGAGTTCTTCAGAATCTTCAAATCCTAATCTGATCTATATCTGCTGACTATACATTTTGCAGATAACATCCTGAATACTCTAAAAACTGAATCCTGACTCAACTATCAAGATTATCCTGAACATGTCATACTCAGGGGTTTTCGGATCTAATCAAAATCATATCTTTATTAAATTCATCTCCCAACAGAATGCATATGGCAAGTAAGAACATAAAGCAGTAAAGAACACACAATTTTATAGTGGTTCGGAGTCCAACTCCTACATCCACTCTTCCCTATCACAAGGGGTACCAACTTAACCGACTTAACCAACTGGACTTAGTTTACCGTGTTAGTCCGACACCCAATAGATGTTTACCGAGTTCACACTCAAACGGGACTTATCTCCCTCACGGGATTGCCTACCCTCCCTTTCGGGATTGCTAGATGTTTACCAAGTTCTCACTCAACCTACAAACTTATACTACCAAACTGATTTGGGTAAGGTTTGTTTGGTTTCCAACTAGGTTGAGATTTTCCCTTACATTTGTTTAGCCTCAATGCTAAGGATGGGAAAATCTCTCTAAGCTTAGGATATTACATTTGTGTTTAGATCTAGGGTAGAACACTCTTGAATATATGCGTGTATTTCTTGCTCAATGTTCTATGGTGGAGATGCTAGATGGTTTGGCTCTGTAGCTTGATGGATCACGCATTTCTCACCCTTAATTTGATGGAAGAATTTGTATTTATAGTGTGGATTTGAATGTTACCGTTGGATGGAGTTATATTCAAATCCATACTACTCTGTAGCTTTTTGCAGCTTTTTCAGGCTTGTTGTCTTCCTCTCATTGGTCCACGTCAGCTGAATCTAACGGCTATATTCTTCAGGATCTTCTGAGTGTTCAGGATTCTTCTGAGTCTCAGGATTCTTGATTCAGCAGACTTCTCTTCAGCGGACCTTGTCTGATCAAGCATACTGACACTCAGGCTAACTGAGTTCAGCTCTTCTGACTTCAGACATCTGACCCTCAGGTCACTAGCACTCAGGCTAACTGATCATCAGTAGCGTTCTGATTCTCAGTGAACATGACTTCAGATGACTTCTCTTCTGATGACTTCTCTTTTGTTCTGGTATGCAGATTTTTGGTTTTCTGATATCTGATTTCTTCTCGTCTGATTTGATCAGCTCACATGATCATATCAGTTTATCTGTATCAGATTAGTACATCAGGTTAGCATATTAGGTTAGCTTATCTGATCTCGATCACGTCTGATCTCGATCAGTCTCATCTGCTCCTCTTCTGATCTGCAACCTCCTCTTCTGATCTGGTCATCTGATCTTCTGATCAGCTGGCTTAGCTTTTCTTTTCTTTTGATTTTGCACAGCTCATTAGTTAACTCCGGAACTCATCTTACTCATCTGATCTCGATCAGTCTCATCTGCTGCCTCGTCTGATCTCGATCATCTACGTCTGATTTCGTGAGTTCCCCCTCAATTTGTTCTTTCGTTCCCCCTCAACTTGTTATCTGTAAATTAGCTTCAATAACACAATTTGATAATGTTTTGGCATAATTCATCAACACTAAAATATCCCAACAGTAGAGATCCAATGAGAGCCCTGTATTCTTTCTGATTTGTTTTCTGATCATTCTCTTATGGATCCATCTTGAATCCAGTCATCATAGGAATCTGGCTTCCTTAATGTTCTGAATTCCAAACTTAGCCAACAAATTCCTTCTTTAATTTACTTAACTTGAAGACCCAGAAAGTAATTCATTTGACCCATCATGGACATCTCAAACTTCCCTTGCATCAGTTTGATGAATCTATCACATAGGTCCTTGTTGGGAGATCCGAAGATGATATCGTCCACATAGATCTGAACCATCAGAATATCTTCACCATCTTCTATTCTGAATAAGGTTCTATCCATTATTCCTTTAGTGAATCCACTGTTTATCAAGAACTGAGATAGTGTATCATACCAGGCTTTAGGAGCTTATTTCAGGCCATAAAGAGCTTTTCTTAAACAGTACACTTGGTTGCCTTTTTCAAAGCCAGGAGGTTGTTCAACATAAACTTCCTCAGCTAGTACCCTGTTTAATAATGCACTCTTTACATCCATCTGATACACAATAAACCCTCTGTGGGCAGCATAAGCCAGAAACAGCCGAATGGCTTCCAGGCGAGCGACTGGTGCAAAGGTCTCATCACAATCAATTCCTCCTGATTGTGAGTACCCCTTAGCAACAAGTCTTGCCTTATTTTTGGTTATGACATTATTCTCATCTCTCTTGTTCTTGAATACCCACTTGGTTCCTATTACATCTTGATGAGTTGGTCTGTCCACCAGTTTCCACACTTGATTCCTTTCAAACTGCTCTAATTCTTCTTGCATGGCTAGGATCCAGCTAGCATCTTGTAGAGCTTCTTCTATGGTGGTTGGTTCCTTCAAAGACAGATAACAACAATACATGGCACTTTCACCAACCTGATGTCTAGTCTGGACTCGGGCATTCGGATTGCCAAATTATCAGATCAGTTGGATGGTCAGATAACCAAGTCCTTCTTTTTTGATGTATATCAGTTTGGATGTCATCATCCTCATCTGATATTGAGTCACTAGTAGTTGGGAGTGGTGCAATAATAGGATCCACTTGACATGGACAAGTCTCAGCTGATGTTGGAATCATCATATGCTGATGTCTGCCCATAGGAACATCTGGTGTTCCCCCTGAACCAGATGGTTCAGTTGCTACTGTCTCAGCTGTATCAGCTTCTTCATTGACAGTTGTACATACCTTTGGGTCTGATTGACCTCGTGAACCAGTAAGATCAAGCTTTGGGACATACATTGTTACGTGATCTGATCTCTTGTCTTTGATACTCAATTGATCCATTTTCTGTGCATCAGGTACCTATTGATCTGGTACCGCTGGTTCTGAGGCAGATTTCTCTTGTTCAGAAGATGTCTCATCAAAGACCACATGAGGTGTTTCTTCCACAACTAGGGTTCGCCTGTTGAACACCCTGAAAGCCTTAATGGTTGAGGAATATCCTAAGAATATACCCTCATCTGACTTGGCCTCAAAGATTTTCAACTGGCTCTTCCCATTGTTGTGTATGAAACACTTGCACCCGAAAACATGGAAGTAAGAAACACGAGGTTTTCTGCCCTTCCACAGTTCATAGGGTGTTTTGAAGTGAGCCTTAGTCAGAGAACATCTGTTCTGAGTGTGGCATGCAGTGTTGATGGCTTCTGCCCAAAAACGGTTTGGAGTGGCATGTTCAGCTAACATAGTATGAGCAGCTTCTTTGAGTGTTCTGTTTCTCCGTTCTGCTACTTCATTTTGTTGTGGTGTTCTTGCAACTTAGTGAAAAAGTCAGTAATAAAGGAGTTCAGAAATTCTGTACCTTTATCGGATCTAATTTTCACAATACTGACACCCTTCTCATTCTGTAATTTCTTGAGCAGCTCGGGTATCTTTGTTGTTGTCTCATTTTTCTTATATAAGAATATTACCCAGGTAAACTTGGAGTAATCATCCACGATCACTAGAGTGTATTTACGTCCGCTAAGACTAAGTGGTGTAACTGGTCCAAATAAATCCATATGGAGCAGTTGCAATACTCTGCTGGATGATGGTCCTGGGATTCCCTTGAATGAGACTTTAACCTGTTTTCCCTTCTGACATGCGACGCATGTCTGATCCTTAGAGAAAACCTCATTTGGGACACCCTCAACTAAAGACATCCTTGTTATCTTGTTAAGAGTTTTAAAGTTCAGATGACTCATTCTCTTGTGCCAGAGCCAACTGCTGCTTTTGGAACTCTTAACAATCAGGCATGCATTTCTTAGACAACTGTTCCAATCTGCAGTGTAGATCGTTCCTTTCCTTGTACCAGTTAACAAGATCTGTTGAGTAGCTCGATTCTTGATAGTGCATTGATCAGTCAAGAACTCAACACTGAATCCGTTGTCACAGAATTGTGAAACCGATAACAGGTTATGCTTTAAACCTTCGACATACGAGACTCTTGTAACTTGTACATCATCATTCTCTAAGGTTCCAAATCCTCTGGTAAAACCAAAGTTATCATCACCAAAGAGTACACCTGGGCCTTCTTGTTCTGTGTATAAACTAAGGAGATGTTTGCTTCCAGTCATGTGCCTTGAGCATCCACTATCGATGTACCAGATAATTGCTTGTACACCTCCTTTATTGGCCAAACCCACGCGAACCTGCAATCAGATCAGGCTTTAGGTACCCCAGTAGAATCGGGTCCTGGGGGTTAGAAATACCTTTCGGGATCCAAACATATCTGGCACCTTTGTTGAAAATAGAGAGCTTGATCTGTCTCCCATAAACACATACATAATCATATGTCTCTTCATATGCAATCTGGTCAGTATGATCATGAGTGTGAGCCTTGGATGAATCAGAAGACTTGTGATTTTTCATTGATATTTGTCTTCTTTTAATCCAGTGGGGCTCAGGTGCAGCAGCCCTAGTTTCTGATTGTAAGGGTAAGTACAACTGCTACCATTAAAAGATTCATATCTTTTTGGCATAGATGGTCTTAGCAGTTTACCCTTAGCTTGCTTGTTAGGCAGCTTGACCTGATTAGGTTTCAGATCAGATTTTCCTTTGAGAGGTTGTCTTTTCTGATTCCTAATCTGCTGATCAGGTTGAGGTTTCTTCAGAAGAACTGGATTCTTCTATTGATTCCTCGGCTGATGCTTGATCAGTTGGGGTCCATTTTTGTTCCCTTTCTGATCAGACACTTGTCTTGCCTGGTCAGCTGATCCTTTTCCCTTATCTGATACAGATTTTGCTTTCCGTGTATCGTGATCAGAAACTCGTTTGATTACACTTTTCTGAAGTGAACCAGATGGGGCTTTTGAGGATGCAGAAGGGTGTTCATACCCAATTCCCTTCTTATTAGTTGACGTACGAAAATAGTTGTTCAGATCTTGAACGGTCTTAGAAGATTTCGTGAAAACCTCTATTTTCTTATGCAAACTATCCTCAGTTATTTTTAGACTCTCATGCAGTCGGAAGTGTTCATCAAACTTAGCTTGGAGGATTTTGAGATCATCAGCTTGCTGTTTGTTAATAGCTAGTTGTTCCTTAATCAGTTGAACTAACTTTCAGAACTTCCAGTTCTGCAGTCATCTTCTGAGCAGTTTCAGCTGATTTTAGTTCAGCAGCTTTTCTGACAGCATTTTCTTTAACAAGCTGAATGTTCTCTATCCTTAGCTTGTCGTTCTCAGCTTCCACTATGGTATAAGTTTCTACTGCATTGGAGAGATCATCAAGCAATTGCTCACTGTAGAGCTGCAGGTCAATCTCTCCAGCAGGTGTGCTCAGCACAGCTGGTGTGGAAATAGAAAACACAGATGGTTTAGAAGATACCTCAGATTGGTCTTCTTCCTTGGCCATGAGACAGATTTCATCATCAGATGAGAACATCTGATCATCGAAGTCGTTGAAGTCATCAGCATTTCTTATCAGGCAGAAGTCTTCCACAGATGAGTAACCAGAATCTTCTGATGGCAGATAAGAGTCATCTATTCCTGTAGTGTCAGCAACCATAGCTTTTCTGTCTCTGTATCGTTGCCCTCTTCTGTTCCTCTTATCTTCCCTTTCTCTAGGCGTCAGGTCAGGGCAGTCTGCACTGTAGTGACCTGGTTTCTGGCAGTTGAAGCAGACTCCTCTCTCTACTGAACTTCTTCTGGCAGGTGAGTCCTGTCTTCTGTATGATCTGTCAGGTGACTTCCCGGTTTGCCTTTGATCTGAATTTCTCCTTTCTGATTTGTGATCTTTAGCATGATCATCTCTTTTCTTTTCTCTTTGGTCGTCTCT
Source organism: Stenogyne calaminthoides (assembly GCA_037126765.1). NCBI lineage: Eukaryota > Viridiplantae > Streptophyta > Magnoliopsida > Lamiales > Lamiaceae > Stenogyne > Stenogyne calaminthoides. The sequence continues at coordinate 19,400,190 of JBBCBC010000010.1, read as the reverse complement.
TCTGTCATCAGATCTATTTCTTTCCTGTGATTTGTCAGACGATCTTCTTTCTCTTCCTCTGCTATTCTGATAGTCTTTGTAGAATCTTCTATACTTTCCTAATTGAATGTTTGATCTTTCAAGCTTTCTGGTGAGTAGAGCAATCTGTTCAGCTTGACTTACAATGTTTCCAATAGGCTCAGAAGATTTTGAGCAGCTGTCGCCTGCTTTGAATGCTACTGCTTTTGTTGTTGCAGGTGTGGTTTCGGCAGATGACTCATCATCTTCCTCTTGCCCTCTCTCAATCAGGTTGAATTCATGGGCTTTCAAATTTAAGAACAAACTGCTCGGCTTCATCTTTGCTATACTTGATAGTCCTTGATCACCGTGATGATAGTCCTTGATCACCGTGACCTTCATATCCCATTTCTTCGTTAAAGATCTCAGAATCTTGTAGTTGATGTCTTTGTCGATCATTTATCATCCTAACTCTCTAAGCTTGTTGATTGACATGGTAATCCTTCCATCTAGCTGGTTGATCGTCTCGTTGGGCAGCATCTTGAGTTTCTCGAACTAAACCAGTTCGGCGTGTAATCTGATGTCCTTGATCTGATCGTTTCCTTCGCATATCTCAGCTAGAGTATCCCACATCTGCTTCGCAGTCTTGAGATATTTGATCTTCTCACTTGTGATCTTATCCATCGTCTTCATGATGATATGTCTAGCAACCGTATCCAGATTTGATAGCTTTCTTTCTTCAGCATCCATCAGAGATGGGCTCTTTATGATCCGAGCGCCCACTGGAAAATATGGATCACCACCTTCAGCTGGGTTGTTGTGGTAGATAATGATAGGTTCTTGTTCAAGAACTTCCATCATTCTGCTGCTTATAGCTCCCAGATGATTGCTCATGAGTATGACCCAATCTGCATACTCATCAATAGAAAAACTTGGGTAGATCATGATACATACCAGATGTATTATCCATGCTTAGTGAGTTTTGAAAACAGATGAAGTTTTAAAAACGGTTTTTCAAGATCTGTTCAAGTGACCACAAAGGTTCTTCCTCAAGAACCGATGATATTCAAAGCCAGTGGTCCGTAGAACCACTGCTCTGATACCACTTGTAGGTCCTGAACGGGTTTTGTGAGGGCAGAAGTCTACAGGGGAGGGGTGAACAGACTTCTGAAAACTTTTTCGTGCAAGATCAGGTGTGATGGCAGGTTGCCTGATCAGAGTGTGTGTGAATTAGTTTGGACTGATATCCAACTTACTGATCGCCTGATGACAAATCAGTTCAGTGTCTATCAGTTTAACTGATGTGCGGAAGCTAGTTTTAACCCGTGTGAAAAACCAGTTTTAAGAAATCAGATTCTGAAGTTTGTTTTCAATCAGATGACTGAAATGTCAAGCTGATCAGATCAGTTGCTTGTTGCAGACTGATCCTAACTCAGAATATGTATGCAGTTTAAACCAAGTTGTGTGCAGTAGTGTAAAGCAGTTAATAGCAAGTAAATACACACAAGATTTTTATAGTGGTTCGGACAACTAGTCCTACGTCCACTCTTCCCTATCACAAGGGGCACCAACTTAACCAATTGGACTTAGTTTATTGTGTTAGTCCAACACAGTACAACCAATAGATGTTTATAGAGTTCTCACTCAACCGATCCCAGAAATCAGAACTAGAAACCCTAGTCTGAAATCTTGCTAAACAAACTTAACCTAACTTTGAGTTTGGGTAAAGATTTGTTATTTGTTCCAACTGGAATTCTATCCTAGTTTTGAGGTAGCCTAAAGCTAGAGGATAAGAATTCTATGCTAAGAACTAATGGGATGAACACTTATAAAATAAACATTAAATTTTGTGTTCTTCATGTGGAAATCTTGCTATAGCTTGAGCTTGATGATAATTTTCGTGTCTTCACTATGAAGAGCAATCCCATATTTATAGACCTCAAAATCAAAGAGCCGTTGGAGAGCAATTTGACTTTCAGGCTATAATTGGTAGGTTGCAGGATTGATTTGACGTGCTTCAGGAACGGCATGGCCGAAAGCGTGTATATTTGTCCTTTATAGCCGTTTGACTTTGCAGCGCCGAATCCCGCATTGTCAGCTCTGTACGTACGTGTCTCGTTCTCATTGGTTAACAAGTACACTTTTTCAGTATTTGTTCTATCAACTAAAGTTGACATTCTTCTTGTTCTGATTGACAACGTATGACCTGGTGTAACATCAGTTGACACCTGGTGTGAGCTGACCTGATCAAATAAAACTGATCAGTCTACCTGATAGAGTCTTCTGGTGCAAGTTGTCTTAGCTCAACTAGCATACTCGACTGATGTAGGTCTTCTGGTCTTCTGGTCTTGATCTTCTGGTAGTCATCTGATCTTCAGGTCTTCTGAACTTGAGCTTCATATCTTCACCTGATCATCTGACTAACTGACTCGTCTGATCTTCTGACCTCGTCTTGTCTTCTGTCTTCTTATCTGGTCTTCTGACTTGACTTGTCCTCTGACCTTATCTGGTCTTCTGACTTCACTTGTCTTCTGACCTGATCTGGTCTTCTGACCAGACCTATACATATTGAGTTCCCCCTCAATATGTGACCTATCATTTACATCAACTGACTATACATTTCAGCTGGTCATCCTATCCTAATACTAAGTCATCAGTCAACTAACAGGTCTGACTGGTCCTATTACAAACTGTTTTGGAACTTCCATCAAAACTTAATATAAATTTCCCAACACAACCTCCTAGCTTTGAAAAAGGCAACCAGGTGTACCGTTTAAGAAAAGCTCTTTATAGCCTGAAACAAGCTCCTCGAGCTTGGTATGATACACTATCTCAGTTCTTGATAAATAGTGGATTCACTAAAGGAGTAGTAGATAGAACCTTATTCAGAATAGAAGATGGAGAAGATATTCTGATGGTTCAGATCTATGTGGACGATATCATCTTCAGATCTCCCAACAAGAGTCTATGTGAAAGATTCAGCAAACTGATGCAAGGGAAATTCTAAATGTCCATGATGGGTCAGATGAATTACTTTCTGGGTCTACAAGTTAAGTAAAGTACAGAATGGAAATTCATCTGTCAGGCAAAGTACACTAGGAATCTGTTGGCTAAGTTTGGAATTCAAAATAGCAAGGAAGCCAAAATTCCTATGATGACTGGATTCAAGATGGATCCAGATGAGAATGGTCAGAAAACTAATAAGAAAGAATATAGGGCTCTCATTGGATCTCTACTATATCTGACTGCCAGTAGACCAGATATAACATTTGCAGTAGGTGTATGTGCCAGATTTCAGGCGAATCCAATGCAAAGCCCCTTGGAAGCAGCTAAGCGGATTCTTAAGTATCTGAAGGGGACAGTAAACTTTGGTTTATTCTACCTATCAGATGATAATCTAGAGCTTAAAGGGTATTCTAATTCTGATTATGGAGGTTGCAGAATAGACAGAAAATCAACCTCAGGTACATGTCAGTTCTTAGAAAGCAAACTGATCTCTTGGTTCTCAAAGAAGCAGACATATGTTGCCACATCTACTACTGAAGTAGAATATATGGCTGCAGGAAGCTGTTGTTCCCAACTGCTCTGGCTTAGTCAGCAGCTGAGGGATTATAACATTGTAGCTACGAATGTGCCCATATTCTGTGACAGTAATAGTGTTATTGCAATCACTCATAATCTTATTTTACATACAAGATGCAAGCATGTGGATGTCAGACATCCTTTTATAAGAGATCATGTGGAAAAGAAGAACATTAGAATGGAAAAGATCCATACTGATAAGCAGAGAGCTGATATCTTAACCAAGCCACTAGCTGAAGTCAGATTCAGAGAACTATGTAATGAGCTAGGACTTCTGGACTTAGGAGAAAGTGCACCAGAAATGCTTGGTGTACTGGTCTCCAGGACCAGTTGGTTAAGAGATTAACCATATAAGAAGGATCAGTTGAGTAAGGTACCTCAACTAATCAGGAAAGAACTTATCAGAAAACAGATATCAGATAAATGGGGAACTGATCAGATTGGAACAGAAGAAATCTGATCAGATAAGTGGGACATTGTTGGGAAATACGAAGGACTGGGCTACCATCAGTAAGGTCAACAGTAATTAGGCCAACCAGATCAAATCAAAGTGGTAACTGATTGATTACGATATCAATCAGTCAGATACGTTTCTGATTTACTTTATCTGTCTCATACTATATGATTTATTTATTTAAATGATTTTATTATTGTTGCCTTAACTTTATGACGCATGCACTGCAAACATTAAATGCGGACGTGGGGAATATGTATTTAACGGTATTTATTGCGAGATTTCGCGTCCAAAATACGAGTGGACTACTTTTCACAACCACACGATTAAAATACTTTACGGCCGCTCAATCTCAGTCATTGATTTCAAAATACGGATACTTGAGTATTTATGGGGAATCGTGCTAAAAGTTTTCCCTCGCTTTATAAAAACCCTAACTCAATTTCCAGAAAACCTTTCACATTTCTAAAACTACAAAATCCTTGAGAGAGAATTCTTGTGCGAAAACAATATCATACTTCCAAACAATTGATTCATTCTTCAATCTTTCATATCTTCGAATCATTACTTGGTAAATTTCTGATTGTGTTTTTGCTATAAACTCTTGGTTTCACTATTTGTCAAAATTACTTAATTGTGTTACTGATTTCTGGAAATAGATCTTGTTACGATATTGTATTGTTCTTGAAATATTCTAAATGATACATATTTAATAATGAGTCTGTGCGAAATATACTCGATTTGTAAATTAGGGCTGCTGGCTTGTCTGTGGTTATTGAAATAATCTACTCAAACTCATCCCGAAATTTGCATTTGTTTCACAGAAATGGCACAACTCATTGCCCGACAAGGACAAGGCAAAAATATTTGCAACTTTGCGTCAATGAAAAAGGACATTGTTGGGATATGATAACAAGTTGAGGGGGAACAAGTTGAGGGGGAACGAGAGAACAAGGTAAGGGGGAACTCACGAAATTAGAAGTAGATGATCGAGATCAGACGAGGCTGCAGATGAGACTAATAGAGATCAGATAAGTAAGATGAGTTCCGGAGTTTACTGATGAGCTGAGCAAAATCAGAAGAAAAGAATAGTTAAGCCAGCTGATCAGAAGAATCAGAAGTTACCTGATAAGATGGACCTGAGATTAGATGACCTGATCAGATGACCAGATCAGAAGAGGAGGTTGCTGATCAGAAGAGGAGCAGATTAGACTGATCGAGATCAGACGTGATCAAGATCAAATAAGATAACCTGATGCAACTAACCTGATATGCTAACCTGATGTACTAATCTGATGCATATAAACTGATATGCTGACCTGATGCTATACTGATCTGATCAGGTGAGCTGATCAGATCAGGCGAGAAGAAATCAGAAGAGAAGTCATCAGAAGACAAGTCATCTGAAGTCATGTTCACTGAGAATCAAAACGCTACTGATGATCAGATAGCCTGAGTGTTAGTGACCTGAGGGTCAGATTGTCTGAAGTCAGAAGAGCTGAACTCAGTTAGTCTGAGTATCAGTATACCTGATCAGACAAGGTCCGATGAAGAGAAGTCTGCTGAATCAAGAATCCTGAGGACTCAGAAGAATCCTGAAGAATATAGCCGTTAGATTCAGCTGACTTGGACCAATGAGAGTAAGTCAACTAGCCTGAAAAAGCGGCAAAAATCTACAGAATAGTATGGATTTGAATGTGACTCCATCCAACGGTAACATTCAAATCCACACAATAAATACAATTTCTTCCATCAAATTAAGAGTGGAGAATGTGGAAAAAGATGCTACAGAGCCAAGAGCTATATACACAAAGCATTTCCACCATAGAACACTGAGCAAGAAATACACGCATATATTCAAGAGTGTTCTACCCTAGATCTAAGCACAAATGTAATATCCTAAGCTTAGAGAGATTTTTCCATCCTTAGCATTCAGGCTAAACAAATGTAAGGGAAATCTCAACCTAGTTGGAAACCAAACAAACCTTACCCAAATCAGTTTGATAGGTTAAGTTTGTAGTTGAGTGAGAACTCGGTAAACATCTAAGCAATCCCGAAAGGGAGGGTAGGCAATCCCGTGAGGGAGATAAGTCCCGTTTGAGCGTGAACTCGGTAAACATATGTTGGGTGTTGGACTAACACGTTAAACTAAGTCCAGTTGGTTAAGTTGGTGCCCCTTGTGATAGGGAAGAGTGGATGTAGGAGTTGGACTCCGAACCACTATAAATCGTGTGTTCCTTACTGCTTTATGTTCTTACTTCCATATGCATTTGATTTTAAGCAAAACACATCACATAGATTTAAAAACAAAATATTGGGACCACCGTTCCCTCACCCCTGTTTTATATGCATTACATGATTTTTACGCATTTCATGGGTTTTCAAACGGGACCAACAATTGGTATCAGAGCGAGAGTTCAAAAGTTCACTGTTTTCAATGTGACCATCTGAACTGATCTTTTTTAATAACCCATTTCTTTAAAAGTGCATATATTTTAATGTTTTGGCATCATTATCAAAAAGGGGGAAATTGTTGGGATATTTTAGTTTTGATGAATTATGCCAAAACATTATCAACTTGTGTTATTAAAGCTAATCTACAGATAACAAGTTGATGGGGAACGAGAGAACAAGTTATGGGGGAACTCACGAAATCAGAAGTATATGATCGAGATCAGACGAGGCTGCAGACGAGACTGGTCGAGATCAGATAAGTAAGATGAGTTCCGAAGTTTACTGATGAGCTGAGCAAAATCAGAAGAAAAGAAAAGTTAAACCAGCTGATCAGAAAAATAAGAAGTTACCTGATCAGATGGACCTGAGATAATGACCTGATCAGATGACCAGATCAGAAGAGGAGGTTGCTGATCAGAAGAGGAGCAGATTAGACTGATCGAGATCAGACGTGATCAAGATCAAATAAGATAACCTGATGCAACTAACCTGATATGCTAACCTGATGTACTAATCGATCGCATATAAACCGATATGTCGACTGATGCTATCTTGATCGATCGGGAGCTGATCGATCAAAGCAGAAGAAATCAGAAGAGAAGTCATCAGAAGACAAGTCATCTGAAGTCATGTTCACTGAGAATCAAAACGCCATCGATGATCGATAGCTTCGAGTGTTAGTGACTGAGGGTCGATTATGCGAAGTCGAGAAGAATTTGAACTCGGTTAGTCCGAGTATATCGATATACTGATCGACAAGGTCCGATGAAGAGAAGTCTGCTGAATCAAGAATCCTGAGGACTCAGAAGAATCCTGAAGAATATAGCCGTTAGATTCAGCTGACTTGGACCAATGAGAGTAAGTCAACTAGCCTGAAAAAGCGGCAAAAATCTACAGAATAGTATGGATTTGAATGTGACTCCATCCAACGGTAACATTCAAATCCACACAATAAATACAATTTCTTCCATCAAATTAAGAGTGGAGAATGTGGAAAAAGATGCTACAGAGCCAAGAGCTATATACACAAAGCATTTCCACCATAGAACACTGAGCAAGAAATACACGCATATATTCAAGAGTGTTCTACCCTAGATCCAAGCACAAATGTAATATCCTAAGCTTAGAGAGATTTTTCCATCCTTAGCATTCAGGATAAACAAATGTAAGGGAAAATCTCAACCTAGTTGGAAACCAAACAAACCTTACCCAAATCAGTTTGATAGGTTAAGTTTGTAGGTGAGTGAGAACTCGGTAAACATCTAAGCAATCCCGAAAGGGAGGGTAGGCGATCCCGTGAGGGAGATAAGTCCCGTTTGAGTGTAAACTCGGTAAATATCTGTTGGGTGTTGGACTAACACGTTAAACTAAGTCAATTGGTTAAGTTGGTTCCCCTTTGTGATAGGGAAGAGTGGATGTGGAATTGGACTCCGAACCACTATAATAAATCGTTCCTTCTTCGCTTTTATGTTCTTACTTGTCATATGCATTTGATTATAAGCAAAACACATCACATAGATTTAAAAACAAAAAATTGGAAACACCGTTCCCTCACCCCTGTTTTATATGCATTACATGATTTTTACGCATTTCATGGGTTTTCAAACGGGACCAACAATTGGTATCAGAGCGGGAGTTCAAAAGTTCACTGTTTTCAATGTGACCATCTGAACTGATCTTTTTGAATAACCCATTTTTTGTAAAAGTGCATATATTTTAATGTTTTGGCGTCATTATCAAAAAGGGGGAAATTGTTGGGATATTTTAGTTTTGATGAATTATGCCAAAACATTATCAACTTGTGTTATTAAAGCTAATCTATAGATAACAAGTTGAGGGGGAACGAGAGAACAAGTTGAGGGGGAACGAGAGAACAAGTTAAGGGGGAACTCATGAAATCAGAAGTAGATGATCGAGATCGGGAGGAAGGCAGCGACGAGACCCGATCGAGATCGAATAATAAGAAGGAGTTTCGAGTTCTTGATGAAATTTGAAAGCAAAATCAGAAGAAAAGAAAAGCTAAGCCAGCTGATCAGAAGAATCAGAAGTTACCTGATCAGATTTACCTCAGATTAGATGACCAGATCAGAAAATGAGGTTGCTGATCAGAACAGGAGCAGATGAGACTGATCGAGATCAGACCTGATCAAGCCCTGATGCAACTAACCTGATATGCTAACCTGATGTACTAATCTGATGCAGATAAACTGATATGCTGACCTGATGCTATATTGATCTGATCAGGTGAGTTGATCGATCAAAGTAGAAGAAATCGTAAGAGAAGTCATCCGAAGTCATGTTCATCGAGAGAATCAAAACGCCATCGATGATCGGGCTTAGTTCGAAAAGCAGCTAGTGACTGAGGGTCGATTGTTCAAGTCAAGAGCCGAACTCGGTTAATTTCGAGTGTAAGTATATACCGACGACAAGGTCCCGCCAAGAGAAGTCTGTTGAATCAAGAATCCTGAAGACTCAGAAGAATCCTGAAGAATATAGCCGTTAGATTCAGCAGACTTGGACCAATGAGAGGAAGTCAACCTGCCTGAAAAAGCTGCAAAAATCTACAGAATAGTATGGATTTGAATGTGACTCCATCCAACGGTAACGTTCAAATCCACACTATAAATACAAGTTCTTCCATCAAATTAAGTGTGGAGATGTGGAAAAAGATGCTACAGAGCCAAGAGCCATATACACAAAGCATTTCCACCATAGAACACTGAGCAAGAAATACACGCATATATTCAAGAGTGTTTTACCCTAGATCTAAGCACAAATGTAATATCCTAAGCTTAGAGAGATTTTTCCATCCTTAGCATTCAGGATAAACAAATGTAAGGGAAAATCTCAACCTAGTTGGAAACCAAACAAACCTTACCCAAATCAGTTTGATAGGTTAAGTTTGTAGGTGAGTGAGAACTCGGTAAACATCTAAGCAATCCCGAAAGGGAGGGTAGGCAATCCCGTGAGGGAGATAAGTCCCGTTTGAGTGTAAACTCGGTAAATATTTGTTGGGTATTGGACTAACACGTTAAACTAAGTCCAGTTGGTTAAGTTGGTTCCCCTTGTGATAGGGAAGAGTGGATGTAGGAATTGGACTCCGAACCACTATAAATCGTGCGTTCCTTACTGCTTTATGTTCTTACTTGTCATATGCATTTGATTATAAGCAAAACACATCACATAGATTTAAAAACAAAAAATTGGAAACACCGTTCCCTCACCCCTGTTTTATATGCATTACATGATTTTTACGCATTTCATGGGTTTTCAAACGGGACCAACAATTGGTATCAGAGCGGGAGTTAAAAAGTTCATTGTTTTCAATGTGACTATCTGAACTGATCTTTTTGAATAACCCGTTTCTGTAAAAGTGCATATATTTTAATGTATTGATGTCATTATCAAAAAGGGGGAAATTGTTGGGATATTTTAGTTTTGATGAATTATGCCAAAACATTATCAACTTGTGTTATTAAAGCTAATATACAGATAACAAGTTGAGGGGGAACGAGAGAACAAGTTGAGGGGGAACGAGAGAACAAGTTAAGGGGGAACTCACGAAATCAGAAGTAGATGATCGAGATCGGGACGAGGTTGCGATTTAGACCGATCGAGATCGAATAAAGTGAGATGAGTTCCGAGTTTATTGATGAGTTGATCAAAATCAAGAAAAGAAAAGCTAAGCCACCGATCAAGAATCGGTTACCCGATCGGGGATGGACCGAGATCGATGACTTGATCGGATGACCAGATCGTAAGAGGAGGGTCGATCGAAGAGGAATGATGAGACCGACGAGATCAGACGTGATCGAGATCAAATAAGATAATCTGATGCAACTAACTTGATATGCTAACCTGATGTACTAATCTGATGCAGATAAACTGATATGCTAACTCGATAAGCAGGCCGACCGATCAAAAGGAGTCGACCGGGACAAAGCAGAAGAAATCAAGAGAAGTCATCGTAAAAAACAAGTCATCCGGAAGTCATGTTCATCGAGAATCGTAACGCCATCGATGATCGATACCGAGAGCTAGTGACTGAGGGTCGATTGTCCGGTCAAGAGCTGAACCAGTACTCGAAAGTGTCGATACCCGATCGTATAAGGTCCATCAAGAGAAGTCTGCTGAATCAAGAATCCTGAAGACTCAGAAGAATCCTGAAGAATATAGCCGTTAGAATCAGCTGACGTGGACCAATGAGAGGAAGACAACCAGCCTGAAAAAGCTGCAAAAATCTACAGAATAGTATGGATTTGAATGTGACTCCATCCAACGGTAACATTCAAGACCACACTATAAATACAAGTTCTTCCATCGAATTAAGTGTGGAGAATGTGGAAAAAGATGCTACAGAGCCAAGAGCCATATACACAAAGCATTTCCACCATAGAACACTGAGAAAGAAATACACGCATATATTCAAGAGTGTTCTACCCTAGATCTAAGCACAAATGTAATATCCTAAGCTTAAAGAGATTTTCCCATCCTTAGCATTCAGGATAAACAAATGTAAGGGAAAATCTCAACCTAGTTGGAAACCAAACAAACCTTACCCAAATCAGTTTGATAGGTTAAGTTTGTAGGTGAGTGAGAACTCGGTAAACATCTAAGCAATCCCGAAAGGGAGGGTAGGCAATCCCGTGAGGGAGATAAGTCCCGTTTGAGTGTAAACTCGGTAAATATTTGTTGGGTATTGGACTAACACGTTAAACTAAGTCCAGTTGGTTAAGTTGGTTCCCCTTGTGATAGGGAAGAGTGGATGTAGGAATTGGACTCCGAACCACTATAAATCGTGCGTTCCTTACTGCTTTATGTTCTTACTTGTCATATGCATTTGATTATAAGCAAAACACATCACATAGATTTAAAAACAAAAAATTGGAACCACTGTTCCCTCACCCCTGTTTTATATGCATTACATGATTTTTACGCATTTCATGGGTTTTCAAACGGGACCAACAATTGGTATCAGAGCGGGAGTTAAAAAGTTCATTGTTTTCAATGTGACTATCTGAACTGATCTTTTTGAATAACCCGTTTCTGTAAAAGTGCATATATTTTAATGTATTGATGTCATTATCAAAAAGGGGGAAATTGTTGGGATATTTTAGTTTTGATGAATTATGCCAAAACATTATCAACTTGTGTTATTAAAGCTAATATACAGATAACAAGTTGAGGGGGAACGAGAGAACAAGTTGAGGGGGAACGAGAGAACAAGTTAAGGGGGAACTCACGAAATCAGAAGTAGATGATCGAGATCAGACGAGGCTGCAGACGAGACTGATCGAGATCAGATAAGTAAGATGAGTTCCGGAGTTTATTGATGAGTTGATCAAAATCAGAAGAAAAGAAAAGCTAAGCCAGCTGATCAGAAGAATCAGAAGTTACCTGATCAGATGGACCTGAGATCAGATGACTTGATCAGATGACCAGATCAGAAGAGGAGGTTGCTGATCAGAAGAGGAGCTGATGAGACTGATCGAGATCAGACGTGATCGAGATCAAATAAGATAATCTGATGCAACTAACTTGATATGCTAACCTGATGTACTAATCTGATGCAGATAAACTGATATGCTAACCTGATGCTATGCTGATCTGATCAGGTGAGCTGATCAGATCAGGCGAGAAGAAATCAGAAGAGAAGTCATCAGAAAACAAGTCATCTGAAGTCATGTTCACTGAGAATCAGAACGCTACTGATGATCAGATAGCCTGAGAGCTAGTGACCTGAGGGTCAGATTGTCTGAAGTCAGAAGAGCTGAACTCAGTTAGCCTGAGTGTCAGTATACCTGATCAGACAAGGTCCACTGAAGAGAAGTCTGCTGAATCAAGAATCCTGAAGACTCAGAAGAATCCTGAAGAATATAGCCGTTAGATTCAGCTGACGTGGACCAATGAGAGGAAGACAACCAGCCTGAAAAAGCTGCAAAAATCTACAGAATAGTATGGATTTGAATGTGACTCCATCCAACGGTAACATTCAAGACCACACTATAAATACAAGTTCTTCCATCGAATTAAGTGTGGAGAATGTGGAAAAAGATGCTACAGAGCCAAGAGCCATATACACAAAGCATTTCCACCATAGAACACTGAGAAAGAAATACACGCATATATTCAAGAGTGTTCTACCCTAGATCTAAGCACAAATGTAATATCCTAAGCTTAAAGAGATTTTCCCATCCTTAGCATTCAGGATAAACAAATGTAAGGGAAAATCTCAACCTAGTTGAAAACCAAACAAACCTTACCCAAATCAGTTTGATAGGTTAAGTTTGTAGGTGAGTGAGAACTCGGTAAACATCTAAGCAATCCCGAAAGGAAGGGTAGGCGATCCCGTGAGGGAGATAAGTCCCGTTTGAGTGTGAACTCGGTAAACATCTGTTGGGTGTTAGACTAACACGTTAAACTAAGTCCAGTTGGTTAAGTTGGTGCCCCTTGTGATAGGGAAGAGTGGATGTAGGAGTTGGACTCTGAACCACTATAAATCGTGTGTTCCTTACTGCTTTATGTTCTTACTTGCCATATTCATTTGATTATAAGCAAAACACATCACATAGATTTAAAAACAAAAAATTGGAACCACTGTTCCCTCACCCCTGTTTTATATGCATTACATGATTTTTACGCATTTCATGGGTTTTCAAACGGGACCAACAGACATCATTGATGAGAAGTTTGTTATGTTCTCTGTCACCTTGGATCTCGAGTCCTTGGAAATCCTAGAGTGTCTTCGTGCCTGTAGTTTGGATCAGTACTTCTATCGCCATCAGGACGTAGTACACACATATGAGGCCCTCGAGTTTTTATACAACTTACAGATGGATGATGATGATGATGAAAAGCTCATCTCCTATGTCAGAGGGACAGAGATAATAGTAACAGACAATGATATACGAAGGATCTTTGGTCTGCGTCAAGGAAGTATATCACCTGAGTCATTCACATCTGACTTGAATGAGAAGGAGTTTCTTCAAGTTGAGCTTCTAAGACCAGCCAACAGAGAACAAACAGTGAATATTTGTGCTCCTTTCTGAAACGGAAATATCGCCTCTTATTCGAGATTGTCTCTAAGGTGATCTTATGCCTCACATACATTCTTGTTGTCGTCACCTCTCATAAGATCGGTGTCATGACTGCTATCATCAAGAAAGCCAATGATGTCGACTGGCTAGGGATATTCAAGTCCAGGTTGCTGAAAGAGACAACAAAATTTGCTCTGAATGACCGGAACGAGGTTTATCTATCCTCCAAGTGTTCCTTCATCCACAAAGTCTCCATTATTCTTACAGACAAGCTACCAGATAATTTTGAATGGAATGAGGATGGCAAGAAGGTTCACTTGGCCAAATTTAAAGCAATTCTGAATAAGAATGAAGGCCTACCTGGTCAATCTGATGATGATCTAGCTCCCTGTGTGCCCAGACAGAGGGACGAAGGGAAGAGAAAAGACACCAAGGCAACTGTGTATTCCATTCAGTCAGAAGCGCAGGGTGGCCCGAGAAAAGACTGAAAAGAAAGGTCCTGGCCAAGAAACTAGATGTGCCAGAAAAACATCAGAAGAAGATCATAACTCTTTTGAAGAAGGTCCCAGCCCTGCTCAGAATGTGGAAAAAGTGGAGGAGCTGATTCATCTTGAATCAGAGGAGGAGATTGTTGTCAGTTCTGAGAGAACTGCAAGTGCAGATAGGGAGGAGCAGTTGCTGGAAGGAGAAGTAGAAAGGGTAGCTGAAGGAGCAGAGGTTGAGCATTCTGGGGAATTGTCACCATCTGACTCTGTACCACTTAGTATAGTTTTCAGGAAAGAAAGATCACCTACCCCAACTTCAAAATCACCCTCACCTTCACCAGTTAAATCATTCTCACCCTCACCCTCACTAGTCAAATCACTCTCCCCACCTATATCTGACTCTCCCCTATCTGATGAACCTCAACCCTCATAACCCACAGCCAGTAAACCACATATTTCTTCACCCTCTCCCAAATCTTCAGAAAATATACAAGAACCTGCTCAGCAGGAGCACGAAGCAGAAGAGGGACTTGACAACTTTGTCTCCATCTCTCACAATCCTTTCAACACCAGAACCCTGCTTGCTTCTCCAGATTCAGAAAGCCCCGTGTTATATATCCTGAAGCAGCAGGTAAAGGAGTATCTGCTTGGATTGTGCTCAGACTTGATTAATCACCCTGGCATCCAGCACAAGATTGAAGAGATTGTGTTCTGGAGGGATGTTAGGTTGAAAAGCATCGAGGAATTTCTGATCCTCATGGAATCTCTCGAATCTGACTACTTCGTGGACCTGGAGATGAGATGCTTGGAGAATGCTGGAATTGATAGTGCAGCTGAATTGGCCTCTGATGACGATATCAGATGGTTAATTCATGACAGGTTTGGGATTGCCAGAGAGGTTGAAGAGACAGAAGAACCTCACTTTGACAAAGATATTGAGGGAGCTGCCGATGAACCAGGTATGGGTGATGCAGATGTGACCTTACCTGGTGAGGCATCAACATATGGAAGGTCTGTTGCTATTGATGCTGCTACCCTGGATCGTATTTCGAAAACCATTCAAGATGGGGTACAATCATCCATTGAAACTCAATTTCACACTCTGGCAACTGACCTGATGGCCAAGTTCAGAGAAGAACAACATGCACTCGTCGAAGCAGAAAGATCAGCGACTGTGGATAGACTGCTACATTTACATTACGTCATCATGGAATCTGTGATGAAATGTGTCGACCCAGTCACAAAGAAGCTCAGTCTCCATGAGTCAATGCTATTTGATCTTGGCAAGCTGCTGGAAAGTGTCTGGTCCTCTCTGGAAAGGATAGACACGTGCCTAGACACAGGATGGAAGCAATTTGAGGCATCGGTTAAATGGACAGGAAAGTCCATTGAAGATGGTTTGAACAGATTACTGGGCCTTGCGCCAACTGCTTCTACAGTCAAGATAACCCCGCTTGCAGTTGAAGAGGTTAAGGATGAATTGAGACACCAATTCAATGCCCTGAATGCCAGACTCACTACCCTTTTTGATGCAACCAAAAAGGGGGAAGAGGAGGAAAAACAGATGCAGATAATCGCCTTGGTGCCAGTTACTGGAACATCTGAACCAACTCCTCCTCAAGCATCATCTGCTGCCATGCCAGAAAATGTTGTATCAGCTGTTGGTTTATCTGACACCAAACTGGTGGAAATCATTGAAACAGTTGAAAAGCATGGAGAGGACATTGCTGCTCAAGGGAAGGCAATTTCTGAACAGCAGTCCGTCTTATCTTAGGTAGTTCAGAGAGTGGATAAGATCGAGGACTTCTCATCTAACGTTCAGAAAAGATATGATGCAGAAGATCAGGCAAAGAGCCTTGAGCTAGCAAAGAAGTTGATTATGGAAGACAAATCTGCAGAAGCTGAAGCAAGAAAGAAGGATCAGGCAAAGGGAAAGCAGATCATGGCTACTTCTAAACCTCAGATGCAGACACGGTCCAGATCATAGTTGACTCCGGCTCAACAAGAAGAAATGAAGGCCAGACAGTCAGTGATTGACGCTGCTATTAAAAATAAGAAATTGGCTGAGAGCAAAGGCCTTGCGACCAGATATGTCAGGAGGATGAGGAAGAAGGCGGCTCCAGTAAAAGATATTACCTGGGAAGAAAAGGCCCTACCTGCTCCAGTGAAAGACATTCTTGTTTTGAAGAAAAACTGGTTACCAGAATGGGATAAGATCAGAGGAGATTGGTTGGTTGATGTTTACATTGTGGAGAAGGTTCCTGTGTCTAATGATCAAGGGGAACTTAATGAAGAATTCAGGAACTGGCTTGAAGTTAAACATCCTCAATTCTACGACGTGATAATGCTTGAAGGGGAGGAGATGGGACTCATCCCTGAATAACCTCCATTTGAGAACATCCTAACTCCTCTAAGACCAGATAGATCTCTAGACCCCATTCGCTTCAAGAAGTTGAACTATGACTTTGCCAAGATGGGAGGAATCATAGAGAAGGAACGACTGGTTGCTCTCATTCAAAGAATGTACAAGGTATTTGCGATTCCGGTAGAGCTCCAGAAGTTCAGATAAGGCTTCAGTTTTCAGAAGACTAGATAGGATCAGAAGATAGGTATCTCTGTACTTGTAAAATTATCATCATTAATGAAGTATTCTATCTTTCTGACTCTAAGACAACATCTCATTGTCTTTTGAACTGTGCACTTTATTTAATATCTGCCTTTTATTCATGTTATCTGTTTTTCTGATTGTATGTTTTGGTTCCATCAAAAATGGGGAAATTGTTGGGAAATTTGTAGTTAGTTTTGATGGAAGTTCCAAAACAGTTTGTAATAGGACCAGTCAGACCTGTTAGCTGACTGATGACTTAAAATCAGGATAGGATGACCAGCTGATTTGTATAGACAGCTGATGTAAAAGATAGGTCACATATTGAGGGGGAACTCAATATGTATAGGTCAGGTCAGAAGACAAAGTCAGAAGATCAGATGGGTCAGAAGACCAGATAGGTCAGAATACCAGACGAGTCAGAAGACCAGACGGGTCAGAAGATCAGATGAGCCAGTTAGTCAGATGATCAGGCGAAGACATGAAGCCGAAGACTCAGAAGACCTAAAGATCAGATGACTACCAGAAGACCTACATCAGTCGAGTCTGCTAGTTGAGCTAAGACAACTTGAATCAGAAGACTCTATCAGGTAGACTGATCAATTTTATCTTATCAGGTCAGCTCACACCAGGTGTCAACTGATGTTGCACCAGATCATACGTTGTCAATCAGACAAGAAGAATGTCAACCTTAGTTGGTAGAACAAACACTGAATAAAGTGTACTTGTTAACCAATGAGAACGAGACACGTACGGAGCTGACAATGCGGGATTCGGCGCTGTATAGTCAAATGACTAGAAAGGACAAACATACATGTTTTCGGCTATGCAGTTCCTGAAGCATGTCACATCAAGCCTGCAAACTACCAAATATAGCCTGAAATTCAAATTGCTCTCCAACGGCTCTTTGATTTCGACGTCTATAAATATGGGATCACTCTTCATAGTGAAGACACGGAAATTATCATCAAGCTCAAGCACAAGCAAATTTTCGCACGAAGAACACAAATTTGAAGAATATTTCTAAGTGTTTATCCCATTGTTCTTAGCATAGAAATTTTATCCTTTAGCTTTAGGCTACCCAAATACTAGGATAGATTTCCAGTTGGAACACATCAAATCTTTACCCAAACATAAAAAGATAGGTTAAGTTTGTTTTGCAAGATTTCAGACTAGGGTTTCTAGTTTCTGATTTCTGGGATCGGTTGACTGAGAACTCCTTAAACATTTATTGTACTATGTTGGACTAACACATTAAACTAAGTCCAGTTGGTTAGTTGGTGCCCCTGCTGATAGGGAAGAGTGGACGTAGGACTGGTTGTCCGAACCACTATAAAAATCTTGTGTGCTTATCTGATTTACCTGCTTTACACTACAGCACACTACTTGATTTGATATTGCATACATATTCTGAGTCTGGATCAGTTTTGCACAAAGCAAATGATCTGATCAGTTTGACACTTTGTCATCTGTTTGAAAACAGATAAGCATAAATCTGATTTATCAAAACTGGTTTTTCACACGGGTTAAAACTTGCTTCCGCACATTAGTTAAACTGATAGACACCGAACTGATCTGCCATCAGGCGATCAGTAAGTTGGATATTAGTCCAAACTGATTCACATGCACTCTGATCAGGCAACCTGCTATCACACCTGATCTTGCACAAAAAGTTTTCAGAAGTCTATTCACCCCTCCCCTCTAGACTTCTGCCCTCACACAACCCGTTCGGGACCTACAAGCGCCATTTTGACAAACTTTCTTATCTTGGTACTAAGTATTGTGATGGGACTAAGATCTAATTCATGTTCCTAACTCTTCCAAAATCTTTCGATGAGTTTTACTATAGTTTTGTGATGAGTGATCACATGTTCACTATGGACACTCTGCAAGAAGCTTTGGAGATAATAGAGAAATATTTGGGAAAGGAGGATGAAGCATTGATGACTAAAAACCTCTTCTCAAAATCTAAGCCAATGGTGGGCAATATTGAAGTAGGGAAAAACAGTCAGGACCAAAGCAAACCCATCGCTAAGAAAGGTAAAAGAAAGGCGGACAAATGGTTGGGGGTCAACAGAAATCCAAAGGGGAAGTGTTCTAACTACGGTGAAAGGGGACATTGGAGGGATGCCTGTTCCAAGCCCAATATGATTGGAAAGAAAGGTAATTCTCATGCACTAGTTGTTGAAACTTGTTTAGCGGCGTATGCTACCCATTTATGGGTAGTGGATACGAGATCCACTGATCATGTTTGCTTCACTTTACAGGGGCTCAAGCGGACCCGACAACTTAGTGGGAGTGAGATCCTCATCACACTGGGCGATGCTACGAGAGTGGCAGCTGAAGCAGTGGGAGAAGTGTGGTTTTGAAGATAAAGTTTTAATTTTGAGAGATGTTCTTTAAGTTCTAAGTTTTAGAAAGAATTTAATTTCAGTTTCTAAACTTTTTCTTGATGGATATTCGGTTACTTTTAATAAAGTTGTTACCATTGCTCTAAATAATGAGATTATCTGTCATGGAACGTTGTCGAATAATCTCCACACGATTAACTGTGCACGTCACTCACGAAATGCATCCTATAACACATCGACTGTTTCGAGTAATAAAAGAAAACGCATCAGATGTGAACGAAACACTTATATGGCATTTGAGACTAGGTCATATTAATCCAAAAAGGATCCAAAGGTTGTTTCAAGATGGTTCATTGGAGTCTATCCAGATTGAGCCATTTTCAACTTGCAAATCATGTTTGGAGGGTAAGATGACCAAGAGGGCATTCGGAGCCAATGGGAAAGAGCCAAAGAAGTGTTGGAAATCGTTCACACCAATGTATGTGGTCCAATGTCAATCAAAGCAAGAGGAGGTTATGAGTATTTCGTTACTTTTATCGATGATTACTCAAGATATGGATACATTTACCTTATGAAGCATAAATCTGAGACCTTTGATAAATTCAAGGAATTTAAGGCTTAAGCAGAGAATCATAGGGAGAAATGTATCAAGTGTTTACGATCTGATCGTGGAGGCGAATACCTCAGCGATGAATTTTTGAACTACTTGTCTGATGAAGGGATTGTATCTCAGTTGACTGCACCCGGAACCCCTTAACAAAACGGGGTAGCAGAACGAAGAAACATAACTCTTTTAGAAATGTTCATATCAATGATGAGTTATGCGGATCTACCCAAATTGTTTTGGGGTCACGCCTTGGAAACAACGACTTACATTCTAAATTTGGTGTCATCCAAGTCGGTTCCCAAAATCCCTAAAGAATTGTGGATCGGGCGCAAGCCCGGTTTAAGACATATAAAAATTTGGGGGTGTCCGGCATACGTGCTGGACAAGGAAGCCAACAAGTTGGATCCACGATCGGAATTAAGATTGTTTATAGGGTACCCCGAGGGAACGAAAGGGTGCATGTTCTATGGTCCCAAAGATCAAAATGTGGTAATCATTACGCACTTTAGATTCTTGGAAGAAGACTATATGAACGATAAAAAGCTAGAAGTGAGATTACCTTAGATGAGCTAAAGGGGCTTACCTCAATGCCAACAGTACAAGTTGACTTACCAAATGACACACTTACACAATCAGAACCTCATCGTAGTGGGAGGGTCGTTAGACAACCCAAGAGATTCATGGGGATAGGAGAGTCGTCGGACTTAGTCCCCGGAGAAAATGAATCGGACCCATGGTCTTACAATGAGGCAATCCAAGACAAGGACGTGAGTTCTTGGCAAATGGCAATGGAAGCCGAGAAGGGTTCTATAGATCATAATAAGGTGTGGGAGCTAGTCGAACCACTTAATGGGGTCAAGCCCATTGGGTGTAAGTGGGTATACAAGAGAAAAAGAGGACCGAATGGGAAGGTAGAAACCTTCAAGACTAGACTTGTGGCAAAAGGATATACTCAGAAAGAAGGGATCGACTACGAGGAGACCTTTTCGCCTGTAGCTATGCTCAAGTCCATCTGTATTCTCTTGTCGATAGTTTCACATCTCGATTTTGAGATTTGGCAAATGGATGTCAAGATGGCTTTCCTCAACGGAAGTCTTGAAGAAGAAATCTATATGCAACAACCCGAAGGCTTCATTTAAAAAGGCCAAGAAAATCTAGTTTGCAAGCTGAAGAAATCCATTTATGGACTAAAGCAAATGTCGCGTGCTTGGAACCAATGTTTTGATCAGGTTATAAAGTCTTACGGGTTCGATCTAAACGAGTCAAAAGTTATGTGTATAAGAAACGTGTCAGAACTGCATTGGTATTCTTAGTACTATACGTAGACGATATTCTGCTCATCGGAGACGATGTAAAGGTATTATCAGACGTAAGGGCATGGCTATCAAAACAGTTTGATATGAAGGACTTAGGGGAATCCGGTCACATCCTTGGGATCAAAATCACTCTAGATCGCAAGAAAATTATGATAGGCTTATCGCAAGCTTCATACATAGATACTGTCTTGAAGCGATTCAGCATGCAAGATTCCAAAAAAAGTTTTGTAACTTTCAGACATGGAATACATCTATCTAAAGAAATGTGCCCGAAGACACAAAAGGAGATAGATGACATGAAGTGCGTTCCTTATGCTTCGGCTGTCGGAAGCTTCATGTATGCAATGCTGTGCACGAGGTCAGATATCTGCTTTGTCGTTGGAATGGTAGCAAAATATCAGAGTGATCCGGGAAAGAACTTTGGACTGCAGTTAAAAACATTCTGAAGTATCTGAAGAGAACTCGAGATAGAATGTTAGTTTATCAGTCAGACAGCCTGATTCCCATCGGTTACACGGACTGGGATTTCCAATCAGACTTAAATTCCAGAAAATCTACCTTGGGTAGTGTGTTTTGCATGGGGGGAGGAGCCATGTCATGGAGAAGCGTTAAGTATAAATGCATCGCAGATTCTACCATGGAAGCCGAGTATGTAGCTGCTTGTGAAGCAGCAAAGGAAGCGGTTTGGCTTAAGAACTTCCTAGTGGACTTGGACGTAGTTCCAAATTTGCCCAGCACAATCACGGTATATTGTGATAATGCCAGAGCAGATGCAAATTCAAGGGAACCAAGAGCCCACAAGGCCAGCAAACACATTGAAAGGAAATACCATCTTATAGAAGAAATCGTTAAGAGAGGAGATATAGAGGTGTCAAAGATCGTGTCAGAGGACAACCTAGCAGATCCATTCACAAAGGGTCTGCCTCAAAATACATTCGAGAGACATGTGGAAGGAATGGGTGTCAAGACCGTTGTCAATCTACTTTGAGTATAAGTGGGAGAGATATTATTAGGTTCGTGTAGGTGACATTAGATGTCACGTAGATTCTACACGAGACGTGTTGTAGTATACTTAAAAGCAGACTTTGAGTATAAGTGGGAGATTGTTGGGGTTATACTGGAAAGTATGCTTTTACTTTGTATAACCAGACTGAATTTCGGCCTTATTTGCTGAAATAAATTATTTATCACTGTTGCTTTAAATATCATTGAATGTTACATATATTTACTGTATAACTGTTCAATAATTAGTACGTGTTACATTGTAGTTAATTTAGTGATACTGGATCACAAAATATTAAATTAACAGTCCCTTGTACCTAAAAGTACAGAATTCACAACCTAGATGGAAATGAACAATCCATCGTGAAAGGTTGAAGTGCAAGGCTCAGATTGACTTGTCTTGACCAAGAGATTGCACTAGTGCATTATGATGCACTGAAGGGGACCTACAGGAGGATAAATTCTTCAGGACTGAATACAGAAGAATTAGACCTCAGTGGTTAGTTATTTCTTAATCCCCATCCCTTAAATAGGATCGTGTGGAATTAATAACTATTGCTTTGACTTACGATGGGTAGAGAATCAATGTAATTCAATACCTTGTATCTTGGGCAATATTATTAGTTACATGACGATTGCTAAGATTTAATACAGAGAATCGGTGTCCAGTTGCGTCTTGTTTGATTAGTCCCCTTGGGAGGCTCATAAGTTTTATCATACCAAATCTTGAAAGTGGAATTAGTTTTCCGGTATGGATAATAATGTTGAGACGTTCCTGAACCAAGGTAAAAGATATTAATTAAAGTGAAGCTATTTCAGTGGCTGAAATTAATTAATGGACTGGATAATCTTAAACGCGGGAAATAATAACCGGGAGCCATATTAACTGTAATATGGGTTAAGATGGATAGTGCAATATTAATTATGTAGTGGGATTAATTAATATTTATGGGCTTGAATAATATTGTGGCTCAATATTGGAAATTCAAGGTCCATTAGAAGGTCAAATCTTAATTCTCCTAAAGGCCCCTCAAGTAGCCCAAATATAGAGTCCAATAACTGAAAAAGGTGTTTAAAATTAAATAAAATATTGTTGCCTATTTTTCCTATTTTTTTCTAAAATAAATAAATAAAAGAGGGAGAAGAATTTTCTTTGAATTTTGTTATGGAATGAGGATAAGTATTCTTGGAATATAAATTTATCTCATTAAATTCAAGAAATTTCCCACTTAGCTATTTATTGTGTGATTTTCGAAAATAATGAAGAAAATAAGGAAGGAAATATTTTCTTAATTTTCTTGGAAAGATATTATGGAAGATATGTATTCTTGGAATACAAGAATATTTCATAAATTCAACAAGATCCCAATCTTGGAAATCTTGGCCTTAATTTTCGAAAATAACCATAACAAGTGGAGGTGGGATTTTTGTGGAATATTTTAAATATGGAGAAAAAAATATATGAGATATATTCAAGATTTCTTGAAGACCAAGAAAAAAAATTTCCCATCTTATTCCTCATAGAAAAATCGGCCACCACCCCTTAGTATAACTAGGGGATGAATTTTTCATCCCCATGCAATTCCATGTGTTGGAAAAATTAGAAATCCACAAAGGTGGTGCAACATAATTTTATTTTTCCTTTTGTTAATTGTTCGCAAACATCCTTCCACCGGATTGTTGAACAAGGACGAGGGAATACTTGAGAAGACTCTTTGAGTTTGTTCGTGTGAACGAGATATCCATCTTCTCAACGGTTGTCACTCCGAGAGGTAAGTTCACATAAACTCCTAGCAATTCCGCATGCGTAGGATTTATGTGACGAATTTGTATGCATGATTTGTTGTTGAATTATTATTTGAATTAATATATAATTAATTTATGCTAGTAATAATTGTTAGAATTATTTGTATTTAAATATTCATCCCAAATAGATCCGGACAATTAATTCCCCAACACAGACTTCAGACTCTCCTTCCTTATGGTCGGGAGTATCTGTACTGCTCTAGGGAATATACTCCTTTAGATTCGTCGCAGCCACCTGAAACACCACTTATAAAGAATTGTAAAGAGATACAGGGAACACGGAGAACATCAAGATAACCATATGAAAATATTAATACAATCAATACCTTATACTGTGCTTTTTTTTTTTAACAAATGGAAAAATCAAGTGAAAACATGAAATAACAAAAAATATATGCTTGAGGTAAAACATACAAGAATTTACTCTTCTTTAATTCAACCTAGAAATTGGAAAAGTAAAACAAAAGATTAAATTCGGGTGAAGATAATATGATGAATATTTTGAGTGAGAAATGAAGATATGGATAGTTATAGAGGAGTCGACTCATAAGCAAAAAAAAAAAACTTTCAATTAGTAGTATAGGGGGATGTTTTGTAGTTTTTTAACCAAGTATTAACAATGAAATCATCAACCCCTAGTGATGACCCTTAATAATACCTATTACCATTCTCATTCTAAATTCATATCAATCGGGCCTTTATATGTGTTACGACATATGAGTATGTACGATTAAAACTTAAAAACATATCATTCCATTACAAAAGCTACAAATCCACATCGAAACCGTTCAAAAACAGATGTTAATATAAGTACATGTATGTGTTACTATAACGACAAATAACACATACTTGTTTTTCAGTACACATATATGTTTGTAAGATATTGAAAATTGTGTTACTATACGCTCAAAATGTGTTACTATACGAACAAAACCACACTCCCTATATTTTCATCTGTTTTCCCTTTTGTTTGTTATTTGCTTCTACTTCTAATTTGTGACAACTATTGTAATTAAAGGACCAAATAACCCGACTATATTATAGAATTAGTAAAAGTATATTTTTTTCATCATCATGTAGCAACACATAATTATTCTTATAGTAATACATATTTGAATTTATAGTAACACGATCTGAGAGGGAATTTTCTATTTGTCTTTGCGAGAATTTCTAGGGGATGCTTGGTTTATTGAGAGGAATGAAAATGAGTAATGGTTTGATTCTTGAGAGGAATGATTTTCATTTCATTCCTCTCAAATTTGTGAAGAATGAGGATTCCCATAAAATGGGAATGAAGCCACTATTAATAAGTTTATTTTTTTAAACCAAACACACATATTTAATTATTTTTTCATTCCTTCCATCCAAACCTCAAAACTAGCACCATCTATCATTCTTTTTCTATTACTTACCTTTCAAACCTCTCAACCAAGCACCACCCTTAGAAAATACTCATTTGATTCAGTTTAACCCGCACAAGATCCACAATTATTAAGCTCAGTTTATATTTTAACTAATATTTCATAATAAAAAATATTTTCATGAAAGTACCCCTAAATAGAAAAGGCAATTAGCCCAATTGAGTAAATGATTTTCTTAATTTTAGATTTAAATTAAGTGACATTATCCCTAAAAAGGTCGAAGCAGACATACATCAAGCTGGGAAAAATCGTTAGTTCTAATGTATGGCTATTACAAGAAATTGAGTAAACAACAATGGATGTTGCAGTGCAAGAGTTCTTCTGGGCATTTCATCAAACACCTGATGAGCACAATATTAAACAACCTTCAAACAATGTCCAAATTGTACCCAAATTTTTTAAACATCACCATCTATCAATGTAGAATAGTCGTAAACCAGTAACAACCAACATCCGAAAATTGAATCATACTATATTGCCCCAAACCAACCTATCTTTGTAAAACAAATGGAAACACACGCATACATCTACTACTATATACAAAGGGGCCCAAACTCAAAATCAACCCATATTAGAAAATTGAAGGTAAATGTAGCACGGAGACGATGAGGATATCAATTCCGGAGTTGTTCAACAGGAGTAGGATTGAGGAGATCCGGAAAGCCAGGGCACAAAGAAAAAGTTGGAAAACAAACCCACAGAACATAAGATGATAACTAAAAAATGGAAAATAAATCGGCTGCGCAATGTATGCTGTCCCAATTCTCGTTGAGACATCCCCTATATATTAAAGGCGAATCACTCAAATTCATATGGTTGCTCTATTTCAAATCTCTGACTTTCTGTGAGAAATTATTTATGATATTATTATTATTTATTTTTTTTAAATTTAAGTCATTCATTATTTAATTTGATTTGATACTTACCTTCCATTTATCTCTGATCTATTAATTATGAATCACCCCATATTTATGTGGTTGCTATATTTAAAACACTTCATCTTCAAAATATATACATTAATTTATGTTAAATACATACTCCATAATTTATAAATTTATGCTCCCACTTATTCTTTTTAAATATCACTAGCATGTAACCCGACATACTACGTCTACAGAAGATTGAAAAAAGTTTTTATATCATTAATTTTAAATTAAATACTTTAAATATTTAATTAGTTTGATTAATTCAATTATAGACGTAATTTTTTTAAAATATTATATGTGCATTTTTTCATTCATTTCTTATTCTAAATTACTCCCCCCATTCTTCTTAATATATTTTTAGTCTTTTAGAATATTTATATAATAAATGTCGTTCTGATATTTTCTCCCCTCATTATATCATATATATACCCATAATAAATAATTTTCATGATCAATTAAATTTTCTTATGCCAACATTAACCTTAATTTTTTATAAATAAATATTTATAACAATAAATACTATTGGTTGGAAAAAAATTATTCACATAACATATTTATAGAAAAATTAAAAATTTTATTAACCATGAAAAGTAATCATTAGGGGTATATATGAGATAATGATGGGTGAAAAAATATCAAAAATACATATTATATAAATAATATATAAAGATCGAAATGAAATATGACATCTAATCCCTATATTACTAATAGAGAGTTTATTTTGATGATATGTCATCTTATAGTTCATTTGGATGATGTGTCATTTTGAGGTTAATTTGGATGAATTAACACATTTAATGTATTGATGTGTTATGTTTCTATTGGTTTATAGTTAACTAGGTTTTAATTTTGAATTTTCTTGATTGCAAGACATTTTCTTATATTAAATAAAATAATTAATAATATTTTAATATATTTTTGTAGTATAATATTTTTTATAATTAAATAATTTGTAACTAATAAAATATTTAAAATGAAAAATGTAATACAGATATGCAAAATATAATTTTATTATTATTTTACTTGACTCTATAAAAATAAATGAATCCATAAATTTAGACATCAAAATAAAAAATTATACTCTAAATTATAAATTTTAAATAACTTCTTTGTAAACAACATTTGTTGTATAATTGCATGATCTCTCATTCGAACCGAGACACAAAATTTTCAATCATCTTTTATTTTTTGACTCTAGAGAGGCAACGTATAACTATGTGTGTGAAAATCGCTCGAGGATGATACAAACCTACAATTAAAAGAGATTAACCCTTACTTTTTATTTATCGTCTTTGCAAAACATAAGTGGATTGTAAATTATCTCCTCTTAAACTTTACAGGAATTGTGTGGTCATAGTTACTCAATGTCATTCTTGAGATGAACACACTATTCCCAATGCTTCTTCATGAAATTATTTGTATTTTTAACTTTATGACAACCAACCTCGTGTCATTGCACAAATTTGACTTTTGGTCAATAATTATGATAAGCATTATAGACACTCCTTCTTCAAAATAAAATGGTGGTTCGGTAGTCCTACACACTTAATAAAGTTTAAAAAATCAACAAAAAATAACTCGCAGATAGTTCCAGACTGAAACTCTGTTGTGCAAACACTATCGGAACTCAGATATAACCTAGTATCACCATATATCATAGACATAAGCTTCTCGTAAATAGACTCCACTTCGCGATGTATTGGTGAGAATATTACTCTATCCTGAAAGTATTCTTGAGTACGTAAATTATTCATTACAGATATGTAAATATACAGACTTAAAGAAAAATTATGTTATTAAATTTTGATCAAATGCTCCAAATTTTATTTAGTACAAATTAATTATATTTAATAATAGTAAATTTTTAAATTTTTTATATTTTATATTTCTAAAATAAAAAATATATATATTAATTTACTATGTAAATTATATTTTAAATTAAAACTATAATTTAAAAGAAAAAAAAAGTAATTATTTAACATTGAATAAAAGAATATTAATACATTAACACAATAAATTTAATTTAATAATAAATTAATATTTAAAATCACAAATTTCTAAACACATATTCATAAACAACATTAGTTGTTACTTTGCATGATTTTCCATCATAATCAAGACAGTGTTTTTATTCTTCTTTGCTCTTCACTTATAAGACAACACTATATAGTTGAATGGGGAAAAATACTTTTTAGGTATATAACTTTGGGGGTGGCAATTAAAGACAATAAGTTTCATTTTGTGAAAAGTAGGTTAGGTAGTTTCGCAAAAGTATGCATTTATATTTTTGAGTTTACGCAAATTTAGGTCCGTAAATTTTGAGTTTCCATAAAGTAAGTTTGACCTTTGTAGAGGTGCGACAAATTTTAAGCCTTGATTGGGAACAAGTGTGAATAATTTTTGTGTTTTTTGTGTGTGATTTGTGGTGGCTTATTTTTCTGTTATTTTTCTAAGTATTTTAGTGTCTTAGTTGTTGATTTCTCTCCCCCGTAATCCCCCGTTATTTCGTGTGTCGCTGCAACTTTTCTGCAATTTTGACACTGGCCCCCCCAATGTCACAGCAGCAGTAGAATTTCTGCAGTCCCTCTTTGGTCGTCTTTTCTATTTTATCCTCCTTTTGCAGGTTCTCTAAGATCACAGGTCGAAGAGCGCACACAAGGGCAGGGTGTTCACCACCCGACTGGCCCTCGCTACTAATCAGGTTTACTCTTTTCATGTCTTACATTTTCCTATCCTGCCTGTTGATTTGTTATATATTGCTTGAGGTCAAGCTTTATTCTAAGTGTGGGGGGGAATTTGTGACATGACCTGATTTATTTGTGATTGTGTGTGTTTTTTATTTTGTAATTTTTATAGGGATGTAGTATTATTGTTTTGTGGTAAACTATGGAGTTTCTGGTTAAATGTGCTTCGTTTGATGCATGCGAATTTTGTGAGTTGATGTGAGTTTTTCATGCGAGTACGTTTGAGTTTATGATAAAAAGTTGATGAATTGATGAGTTAGGTGTCTTAACCGTGCTTTGACTAAAAAAAAAAGAAAGAAAGAAAGTAGTCTAACTAGTTTTTGCTTAATGGATGATGCGTTTTTTGTGTGCCCCTCGTGTTCGATAAAAAAAAAAACCAGTACAGCTGCCCGCTTTTAGGGGCTCGAAGAAAAATTCTGAGCTAAAACCTAACGATGGAGTGAAGTTGCGGTTTTGAAAAAAAAAAAGAGAGAGGGTGCTGAGACAGCTGCCTACTTTCGGGGGTTCGAACGTTCAAAGTCGGAAACAATTAGAGCTAAAACCCGACAAGTAGAGTGTTGTTGCAGACCTAGAAAAAAATAATAATAAGGGGTACATTCGAATGCAAAGTCTGTTAGGATTGTCGAGTTAGATGAAGCAAGAAGAAGGAGAGTCGAAGTATGGTTAGGTGCTTGACGAGTCAATGAGTTGAGAATTTATCGTAACTGATTTTGGGAACCTGAGTGAAAATCTTTCAAAAGTTCACAATTTCTAAATGCATTGATCTTAGTCCGGGATTTCATGAGTTGCTACTTTGCTTTGGCATCACGTTCTGTGTGTAGAAAGGACCTGAGCGAATCTCTTATTTTCACCATTGTTACTCTCTTAATGTTGGTTTACTTGAGGACAAGTAAAGATTTAAGTGTGGGGGTATTTGATAAGTAGGAAATTGTGCATGTTTTTAGTTGCTTAAGTGCAATTTTAATGTACTCGATTAGGTTAGAATTGCATGTTTTCTATTTATTTGTACTTTGATGATGAAATTTACACTTGATCTATTTGTTGTGTTTTTGGGTGATTTTAGGATCTTTTTGGAACACTTTAATTAAGTCTGAGACGAGCCACATAAGAAGATATATTGAACCCGAGCTGATCGTGTTGACGTGTTGATACAAAGAAAAAAAAAACCAACCTTGGAAGACTAGTGCTGGGCCACGCAACTACACAAGGAATAAAGCCCACAAGTCAAGGCCCATAATTTATTTGATTAGAGTTGACCAAATTGTTAATTGCGTGGAAAAGGCTACAGGCTTTGATTAAGCCCATGAACTAGCTACCCTATTATATAAACATGCTTGTGTACAGCAGCCGGGGGAGATATTTGGAGGCACGCAACAAAGGAGAATGGAACGAAGGGGCAGACGCCACTTTGGAGATTGGAGGCAGTTTTGAGAGTTTTTTTAGTTAGTATTTGTATTCCAATTCCAGGAATTTCTAAACTCGTATTTTAATGCCTATTATTTGATCTGAGACCAAGTATGTTGAAAGTTAAATTAGATTAAATAAACAATCACAAGATAAATATTATAAACGTCTCAGATCAAATAATAGGCATTAAAATACGAGTTCAGAAATCCCTGAAATTGGAATACAAATACTAACTAAAAAAGACTCTCAAAACTGCATCTGTTGGGAGATGAATTTAATAAAGAAGTTTTGATTAGATCCCAAAACCCTGAGTATGACATGTATCAGGATATCTTGATAGAATAGAATCAGGATCAGGTTTCATTAGATATTAGGACTCAGGATTATCTGCACCATGTATAGTCAGCAGATATAGATCAGGAAATGTTAGTATGTCAAAGACTCAGAAGACTCTGAAGAATCGGAAACATCCTGAAGACTCAGAAGACTCTGAAGAATCAGAAACATCCTGAAGACTCAGAAGACTCTGAAGAATCAGAAATATCCTGAAGACTCAGAAGAATCCTGAAGATCAGAAGATCCTGAAGACTATTTTTGTACTGATCAAAAAGGACACTGAACAACTATCTTATGAAATAGTGTTATGTTCATTCCTAGTATAAACAAATAGAATGTTAGATATTTGTGGACACTACAGAACATACCAGATCAAGAGAAAAGAGCCGTTTGTTTGTCTCTGCTCAAACAAAGATTTCAACCAATAAGGAGGCAACAACACTGTACTGAACTGACACTGAAAGTGACATCTCACTGAAGAAATGTCAGAGATGATATCTTCCAGTTCACAGAAGTTGATGATTGGCTACTTGGCTACATATTTCCTAAAACATGCAAGGGAGTGTTCAAAACCTAAAAATAGTCGTTCATCAATAACCAGAAGAGGAAACTCTTGATGCTATCTCTTCCAACGGATAGTTTTTCAAGAGTAACCTTTGGAGAAGTTGCCTATAAATACCTGTGACCTTCTACATTGAAAGGTTAGGGAAATTTCAAAGCAACTCAAGAGCTCATTCGTATTCTTGCAAATTGAAGCACTCGAAAACCCTAGAATTTCTCAAGTGTTTCACATTGGAGAGAGCTCATTCACTAAGCCTAGATTGATAGATATATTCAAAGCTTAGTAGAGATATCCTAGCCTTTGATTTTGCTTTTAATTGTAAATGATATCTCACCTTAGTTGGAAACCAACCCAAACCCAAACCCTTTGATAAGGTAGTTTGAGTGTGTGTGATTTGTTGGTGACTTAGAGTTGTAAAGAGTGAGTAAGCTGCAGTGAGTCAGCCAGAAAACTCTAGAGAAGAAGTTAGTAAGCTACTTGTGGTAGTCTGAACACTTGTGTGTGTTTGAGTTAGTAAGCTACAGTGAGTCAACCAGAAAACTCAAGGTAGAAAAGTGAGTAAGCTACAGTGAGTTAGCCTGAAAGCTTTAGGAAGTGGTTAAACAATTTCTCTGAAGATCAGAGAGAGTGGACGTAGGAGCTTGAGTCTCTGAACCACTATAATTGTTGTGTTGTCTGCTTTCTGTATTGCATTTTATCTGCTGCATGTTTTTCACTGAAAGCTGGTTTTACTGATATTCAGTTGGAACCAATCCACTGAACTTGCATCAAATTGATCACAGCCTTAATCACTGTTCTATTAAAGGAAGAAGATTTTTCAGGAAAACTAAAACGAGTATAAACTTAGGGCCAACCATTCCGCACACTTGAGTAGCTAGAACAGATAGTTGCCAAACTGAACTAACTCTACTGAGTGTTCAGTAAGTTAATTATCTGATCCAAGCTCCTCAAGATCTCTGATAAATTCAGGATCAGTTTGGCTAATCTGAAGCTTCTGAAAGCTGCTCAAGATCATTGTCTCAGTAGACTTTGACTCAGGGCGATTTGTGCTTCTCAGGGCAAAAATATCAGGATAACCTGACCCATCTGACCTCAGTGAAGAAAAAGTTTTAAAAATCACTGAACACGTGTATTCCCCCCATACACGTGTAAGACTCTTTTGCACCGGGACCAACAAGTGGTATCAAAGCAGTGGTTCATTTTGACCACTTGCTTTGGTAGTCATAGTCTTATTTACTGAAAGACATTTGTGGTCTACTGAATAGATCTATTTGCTGATATCTTACAAGGCTCAGTCATCATGCCTTCTAAGAAACTTCCTATGTTCTCTGTTGAGAGCTATGACCTATGGAGACTGAGAATGCAGGCTCATCTGTATTCAAAACATGAAAGAATGTGGAGAGTGGTTTCTGAAGGACCATTCAAATTTACTATTGTGAATCCTAGAATCACTGATACTGAGAGGAATGATCCCAGAGATGAATTTCCAAAGCCTGATGACCAACTTACTCCTGATGAGAGAAAGTTAGTCAATCTGGACTACATTGCTAAAGATACTTTGTATAGCAGTATTGATTATGGTGTTATGGGGATGATCTCTCATTGTGAAACTGCAAAAGAAATACGGGACACACTTGCTGTTATGTGTCAAGGCACAGATCACATTAAGAAAAACAAACTTTTTGTTGCTATTGGAAAGTTTGATAGCTTTGAAATGGAAGATGGTGAATCCATTGACAAACTTGAAGTCAGATTCACTAGCATTATGAATGATCTGAATGCTCTTGGGAAGAGATACCCACAGAGAGAAGTAGCACTGAAAATTCTTAGAGGATTATCTAAGAAATGAGATATACATGCTGTGGTGATTGAAAACACCAAAAATATTGATTCTATGCCAACAAGTTTTCTCTGAACTGAAAGCTTATGAGTTTGTGATTGATAAGAAAACTAAGAAATCTGACAGCAAAGATGATTCTTCATCTAGCAAGAATGTGGCTTTCAAAGCCAAAGAGAAATCCTGTAAATCTAGAGAGTCTGAGAACTCATTTGCCAAAAATCAGGATGAGCAGGAGGATAAGCCAGTACTGATGGCAAGGAGGTTTGAAAGACTTAATAGCAGATATGGGAAATATAAGAAATATTACAGGAACCACAGGTACAAGAGCAGGAATAACTCAGAAACTAAGAACAGATCCACTGAGAAAAGAAAGGACCACAAAGTTGAAGGATCCTCATCCAAAAAGAAGGACTCCAAGACCAAGGAGGAAAGTGATCAGGATGATGATGCCAACAGATGCTATAACTGTCAAAAGAAAGGTCACTTTCAATATGACTGTCCTGAGCTGAGTGCTAAAGAAAGAAAGGAGAGACAAGCCAAGAGAGACAGAAAGATCTCCAGCAAGAAAGCTATGATTGCAGAAGAGTAAGAACACTCTGAAGAAGGTTCCAGTTCCTCAGATGAAATTTTCTCAGATAGTGATAGTGATGATGTCTGTCTTATGGCTGTGGCGGAGGTAAATTCTTCTATCTCTGTTATTGCTCCTACACAAGCATATGAATTCTCAAGTTCAACTGTAAACAATAATTTTGACCTGATGGATTCTTTTAAGAATCTTATGAAGGACTATTCTGTGTTACAAGAACTGATCATAAAAACTCAAGAGCAGAACAAGGAACTGACTGATGAGAATCTGAAGTGGAAAGACTCTAATAATGCAGAGATCACTTCTCAATTGATGGGAACTACTGATGAACTAGATGTTCTAAAAGTACAACTCTCAAGAAAAAAGAAGGTGATAGAGATCTGAATGGAAAAATTAGAGAAACCCACTGAGGAGATTCAGCTCATCAGAACTGAGTTCAATGACCTCTTTGAGAAGCATGAAACTCTAAAGAAATGTGAGGATAATGCTGAGAGAAAGTTAGCTCTCTATTGAATTCGCATCTAAAGTAATAGATGAAATTGAGTTATCAAAGATGCAAGAATCGTAAAAGTTTGGATTGGGATACAATCCAGGGGAACCTCACAAGGTCTTTTGAACGTTTGCTTCTAGTAGCACCAAGACCTATCTTTGTTAAACCCGGTGGCATCAAATCTTCTTCAAGAACAACCTGTGGTTTTAGACAAGGGTAAAGGACCTATGGTTTGAGAAAAAATCAAGGTTCAGGGGAAGAAAGCCCAAACCTCGTGAAAAGGCTAGAAAAACACGAACACTCAAGGTTATTATAGAAATTTTCAGGCCAGTATTTCAAAGCCTCAGGCTAAGAATACCAACCTGAAGAGATCTGCACTGAACCATCAGAGGAATTTTTAGAAGAGAAACACTCAGCAGAGATATTCTCAACCGAAAAAGACCAAGTCCTCGACATCGAAGACCCCAATTTCAAAGACAGCAACCTAAACCCCACTTGCCTAAGGGTAAAGGTTTCCTGAACCCAAGTCAGCAGAGACAGAGACCAACTGCACCAAAGCCAAGGCACTTGAACAAGAAGCCTGAACCCAAGAAGAACTCTAAGGCTCATGTTCATGCTAAGGCTGGCACTCATACACACGGTACTGCCAAGGCACCTAGGGTGGTGAATGTGTATGTAGATGTTTATGGGAGACAAATCAGCCACTCTAAAGTGATTAGAGTTATCAGGAAGATTTGGGTTCCAAAAGGTACAGCTAACCTGGTAGGACCCTACACCAAATGGGTACCTAGAATTGATCTATTTTTCAGGTGAAGGAAAAGGGCACTGAGCTGAATGAAGACAACATAGCCCTGATGAGTGGAAATGAATTGGCTCCTACTGTATGGTATCTGGACAGTGGATGTTCAAGACATATGACAGGATATAAGTAATTACTCACTGACTATGTTGAGCAAAAAGGCCCTCAGGTCACATTTGGAGACAATTCCAAAGGACAAACTTAAGGATATGGAACTCTTGAAGTTGATTATGTCCATATCCATGGTGTTTCATATGTGTCTGGTCTAAAGCATAATTTGCTTTCTATCAGCCAATTCTGTGACAAAGGATTCAGTGTTGAGTTCTCAAAGAACTTATGCCATGTGAAAGACAATGCTTCACAGAAAATATTACTGACTGGTACTAGAAAAGGAAATGTGTATCTTGCTGATTGGAGTTCAACTCCTAAAGATACATGTTTGGTTGCAAAAAGTTCCACTGATACCAGTTGGCTGTGGCACAAAAGGCTGAATCACTTAAATTTCAAAACCTTGAACAAACTTGCAAGATTAGCACTTGTGAGGGGGTTACCAAATGAAGTGTTCAGTAAAGATCATGTTTGTGATGCTTGTCAGAAAGGAAAACAAATCAAAGCATCATTCAAGAGCAAAATAGATGTTTCTACTGACAGAATTTTACAACTATTACATATGGATCTCTTTGGTCCAGTAACGCCTATAAGCACTAATGGCAGGAAATATACACTTGTGGTAGTTGATGACTACTCTAGATATACATGGGTCATATTCTTACTCAGTAAGAAAGAGACTCAGACAAAACTGTCTGAACTACTGAAAAGACTCAGTACTAAAAAGAATCTGAGTGTGGTCAAAATCAGATCAGATAAAAGAACTGAATTTATCAACCATATTATATCTGATTATTGTGCATCAAATGGAATAGCTCATGAAACATCAGCTGCAAGGACCCCACAACAGAATGGAGTTGCTGAAAGAAGAAATAGGACTCTGAAAGAAGCTGCAAGAATAATGATTGCTGAAGCTGATATTCCTAAGAGATTTTGGGCTGAAGCTATCAACACTGCATGCCACTCTCAGAACAGATCCATGCTGACCAAGAATCAAGGAAAAACTCCTTATGAGCTGAAGCCTCTTGTTTCTTTCTTTCGTGTGTTTGGTTGCAAGTGTTTCATACACAATAATGGTAAAGATCAGTTGAAAACTTTTGATAGCAAAGCTGATGAAGGGATATTATTAGGATATTCTGAAGTCAGTAAAGCCTTCAGAGTTTACAACTGTAGGACTCTTATTGTGGAAGAAACACCTCATGTTGTTTTTGATGAATCTATTTGTGTTCAGAAGAAACAGGAACATGACTCAGGAGAAGTGACCAAGAGAATCACCAGACTTAGCCTGAAAAAGAAATCCTCTGAACCTGAGAAGAAGAAGTCAATCACTTGCTATGAATGGAGTGAATCAGACTCAGACAAAGAAGTTCAGAATGGAAAAACTCGGGATGGTGAGACTCAGGATGGAAATTCTCCACTAAAGGAAAGTCAACACACTGAAGCTGACCAATTTGAACATACACCAGTTCAGACTCAGGTATGTAATGCCAATGAAGATGTGGTCACAGTTGAGGCAAACTCTGAATCTATCAACCAAGGGGGAACAAATGTCTTTGACAATGTTCTGAATAGAATTACCCCTGGGGAAGATGATTCCCTTTCTCCTTTTCTGTTGTTCCCTGAATTTGATGAACTGCCTGAACCTAACAATTCTGATGTTGAGGATACTACTGAAGGGGGAACATCCAGGAGAAAATGGTTGGATAGTCATCCTACAAGTCAGATTGTGGGTGATCTATCAGATGGTGTCAAAACAAGAAGGTTCCATGGAGAAAGAGCTTTGTTCTGCTACTTCCTATCTGAAAAAGAACCTACTGAGATTGAAGAAGCTCTACAAGATTCATTTTGGATTACTGCTATGCAAGAAGAGCTGAATCAGTTCTCAAGGAATGAAGTTTGGGAGCTAGTGGATAGACCTAAGAGGCACAATGTGATTGGAACTAAGTGGGTGTTCAAGAATAAGAGAGATGAAAACAACAACATTGTGAGAAACAAGGCAAGACTAGTTGCGCAAGGTTATTCCCGAGAAGAAGGCTTGGAGTATGATGAAACCTTTGCACCTATTGCAAGACTAGAAGCCATCAGATTGTTTCTTGCATATGCTTCCCACATGAAATTCACAGTATATCAGATGGATGTGAAAAGTGCATTTCTGAATGGTGTGCTTAAGGAAGAGGTTTATGTGGAACAACCTCCTGGTTTCAGACAGAATGATCAAGTTTACAGGCTCAGGAAAGCCTTGTATGGTCTTAAGCAAGCACCCCGAGCATGGTATGATACCCTTTCTCAATTTCTTACTGACCATGGTTTTATCAAAGGAACTATTGATAGGACTCTGTTCAGGATAGAAGATGGGAAAGACATCTTACTTGTTCAGATTTATGTAGATGACTCATATTTGGATCTCCAAATCATCAGCTGTGTGAAAAGTTTTCTACCCTGATGAAAGGAAAGTTTGAGATGTCAATGATGGGGGAGATGAATTTCTTTCTTGGACTTCAGGTGAAACAAACTAAAGAAGGAATTTCATCAATCAAGCAAAATACACCAGAGATCTGATTGCAAAGTATGGTGTAATAGATTGCAATGCGGTTAAATTCCCATGAATACTAACTACAAGATGGATCGATCCCGAAGGCAAATCGATAAATCACACAGTTATAGAGGATCATTGGATCATTACTATATCTCACAGCGCAAGCAGCCCCGACATAACATTTCTTTGTTTGGATATGTGCAAGATACCAAGCTAATCCTAAGGCTAGTCACATGGAGGCCGCCAAAAAAGTTTCAAATATCTTAAAAGGCCTTTTGTGAATAGAGGATTATGGTATCCAACCGATGATAACCTTGAATTAACCGGGTTATTCAGATCATCGATTATGGAGGATGTAGAATTGACATGAAATCTACCACAGGAACTTGTCAATTTCTTGGAAGTAAACTGATATCATGGTTTTCAATGAAAACGGACCTCGATGAGTAAACAAAGACTCTTGAATCGAATACATGGCTGCGGCAGAAAAATTTGCAGCATGCATTCTTTGGCTCGAACAACAATTGAGGGATTACAAGATTATAGCTTGTTGGTCCGGTGCTAACGAAGTCTCCACGTGTATGGGGGGGAATACACGTGTTCAATTGATTTTAAAACTTTTCTTTCATCGAGGTCGGATGGGTCGAGGTTATCGATGATTTTGCCTCGAGAAGCCACGGATTGCCCCGAGTCAAAAAGTCTCTTCGAGACAATGATCGCGGTCGCTTTTGAAGCTTCAGATTAGCCCAATCGAGCTGAGTTTATCGGACATCTGGAGGCTTGGATCGGATAGTTATCTTCTTGAACCCTCAAGAGAGTTAGTTCGGTTTGGTAACTATACATTCTAGCTACTCAAGTGTCTTGGAATGGTTGGCCCTAAGATTATACTCGTTTTAGCTTTCTTTGAAAATCTTCCCTTCAATAAAACAGTGATTAAGGCCGTGATCAATTTGATGCAAGTTCATTGGATTGGTTCCAACTGAATATCAGTTAACTATGCTTTCAGTGAAAAACATGCAATGTATAATAATGCAAAGATGTAAAGCAAAACAACACAGCAATTATAGTGGTTCAGAGACTCAAGCTCCTACGTCCACTCTCTCTGATCTTCAGAGAAATTCCTTAACCACTTCCTAAAGATTTCTGGCTAACTCACTGTAGCTTACTCACTTTTCTACCTTGAGTTTTTACGGTCGACTCAACAGCAGCCTTACTAACTCAAACACACACAAGTGTTCAGACTACCATAAGTAGCTTACTAACTTCTTCTCTAGAGTTTTCTGGCTAACTCACTGTAGCTTACTAACTCTTTACAACTCTAACTCACCAACAAAACACACACAAACTACCTTAACAAAGGGTTTGGGTTTTGGGTTGGTTTCCAACTAGGGTGAGATATCCTTTACAATAAGAACTAATGCAAAGGCTAGGATATCTCTTCTAAGCTTTGGATATATCTATCACTCTAGGCTTAGAATAGTGAGCTCTCTCCAATGTGAAACACTTGGGAAATTCTAGGGTTTTTCGAGTGCTTCAATTTGCAATAATACGAATGAACTCTTGAGTTGCTTTGAAATTTCCCGTAACCTCTCAATGTAGAAGGTCACTGGTATTTATAGGCAACCTTCACCAAGGTCACTCTTGAAAACCTATCCGTTGGAGGAGATAGTATCAAGGGTTTCCTCTTCGGGTGTTTGATGAACGACTATATTTAGGGTTTGAACACTCCCTTGCATATTTTAGGAAATATGCAGTCATGTAGCCAATCACCAATTTTTGCAGTCTGGAACTTAGTACTACTGACATGATTCAGGGTCTTGTCGCTTTCAGTGTCAGTAAAGTACAGTGTTGTCTTCCTCTGATTGGTTCTTGTCTTCAGTGAATGTAGACAAACAAAACGGATCTTTTTGGTCAATCTCTCTGCATGAGACAACCATAAACAACACTTAGACTTAGTTCCTTTTATGCGCATATATGAATGTTTTTGGGCAATATCTACTTTTACGAATATTTGCGTTTTTCTCGTTTTTGTAGTCTTGGATAGATTATATTAGGTGCCTCGAACATTGAGGTTATACTAAGTATTGATATCTTCTGCGAGTCTTGAAGACCTCTTGGGTCTTGATATCTTACGAGTCTTGATTGTCTTCATGACATCTTGAGTCTTCAATGTCTTGATAACATCTTTGAGTCTTGATGTCTTGATGACATCTTGAGTCTTGACAACTTCTTCGAGTCTTCATTGTCTTGATAACTTATCGAGTCTTGATGTCTTCAAAGAACTTCTTGAGTCTTCATTATCTTGAGAACTTCTTGAGTCTTGATGTCTTGATTTACTCTTGAGTCTTCATTGTCTTCACAACTTCTTGAGTCTTGATTTTACTTGAGTCTTGGTGTCTTCAAAATCTAACCTGATCTATATCTGCTGACTATACATGGTGCAGATAACTTCCTGAACAATCTATACTGAAACCTGACTCAGTCTATCAAGATTATCCTGAACATGTCATACTCAGGATTTTTGGGATCTAATAAAAAATTCTTTATTAAATTCATCTCCCAACAATTTCCCCATTTTTGATGATGTCAAAACCATCTTGTTACATATAAGAAAACCTAACCTATCCTCAGGTTTCAGTTTATCTATTACAACCAAAATGGTATTTCTCCAATCAAGTTCTTTAACAATCTGGCATATCAAGACATGTAAAAAGATAATGAGATATTATCTTTGAGCATAAAGATAAAATTTTCATTGATGTAGGATAAGAGTTACAGATTACAATGAAAAAAAAAAACAGAAGTACAAAGTCTTCAGTCTTCTTCCACTTCATCCTATGGCACTTCCAGGTTGAACATCCCGTAGTATCTCTTCTTCAGTTCATCTCTTGCCTTGATGATTTCGGGGTTGTTTCCTATTAGGCCTAGCTGGATGGCATACTGGGCTATTTCCTGAGAAATGGCTGCCTCATTTACATAGTCATTCTCAAACCTAGGAGTTGGGTACATGCATGGACCAGGAGCTACTATCTGAGTGTTTCCTTCATCTGCCAAGTTGATCCAACTTTGCAGGTACTTAGGATAGAATGTCAGTAAGTACTCAATAAAGGCTTCATCCTTATCCGAAATTTGCTCCTCCATTCTCTCGAGAATCTCATAATAGAACTAGAAGGTTCTCTTGATCTCTTCCATGCATCATTGAAGCGTATAGACATCCACTTGTCAATGCGGCCACCGACGAGTCTTTTTCGTACCTCTCCTTTTGCTTAGAAACTCTTTGAATCCACCTCTTCTTTTTTTCATTTCTTCTTCTTTCTTCTTTTCGATCGGAGGAGCACCGAGATCTTGAAAGCGGCAATTCTTTTCTCCTTTTTCAATCTGCGGGGGCCTTGAGTCTTCTTGGTATCAAAAGTCTCGGTTGAACTTCGATTTCCTTTTACGGTCCTTCATCCGATTCTTCAAAATCCATAATCGACTTCCTCTGAATAGGTTTAGCTACCTTTGCTCTTTTTCTTCTTTTCGGTTTCAACAAAAGGCAGTTCTTTTCTCTTTTTCGTGCGGCTTGTTCTTCTTCTGCCTTGCTTGTTCCAACCATCCTTCTATCACTCAATTTCTCAGAAATTACTTCCTGAACGGTTTGCTCAGATGTTTGAGTGAAGACAGGTTTCTCAGCTTCTTTGAACTTTAGTTTCTCAATGGCTTCAATTTCTCTTAAGGCATCAACAATTTTCTTTCCTTCAGCTTCTTTTTGAGTCTTTCTCTCCAAGGTTTGTGCCAACAACTCACTTAATTTGCCACCAGGCCTTTCCCCCTTTTTGGCACCATAACTTGGGAGTAGTTGAGTTAGTGCAGTATCCATATAGTATTGCTCCTTACTCATACTGCGCACTTCTCCTGCCAACTGATTATGCTCATCTTCTAGCCTTATCATGTAATTCTTGGCCATTGAGAACTCATCCGAAAGAGGAGCAAACTGTTTTGAGAAGACATCATGCATCATCTCTGTCATCTTGGTCATGAGCAGAGAGCCCATTTCCCCAATAGTTGTTTTGATCATCAGATCATTCTTCTCAATCAGCTTGGCTTCAAGATAGGCAGTTCTTTCTTGATACATCTGCTTCATGTTGGCATTAAGCTCTGTATGTACTCCATCAATCTTTCCATCTAATGTAGCTAATTTACTTGATAAAGTTTTTTGAAGCGTATCAGATGATGAACTCAGGTTCTCCATTTTCTGATTTTGAGCAGCCAGAACTAACTCCATCTGAGTCATCTTGTCTGTGAGAATTGTTTGCAGCATGCTTGATGAAGAGCTTAGATTCTCAAGCTTTTGAGATTGACCTGCCAGTATCTCTTCCATCCTTGGCTCTATCTTCTTTAACTCATCCAGGATTGGTGTGAAATCAATCACTGGAGTTTGTACAACATTTTCCAACTGAGTTGGGTGCTCCAACTGAGCCTCAGTCTGCATATCATAAACATCAGATTTAAAGCTAGGTACTTCAAGAATAACCCGGTATAATGTATTGATGCCAAAAGGTACTTGAAGAATGCTAACCGATCACCGAGGTTATGCGATATCGATTGGTTCAACATCGATGATTTGTCCCCATCGACTCTCGGTTTCCTTCTCTTTCTCAAGATATCTACCGAGGTTCCTTCTCCTTCTCGATTTTTTTTTACGCATCATCTCCCTTATCCTTATCTTTATTTTGATCATGGGAGATGGAAGCATCAACTCCTTCAGTAGCTTTCTTTTCAGCTAGCTTCTTTTTTACTAATTCATCAAAATCAGCAGCTTTCATTCTCATCTTGGTTTTTCTGAAACCTGAGAATTTGGTCAGGGCAGTTGTCTCTGCATTCCACCACTTTTCTCCTCTGTATGAAGCAATGTTTAGCATCTCCGGGAGTGTTTGATTCAGAATATACACTGTGGTTTACGAGCACGAAGAACATATCCGAAGGCGGGATAGGCTTTTCATTTCGTGGTATATCTGTCTAAGATGAACTGTTCCCCTTGCTTCGCCATTCAGTCTCTTCGACTTCTCCCTTCTTTAATCTTGGGCTTTCGGAAGAGATAGATTGAGTGTATGAGTTCTAGAGTGATGGATCTAGAAATGGTTCATTGAACGCATCCAAGTTCACCAATTTATGAGGTTTGGAGATCGATCCGAGTCCGAGCAGTCTTTCTTGATGGGATCTGAGGTCCCTTGAAGATTTCCTGAGAGATTTTATCTGAGCTCAGAGAGGTTTCGAGTACCTCAGAAAAAACATGTTTCTCAGTTTCTTGCTCCTGCACAATTGTCACTACCTGAGCAAGAACCTGAAGAGGAGATTTCAACCCTTGCTGGCCTTCAGGTTGAGTTTCTTCAGTTTCACTGGCCTCATCTGCAATAGATTGAAGCCTTCTGCGCTTCTGAGGAGCCAGTATTTTCTTCTTCAGTTTCTCTCCTTTCTCTCTTTTAATTTGCATCAGGGCTTTCCCCCTAGCTTGTCTGGCTTCTTCATCAGTTTCTTCTTCAGCAGTCTCCTCCTAAGACTCAGATTTTTCTCTTTCTTTCCTCTCAAAGTCTTCTTTGTTGGTTTGAACATGATTTTTGACTTTGGAAAGGAAGTGAAATTGGCAAAGATGTCCTCCTCTTCTCTGCACGTTTCCAAGATAAATGCAATCTTGGTTGCATGTAGAATATTTCCTTTGATAACTACAGAGCCATTCACCTTCTGAATTTGTTTGGCTTGATCACTTACCACCTTGATCAAATAGTGCAACCAATTGAATGTCGTGGAAGGTGAATCTTCAATCGCCGCCATTAGCCTTAACTTAGGCGTGCTTATCTGTTCGAAACTACCAGATTTACTCATGATGCATTTGCTTACA
This sequence comes from Stenogyne calaminthoides, assembly GCA_037126765.1. Classification (NCBI taxonomy): domain Eukaryota; kingdom Viridiplantae; phylum Streptophyta; class Magnoliopsida; order Lamiales; family Lamiaceae; genus Stenogyne; species Stenogyne calaminthoides. The sequence continues at coordinate 19,356,861 of JBBCBC010000010.1, read as the reverse complement.
ATATCCAACAATACTCGATATTTAGGCTTCAAATGCCTCTTATTCAGAGTAGCTTCAAACTTTATTGGATGCTCAGTAATTTTATCCAAATATTCTTGTCCCCTACCCATCATGTATACCGTAGAGTCTTCACCTCTATCACTTAACTCATATATCGCATTTAGATTCTTAGGAATAATATATAATTCCCTAACAAAATCCACATATTTCGAACCATGCTCCAAATGTGAGACTGTAATCTGAGATTCTATGCAATTCTCATCATCTAACTGCATATTAGAGATAAACTCAATTACCTCTTTCGCATATTCGGCCTCTGGTTGATTCGCGACCAGACATGTAAGCTTTGCCAAACGAATCATATGCAACGCCTCCTCCTCGTGAGTTGCATTGGACGAGCTTTCTAGAGAAACGACATATTCGTACCAAGGTTTATTGGAAATGGCGAGTTTGTCGTATACAGAAAGTGTCATTTTTGGAGAATTTCTGGTGAAGGGTTTTGAGATAGGTGAAAATTTCTGGGCAATCGAGGGTTTCGAAGCAGAGTGTTTGTGAAGATGAAGGCTTTTTGGAATAAGGCTTTGAAAGAAATTTTTCCAATGGATATGGGATTTTGATTTATGGAAAATCGCGTAGATGAAGAAATCGACGGTTGAGATTAAAAATCGACTAAAACGGGTATATGAAAGGACGATTTTGCAAATACTAAGCCGCCAATTTATCCCTATTGGTGATTAATGAACAGTGCATTTAATTACTGTTCCTGCAGACCATTGACTTTCCTCGTGGATTTCAAAGGTCCCGCCCAATTATTTCTTCAGATGTTTTGTCATTTATTGCCAATGATTACTGAGATTCAGTTAGACAATAAATGTGTTGCATGAGTCAATACTTATTTAGACTAATTTTCTCCATCAGTCTTACTGAGTTTTGACCTTGATAAAATGTCAAGATATAATCGAAAATCTTGATCTTGAGGATAACCGAAGTTTCCCAAGACTCGGTGTTCAAGATTTCAATTTTATCCCGAGTTTTTCGGTAAAAACACGAGAAAACTTCATGCATCCGAAAAACCTTCAATTTTTGATTTGCTTTATTCACCGGATCCACATACCTAATTCAATCGATAGTTCCGAAATCTTGATTCACCAAAGGTTTAGTCAAGATATCACTCTCTGATTTATCAAGTATGAATTTTCTCCATTCTCGATGTCTTTCTTCTCAACATGATCTTTGATGAAGTGATGTACGATATCAACATGCTTACATACGGTGTGCAATCTGAGATTTTTTGTGTAATAGCAATTGCACTATTATTATCACAAAATATAGGTACTTCATTGGTTATAATCTTATAATCCCTCAATTGTTATGCGAGCCAAAGAATCATGCACAACAACTTCCTCGCACCTATGTATTCAACTTCGAGAGTCTTTGGTTGCTCTTGAGGTCTGTTTCTTTTGAAAACCATGATATCGGTTTATTTCCAAGAAATTGACAAGTTCCGTGGTAGACTTCTGTTAATTCTACATCCTCCATAATCAAAAGATCTCGAATAACCGGTTAATTCAAGGTTATCATCATTTGGATACCATAATCCTCTATTCACGATTGCCTTTAAGATATTTCGAGAGTCTTTTTGGCGGCCTCCGCGGTGACTAGCCTTAGGATTAGCTTGGTATCTTGCACATATCCCAACAACAAATGTTATATCGGGCCTACTTGTTGTGAGATATAACAGTGATCCAATGATCCTCTATAATCGATTGTGATTTCTCGATTTGCCTTCAGGATCAAGATCCATCTTGTAGTTAGTATTCATAGGAATTCTAACTGTATTGCAATTTTGTACAACATACTTTGCAATCAGATCTCTCGTGTATTTTGCTTGATTGATGAAAATTCCTTCCTTAGTTTGTTTCAACGAAGTCCAAGAAAGAAATTCATCTCCCCATCATTGACATCTCAAACTTTCCTTTCATCGGGGTGAAAACTTTTCACACGGTGATGATTTGGAGATCCAAATATGAGTCATCTACATAAATCTGAACGAACAAGTAAGATGTCTTTCCCATCTTCTATCCTGAGCGAGTCCTATCAACAGTTCCTTTGATAAAACCCATCAAGAAGAAATTGAGAAAGGGTATCATACCATGCTCGGGGTGCTTGCTTAAGACCATACAAGGCTTTCCTGAGCCTGTAAACTTGATCATTCTGTCTGAAACCAGGAGGTTGTTCCACATAAACCTCTTCCTTAAGCACACCTTTCAGAAATGCACTTTTCACATCCATCTGATATACTGTGAATTTCATGTGGGAAGCATATGCAAGAAACAATCTGATGGCTTCTAGTCTTGCAATAGGTGCAAAGGTTTCATCATACTCCAAGCCTTCTTCTCGGGAATAACCTTGCGCAACTAGCCTTGCCTTGTTTCTCACAATGTTGTTGTTTTCATCTCTCTTATTCTTGAACACCCACTTAGTTCCAATCACATTGTGCCTCTTAGGTCTATCCACTAGCTCCCAAACTTCATTCCTTGAGAACTGATTCAGCTCTTCTTGCATAGCAGTAATCCAAAATGAATCTTGTAGAGCTTCTTCAATCTCAGTAGGTTCTTTTTCAGATAGGAAGTAGCAGAACAAAGCTCTTTCTCCATGGAACCTTCTTGTTTTGACACCATCTGATAGATCACCCACAATCTGACTTGTAGGATGACTATCCAACCATTTTCTCCTGGATGTTCCCCCTTCAGTAGTATCCTCAACATCGAAATGTTAGGTTTGGTAGTTCATTAAATTCGGGGAACAACAGAAAAGGAGAAAGAGAATCATCTTCCTCAGGGGAAATTCCATTCAGAACATTGTCAGAGACATTTGTTCCCCATTGGTTGATAGATTCAGAGTTTGCCTCAGCTGTGACCACATCTTCATCGAAATTGCATACCTGAGTCTGAACTGGTGTATGTTTAGATTGGTCAGCTTCAGTGTGTTGGCTTTCCTTCAGTGGAGAATTTCCATCCTAAGTCTCACCATCCTGAGTTTTTCCATCCTGAATTTCTTTATCTGAGTCTGAAACACTCCATTCATAGAAAGTGACTGACTTCTTCTTTTCAGGTTCAGAGGATGTTTTATCATTCTTTTTCAGGCTAAGTCTGGTGATTCTCTTGACCAGTTCTCCGAAGTATGTTCCATTTCTTCCGAACACAAGTAGATTCATCAAAAACAAAATGAGGTGTTTCTTCCACAATAAGAGTCCTACGATTTGTAAACTCGAAGGTTTTATTGACTTGAGAATATCCTAAGAATATCCCTTCATCGGCTTTGCTATCAAAAAGTTTTCAAATCGATCTTTACCATTATTGTGTATGAAACACTTGCAACCAAACACACGAAAGAAAGAAACAAGAGGCTTCCTTTCATTCCACAGCTCATATGGAGTTTTTCCTTGGTTCTTGGTCAACATGGATCTATTCTGAGAGTAGCATGCAGTGTTGATAGCTTTAGCCCAAAATCTCTTAGGAATATCAACTTCAGCAATCATTATCCTTGCAGCTTCTTTCAGAGTCCTATTTCTTCTTTTCAAAGAACAACACCATTCATTTGTGGGGTCCTTGCGGTGATGTTTCATGAGTTATTCCATTTCTTTGCACAATAATCGATATGATATGATTGATAAACTCGGTTCCTTTTATCGATCCGATTTTGACCACACTTTCGATTCTTTTTGATCTTGAGCCTTTTCAGTAGTTTAGGTAGTTTTGTCTGAGTCTCTTTCTTACTGAGTAAGAATATGACCCATGTGTATCTAGAGTAGTCATCAACTACCACAAGTGTGTATTTTCTGTCATTAGTGCTCACAGGTGTTACTGGACCAAAGAGATCCATATGTAACAGTTGTAGTATTCTATCACTAGAAACATCTACTTTGCTTTTGAAAGATGATCTGATTTGTTTTCCTCTCTGACAAGCATCACATACATGATCTTTACTGAACACTTCATTGGGTAACCCCCTTACAAGTGCTAATCTTGCAAGTTTGTTCAGGGTTTTGAAGTTTAAGTGATTCATTCTTTTGTGCCACAACCAACTAGTATCAGTGGAACTTCTTGCAACCAAACATGTATCTTTAGGAGTTGAACTCCAATCAGCAAGATACACATTTTTCTAGTAGTACCAAGAAAATTTTTACGTGAAGTATTGTCTTTTTACATAACATAAGTTCTTTGAGAACTCAACACTGAATCCTTTGTCACAGAATTGACTGATAGAAAGCAAGTTATGCTTTAGACCAGACACATATGAAACACCATGGATATGAACAGAGTCAACTTCAAGAGTTCCATATCCTTCAGTTTGTCCTTTGGAATTGTCTCCAAATGTGATTGAGGGCCTTTTTGCTCAACATAGTCAGTGATTAGTTGCATATATCCTGTCATATGTCTTGAACATCCACTGTCCAGATACCATACAACAGGAGCCAATTCATTTCCACTCATCAGTGCTATGTTGTTTTCATTCAGCTCAGTGCCCTTTTCCTTCACCTCCTCCACAGCCATAAAGCATGACATCATCATCCCATCGAGAAAATTTCATCTGAGGAACTGGAACCTTCTTCAGAATGTTCTTCCTCTTCTGCAATCATAGCTTTCTTGCTGGAGATCTTCATGTCTCTCTTGGCTTGTCTCTCCTTTCTTTCTTTAGCACTCAGCTCAGGACAGTCATATTGAAAGTGATCTTTCTTCTGACAGTTGTAGCATCTGTTGGTATCATCATCCTGATCACTTTCCTCCTTGGTCTTGGAGTCCTTCTTCTTGGATGAGGATCCTTGACTACGGTCCTTCATTTTCTCGGTGTATCATCCTCGACACGAGTCTCTCTTGTACCTGTGATTCCTGTAATATTTCTTATATTTTCCATATCTGCTATTGAGTCTTTCAAACCTCCTTGCCATCAGTACTAGCTTATCCTCCTGCTCATCCTGATTTTTGGCAAGTGAGTTCTCAGACTCTCTAGACTTACAGGATTTCTCTTTGGCTTTGAAAGCCACATTCTTGCTAGATGAAGAATCATCTTTGCTGTCAGATTTCTTAGTTTTCTTGTCAATCACAAACTCATAAGCTTTCAGTTCAGAGAAAACTTGTTGATATGGCATGGAATCAATATTTTTGGTGTTTTCAATCACCACAACATGTATATCCCATTTCTTAGATAATCCTCTAAGAATTTTCAGTGTCACTTCTCTCTGTGGGTATCTTTTCCCAAGAGCACTCAGATCATTCATGATGCTAGTGAATCTGACCTCAAGTTTGTCAATGGATTCACTATCTTCCATTTCAAAGCTATCAAACTTTCCAATAACAACAAAAAGTTTGTTTTCCTTAATATGATTTGTGCCTTGACACATAACAGCAAGTGTGTCCCATATTTCTTTTGCAGTTTCATAGTGAGAAATCATCCCCATAACACCATCATCAATAGTGCTATACAAAGTATCTTTAGCAATGTAGTCCAGATTGACTAACTTTCTCTCATCAGGAGTAAGTTGATCATCAGGCTTTGGAAATTCATCTCTGGGATCATTCCTCTCAGTATCATTGATTCTAGGATTCACAACAGTAAATTTGAATGGTCCTTCAAAAACCACTCTCCACATTCTTTCATGTTTTGAATACAGATGAGCCTGCATTCTCAATCTCCATAGGTCATAGCTCTCAACAGAGAAAATAGGAAGTTTCTTAGAAGGCATGATGACTGAGCCTTGTAAGATATCAGCAAACAAATCTATTCAGTAGACCACCAAAGTCTTTCGGCAAAATAGACTATGACTACCAAAGCAAGTGGTCAAAATGAACTACTGCTCTGATACCACTTGTTGGTCCCGATGCTAACGAGTCTCACACGTGTATGGGGGGGGAATACACGTGTTCAGTGATTTTTAAAACTTTTCTTTCACTGAGGTCAGATGGGTCGGGTTTATCTCGATGATTTTGCCTCGAGAAGCACGGATTGCCACGAGTCAAAGTCTCATCGAGACAATGATCCCGAGTTGCTTTGAAGCTTGATTAGCCCAGGCGAGCCTTAGTTTATCGAGGAGATCTGGCGCTTGGATCGAGATAATTATCTTCTTGAACCCTCGAAGAGAGTTAGTTCACTTTGGTAACTATCTGTTCTAGCTACTCAAGTGTGCAGAATGGTTGGCCCTAAGTTCATACTCGTTTTAGCTTTGCTGAAAATCTCCCCTTCAATAAAACAGTGATTAAGGTTGTGATCAATTTGATGAAAGTTCAATGGATTGGTTCCAACGGAATATCAGTGAACTATGCTTTCAGTGAAAAACATGCAACAGATAATAATGCAAAGATGAAAGCAAAACAACACAAGAATTATAGTGGTTCGGAGACTCAAGCTCCTACGCCCTTTCTCTCTCTCGATCTTCAGAGAAATTCTTAACCACTTCCTAAAGCTTTCGGCTAACTCACTTTGAAGCTTACTCACTTTTCTACCTTGAGTTTTTCGGTGAATTTCACTGCAGTTTACTAACTCAAACACACACAAGTGTGTTGACTACCACAAGTAGCTTACTAACTTCTTCTCTAGAGTTTTCTGGCTAACTCACTGTAGCTTACTAACTCTTTACAACTCTAACTCAACAACAAAACACACACAAACTACCTTAACAAAGGGTTTGGGTTTTGGGTTGGTTTCCAACTAGGGTGAGATATCATTTACAATAAGAACTAATGCAAAGGCTAGGATATCTCTTCTAAGTTTTTGATATATCTATCACTCTAGGCTTAGAATAGTGAGCTCTCTCCAATGTGAAACACTTGGGAAATTCTAAGGTTTTTCGAGTGCTTCAATTTGCAATAATACGAATGAGCTCTTGAGTTGCTTTGAAATTTCCCGTAACCTCTCAATGTAGAAGGTCCTTTGGTATTTATAGCAACCTTCACCAAGGTCACTCTTGAAAACCTATCCGATTGGAGGAGATAGTATCAAGGGTTTCCTCTTCGGGTGTTTGATGAACGACTATATTTAGGGTTTGAACACTCCCTTGCATGTTTTAGGAAATATGCAGTCATGTAGCCAATCACCAATTTTTGCATTCTGGAACTTAGTACTACTGACATGATTCAGGGGTCCCGCGCTTGCCAAAGGTCAAGAAAGTACGATGTTGTCTTCCTCTCGATTGGTTCTTGTCTTGATGAATGTAGACAAACAAAACCGCTCTTTTTGGTCAATCTCTCCGAATGAGACAACCTTAAACAACACTTAGACTTAGTTCCTTTTATGCGCATATGAATTTTTTTGGGCAATATCTACTTTTTCGAATATTTGCATTTTTTCTCGTTTTTTGTAGTCTTCAAATAGATTATATTCAGTGCCTCTGAACATTCAGGTTATACTGAGTATTCAGTATTTGTTGGGATATTTTAGTTTTGATGAATTATGCCAAAACATTATCAACTTGTATTTTTGAAGCTAATCTACGGATAACAAGTTGGAACGGGAGAGAGAATGATTGAGGGGGGAACTCACTAAATCGACGAGATGATCGAGATCGCATTTAGGTTGCGATTTGAGACTTATCAAGATCGATGAGTTAGATGAGTTCGAAGTTAATCGATGAGCTGCGGCAAATCGAGAAGAGAAGAAAAGTTAAGCCACCGATCGTAAGATCGATGACCAGATGACTGATCAGATGTCCGTATTGCACGAGCCGATCCGGTGATCAAGAGCGCATAAGTCGACGAAAAGAAACCGACGTAAGATCGTAAGAGAAGTTACAGATCGAAGAGGAGCAGATGAGACCGATCGAGATCGACGTGATCGAGATCGACATGAAGATGAGCAGATGATCAAGATCGACGGATTGAGATCGACAAAGTAAACCGATATGCTAACCTAATATGCTAACTCGATGTACTAATGGTGCAGATACATCGATATGTCGACTGATGCTATAATCGATCTCGATCATGTGAAATGACGATCAAAGCGAGAAGAAATCGATATCGTAACCGTAAACTGCGATACCAGATCGAAAGAAGTCATCGAAGAGAAGTCATCGAAGTCATATTCACCGAGAATCGAACGCTGGCCGATGATCGTTAGCTCGATGCTAGTGACCGAGGGTCGATTGTTCAAGTCGTAAGAAGAATCAAAAGTGTCGATGCTGATCGATCGTATAAGGTCCGTGAAGAGAAGTCACCAAGGCTCGATTGACCAAGGCTCGTAATGTAATCAAGACACCGAGACTCAGAGAATCGAATGATTCCAAGGCGAGGAATCGAGGAATATAGCCGTTAGAATCAATCGGAGCGTGGACCAATGAGAGGAAGACAACCAGCCTGGAAAAGCTGCAAGAAGCTACAAAATAGTATGGATTTGAATGTAACTCCATCCAACGGTAACATTCAAATCCACATTATAAATACAAGATCTTCCTTCATTATCAAGCGTGGAGAATGTGAGAAATGCGTGATTCATCAAGCTACAAAGCCAAATCAGTTAGCATCTCCACCATAGAACACAGAGCAAGAAATAAATGCATATCCAAAAGTGTTCTACCCTAGATCTAAGCACAAATGCAATATCGTAAGCTTAGAGAGATTTTCCCATCCTTAGCATTGAGGCTAAACAAATGTAAGGGAAAATCTCAACCTAGTTGGAAACCAAACAATCTTATACCCAAACCAGTTGGTCGGATAAGTTTTGTAGGTGAGTGTGAACTCGGTAAACATCTAGCAATCCCGAAAGGGAGGGTAGGCAATCCCGTGAGGGTGATAAGTCCCGTTTGAGTGTGAACTCGGTAAACATCTGTTGGGTGTTGGACTAACACGTTAAACTAAGTCCAGTTGGTTTAGTAGGTGCCCCTGATGATAGGGAAGAGTAGATGTAGGAGTTGGACTCCGAACCACTATAAAATCGTGTGTTCTTTACTGCTTTATGTTCATACTTGTCATATGCATTCGATTATAAGCAAAACAACACACATGAGCTTAAAAAGATAAAAAAATTGGTATCACTCTGCCCTCACCCCTGTTTTATATGCATCGCTTTTAAAATGTTTGCTTCCGCACGCGCAAAATGGGTTTTTCGACATTCAAATCGGGACCAACAGTATCATTGAGTCTTGATAGAATTCCGGGTCTTGATATCTTCCGAGTCTTGATGTCTTTAGTGACATATCTTGAGTCTTGATGACATCGAGTCTTGATGTCTTGAGTGACACAACCGAAGTCTTGATGTCTTTAGCAACTTCATCGAAGTCTTCATTGTCAAAGAACTTCATCGAGTCTTGATGTCTTGATTATTCATCGAGTCTTCATTGTCTTCAACTTCTTATCGAGTCTTGATGTCTTCAAAATCTAACTTGATCTATATCTGCTGACTATACATGGTGCAGATAACTTCCTGAACAATCTATACTAAAACCTGATCTATCAAGATTATCCTGAACATGTCATACTCAGGGTTTTTGGGATCTAATCAAAACTTCTTTATTAAATTCATTTCCCAACATAGCTAACGAAGTACCTATATTTTGTGATAATAATAGTGCAATTGCTATTACACAAAATCCGGTATTGCACACCAGATGTAAGCATGTTGATATCAGACATCACTTCATCTGAGATCATGTTGAGAAGAAGAATATCAGAATGGAGAAAATTCATACCGATAAACAGAGAGCCGATATCTTGACTAAACCTTTGGGTGGAATAAGAATTTCAGGAACTATCAGTTGAATTAGGTATGTTGGATCCGGTGAATAAAACCGCAAAAAAAATTGAAGGTTTTCAGATGCATGAAGTTTTTCAGGTTTTTACTGAAAAACTCAGGATGAAACAAACTGCCCTGAACACTGAGTCTTGGGAAACTCAAGATTCTCAAGTTCAAGATTAGCTTTTATAATCGACTTTTTATCAAGGTCAAAACTCAGTAAGATTGATGCTTAAAAGTAGTCTGAAGAAGTTGTTGACTCATGCACCACATTGCCTAACTGAAACTCAGAAATCATTGGCAATAAATGATAAAACACCTGAAGAAATAAATGGGCGGGACGTTTGAAATTCTCGAGGAAAGTCAATGGTCTGCAGGAACAGTAATTAAATGCACTGTTCATTAATCACCAAAAAGGATAAATTGGAGGCTAAATACTTGCAAAATTATCCTTTCAAATACCCGATATAGCCGGTTTTTAATCTTAACCGTCAATTCCTTCATCTACGCGATTTTCCATAAATCAAAGCCCTTATCCATTACAAAGAATTCATTCAACTACTATTTCCAAAAGCCTTAGTCTTCACAAATACTCTGCTTCAAAATCTTCGATTGCCCAGAAATTTTCACCTATCTCAAAACCCTTCACCAGAAATTCTCCAAAAATGACTCTCACAATCTTTGACAAACTTGTCGTTACCAATATGAGAATGTTGTTTCTCTAGATGGTACAGCCAATGCAGTACATGAAGAGGAGGCACTGCACATGATACGTTTGGCTAAGCTCACCTGCCTGGTCTCGAATCGCCCAGATGCAGAATACATAAGAGAGGTAATAGAATTCGTTGCAAATATGAAACTTGATGAGGATAATTGCATTGATTCTAAGATTACCGTCTCTCATTTGGAACATGGCACGAAATTTGTGGATTTTGTTAGAGAGCTTTACATTATCCCTGAAAATCTAAATGTTGTTTATGAGTTGAATGATAGAGGGGAGAATCCTACTGTATACATGATGGGTAGGGAACAAGAATACTTGGATGAAATTGTGGAAGCACCTGTCAAACTTGAGGCCACATTGAATAAGAATTATTTGAAACCCAAGTATCGGGTACTTCTTGACATAGTGAGCAGATGCCTCATGAGCGAAACTGGAAGTCTTGAATAGATTAGTAGGCCTAAGTTGAGATTGATGGCTGCTATTGAAGACTCTCCTTCCAGAGCTTTCAATTGGTTGCAATATTTGATAACAATAGTTAGTGATCAAGCTGATCATATAACAAAGGAAAAGGATGGGACTATTGTAATCAAGAAGAGGATATTGCACGCCACCAAGATTGCTTACATCTTGGAAACATGCAAGGACGAAAATGATATCTTTGCAAAATCAAGGGATTATCCTACATCCAAGATTATGTTCAGATCAACCAAGAAAGGGATGAAAAGTAAGAGGGATAAGCCTGCTGAATCTCAAGAGGAGACGGCAGAAGAAGAAGCTGAAGAAGAAGCACCAGTGGTTGAATCAGTAAGGGAAACAAGGAGAACAATTCAACATGTTACTAAATCAAGCATGGAGGAGGACAAACAAGCAATGGGGAAGGTTCTACTGAAAGCTAAGAGGGAGGCTGGAGAGAAATTGAAGACAAAGACCTTAGCTCCAACAAAACGGAAAAGGCTTCAGACAATTGCTGAAAAGGAGGCCAGTGAAATTGAGGAAAACCAACCTGAAACTCAGCAAGGTCTAAAATCACATTTACAAGTGTTGGCTCAAGCAGTGACAAACATTGAGGAAAATGAGATTGCTGAGGAAAATGTGTTTTCAGAGGTGATGGAAACTTCCATCGCTCAGGACAAAATATCTCAAGAAATCTTTACAGGTTCCCAACAACCTGGTAAAGAGAGCCAAATTCAGATCCCAACCTCACAACCCTCAGAGCCAAATGAACCCCAGGATTTACTGAATCTAGATGCTCTTCTCACTGAACCATTCCTTGATCCATTAGCCCTACAGTTTGTCCAGCCTATTGAAACAACTGTCCCTCCACCACCTCAGAAAGGAGAAACAGAAGAAGCTGAGTGGAGAGGAAAGGGAGAAAGATTTGTCCTTGATAGATATCCTGAACTATCAGAGTTCCCTGACCTTCAGAATCTATTTATCAGACTCAGGACAACTATGTACATCCTGAATCAGACCTTACCAGAGATGTTGAATATCGCTGCATTCAGAGGAGAAGATTGGTGGGCTGAGGAAACTGCTATTCTTACTGAATTCTCAGAATTCAGAAAGACCAAACTCAGGATGAAGGTCTCAGATTTTGATGACCTGGTGAAAAAGAAGATTGATGAAAGGAAACCCAGTGAACAAGGAGAAGGGAGTACGAAGGAAGCTGAGAAAGACAAAGATGGAGATGCTGAAAAAGGTCCTGAACCTGAAAAGGACACCCAGGCTGAAAAAGCTTCTGAGCCTGAGAAAAATAATCAAGTTGAGAAGGGCATGCCAGTTGCTATCACTACTAATCCTCTGACTGAAGATAGACCACTTCAGGTATCATTTGGCACTATAACTCATTATGCCAAAATTACTGAAGTTCCTATCATTAAGTTTGTTGATTGTGGTATGCAGACTGAGTCTCAATCGAGCTATACATCTCAAGCTCAGATGATTGATCTGACTCCAGTCTTGGAGAAATTGAAGAAAGTCGAGCCGATGACAGCCAAGCTCACTCAGATGAAAGTAATGATGGCTGATCAATTCAAAAAGATAGATGCTTCTCTGCATGATCAAGTTCAGCACATGGCTAAGCTGAGCACATCTACAGACCTTCAAGCAGCTCAGGGAGAAGTTACTGAAAAGATTACTGCTTTAGAGACTTAGATGGGTGCATTATCCAAGGAAATTTCTGAATAACTGAATGCCATATACATTGAGAGGACTGCCTTGTTGGGGAATAAGTTGCACAGATCTATTCAGGGTGAATATTTAAATACAAATTTAATTCTTATAATTATTACTAGCATGAATTAATCCTATATTAATTCAAATAATAATCCAACAAAAAATCATGCATATAATCAATTCACGTAAAACCTACGCATGCGGAAATTCTACGAGTTTACGTGAACGTACCTCTTGGGATGGCAATGGCTTGGCTGATTAGACTAACCAAACGAACTTCCCAAGTATTCCCTTAATCCTTGCTCGACTATCCGGTGGTAGGACACTTGTGAACAATTAACAAAAGGAAAATAAATTATGTTGCACCACCTTTGTGGATTTACTAATTTTTCTAGCACATGGAATTGCACCTAGGAATGAAAGAGTCATCCCCTATTTATAGAGCATAGGTGGTCGAAATTTTGGGCAAAAAATAATGTGGGAAAATCTTTTTTTGATCTCCAAGAAATCTTGAATATATCTCCTATATTCTTTTTCCCATAATAATATTCCACAAAATCCCACCTACTCTTTGTTATGGGATATTTTCGAAAATTATAGGCAAGATTTCAAGATTTGGATCTTCTTGAATTTATGAGATATTCTTGTATTTCAAGAAATACATATCTTCCAAAATATATTTTCAAAAAAATCAAGAAAATATTTCATGCCCTTTATATTTCAAAATTTTCGAAATTATCTTCATGAATAACCAAGTGGGAGATTTCTTGAATTTAATGAGATAATCTTGTATTCCAAGAATACATATCTTTATTCCATAACAAAATTCAAAGAAAAACTTTTTCCCCTTTTATCCATAAATTTCGAAAATAATGAGGAAAAATAAGCAACAATGTTTATTTTATTTTAAACACCTTTTTCAGTTATTGGACTATATGTTGGGCTACTTAGGGGGCCTTTAGGAGAATTAAGATTGGACCTTCCAATGGATCTTGAATTATCAATATTGAGCCACAATATTATTCAAGCCCATAAATATTAATTATTCCCACTACATAATTAATATTGCACTATCCACCTTAACCCATATTACAGTCAATATGGCTCCCGGTTATTATTTTCCGTGTTTAAGATTATCTAGCCCATTAATTAATTTAAGCCACTGAAATAGCTTTCCGTTAATTAATATCTTTTGTCCTTGGTCAAGGAACGGTTCAACATTATTATCCATACCGGAAACTAATTCCACTTGCAAGATTTGGTATGATAAAGCTTATGAACCTCCCAAGGGGGCAAATCGAACAAGCGTACTTGCACACGATTCTTCGTATTAAATCTTAGCAATCACATGTGACCAATAATATTGCCCAAGATAAAAAGTATTGAATCTCGTTGATTCTCTACCCATGATAAGTCAAAGCAATAGTTACCAACCACACGTGATCCTATTTAAGGAACGAAGATTAAGAAATAACGAACCACTGAGGTCTAATTCTTCCTTGTTCAGTTCTGAAGAATTTGTCCTCCTATAGGTCCTATTCAGTGCGTCAGTCATGCACTAGTGTAATCTCTTGGTCAAGACAAGCCAATCTGAGCCTTACACTTCAACCTTTCACGATGGATTGTTAATTTCCATCTAGGTCGTGAATGGTGTACTTTAAGTTACAAGGGACTGTTAATTTAATCTTCTGTGATCTGGTATCACTAAATTAACTACAATGTAACACATACTATTTAATGAACAGTTATACAGTAAATATATGTAACATTCGATGATACTTAAAGCATCAGTGATAAACAATTTATTTCAGTAAATAAGTCCGAAATTCAGTTTTGATTATACAAAGTAAAAAGCATACTTTCCAGTATAATCCCAACAATCTCCCACTTATACTCAAAGTCTGCTTTTAAGTATACTACAAACATGTCTCGTGTAGTTCCTAACTCGTGACATCTAATGTCACCTACACGAACCTAATAATTTCTCCCACTTATACTATAAGCAGATTGGCAACGGTCTTGACACTCATTCCTTCCACATGTCTCTCGAATGTATTCAGAGGCAGACCCTTTGTGAATGGATTACGCTGGGTTGTCTTCTTCGGGACGCTATCTTTGCCACATCTATATCTCCTCTCTTAACGATTTCTCGTATAAGATGGTATTTCCTTTCAATGTGTTTGCTGGCCTTGTGGGCTCTTGGTCCCCTTGAATTTGCAAGCCTCCCGGCATTGTCACAATAAACAGTGATTGTGCTGGGCAAATTCGGAACTACGTCCAAGTCCACTAGGAAGTTCTTGAGCCAAACCGCTTCTTTCGCTGCCTCGCAAGCAGTTACATATTCGGTTTCCATGGTAGAATTTGCGATGCATTTATGCTTAACGCTTCTCCATGTCATGGCTCCTTCCCCCATGCAAAACACACTACCGGAGGTAGATTTTCTGGAGTCTATGTCTGATTGGAAATCCGAGTCCGTGTAGCCAATGGGGATTGGACTATCTGACTGATAAATTAACATTCTATCCCGAGTTCTTTTCAGATACTTCAGAATATTTTTAACTGTCGTCCAATGTTTTTTCCCCGGGTTACTTTGATATCTTGCCACCATGTAAACGGTAAAGCAGATATCCGGTCTCGTACACAGCATTGCATACATAAGGCTTCCGACAGCCGAAGCATAAGGAATGCCTTTCATGTCATCTATCTCCTTTTGCGTCTTAGGGCACATTTTCTTGGATAGATGGATTCCATGTCTGAAAGGTACAAAGCCTTTCTTGGAATCTTGCATGTTGAATCGTTTCAAGACAGTGTCTATGTATGAAGCTTGCGATAAGCCTAACATCCCTTTCTTGCGATCTCGAGTGATCTTGATCCCAAGGATGTGTGCGGCTTCCCCTAAGTCCTTCATAGCAAACTGTTTTGAAAGCCATGCCCTTACGTCTGATAACACCTTTACATCGTTCCCGATGATCAGAATGTCGTCTACGTATAGTACTAAGAATACCAATGCAGTTCCGACATGCTTTTTGTACACACAACTTTCGAACTCATTTTGATCGAACCCATAAGACTTTATAACATGATCTAAACATTGGTTCCAAGCTCTGGATGCCTGTTTGAGTCCGTAAATGGACTTCATGAGCTTACAAACTAGGTGTTCTTGGCCTTTTTCAATGAAGCCATGGGGTTGTTGCATATAGATCTCTTCATCAAGACTTCCGTTAAGAAAAGCTGTCTTGACATCCATTTGCCAGATTTCAAAGTCGATATGCGCAGCAATCGATAAGAGAATACAGATTGACTTAAGCATGGCTACGGGCGAAAAAGTTTCCTCATAATCGATCCCTTCTTTCTGAGTATAACCTTTCGCCACGAGTCTTGCTTTGAAGGTTTCCACCTTCCCTTCCGGTCCTCTCTTTCTCTTATACACCCACTTGCAACCAATGGGTTTGACCCCATTAAGTGGTTCGACTAGCTCCCACACTCTGTTATGAAACATAGAACCCATTTCGGCTTTCATTGCTGTTTGCCAAGAATCTGCATCCTTGTCTTGGATTGCCTCGTCATATGTCCATGGGTCTGATTCGTCTTGTCCGGGAATCAAGTCCGAGGACTCTCCTATTCCCATGAATCTCTCGGGCTGTCTCACAACCCTCCCACTACGACAAGGTTCCGGTTGTGTAAGTGTGTCGTTTGGTATATCATCTTGTACAGTTGGCATTGAGGTTAGCCCCCTTAGCTCATTTAAGGTAATCTCACTTCTGGGTCTTCTTTCATTCATATAGTCTTCTTCCAAAAATCTAAAGTTGGTGCTTATTACCACCTTTTGATCTTCGGGACCATAGAACATACACCCTTTCGTTCCCTCGGGGTATCCCACAAACAACCTTAATTATGATCGAGGATCCAATTTTCCGGCTTCCTTGTCCAACACGTAGGCCGGACACCCCCAAATCCTCATGTGTCTCATACTAGGCTTGCGCCCGGTCCACAATTCTTTGGGAGTTTTGGGAACCGATTTGGATGGCACCAAGTTCAGAATGTAGGCTGTTGTTTCCAAGGCATGACCCCAGAACGACTTGGGTAGATCCGCATAACTCATCATAGATCTAACCATTTCCAAAAGAGTTTTGTTTCTTCGCTCTGCAACCCCGTTTTGTTGAGAGTTTCCGGGTGCAGTGAGCTGGGATGCAATCCCTTCATCAGATAAGTAGTTCAAAAACTCATCGCTGAGGTATTCGCCTCCACGATCAGATCGTAGAGACTTGATACGTTTTTCCCTATGATTCTCTGCTTGAGCCTTAAATTCTTTGAATTTCTCAAAGGTCTCAGATTTATGCTTCATAAGGAAAATATAACCGTACCTAGAGTAATCATCAATAAAAGTGACAAAATACTCATAACCTCCTCTTGCTACATCTGTGTGAACGATCTCTAACACTTCTTTGGCTCTATTACCCTTGGCTCCAAATGTCCTCTTGGTCATTTTACCCTCCAAACATGATTCGCAGGTTGGAATTGGTTCAACTTGGAGAAACTCCAGTGAACCGTCTTTCACCAACCTTTGGATCCTCTTTGGATTTATATGACCTAATCTTAGATGCCATAGAAGTGTCTCGTTCATGTTTTCTTTTGTCGAAAACAGTTGATGTGTTATAGGATGCATTTCGTGAGTGGTGTGCACAGTTAATTGTATAGAGATTTTCCATCAATGTCCCGTAACAGATACACTCATCATTTCAAGAAATGATGTCATTCTTATTAGAAGAAACTTAGTGTCCTTTAATCAAATTTTAGAAACTGAAAGTGAATTCTTTCCAAAATTGGGAACATAAAGATAATCTCAAAAAAATTTCATCTTTAAAAGACAGGTGCACTTCTCCCACTATTTTAACCACTACTCATGTAGCATTGCAATATCTGCTACTTGCATAGTATTGCAATAATCGTTACTATCGTAGCATTGCAATATCTGCCACTTACGTAGCATTGCAATAATTGCTACTTTCATAACGTCGCCCAGTGTGATGAGGATCTCACTCCCACTAAGTTGCCGGATCAGTTTGAACCCGTGAAGCAAACATGATTAGTGGATCTCGTATCAACCACCCACGAATGAGAAGTATACGCCGCTAAACAAGTTTCAACAACTAGTGCGTGAGAATTACCTTTCTTTCCGTCCCTTTTTGGGTTGGAACAGGCAAACCTCTATTGTCCTCTTTCATCGCAGTTTAAGCACTTCCTCTTTGGATTCTCCCTTGACACCACAAGCATTCCTCATCTTACCATTGCCCTTGGCAACAGTTGAGTTTTATTGCTTATGGCTTTTGGTCCTCTTCTTTTTCTTGCCTTCCCTTGGCCTAAAAATGAAGACTTACCACTTGCCGTTAAAGCTTGAGTTTGGTGCCCCATCAATATCTCTGCCTAGACCAAAGCTTGCAACAAATCAGCTAGCGAGGCCAAAATGCTCAGAAACTTTTGGGCAGAGAGTGAAATACCAAATTCACCTGAGTCTCCAGATTTTAATCTGCACTCAGAATCTCAAGTTTGTTCAGATGGGCCATCTATTTTGAGGATGAAATCCCTTACGGGTTTGCCCTCCACCATTTTCAGCGACGACATCTCTCGCAAGGTGATCTGACGAGTCCCGCATTTTTGACTCGTCAGTTGGCTCATCTGATTTTGATGTGTCAAGAATCCACTTGTGCTTTTGTGCAGTTAGGATAATTTTGCGTTTTCAATTAATATAGTTTCCATACATATTGTATTGACTTTAAGTATATTACCAGTGGATTAAAAGGTTACGACATGCTGAACTGAAATAAATAACTATATGCATAAGCACAAGTATATCACAAGGTTCGATCACATGCATCATATTAAAATCTAAAAAAAAATATGAACATGCATCAGCCAACATCTCAAAACAGTTTAAATAAGCCACGTGGGGTGGGTCATTATTTAAACACATTCAAGCAGGTTACAAACAAGAACAGTTACAAACCTTTAATATCCAGATTAATAGTTGGCTCCCACTTGACCAATATAAAATTGACAGGGACTTCGGGGAAGTATATGCATATCAATTTTATACCTAAGTAAAAACCATGATTAAATACAGGATTATTATTTTGCTTTGAACGAGCCTCGTGGGGAGGGTCATCGTCGCCACTAGTAATAATCCACAATCATCCATTTGGAATTCATTCATGTGAAAGCTAACTTTTGACCATCCCGTGGGGGGAATTTCTCCAAAAGAATTCACAAATAAATAAATCATGGAGGTCAAAATTAATTCAATTTTATTATCCGGAATAAAATTGTCAATTAATTATTTAAACATACTTAGTATTTTTTTATGGTGAGATTTTTCATTGGGCAACTCTCATGCAAACACATTTAAACAAATTAAATAAAGCATAAGACAACACAATAATAAATCAAGCAAAGCGGAAAAATAAACATATTGGGCACAAATTATCCAATTGTCATGGTTTGATTTTTCTTGGCTTGATTTGAAAAAACGCCGACTTGAATTTCTCCCACTCGATCGTCTCGAAAAGAACTCCGTCAAACGCCCACGCCAAGTATTTCATGGTAGGGGATGCATGCCTTATTGTACGCCCCTTGGCCGAAGTGACCCCGTCGTTGGCTGGCGTTCGCCAAGCATCGCCAGCGCATTCGGCAGCCTCGGCGGGCATTTTCGTCGTCGACCCTCAGCGAACAGCAGCGTACCCGCGATGTGCATCAGCATCGCTCGACCCGCTTCGAGGCTTCAGCGGCCTTTCTTGGCGTCCCCGTAGCGCGACTGCGCACTCACCTCCATCCACCCGGCCCGCTCGCGCCGCGGTTGCCTCGTTACTTTGCGCGCCCGCCCGTGTCGCGGCGGGTCGATCTCTGGCGCTCGGCCCTCGGCCTCGCCCCCATACCCACGTGCCTTTACGCGTCAAGATCGCCGCGTGACGCTGCCTCCTCCAGCGTTTAAGCGCGACGACGCCGCTATGCTATGCCCGGCTCGATTTTATCCTTTAATTCTTCGTCTCCGTCTTTGTTTCCGATCCGGTTACAATTTATTTACAAAAAATAAATAAACCTAGATCTAGACTAGTCTATTACATTGATCAAATCAAACAAATCCTAATCTACTCGTGGATTTTCTCACGAGGCAAAACGAATCCGAACTAATCGAATTAAAAACCACAATTTATATTCATGCATAAATAAACACATTAAATTCCATGACAATTGGATACCTGCAAAACAGATCTAGCAATTCTACTATCCAATTTCAAATTTAATGTCAGTGAATTATATTACAATTTAAAAATTTGAGTTCAAACCGTGGCTCTGATACCAGTTGTTGGGGAATAAGTTGCACAGATCTATTCGGGGTGAATATTTAAATACAAATTTAATTCTTATAATTATTACTAGCATGAATTAATCCTATATTAATTCAAATAATAATCCAACAACAAATCATGCATATAATCAATTCACGTAAAACCTACGCATGCGGAAATTCTACGAGTTTACGTGAACGTACCTCTTGGGATGGCAATGGCTTTGCTGATTAGACTAACCAAAAGAACTTCCCAAGTATTCCCTTAATCCTAGTTCGACTATCCGGTGGTAGGACACTTGTGAACAATTAACAAAAGAAAAATAAATTATGTTGCACCACCTTTGTGGATTTACTCATTTTTTTTAGCACATGGAATTGTGCACAGGAATGAAAAGAGTAATCCCCTATTTATAGAGCATAGGTGGTCCTAAATTTTGGGCAAAAAAATAATGTGGGAAAATCTTTTCTTGATCTCCAAGAAATCTTGAATATATCTCCTATATTCTTTTTTTCCATAATAATATTCCACAAAATCCCACCTACTTTTTTTTTATGGGATATTTTTTGAAAATTATAGGCAAGATTCCAAGATTTGGATCTTCTTGAATTTATGAGATATTCTTGTATTTTCAAGAAATACATATCTTCCATAATATCTTTTCAAGAAAATCAAGAAAATCTTTCTTGCTTTTTTTATATTTCAAAATTTTCGAAATTATCTTCATGAATAACCAAGTGGGAGATTTCTTGAATTTAATGAGATAATCTTGTATTCCAAGAATACATATCTTCATTCCATAACAAAATTCAAAAGAAAATCTTTTCCCTTTTATCCATAAATTTGAAAATAATGAGGAAAAATAAGCAACAATATTTATTTTATTTTAAACACCTTTTTCAGTTATTGGACTATATGTTGGGCTACTTAGGGGGCCTTTAGGAGAATTAAGATTGGACCTTCCAATGGATCTTGAATTATCAATATTGAGCCACAATATTACTCAAGCCCATAAATATTAATTAATCTCACTACATAATTAATATTGCACTATCCATCTTAACCCATATTATATCAATATGGCTCGGTTATTATTTCCGTGTTTAAGATTATCTAGCCCATTAATTAATTCAAGCCTTTGAAATAGCTTTACGTTAATTAATATCTTTTGTCCTTGGTCAAGGAACGGTTCAACATTATTATCCATACCGGAAACTAATTCCACTTGCAAGATTTGGTATGATAAAGCTTATGAACCTCCCAAGGGGTCAAATCGAACAAGCGTACTTGCACACGATTCTTCGTATTAAATCTTAGCAATCACATGTGACCAATAATATTGCCCAAGATAAAAAGTATTGAATCTCGTTGATTCTCTACCTATAATATTGCGGGTGTGATCCTATTTAAGGAACGATGATTAAGAAATAACGAACCACTAAGGTCTAATTCTTCCTTGTTTAGTTCTGAAGAATTTGTCCTCCTGTAGGTCCTATTCAGTGCATCAGTCATGCACTAGTGTAATCTCTTGGTCAAGACAAGCCAATTTGAGCCTTACACTTCAACCTTTCACGATGGATTGTTCATTTCCATCTTGGTCGTGAATGGTGTACTTTTAGTTACAATGGACTGTTAATTTAATCTTCTGTGATCTGGTATCACTAAATTAACTATAATGTAACACGTACTATTTAATGAACAGTTATGCAGTAAATATATGTAACATTCGATGATACTTAAAGCATCAGTGATAAACAATTTATTTCAGTAAATAAATCCAAAATTCACTTTTGATTATACAAAGTAAAAAGCATACTTTCCAGTATAATCCCAACATGCATATCTTGACAAGAAACTAGCTGAGAAGAATGAGGAGATGATTAAGTCAGCTGTTGAGGAGATGAGCTCATTACTCATGACCAAGATGACAGAACTAATGAAAGTAGTTCTTGCCCAACAGTTTGGACCACTTTCTGATGAAGTTTCTATTGGCAAGAATGTTCTAAGAAGAATGGAAGATGAGTTGGATGTTCTAGCTGGTGAGATAAGGGCTATCAATAAAGAACAGTTTCACATGGATGCTACACTTTCCCAGATCCTTCCAATCTATGATGCCAAAAAGGGGGAAAGGACTGCTCACTCCACAAAGGGTAAATTAGATGAGCATTTGAGGAAAACCCTGGAAAGAAAGGCTCAGCAGGAACTCAAGGCTCAGCATGTCCTGAAGACTCTAAAGGAAATTGAAGAAACTGAGAAGCTGAAATCAGTAGAGCCAGAAGACACTGAGTTCTTCCAGATTGATAAAGAAATAATTCAGGAAGCTATGATCTTGAGGAGATCTGAGAGGAGAGAAACTGAGACTAGCCTGACTGTTGCTGCTCATGCTGTGGTGGAGACAGCTGATCCCAAAAGAGCAGAAAAGAGGAAGTCCGTAGCATTTGTGGAGGCTGAGAGGAAGAGAAAAAAAGTTTCTACGAAGCCAAAGACTACAAAACCAATCCAGAAGAAGCTGGTTGCTGATTTTTCTGAAGAATCTGAAGCTCAGGAAGAAACTGAAACTGAGTCAGAGAGATTGCTCCAAGAGGGATTTGGTACTTATGATACGAGTGCCCAAGTGAAAGATTTTGATTGGCATAACAAGCTCATTACCCTTCGTGCTGAAAAGGAGAGGAGATAGGCTATGTCTGTATCTGGGGCAGAGCTTACCAGGAAAAAGAAAGAAGAAGAACAGAGCAGAAGAGGAAAGCTCAGAAGCTTCATGGGAAAGAGATGGGGCAAACCAAGAGAACAAACCAGAATCCAAAAATGGCCGCACATTGATAAATGGATGCCACTCCAAATCAATGATGCTTGGGAAGAGGTTAAGATAACCTTCTGGTTTAGCCACGATGTCCTACAAGAGTGGAGAGGAGGATGCCCTGACAGAGATGAAGCCTTCTTAGAATATCTGCTTACATTCTATCCTGAATATCTTCAGAAGTGGATAAACTTAGCTGAGCAGAATAACGTATCTTTGAAAGCTCCGAGTCAATACAAGTACCCAGCTCCCAGGTTCAGCACAGAAGTCATTAATGAAGCTGCTATTGCCAAGGAAGTTGCAGAATATGCTGTTCAGTTGGGACTAACAGGAAGCCAACCTGAGATCATCAAGAAGAGGGACGAGCTGAAGAAAAGGTACTATGAAATGTTCAATTTGGATGTTCCTGATGATGAGGTGGAAGAAGATTGAAGACTGAAGATGTGTAATCTTTATGTTTATGTCTTTTTTATTTTGTTTTCATTGTAAGCTGTAATGTCTATCCGATGATCAATGAAAAGTTTATCTTCTGCACTCAAAGATAATATCTCATTATCTTCTCACATGTCTTTAATTATTTGATATGCCTTATATTTTGAAATTGTTGGGAGAAATACCATTTTGGTCCAATCTCCAAAGTGGTGTCTGCCCCTTCGTTCCATTCTCCTTTGTTGCGTGCCTCCAAATATCTCCCCCGGCTGCTGTACACAAGCATGTTTATATAACAGGGTAGCTAGTTCATGGGCTTAATCAAAGCCTGTAGCCTTTTCCACGCAATTAACAATTTGGTCAACTCTAATCAAATAAATTATGGGCCTTGACTTGTGGGCTTTATTCCCTGTGCAGTTGCGTGGCCCAGCACTGGTCTTCCGGTGTTGGTTTTTTTTTTCTTCGTATCAACACGTCAACACGATCAGCTCGGGTTCAATATATCTTCTTATGTGGCTCGTCTCAGGCTTAATTAAAGTGTTCCAAAAAGATCCTAAAATCATCCAATAACACAACAAATAGATCAAGTGTAAAATTTCATCATCAAAGTACAAATAAATAGAAAACATGCAATTCTAACCGAATCGAGTACAATAAAATTGCACTTAAGCAACTAAAAACATGCACAATTTTCTACTTACCATAAGCCTATAAGTTTTTAATTTTTTGCAAATTTACGTGTCAGTATGAGAAAAATGACATATATTTGCTATAAAAAAATTAATGTCCTACTTTTGCCAAAAATAAGGTAGGGAGACTTACTGATATGTACATTTCAGAATTGCAACTTACTAATAGGTACAAAATTGTTGCATATACATAGATATTTTTGCAATTTCACGTGCAACTTTGGCTATATATGCAATCTCGTTTGTAGCTATTAGTAATTTGCATAAAATATTTATACCTATTAGTAATTTCCCCAAAAAGTTAATATCCTACTCCCCAGAAACTGAAACTTATTCTCATTTTGTTTACACTGTAATAAAATATATTAAAGATATATTAAAATTGACTCTATAAGTCATTATAAACTAAATAGTTGAATACTTTTAGGTTAAGCTAAAACAAAGTCATTAATTCACCATAAAATTGCTAATATCTTTATGTTAAAATTTGTAAAGTTAAGTGCATTGAATTTAATTTTTTTTTTCTTTTTAGTCCAGTAAAAAATATAATAAATATAATTCTCCACATGAGAGAGAATGTGTATTTTTATCTTCGATAATCTTCGACATGGAGTATTTTAATGCTAAATAGCAAACAAAATGGCCTGTACTTGCATAAAGAAAAAGTTAATATATATATTGTCCTACTTTTTGCTCCAAAGAAAAAAAGTAAATGTCCTACTTTTGCATAAAGAAAAAGTTAATGTCCCACTTTTTCCCGAAAAAAAAGTTAATGTTCTACTTTCACAAACTGAAGCTTATTGCCCTTAAATTGTCACCTTCCCTAATATACAGACTTTAAAATAATATTTTCGCATAGTTGACCTTATGCAAAAAATTACTTGGAAAGGTACACTCGTACTATCAATAATGAAGGAATACATATTCTCAAATAACTATTTTCTCGTGCAATTATCCACACACACATATATATATATATATATATATATATATATATATATACATAACATTTCACGTTAAAACCTAACTTTGGCAATGAAGCTTTTAAATGGTAATAACTCACTAATACACATTTGAGCTTGGACAGCTGTGAAAAATGACCTTGGAGAGCTGTTATAACCGCTCTCCAAGTAACAGCTGTCCAAGCTTGGACAGCTGATAAAAAACTGCTGTCCAAGAAATCGCACTTGGACAGCGGTTTTGAACCGCTGTGCAATATTGCATCTTAGACAGCGGCTGTCTAATATATTTTTTTTTTTTTAAATCAATTTTTAGGCACGGACCCACAAGCATCTCATATATAAGCCACTAAGTCTCTCAATTAATTGAGGCAATTATTCGCTCCCATGGGGGACCTAAGTCTCCCAATTAATTGAGGCAATTATTCGCTCCCATGGGGGACCGAACACGAGACCTTGGGCGCCTGAGCGGGGATCAATTCAGCTCGGGCACTTGCTTTCTTGTGTTTACTTAATGAAATTAATTATATATGTTCTAAAAACTTACACCCCAATATATATATATTAATAGATACAGCCGATGAGCTACAATGCTTATCTAATTATTTATTTATTTTATTTTAAATAAAATATAATATATAGATAAGTTTTGATCCTAAAATTCTCTAAATTTATTTCTATTTTTACATAGTCTTATATGATTTCAAATGAAATAATCATGTAAAAATATGGATACCTAATTAGAAATCTTTATATATTTTACATCACGTGAAAATTGAATAAAACTTTAAAATCATTACATATTTATAATATATCTAATTACCCAATTAGTGCAATCAATTGCAAATTAATCTAGAAATTAGTTTTCTTTAAAATAGAATTTTGATTAAATATTTTAAATATTTTTATTCCTTAATTAGTGCAATCAATCGGTCAATAAATTAGATTACTTAGCCTCTAATTCTTTTTTAATAATAATTTGCTACATATTAAATCACATAATTAGTATTAGTATATGTTTCCTATTATCAATTAATGAATTAATTAAATCGATACTATAATTAAATCTTATAGTATTATGTGATGGCCATATATTTCTTGTAATTCACACATAAAATAGTTGCAAATATCATATTTTAGATAACAAATTTTTTCATGCAACTCAAAAAAACGCCAAACGAATTCAAATGTGGCCTAATGGGTAGCTACGAAGATGCATATCAAAGCTAACCCCCATTGGAAGAGTTCAATATTTTGGGAATTAGATTTTATTATTAATCATCAATTAGATGTCAATTCAAATTCCAGTTAATTTGTCGTGTGTATTTGTTTGACCACGTTAATTGATATGCCACATTAATTGCTATAAATTTCAATTAATTATTATCTCCTTGTCATTATATTGATTGATAATTTTCTTAATACCAAAATTAATCGTTGACCTTAGTGACAACATTTAACAATTATATGCACTCATAAATCAGTTATATCTCTTAATTATTAATTAGGTTAATTGAATAAGTAATCTATAAATTTTGAATTTTATTTCGGTGTAAATAGTTACCATAATTAGGTAATATAACTAGTTTTGGTGTTAAAGAATACATCTTAATTACGTTGGAGTGGAGGGATCGATGTTGGTGAATATTTGTTGGTTATTGGTTGTTGTAGAAGATGTGTGTTCCGACTTAATTAATTTTAATTGATTAAGTTGGAAATGGATGCACGTAGGATCATGATTAACTGGGGAAGAAGAAGAAGGAGGAGGAGGAGGAGGAGGAGGAGGAGAAGGAGGAGAAGACGGAGGAGAAGAAGGAGGAGAAGAAGGAGGAGAAGGAGAAGGAGAAGGAGGAGAAGAAGAAGAAAGAAGAAGGAGGAGGAGGAGGAGGAGGAGGAGGAGAAGAAGAAGAAGATGTGTTGTGATACATATATATACGTGTGTTGTGAAATGAGTTATTTTAATTATATATCTTTGTTGTGTGCACCACTATATGTTTTGATGATGTGTTGTGATACATATATATATATACGTGTGTTGTGAAATGAGTTATTTTAATTATATGATGATGTGCACTTGTTTTAATTATGCATTATTCTTATCCATCTTCGAATATTTAATTTATTTAACCAATGTTACAGATGGCTAGAGGTTTGCGAGGATTGCGCAACCGTATATTTGGCAGAGGCAATTCAAGTAGATCTAGTTCCACATCCCGTGACAATGAAGAAGATGAAGAGACTACTCAAGTACCAGTACCAAATCTGGGTTCAGATGAATCGATGAACGAAGAGGCAGATGATGATACGAATGAGGAATCGATGAACGAGGAACAAGAGGCTGCAGAGTTGGCCAACCATGCTCCACAATCCACCCGACTAGTTATCTGGGCGTGGCGGGGGAGTGTATGTTAGACCATATATTTAAAAAGATAATATTTAATTATATATATGTGTGTAACACTTTTTTAATTTTATAGGTTGATGCCCTCTAATAAGGTATCAAGAATAATTAGAAATATCATGTCCAGACACATGGAGTTGGATGGCTACACTTTCGCTGAGGTGTCCGATCAAAGGAAAGACGAGTGGTGGGAAACCTTCCAGGTATATATATGTTAAATAATATCATATTTTTATATATTTCTAACTAGCTACTTAATTTAATGTCGTTTATATATTTTTTTGTTAGAGGGAAGTCGCATGGGATGAGCAGGCTGAGGATAAAAATGACATCAACGAAAAGTGGAAATCGAGGGCAAAAAAGTGATATTCTGATCTTCTCAATCATTGGAAGAGGTTGAATGCTAATGATGAGACTGTGAAGTCCCCGTGGGATGAATGTGTATGGAATGCACTGAAGCAATACTGGGACCGACCAGAAGTGAAGGCTAAGAGTGATCAGTGTCGGCTAAATAGGTTGTCCAAGGGGTCTTAGCATAGAGGCAGTTTAAAGGGAGCTGCAGAATATGCATGGGAATACGTAAGTAGTTTTTGTGATATTTTAATTACTTAATTACAATAATAATTAATTATTAACAAATTGCATCTAAATTCAGTTTAAGACAAATGGAAGCCTCCCAACTATATGGGATCTCGTGACACATTTTCACGAACAAGAAGGAAAGGCAGTCACGTACGACGATATGGACGCCACACTTGTAAGTGCTTGAATTTGTTTATTCACTATATGTACTACTTAATTAGGAGTTAATAATATATTTAATTTTAAATATCAAAATATTTGTATGTTCAGAGAGCTGTGAGGGAGTCACTCAGCCAGTTAGCCGTGCAGCCAGCAAACGAGAAGGAGAAAAAGAAAAAGTTGAGCCAGCTGTATACGGAACAGGTGCCATATGCCCACGAAAAGCATAAAGGTCTCGGTCAAATGACGAACATGGGGCGCATTCAATCTGGCCCAGGTGGAAGCTCAAGTGGCACTAGTATTGGCGGCTACTCGCAGATTAATATGGAACGTTTGCTGGCGCAAGAACGACAAGCGAGACATGAGATGGCTACGAAGTTTCAGGAGAAAATGGAGCGGCGGGAGCAGCTTATGCGCCAGGAAATGGCTGCGTATTATCAGGGGTTCCAGGTAAACCCACCCAGTGGTCTTTACCCTCAGTATCAGCAGTCGTGATTTATTCCCCAGCAGCAGCAGGCGGTATTTATTCCCCAGCAGACCGGTGGAAGCCCGCAGCAGGCCGGCGGTAGTCCTCATCAGCAGGTGGGACTCTTTACCCAGCAGACCGGTGGTAGCCCACAGCAGGTCGGCGGTACCCAGGGGTTAGGGCCATTCGGCGCCATATTTCCCCCTTATCCCCCTTATCCCTCATATCCGAGTGCCTCTATTGGTGGATATTCTACTATTCCCATTAACCCTCCTGGTGGTTTTCTTCCTACCGGCGGTCCTAGTGCTTCGGCGTCTCGTGCTCGACGTCTTTCAGATAATGTTCCATTTAATGATCTTCTCGTTAATCACAACAATGAATATCAGCCTCATGATGATGATGATGTAGATTTGAATGACTGATAGCTATCTTGATGATTTTATATTTCTGAATACTTTGTTATGTTTTTTTATTAGTTTTTAAATATTTGTCACATTTGTTTGTTATGATCATTATTAGTTATGAATATTATTGATGGATCTCTCCGATTAGTTTATGAGAATTGGTCTATGAGATTTGATATATATATATATATATATATATATATATATATATATTTGTGTGTGTGTGTGTGTGTGTGTGCGCGCGCATGTAGATTAATAGTGAAAAAAGAATATAAAAGTGATTATTTAACAATTTTATTAACAATAATTAACAAAAAGATATAGTGAACAATATAATTGACAATTATTTTTAAAATATTTTAATAAAAACGAGTGTACATATATATAGTGTTAGTTTATAGTGTACATATATATAGAATATTAAAATGTCATTTTAAAAAAAATTATTCATGTTAATAAATATATAAAAGAATATAAATTATATATTTTTAACTTAATTATAAATATTCTAATCAAATATATATAATAAATATATAAGAAATGACATATATACATATATAATATATAATACATAACATAATACATACATATATAAGAAATAATACATAAATATACAATACATACATATATATAATATATACAATTACAAAGGCATTATTGACAAGTAACAAGCTGTGCCCAAACGGTTTGGCGAAACACGCAAGGCCTCCACATACCGGGAGGTCGCGTGTTCGATACACCATGGGGGCGAAAAATGCCCAAATAATGTTGATATAATATTTGGGTCGCGTGTCCCAGTGGGTGTGGGGGTGCCTTAGAGGGCATGCAACGCGGGTTCGAATCCCCCCAGTTCCAATTTTGATTTTTTCTTCCAGATAACGAGGGCCATTTACCCTCGTTAAAATGCTTGTATAATTGGACGAGTGCCCTAAACCCTCGCTAATTTTGTGTGCAAAATTAGTGAGGGTTTTGCGGCCCTCGTTAAATATGCGAGGCTTTTGGCGAGCATTTTGTTAGACAACAATTTGGCGAGGGTGGCTGGCCCTCGCCAATCTGACACGCGTCAGTCCCTCGCCAAAGCCCTCTTTAATTTAACGAGGGTTTAAAAAATCCCTCGTTAAGCAGTTCCCGACGCACATTTTGGAGAGGGATATTTTCCCTCTTTAAAACTCTCTCTAAACAGCTATCCCTCTTAAGAACCCTCTCTAATCCCCTCTTTAAATTACACATATTTTTTGGTGTGAGTACAAGCAGTACTCAAACAATTAGAGTAAAAAACTTATAAACGAAATACAGAATAAACAATCTGAAAAATAACAAAGAAGAATTATTAATTAATTATTATGTAGCTTTGGAGTTCAAATGGAGGCAAATTAAATTTATTATCAGATGCAATTATCCAATTATCTCACATGTTCAAAAAGTGAGAAATATCAAGAAAGAAACCAATTTAAAATAATGAAAATAAACAACTTAGAAATAAAAAAGGAAGGCAAGCAAGAGAAAGGTAGATGCTCCTTATTCAAGATGGAAGCACTAAAAGTGACAAACAATTTCAACAACAAGCATGTTCCAGTAGTCGACTCGGTTTAATAAAAGTACTCCTATGAAAATAATAAGCAATATCACCATTACTGACATTACCCTCCACTAATTTTATAATAATACACTTATATAGTAATAACTAGCACTTATCCTCGCGTACAATGAGAATTTGAAGAATTTTTTTTATATTATCATATTTTAATCAACTTAAAACAAGAATAAATAAGGAGTTCGTGTTTTTCAACCCATTTGACCATGAATGTATTGCAATTTAGTTAGGATTCCTATGAATACTAACTACAAGATGGATCCTGATTCTGAAGGCAAATCAGTCAATCACACACTTAGGCTTGGCAATGGGGCGGGGCTAGGGGACAACTCCCCATCCCCGTCCCCGCGAACAATTCGGGGAAAAAATCGGCCCCATCCCCAGCCCCGTCGGGGAATTTCATCCACGTGCGGATTCGGGGAATCCCCGCCCCACCTTTTTTTTTTAATTATAAAAATCTAATTTTGACAATGTTATTATGAATATAATAATTCAAAATACAAATTAAACAACATCAATAAAAATTAAAAAATAGTTCAACATCAACATCAACAAAAATTAGAAATATAAAATTAAGCATACAACATAAATAAAAATAAAAAATAGTTTATTGTTTATCTCATTTGTTCTTTCTCATAATTAAACAACTTCAATTCTCTGTTTCACTTGCATCCATTTCAAGTTCTTCCTAAAAAAATATATATTAGTAAACTATAATTTCAAGATTAGAGTTTAGAATTTTAAAACATATTATTTAATTATATATATATATATATGTGTGTATATATAATTATATATATTAATTTAAATTATAAAATTAATTCGGGGCCCCCGGGGAATGGGGCGGGGATCCACGCGGGGCGGGGAATGCTATCCCCGGCCCTGCCCCGCCCCGACCTTCGGGGGAAAAAAATTCCCCATCCCCGCCCCACGGGGAATTTTCGCGGGATTCCCCGCCCTGATCGGGGCGGATCCCCGCGGGGAACGGGGATTCCCCGCCCCGCTGCCAAGCCTAATCACACTGATTATAGAGGGATCATTGGACCATTGCTATATCTCACAGCAAGTAGACCTGATATTACTTTTGTTGTTAGGATATGTGCAAGATACCAAGTTAATCCCAATGCTAGTCATATGGAAGCTGCCAAGAAGATTTTAAGATATCTGAAGGGCACAGTGAATAGAAGATTATGGTATCCAGCTGATGATAACCTAGAGCTAACTGGTTATTCAAATGCTGATTATGGAGGATGTAGAATTGAGAAGAAATCTACTTTATGGACTTTTCAATTTCTTGGAAGTAAGTTGATATCATGGTTTTCAAAGAAACCGAGTCAGTAGCAACCAGTACTACTGAAGCTGAATACATACATGGCTGTTGGAAGCTGCTGTGCACAAATTCTTTGGTTAAGACAACAATTGAGGGATTACAAGATTATAGCCAATGAAGTTCCAATATTTTGTGATAATAATATTACAATTGCTATTACACAAAATCATGTGTTGCACACCAGATGTAAGCATGTGGATATCAGACATCACTTCATAAGGGATCATGTGGAAAAGAAGGATATTAGAATGGAGAAAATTCATACTGATAAGCAAATGACTGACATACTTACAAAGCCATTACCTGAATCAAGGTTTCAGGAGTTATCAGTAGAATTGAGCATGTTGGATCCAGGTGAATGAGTTCACTGAGAAGTGAAGTTTCTCAGGTGCATGAAGTTTTCAGGGCAGAATGAAAACTCAGGACAAAAGATCTTCAATTTGGGTACTGAAGGACTCAGGGATATTGGTCATCAGGACATATCCGCTGAACTTTTGTCAAGGCTCAGTCTTCAGTAAGGCTGAATGGGAAATTGGCCTGCAGTGATATTGGCTCATGCATTTACTCACTGCATTTATTTCTCTCTGATAACTCTCAATAATCATTGGAAATAAATACAAAACACCTGAAGTTTGAGTGGGATTTTATTAAAAATTCTATTGGGTATTTTTGGAAGGAAGACGGTGACTTTTCTAGGTTACTGTGTATAATCATCATTTTGGTACCTAATTGTCTGCCTATTTACCCATCTATGTCATATCAACTTCCTTATTTAGACTCTTGATATTATCCAGGATTAATTAATATTTCTTCAATTAATCTCAACCGTCGATCTTTTTAATTGAGATTAAATCCTATCCATTGCTTTCAAACACCCAAGATATATAAGCCATTTTCGGAGGAGAAACTGTTCATTTGCACATTCAAACCTTCGACATTTTTCTTAAGTTATCAAATTTTTCTGCAAATATCCTTTGCATATTCTTCATAACTTAAACATTTCAATGGTACTCCCAAAAGCAGAAGCCTTCATTCGTCGTGCATAAACTGATAAAACTTACTTCGAGCATGTGGTTTCGTTTGAAGGAACAAACAATGCTCCCCATGAAGAAGAAGCACTGCACATGCTTCATTTGGCAAAAATCACCAGACTTGTGAAAAACCCACCAGAGGCAGAGCATCCACAAGAGGTATTGGAATTTATTAATTTCTTAAAAGTGAAGTAGGATAATTCTCTTATGTCTAGGGTTAGCTTTCTTATAGATGCTAAGTCCAAAACACATAGAGTGGTTGAGAAAGAAGTTGTTGTTGGGGTTATACGTGAAAGTATGCTTTTACTTTGTATAATCTATGTATTAAACACTTATTTACTGAAATAAATTATTTATCACTGTTGCTTTAAATATGATTGAATGTTATATATATTTATTGCAAACCGTTCGTAGCAAGCGTTACATTGTAGTTAGAGTGGTGATACCAGATCACAGAAGATCACGTTAACAGTTCCTTGTATACGAGTGTGTGTTTCACAACATAGATAGATTCGAACAATCTATTGGTAGAAGTTGATGTGTAAGGCTCTATTGGCTTGTCTTGACCAAGAGATTACACTAGTGCATTTGATGCGCTGAAGCGGACCTACAGAGAGGATAAACTCATTTGCACTGACTTAAGGGATGAAGAGTTAGACCTCAGTGGTTGTTGATTTCTTAATCTCTGTCACTTAATAAAAATTGTGTGTGATTAGTAGTTATTGCTTTAACTTATAAATGGGAAGAGAATCATTGCGACTTCGATACCCTATATCTTGGGCAATAATATTAATTGCACAACATTTGCTAAATTAATATAGAGAATCGTGTGCTGACAAAAGTCTTGTTTGATTGGTCCCCTTGGTGGGCCCGGAACCTTTATCATACCAAATCTTGCAAGTGGAATTAATTTTCCGGTATGGATAATAAAGTTGGGTTGTCCTTACTCCAAGGATAAAGATATTAATTAATATAAAGCTTTTCAGTGGCTTAATTAATTAATGGACTAAATAATCTTAAACACGGGAAGTAATAACCGGAAGCCATATTACCGTAATATGGGTTAAGATTTGATAGTGCAATATTAATTATATAGTGGTATTAATTAATATTAATGGGCTAAATTATATTGTGGCTCAATATTGGAATTCAGAAGTCCATTGGAAGATCCATCTTAATTCTCCTATAGGCCCCTCAAGTAGCCCAAATTATAGTCCAATAAATAAAAGGTGCTTAAAATAAAATAAATTATTGTTGCAATATTTCCTATTATTTTCGAAAATATTAAAGAAAAGAGGGAGAAGGATTTTCTAGAAAATATTTTATGGAAATGAGATAATGTATTCTTGGAATACAAGATTATCCCATAAATTCAAGAAAACTCCCACTTGGCTTCTTTAATAGTAAAATTTTCGAAAATCTTGTATAAGAAAGGGAAGAAAGATTTTCTTGATTTTCTTGGAAAGATTTTATGGAAGATATGTATTCTTGGAATACAAGAATATCTCATAAATTCAAGAAAGATCCAATCTTGAAATTCTTTCTAGTATTTTTCGAAAATAAGGGCCATATAAGGGTGTGAGATTTTTGTGGAAAAATACACATGGAAAGAAGAATATATTGGATATATTCAAGAATTCTTGGAGATCAAGAAAAGATCTTTCCTAGCCCTAATTGTGGTTGAAATTTTCGAACCCCCTCATCTTATAAATAGGGGATGAATTTTTCATTCCCAACTAGAGTTCCATGTGTTGGAAATATTAGAAATCCACAAAGGTGGTGCAACAATAATTTTATTTTCCTTGTTTTATAAATCGTTCATCGGAGAACCTTCCACCGGGGTTATTGGACGAGGACTTGGGAATACTTGAGAAGGACTTTTGGTGGGTCTCAGATACTTGATCCTGTCTGTCTCAGATCGTCTCTCCAACGGGTAAATTTACGTAAACTCCTAGAAATTCCGCATGCTAGGATCTTTTAAGTGAAATATTATTTGCATGTTGCTGTTGGTTTATTATTATTTGAATTCACTTAGGTAAATTCATGCTAGTAATAATTGTTAATTTAAATTTGTGTTTATGAGGTCATCCCGATAGATCCTGGCATTGTTGGGGAAAGAATTGCCCGGATCTATTCGGGATGAATATTTAAATACAAATTTAATTCTAACAATTATTACTAGCATGAATTAATTCTAAATTAATTCAAATAATAATTCAACAACAAATCATGCATATAAACAGTTCACGTAAATCCTACGCATGCGGAATTACTACGAGTTTACGTGAACGTACCTCTTGGAATGGCAATGGACTCGTCGATGAAAACACACCAAAAAGCTTTCCCAAGTATTCCCTAGTCCTTGCTCGACAATCCGGTGGAAGGATACTCGCGAACATTTAACAAAAGGAAAAACTTTGTTGCACCACTTTTGTGGATTTACTAATTTTTCCAGCACATGGAATTGCACTTGGGAATAAAAGAATCATCCCCTATTTATAGATGGGGTAGTGGTCGAAATTTTGGGGAAAAACCAATGTGGGAAAATCTTTTCTTGATCTCCAAGAAATCTTGAATATATCTCATATATTCTTTTCTCCATAATTAAAATATTCCACAAAAAATCCCACCTCATCTTGTTATGGAATTTTTGAAATTTAAGGATCAAGATTCCAAGATTTGGATCTTTTTGAATTTATGAGATATACTTGTATTCCAAGAAATACATATCTTCCATAATATCTTTTCAAGAAAATCAAGAAAATCTTTCTTGCCCTTTATATTTCAAAATTTTCGAAATTTACTATATGAATAACCAAGTGGGAGATTTCTTGAATTTAATGAGATAATCTTGTATTGCAAGAATACACATCTTCATTCCATAACAAAATTCAAAGAAAATCTTTCTCCCATTTTTTTCATAATTTTCGAAAAAGATAGGAAAAATAAGCAACAAAATTTATTTTATTTTTAAACACCTTTTCCAGTTATTGGGCTACTTGGGGGGCCTTTAGGAGAAATAAGATTGGACCTTCCAATGGATCTTGAATTATCAATATTGAGCCACAATATTATTCAAGCCCATAAATATTAATTAATCCCGCTACATAATTAATATTGCACTATCCATCTTAACCCATATTATAGTCAATATGGCTCCCGGATATTATTTCCCGTGTTTAAGATTATCTAGCCCATTATTTAATTCAAGCCACTGAAATAGCTTTCCATTAATTAATATCTTTTTATCCTTGGTAAAGGAACGGTTCAACATTATTACTCATACCGGAAACTAGTTCCACTTGCAAGATTTAGTATGATAAAACTTATGAACCTCCCAAGGGGGCAAATCGAACAACCGTACTTGCACACGATTCTCCGTATTAAATCTTAGCAACACATGTGACCAATAATATTGCCCAAGATATAAAGTATTGAATCTCGTTGATTCTCTACCCGTAATAAGTCAAAGCAATACTTACTAACCACACGCGATCCTATTTAAGGGATGAAGATTAAGAAATAACGAACCATTGAGGTCTAATTCTTCCTAGTCCAGTTCTGAAGAATTTGTCCTCCTGTAGGCCCTCTTCAGTGCACTAGACATGCACTAGTGTAATCTCTTGGTTAAGACAAGCCAATCTGAGCGTTACACTCCAACCTTTCACGATGGGTTGTTCATTTCCATCTAGGTTGTGAATGGTGTACATTTGGTTACAAGGGACTGTCAATTTAATCTTCTGTGATCTGGTATCACTAAATTAACTACAATGTAACACGTACTATTTATTGAACAGTTATGCAGTAAATATATGTAACATTCGATGATATTTACAGTATCAATGATAAACAATTTAATTCAGTAAATAAGTCCGAAATTCAGTTTGATTATACAAAGTAAAAGCATACTTTCCAGTATAATCCCAACAGGCATATGTTATCCCAACAACTGGTATCAGAGCCCTGGTTCGGGCTCTGATATTTTAAACTGTAATTTAAATTGTTGTTCATTAAAATTGAAATTGGATAGTAAAAGTGTTAGATCTGTTTTGCAGTTATCCAATTGTCATGGTATTTTAATGTGCTTATTTACATGCAAATAAATTGTTGGTTTTTAATTCGATTCGTTCAGATTCGTTTTGCCTAAATGAGAAAATCCACAGTAGATTAGGATTTGTTTGATTTGATCAATGTAATAGACTAGTCTAGATCTAGGTTTATTTATTTTTCGTAAATAAATTGTAACGGATCGTGAATGAAAACGAGCGAAGAAATAAAAGGCAGACGTCAAAGTGCCCGACGTCTGCTGGCGTCTTGATCTGTTTGAGGCGATGGAGGCATAAGACCCGGGCCTTGGCACGTCCGGGCGATACTCGTCTTGAATGTGCGTGGGCAATAGGGGCTGGATGGTCGATCCAGACCGGGGCGTGCGCCGGGGCGCATGCGACTCAGTTCCCGATCGTGAGCTACTCGTTTTCCAGACATCGACCTAACCCAAAATGGAGGACGTTTTTAAAGAATTGTTGCGGATTGATGGGAGGAGCTTTTGAGAGCTTAACGATGAAAGCAAAAGAAAGGGCGATTTCGCATGATCAAGATTTGAAATTTAAACCATGACAGTTGGATATTGTGCCCAACGTGATTTATTTAGTCTTGATGCTTGTTTTAAATTCGTGCAATTTTATTTGTTAAAGGTGTTTGCATGATTTAGAATTGTCTAAAAGAAAATCTCACTTTCAAAAATTATTAAGTATGTTTTATTGACAAATTTTATTCCTGATAATAAAATTACGTCAAATTGACCTCCATGATTTATTTATTTGTGAATTCTTTTGGAGAAATTTCCCCGGATTTTTTAACCAAAAAAAATAGTTTTCACATGAATAAATTCCCAAAAGGATGATTGTGAATTATTATTAATGGCGACGATGACCCTCCCCACGAGGCTCGTTCAAAATGAAGTAATAATTTTGTATTTAATCATGGTTATTACTTAGGTATAAAATTGATATGCATATACTTCCCCGAAGTCCCTATCAATTTTATATTGGTCAATGGGAGGCGACTATTAATTTTGAATTAAAGGTTTTTAATCTGTTCTTGTTTGTAACTCCGCTTGAATGTGTTTAAATAGGCATTCACCCCGTGACCTATTTAGACTGTTTTGAGATGTCGGCTGATGCATGTTCATATTGTTTTGAGATTTTGATATGAACAATGTGATCGAATTGTGTGATAATTTTGTGCTTACACAAATTGTTATTTATTTCGATTCGAAAGATGTCGCAACCTTTTTAATCCTCTGTATTCTATACTTAAAGACCATCAATTAAGCGGTGAAAACTTCGTTGTTTGGAAACAAAAAATTATGATTGTCCTAAGCGCACAAGGATCCAAATGGGTGCTTGACACACCAAAAGAAAAAACACCGCTAAAGATAATGGTATATGGGGACGAGATGGAACATAGTGAATGGGAGTTGACTAATGAATTGGTGAGGGAAACAATCTTGATAAACATGTCTGATTTGTTGAAACGCCTTCATCAAAGATTTGGATCAGTTGCAGACATTATGCGAAATCTCGAAGAGATGTTTGCACATTCGACCCATATAGCTATCAAAGCATAAGGCTTGATATGGCCAAGATAAAAATGGAAGAAGGAAGCGACCCAAGGGAGCGTTCTTAGGGTTATGGTTCTCTTTGAGGAACTTGAGATTCTTGGCGAAAAATGTGATTTCAAAACTAAGGTTGATTTCATTCTTCAAACTCTGCCAAAGAGCTATGATCATCCGTATCTGGAGTACCTAATGGAAGATCTAGATTTCACTATGGATGATCTAGTAAATGCCCTCACATTGGTCGAAGAGAAAAGCGGAGCGCAAAAGAAAAGTACTTGGTCACAAAAGGGTTCTCTTTTCCTTCTAGGCCAATTGGTGGTAAGAACGATGATAAAGAGAATTTAAACCAAGTGGGCTCGATGTCCCTCTCAAGTGAAGGTTCAAGGAAGAGAAAACATTCGGAGTGCGGAAGTTTGGGACAATGGAGGTCAGCCTGTTCTAATCCTAAGCGGAATGGAAACAAAGGTAATTCTCACGCACTAGTTGTTGAAACTTGTTTAGCGGCGTATGCTACCCACTCGTGGGTAATGGATCTGAGGATCCATCGATCATGTTTGTTTCACATTCACGGGGTTCAAGTTGACCAAACAACTTAGTGTAAGTGAGGTCCTCATCACATTGGGCGATCTTCGAGAGTAGCGGTGAAGTAGTGGGAGGCGTGCACCTATCTTTTGAAGACAAGATTTTTAGTGTTAAGAGATTTTCTTTACGTTCGATTTTTTTCGCAAAAAACCTTATTTCGATTTCAAAACTAATTAATGATGGATATTCATTTCATTTTTCTAAGCAAATTCTTTGTTTTACGAAGTAACGATGTGTTTATCTATCATGGAATTTTGTGGAACAATCTCTATACTATAAATTGTTCACACCACTCACAAAATGCATCTTATAACACATCGACTATTTCATACAATAAGAGAAAACATTCAGAAAACATGAACGAGACATTTCTATGGCATCTAAGATTGAGTCATATTAATCTAAATAGGATCCAAAGGTTGGTGAAAGATGGTTCGCTGTCGGACCTACAGTTAGAACCACTTCCAACCTGCAAATCATGTTTGGAGGGTAAGATGACCAAGAGGGCATTTGGAGCCAAGGGGAATAGAGCCACAGAAGTGTTGCAAATCGTTCACATAGACGTGTGTGGTCCAATGTCAACCAAAGCTAGAGGTGGTTATGAGTATTTCGTGACTTTCATCGATGATTACTCAAGGTTCGGGTACATTTTCCTGATGAAACACAAATCGGAAACCTTTGAAAAATTCAAAGAGTTCAAAGCCGAAGTGGAGAATCATAGGGAAAAGAGTATCAAGTTTCTACGATTTGATCGTGGAGGCGAATACCTCAGCAATGAGTTTTTGAACTACCTATCAGACGAGGGCATTGTTTCCCGATTATCGCACCGGAACCCCTCAGCAAAACGGGGTTGCAGAACGAAGAAACAGAACACTCTTAGAAATGGTTAGATTCATGATGAGTTATTCAGATCTACCCAAGTCATTTTGGGGTCAAGCCTTGGAAACAACGACTTACGTTCTGAATCTGGTGCCATCCAAATCGGTTCCCAAAATCCCTAAAGAGTTGTGGACCGGGCGCAAGCCCGATCCCGAGAACGACTCGAGAATTTGGGGGTGTCCAAAGATCGTGCTAGATAAGGAAGGCGGTAAGTTGGATCTGACGATCGAAACTAAGGTTGTTTATAGGATATCCCATGGGAACGAAAGGGTGCATGTTCTATGGTCCCGAAGATCAAAAGGTGGTAATAAGTACGCACTTTAGATTTTTGGAAGAAGACTTTATGAACAATCGAAAGCCCAAAAGTGAGATTACCTAAAACGAAATAAGAGGGCAAAGTCCTATACAAACTGTCTGACAGTAGATATACCAAAGCGTCTGCAAACACAATCGGAACCTCGTCAGAGTGGGAGGGTTGTTCGACAACCGAGACATTCATGGGGATAGGAGAATCTTGGATTTGGTCACAGGGGATAGTGAATCAGACCTCACGGTCTACAA
The DNA here is from genome assembly GCA_037126765.1 of Stenogyne calaminthoides. Classification (NCBI taxonomy): domain Eukaryota; kingdom Viridiplantae; phylum Streptophyta; class Magnoliopsida; order Lamiales; family Lamiaceae; genus Stenogyne; species Stenogyne calaminthoides. Next base: position 19,316,410 of record JBBCBC010000010.1, on the reverse strand, counting down.
GGAGGCGGTCAAGATAAGGATTCGAGAATCTCGGCAAAGCTGCGATGGAAGCCGAGATGGGCTCAATGGATCATAATCGGTGTGTGGAGCTAGTTGAACCACCCAATGGGGTAAAACCCATTGGATGCAAGTGGGTCTACAAGAGGAAAAGAGGACCGGACGGGAAGGTGGAAACCATTAAGGCTAGACTTGTGGCAAAGGGATACACTCAGAAAGAGGGTATCGATTATGAAGAAACCTTTTCGCCTGTAGCCATACTTAAGTCCATCCGTATTCTCTTGGCTATAGCTGCACATCTAGATTTTGAGATCTGGCAAATGGATGTCAAAAACGGCTTTTAACTTGAGTCTTGACGAAGAAATCTATATCTGCAATGACCGAAGGTTTCATCGAAAAAGGCCAAGAACATCTTGTGTGCAAGCTGAGGAAGTCCATTTATGGACTTAAGCAAGCATCTCGGGCTTGGAACCAATGTTTTGATCATGTAATAAAATCTTATGGGTTTGATCAAAACGATTTCGAGAGTTGTGTTTATAGAAAGTATGACGGGACTGCCTTGGTATTCCTAGTACTATATGTAGACGATATTTTGCCCATCGGAAATGATGTAAAGGTTTTGTCAGACGTAAGGGTATGGCTGTCAAAATAGTTTGATATGAAGGACTTAGGGGAAGCCGGTCATATTCTAGGGATCAAGATCACTCGAGATTGAAAGAAAAGAATGATCGGCTTATCGCAAGCTTCATACATAGATACTGTTTTGAAGTGTTTCAACAGGCAAGATTCCAAGAAAGGTTTTGTACCTTTCAGGCACGGAATCCATCTATCGAAAGACATGTGCCCTAAGACACAAAGAGAGGTAGATGACATGAGAGGGATTCCTTATGCGTCGGCAGTAGGAAGTCTCATGTATGCAATGTTGTGTACGAGACCGGATATTTGCTATGTCGTAGGCATGGTAGCAGACCTAGATTCCAGAAAATCTACCTCGGGTAGTGTGTTTTGTCTGGGGGGAGGAGCTGTAACATGGAGAAGCGTTAAGCAGAAATGCATCACAAATTCTACCATGGAAGCCAAATATGTAGCTGCTTGTGAAGCAGCGAAAGAAGCGGTGTGGCTCAAGAACTTCCTAGTGGACTTGAACGTTATTCCGAATTTGCCCAGCACAATCACGGTCTTTTGTAATAATGCCGGAGCAGTTGAAAATTCAAGGGAACGGAGAGCACACAAGGCCAACAAACACATTGAAAGGAAATACCATCTTATACGAGAAATCGTTAAGAGAGGAGATATAGAGGTGACAAAGATCGCGTCGGAAGACAACCTAGCCGATCCATTCGCAAAGGGCCTCCCTCAGTTAACGTTCTAGAGACATGTGGAAGGAATGGGTGTCAAGAGCGTTGCAAATCTGCTTTGAGTATAAGTGGGAGAAATGATATTAGGTTGATGTAGGTGACATTAGATGTCACCAGATAATACATCAGACATGTTGTGGTATACTTAAAAGCAGACTTTGAGTATAAGTGGGAGATTGTTGGGGTTATACGTGAAAGTATGCTTTTACTTTGTATAACCAATGTATTAAACACTTATTTACTGAAATAAATTGTTTATCACTGTTGCTTTAAATATGATTGAATGTTATATATATTTATTGCAAACCATTCGTAGCAAGCGTTACATTGTAGTTAGCGTGGTGATACCAGATCACAGAAGATCACGTTAACAGTTCCTTGTATACGAGTGCGTGTTTCACAACTTAGATAGATCCGAACAATCTATTGGTAGAAGTTGATGTGTAAAGCTCAGATTGGCTTGTCTTGACCAAGAGATTACACTAGTGCATTTGATGCGCTGAAGCGGGCCTACAGAGAGGATAAACTCATTCGCACTGACTTAAGGGATGAAGAGTTAGACCTCAGTGGTTGTTGATTTCTTAATCTCTGTCACTTAATAAGGACTGTGTGTGATTAGTAGTTATTGCTTTAACTTATAAATGGGAAGATAATCATTGCGACTTCGATACACTATATCTTCGGCAATAATATTAATTGCACGATAGTTGCTAAATTAATACAGAGAATCGTGTGCTTGCAAAAGTCTTGTTTGATTGGTCCCCTTGGTGGGCCCGGAACCTTTATCATACCAAATCTTGCTAGTGGAATTAATTTTCCGGTATGGATAATAAAGTTGGGTTGTCCTTACTCAAAGGATAAAAATATTAATTAATATAAAGCTTTTCAGTGACTTAATTAATTAATGAACTAAATAATCTTAAACACTGGAAATAATAACCGGGAGCCATATTACCGTAATATGGGTTAAGATTTGATAGTGCAATATTCATTATATAGTGGTATTAATTAATATTAATGGGCTGAATTATATTGTGGCTCAATATTGGAATTCAGAAGTCCATTGGAAGATCCATCTTAATTCTCCTATAGGCCCCTCAAGTAGCCCAAATTATAGTCCAATAAATAAAAGGTGCTTAAAATAAAATAAATTATTGTTGCAATATTTCCTATTATTTTCGAAAATATTAAAGAAAATAGGGAGAAAGATTTTCTTGAAAAGATTTTATGGAAATGAGATAATGTATTCTTGGAATACAAGATTATCCCATAAATTCAAGAAAACTCCCACATGGCTTCTTTAATAGTAAAATTTTCTAAAATCTTGTATAAGAAAGGGAAGAAAGATTTTCTTGATTTTCTTGGAAAGATTTTATGGAAGATATGTATTCTTGGAATACAAGAATATCTCATAAATTCAAGAAAGATTCAATCTTGAAATTCTTTCTAGTATTTTTCGAAAATAGGGGCCAAATAAGGGTGTGAGATTTTTGTGGAAAAATACACATGGAAAGAAGAATATATTGGATATATTCAAGATTTCTTAGAGATCAAGAAAAGATCTTTCTTAGCCCTAATTGTGGTTGAAATTTTCGAACCCCCTCATCTTATAAATAGGGGATGAATTTTTCATTCCCAACTGGAGTTCCATGTGTTATAAATATTAGAAATCCACAAAGGTGGTGCAACAATAATTTTATTTTCCTTGTTTTATAAATCTTCATCGGAGAACCTTCCACCGGGGTTATTGGACGAGGACTTGGGAATACTTGAGAAGGACTTTTGGTGGGTATCCTGATACTTGATCCTGTCTGTCTCAGATCGTCTCTCCAACGGGTACGTTTACGTAAACTCCTAGAAATTCCGAATGCTAGGATCTTTTACGTGAAATATTATTTGCATGTTGTTGTTGGTTAATTATTATTTGAATTCACTTAGTTAAATTCATGCTAGTAATAATTGTTAATTTAAATTTGTGTTTATGAGGTCATCCCGATAGATCCTGGCATATGTTATCCCAACAGTTGTTATTACTACGGAGAGTATTAATGACTTATTTGAATTAAATAATTGTGGAGAGGATCCTGCTATGTATATGCTAAGTTTAAAATTTCTTATCTGCTTGAGACCTTGCCAGGAGAGCAATAAAGACTCCATCCTTCAAAAGCTTTTCCTACCACCAGGGTCATGTTTCGGGAACTAACCAAGAAGACTTAGAAGAGGAAGAAGAAGAAAGCCTTTGAGAGTTCTACTCAGGCTGAATCTGAGAAAATTGCGTCTGAGGGGGAACCTGCCACACCACCTCAGGAGCTTCCTACCAAGAGGACCAGGAAGGAGTCAGTGAAGAAAGTTGAACTGGGTTAGGAATAAGAGAAAAAGAAAGCTAGGGCAGAGGCCCTGATGAAGGTGAAAAGAGAGACTGGTGAGAGGAAGAAGGCTCAAGAGGAGCAAAAGCAGAAGAAGAAAAGGCTTAAGACTATCAGAGTGTCTGAAGCTGAGAAAGTTAGGGAGAAAACGCCTGCACCAGTTCAGGCTGATGACCAAGTTGTCTGAGGTATCTAAAGAGTTGAATGAGCAGGTAGAGAAGAAATATGTTGAAAGGATTGTGTATCTGGAGAAGAAGTTAGAGGAGTAGAATGCTGACATGATCAAGCGTTTATTGAGAACATGAGTGCTACATTCACGGCCAAGATTATAGACTTGATACATGAAACCTTTGCTACTCAGTTTGCACCTGTGGCTGAAGAGTCAAGTGTTGCCAAAAATGTGCTCAGGAGAGTTGAAGATGAGCAAAAGACATTTGGTGATTGAGATTAAAGGCGATCAACCAAGATCAATTCAACATGGATTGCACTTTGTTTGAGATTTCCAAAGCTTATGATGCCAAAAAGGGAGAAAGGAGTAAACACTCAATTGGAAATTTCGAAAGGGCCTTGAAGAGAGGATTGTCAAAGAAATTTGAGGTTGAAAAAGCTCTGAAAAAGGAAAATGTCGGGGTTCAGTTGATGTTGCTCATACCTTGGTGGATCCCGCCACGCAAAAGGAGGCAATGATAAAAAGAATGGTTGAGAAGAAGAAAGTTGAGACCAGCAAGACTACTGAGGCTCATGGTATGTTAGCTGAGAAAGTCATTCTTCCCGAAAACTTCTTTGAAGTTCGGGATGTCTGCTGTGGGCCCGGAAAATAATTAAGGAAGAAACCCTTTTTGCTTTTGTTGGTCGGTGTAAGCGTAGTCTTACACGTGTATGGGGAATACTGCGTGTTCGGTGTTTTTAAAACTTTTTCTTCTTGAGGCCGGCTTGGGGTCGATAATCACGAAGATTAGGTCCCGAGAAGCACAAGTCGCTCTGAGTCAAAGTCTCTCGAGACGGTGATCCGATTTGCTTTCGAAAACCTCGAGATAATCCCAATTGAGTCCTGAGTGTCAGAGATCCTGAGTTGCTTGGATCAGATAACTAACTTACTGAACCCTCAGATGAGTAAGTTCAGTTTGGTAACTATCTGTTCTAGCTTACTCAGATGTGCGGAATGGTTGGCCCTTAGTTTATACTCGTTTTAAGCTTTGCTGAAAACCTTCCTTTAATGGAATAGTGATTAGGCTGTGATTCAATTACATGCAACTTCAGTGGATTGATTCCAACTGAATATCAGTGAAAAGTATGCTTTCAAATTCAAGTCAATGCAACAGTTAAGCACAGATAAAGAAAGCAATAAACAACACAACAATTTATAGTGGTTCAGAGACTCAAGCTCCTACGTCCACTCTCTCTGATCCTCCTAGAAATTCACTAATCACTTCTGAGCTTTCTGACTACCTCGCGTAGTTTACTTACTAAACTTGGCCTGGCTTTTCGACTACTCCGCGTAGTTTACTTACTCAACCCGACCTTGAGCTTTCTGACTACCTCCGTAGTTTACTTACTCAAACACAAACAAGCTTTGAGGACTACCTCAGAGCTTACTAACTTCACCTCTAGAGTTTTTCTAACTACTCGCGTAGTTTACTAACTCTTTACAACTCTTCTCACCAACAAACACACTCCAACTACCTTCTCAAGGGTTTGGGGTTTCTCGGTTGGTTTCCAACTAGGATGAGATATCCTTTACAATGAAGTACAATGCAAAGGGTTAGGATATCTCGACTAAGCTTCGGATATGTCTTATCAAGCTAAGCTTAGTTTAGTGAGCTCTCTTCAATATAAAAGCACTTGGGAAATTCTAAGTTTTTCGAGTGCTTTAACTTTGCGATAATAAGTTTGAGCTTCTTGAGTTGCTTATAAATTTCCCGTAACCTTACAATGTAGAGGGTCACCAGTATTTATAGGCATACATCAAGGTCACTCTTTGAAAACTATCCGTTGGAGAGATAGCTTCGTGAGTTTCCTCTTATGGTGTGTGAGGAACGGCTATATTTAGGGTTTGAAACTCCCTAACACGTTTTAGGCAATAGTCTTTCATGTAGCCGGTCTTCACTTTTTTGCGAACGGAACCGTACATCGACATCTTTTTCAAGCGACACATCCTTTGTCGATTGTCGGTATGGTACGATGTTGTCTTCCTCTTTTTGACTTTTGTCTCTAGTTAAAGGTAGACACCTTGGCGGCTCTTTTGGTTACAACTCGAGTTGATCTAACCTTAACAACACTCGACTTAGTTCCTTTTTATGCGCATTGAATGTCTTGGCAAATATCTATTTCTCTAAGGAATCGCGATCTTCTCAGTATTGCATCCTTCAGATAGATATATTCAGTGCCTCGGAACATTGAGTTTATCTTGAGCATTGATACATTCTTGAGTCTTGATAATTCTTGTGCCTTGATTTTCTTGATCTTGATCTTGATCTTGATCTTGCATCTTGAGTCTTGAGTTTTGAGAGTCTTACGAGTCTTGGCGTCTTCGAGTCTTGAGTCTTACGAGTCTTGGCGTCTTACGAGTCTTCTGAGATGTCTTGGCCCGATATCTTGAGTCTTCATCTTTGAGTCTTGATTCTTGATTTCATCTTGAGTCTTGATATCTCGATTTCTCTCGAGTCTTGAAATTTTCAGTTTTCCTCGGAAACTTTCTTGAGTTCTTGAGAATCTTGAGATCTAAACGATCTATGTCTGCGACTATACATTTTGCGAGATATCATCACGAATACTCTAAAGGCTGAATCGACTCAACTATCAAGATTATTACGGACATGTCATACTCGGGGGTTTTGGGATCTAATCAAAATCATATCTTTATTAAATTCATCTCCCAACAATTTCCCTTTTTTTTGATGATGCCAAACCTATCTTGTTACAACCATTTAACCTAAGCTTAGTTTTCGGTTTATCCTATTACAAGATTGGTTATATTTTCAACAATTTTCCCTTTTAAATGATGAGTCTCCCCATAATTTCCATATGAGAGAACCTCCCAACAATTTTGGAGGATCTCCCAACAATTAATCATTCAACAATTTCTTCAGTAATGAATCTTCTTAATAGTTCATCACTAAATACTTAAACAATTAATTCAGAGACATTCATTCAGGCATATCAAATTTAAAAGACATTTAAATAAGATAATGAGATATTATCTTTTGAGCAAGAATGATAAATTTTTCATTGATGATGAGTAGTCTGTTACAGGTTACAATGAAATTTATCAAAGCAAAAAAAATAAGACAAAAAGATTGAAAGATTACAAGAGTCTTCAGATAAGTCTGTCTTCAGTCTTATGTCTTCAGATTTGGCTTTTCAGTTCTTCTGCTCTTCAGTTTGCTTCTTCTTCGATTTCATCGTGGGCACTTCGGGTTGAACATTCGAAATACCTCTTCTTGAGCATCTCTTTCTTTAATGATATCGAATTTGTTCCTTTTAAACCCGGTGGCAAACATCTTGAGCAATCTCTTGAATAATGGCTTTTTCATTTACCAGGTCACTATCAAGTCTTGGAGGAGGGTAGGTATATGGACCGGGGGCTTCAATCTGCACCTTTCCTTCATCCGCAAGGTTCATCCAGCTCTGGAGATATTTTGGATAGAAGGTTAGGAGGTATTCTATGAACGCTTCATTCTGATCTGAGCTTTCCCCTCTCCATTCCCTGAGAACATCATAATAGAACCAGAAGGTTCTCTTGACCTCTTCCCACACATCGTTGAATTTGATAGGCATCCATTTATCAACGTGGGGCCATTTCGGTCTTTTGATGTCTCTTTCCTCTTGCTGTAAACTTCTTGAATCCACTCATTCGCCCGGCTCCTCTTGATCTTCTTTCTTATCCGCGAGCACGCTGAGGGAAGCAGACTTTCTTAGCATGTTCTATCTGGAGTGTCTTCAGAGCATTCCTCGTATTGAAGACTTTCTTCTGAGCCTGACCTTCAGACTTTTCTATATCTTCAATCAACTTCCTCTGGACTGGCTTAGAAGCCTTAGCTCGCTTACTTTCAGGTTGAACAACGCCCAAGACTTTCCTCTTCATAGGCAATTCAGCAGCAGCCTGGCTTGTTCCAACCTTAGCTCTAGCACTCAGTTTCTCTCTTGCAACATCAAGCATGGTTTCCTCAGAAACTCGAGTGTAGATAGGCTTCTCCACCTGAACAAACTTCATCTTCTCAGTAGCTTCAACTTCTTTCAAGGCTTTGGATAGAATATACATTTCAGCATCTTTCTGAGCCTTTTTCTCCATAGTACGTGCCAATAACTTCCTGAAGTCTTCACCTTCCTTTTCCCCCTTCTTGGCACCGTACTTTGGAAGAAGTCTGGAGAGTGCTGTGTCCATGTGGTATTGTTCTTTGCTCAACAAGCACCTCTCCGCTTCTTGATCTTGCTCATCTTCCAGCCTCCTGATGTGGTTCTTAGCCACAGAAAATTCTTCAGAGAGATGGGCAAACTGGCCAGAGAGAGCTTCCTTAAACATCTTTGTCATCTTGGTCATGAGCATTGAGCTCATTTCCTCAGCAATGATTTGATCATCACTTCATTCCTCTCGCCAATTTCACCTAGAAATCTGATTTGTCTCTCGGTATACATTTCATTTAAAACCTTGAGCTCGACCTTGACTCCTCCAAACTTTTCATCGGCTTATCTTCCATGGAGGTCATCTGTGAGGTCAGAGTGTTTTGGATTTGCACCAGCTCTGAAGAGTGACTAAGATTTTCCATCTTCTGAGCTTGGCTGGCCAATGTTTCTTCAATCTGAGCAATCTTGTTCATCATTGGCTCCACCTTCTCAAGCTTCTCCATCAAGGGAGTGAGGTCGATCTCGGGGAACATACGCACATACTGTGTTGATTGATCATCACGAGGTTTGAGACCAAAGCGAGGGTCGGATGCTTTTTGAGCTTCAGCTTCATCCTGAGCTCCAGTCTCCAACTGAGCCTCAGTCTGTACATCAGACAATTCAGAGTTAAAGATAGAACTTTCAGTAACTTTGGCATAATTATGAATAGTGTCAAAAGGTGCACGAAGAGTGCTTCTTCTGAGGTTGAATGATTTGAGTTGAATGATTCGAGGTTGATCGTGGTGATCCTCAGCATCTCCCTGTTGATCCCCGTCTTGAGATTTGCCTCCGCTGCTAGGGGCACCAACCCGATAGCTATCCTCTCAGCTAACTGAACGAACATTTCATCAAAATCTGAATTTTTCATCACGAGCTTTGTCTTCACGAATCCACGAGAACTTCGGTCGGGATAGTTGTTTCCTCATTCCACGGTCTTCCCCTCTGAATGCGGCAATGTTAAGCATCTACGGAAGAGTCGATTGAGGATGAAAACCGTCGACCTTAATCGAAAAGACATCTTGCGGATCGAGGGAATGGTGAGCTTCGGGATAGCGGTCAGGATGAACCGTTCCCCCTTGCTCCTCTCCTCGGTTTCTTGACCGCCCCTTCTTCATTCTCGGGCTCTCGAGGTTGATTGGAAGCTTCTCTTGAGGATCAAAAGTAAATCACTCGAGGAGCTCATCAATGTTATTTTGCTCACGAGTCTCGGCTGACCTCGATTGTTGTTGATCGGGTCCTCAGTTTGCATCTGAGTGGGTTCTGGGACCTGAGTTGGCATGATCTCAGACTGACTCTGAGTTGGCTCTTCTATTGTCTGAGCCGGCACTTCTTCAGTAGGAATCTCTGAGGCCTGAGCTCCTTTAAAAATTTCCTGAGAAATTTTATGCAGGTGGCGATGTCTCAAGTACCTCGAGAGAAGACACGCTCCTCGATCATTCTGTGCCTTAGAGATAACTTTGAGCCAAAACTTCTAATGGCGATGTCGGCGGTTTGGCTCTCGGGGTTGAATCTCTTCGTAAGAATCCTTTGCCATCATCATCTGTGAGAACCACCATCCTTTTGCGCTTGGGATCGAGGGTTTTCTTCTTCATCTTCTCACCCTGCTCCTTCTTAGCTTCCAACAGCACCTTCCCCCTGGCATGTTGGGTTTCCTTTTCGGCAGCCGCAATTGGTGATTTTGCTTTCTTTTCTTTCTTCCCCCTGATGGCCTGCTTCTTCGCAGCAATGGGCTTGAAGAGCACCTTGGACTTGGGAAATGGGGTCGAATTGGTGAAGATATCCTCCTCCTCTCTGCACATCTCCAAAATAAATGCTATTTTGGTGGCATGGTGGATCTTGCCTTTGATCGAAATCGCCCCGTTAACCTTCTTTATGACCTTGGCTTGCTCCGTCACCACCTGAATCAGGAATTTCAGTCAGTTGAAGTCAGTGGTGGGAGAAGCCTCGATCGCCACCATCAATCTGAGCTTCGGGGTACAGATCTGCTCAAAACTCCCCGCAAGGCTCATGATGCATTTGCTCACAATATCTAACAAAACTCTATATTGTGGCTTCAAATGCCTCTTATGTAATGTAGCCTCAAATTTGACAGGATTCTCAGCAATCCTATCTAAGTACTCCTGCTCTCTACCCAACATATACATAGCAGGGTCCTCTCCTCTATCACAAAGCTCAAAAACATCGTTTAAATTTTTTGGAACTATATACAATTCCCTCTCAAAATCGATGTATTTGGACGAATGCTCTAAATGTGATACAGTAATCTCAGAATGTATACCATCCTCTTCATCTATCCTCATATTACAGATGAATTCGATTACCTCTTTCGCATACTCTTGGTCTGGTCGGCTTGCGACGAGATGGGTGAGTTTGGCCAATCGAATCATATGGAGAGCCTCCTCTTCTGGTTTGGAGTTGGTTGTGCTATCGAGCGAGACAACGAACTCGTACCAGGGTTTGTTCGTTTCGGCTAATCTCTCGAACAGGGTTGGGGCCATTTTGGATATGAAGAATTGAAGCTTTAGGGTTTGGAGTTTTCTGGGCAAAGGGATTTATTTGCAGAGAATTTGGGAACGAAGGGTTTGATAAAATTTTGGCTTGAATGGCTTATTGGGGTTTAAATAGCTTTGAGATCATGGGGAATCGCGTTGGTTAGGTAAAAAGCAACGGTTGAGATTAGTCTCCGATTAATCGGGTATACGAACAGACGATCTCTGAAAAGTAAGCCGCCAATTTATCCTTATTGGTCAAAAAATGTAACAAAGCATTTAATGACTGTTGACCTTCTTCGGAATTTCAAACGATCCCTCCCAAAAACATTCCTCAGGTGTTTCGTATTTATTGCGAATGATTACTGAGTTTCACTTAAGCAATAAATGAGTCTCATGAGTCATTGCTTGTTCAGACTAATTTCTCTCTATCAGTCTTCTTCTCGAGTCTTGACCTTGATGAAATGTCGATATGATCTTGAAATCTTGAATGGGTTCAATATCTTCTTGAAATCTTGACCTTGATGCGTCGAGTTTCGAGACTCGATTCATTATTTCCATTTTATCCTCGAGCTTCTCAAGTAAAATTCGAGAAAACTTCATGCATCCGAAAACCTTCAATTTTTGATTTTACTCTATACACTGGATCAACATCCCTAATTCAATTTGAAAGTTCACGAAATCTTGATTCACCAAAGGTTTAGTCAAGATATCGACTCTCTGCTATCGGTATGAATTTTCTCCATCCTTATGTCCTTTTCTCGACATGATCTACGATGAAGTGATGTCGATATCCACATGCTTGCATCGGTGTGCAATACCGATTTTTGTGAAATAGCAATGGCACTATTATTGTCACAAAATATTGGTACTTCATTGGCTACAACTTTATAATCCCTTAATTGTTGTGCGAGTCAAAGAATCGAACCTGAATGACTTCTGCAGACCATGTATTGACTTGGTAATCTTGGTTGCTCTTGAGGTCTCTTTCTTCGAAAACCAAGATATCGGCTTACTTCCTAGGAATTGACAAGTTCTGTAGTGGACTTCTGTCATTACGCAACCTCCATAATCGACATCGAGTAACGGTTAATTCAAGGTTTATCATTTTGGATACCATAATCCTCTATTCTTTGTGCCCTTGAGATACTTGATTATCTTTTGGCGACCTCCATGTGACTAGCCTTAGGATTAGCTTGGTATCTTGCACATATCCCAACAAACAAATGTTATATCAAGCCTACTTGCTCGAGATAGAGAAATGATCCAATGATTCCTCTATAATCGATGATGACTCACCGATTTGCTTTGGAATCGGGATCCATCTTGTAGTTAGTATTCATAGGAATCCTAAGCGCATTGCAATCTGTACACCATATTTGGCAATCGGATCTACGGTGTACTTTGCACGGTTGATGAAGATTCCTTCCTTTGATTGTTTCACTTGAAGACAGAAAGAAATTCATCTCCCCATCATTGACATCTCAAACTTGCCTTTCATCGGTGTTGAAAACTTTTCACCACGGTGATGGTTTGAGAATCAAAAATGATGTCATCAACATATATCCGAACCAAGAAGATATCTTCCCCATCTTCTATCACGAGCGAGTTCTATCAGCGAGTTCCTTTGACAAAACCATGGTCAAGAAGAAAGCGAGAAAGAGTATCATACCATGCTCTCGAGTGCTTGTTTAAGACCATACAAAGCTTTTACGAGCACAGTAAACTTGGTCATTCGGTTTTGAAACCGAGGAGGTTGTTCTACATAAACCTCTTCTTTAAGCACACCGATTCGAAATGCACTTTTCACATCCATTTGATAGGTGTGAACTTCATGTGGGCAAACATATGCAAGAAACAATCGATGGCTTCTAGTCTTGCAAGTTGGTGCAAAGGTTTCATCATAATCCAAGCCTTCTTCTTGGGAATAACCTTGTGCAACTAGCCTTGCCTTGTTTCTTACAATGTTGTTGTTTTCATCTCTTTTATTCTTGAAAACCCACTTGGTTCCAATGACATTTGTGCTTTTTCGGTCTATCCACTAGCTCCCATACTTCATTTCTTGAGAATTGATTATTTCATCTTGCATAGCAAATAATCAATGAGAATCTTGTAGAGCTTCACCAATCTCATTAGACTCTTTCTCGATAGGAAAGCAGAGAATAGTGCACTCTCACCATGGAACCTTCTTGTTTTGACACCTTCGGTTAGATCACCCACAATCGACTTGTAGGATGACTATCTAACCATTTCCTTCTTGATGTTCTGTTTCAACAAAGTATCCTCAACATTTGAAATGTTAGGTTCGATGAAATTCGATAAACTTCGGGAACAACGAGAAAAGGAAAAAGGGAATCATCTTCCTCGGGGGAAATTCAATTGAGAACATTGTCGAGACATTTGTTCCCCTTTGGTTGATAAATTGAAATTTCCTCGGTTGTGACCACATCTTCATTGGCATCACATACGAGTGCGAACTTGTGTGCATTTGATTGGTCACCTTTGGAGTGTTGCTTTTCTGAGTCTCACCATCACGAGTTCCATCACGAACTTCTTTATCTCGAGTCCGAGTCACTCTAATCATAGGATGTGAGTGACTTCTTCTTTTCAGGTTCAGTGGATGATTTATCTTTCTGTTTCAGGATTAATCTGGTGATCCTCTTGATCAGTTCATCTGCATCATGTTCCTGTTTCTTCTGAACACAAGTAGATTCATCAAAAACAACATGAGAAGTTTCCTCCACAATAAGAGTCCTACAGTTGTAAACTCTGAAAGCTTTACTGACTTCAGAATATCCTAAGAATATTCCTTCATCAACTTTACTATCAAATGTTTTCAACTGATCTTTACCATTATTGTGTATGAAACACTTGCAACCAAACACACGAAAGAAAGAAACAAGAGGCTTCCTTTCATTCCAAAGCTCATAAGGCGTTTTGCCTTAACTCTTTGTCGACATGGATGCATTACGTGAGTAGCATGCGATTGATGACACCAAACCCAAAACCTTTTAGGAATATCGACAAATTTATCATAGTTCTTTGCGAACTTCTTTAAGAGTCTTGTTCCTCCTTTCAGCAACACCATTTTGTTGAGGGGTCCTTGCAGCTGATGTTTCATGTGTAATTCCATTTGCTGCACAATAGTCAGATATGATATGATTTATAAATTCAGTTCCTTTGTCAGATCTGATTTTGACCACACTGATTTTTCTCAATCTTGAGCCTTTTGATAATTGGCGATTTTTATACGAGTCTCTTTCTTCTTGAGTAAGAATATGACCCAAGTATATCTTGAGTAGTCATCAACTACTACTAGTGTGTATTTTTCGTCATTGGTGCTCCTTTGGTGTTATAGGACCAAAAAGATCCATATGCAATAACTGAAGTATTCTTTCAGTAGAAACATCTACTTTGCTTTTAAATGATGCTTTAACTTGTTTTCCTTTCTGGCACGCATCACAAATATGTTCCTTATTGAATACCTCATTAGGAAACCCTCTCACAAGAGCTAATCTTGCAAGCTTATTGGGTTTTGAAATTGGGTGATTCATTCTTTTATGCCATAACCAATTTGGTATCTGTGGAACTTTTAGCAACTAAACATGTATCTTTAGGAGTTGAACTCCAATCAGCAAGATACACATTTCCTTTTCTTGTACCAGTCAGTAATACTTTCTGTGAGATATCATCTTTAACAAAACATAAGTTCTTAGAGAACTCAACATTAAAACCTTTATCCGCGAAATTGGCTTATTGAAAGCAAGTTATGCTTCAATCGATACATATGAAACACCATGGATATGAACTAAGTCGATTTCCAAAGTTCCATATCCTTGATCACATCCTTGGAGTTATCTCCAAAAGTGATCTGTGGGCCTCTTTGTTCAACATAGTCACTGAGTATCTTCTTGAATCCTGTCATATGTCTTGAGCATCCACTGTCAAGATACCATACATCAGGGGCTTTTTCATCTCTGCTCATCAGTGCTATGTGATCTTTAATCAGCTTAGTGCCCTTGTTTTCCTCCTGAAAAACTGATCAATTCTTAGGTACCCAATTTGTGTAGGGTCCTACAAGGTTAGATGTAGCTTTCGGAATCCAAATCCGCCTGACAACTCTAATCAGTTTAGAGTGGCTAATTTGTCTTCCATAAACATCAACATACACATTTACTACTCTGGGTGCCTTAGCAGTTTTCTGTGTATGAGTGCTAGCCTTAGCATGAACATGGGCTTTTGAGTTTTTCTTTGGTTCAGGCTTTTTGTTCATTTGCTTTGGCTTCTGTGCAGCTGGTCTGAATCTTTGTTGACTTGGGTTCAGATAACCTTTACCCTTAGGCAAGTGGGGTTGGGTTGCTCATCTTTGAAATTTGGGTCTTTCGATTATCTTCGAGGACTTGGTCTCTTCGATTGAGAATGTCTCTTTGAATGTTTCTCTTTGAAGATTCCTCGATGGTTCGGTCTTGAGATCCTTTCGGGTTTGCATTTTTAGCCTGAGGCTTTGAAGTACTTACTCGAACTTTTCCAGCCCGAGTGCTCAGGTTTTCTAGCCTTCACCTGAGGTTTGGGCTTTCCTACCTGATCATTCAGTTTCACTGAGACCATAGGTCTTTTTCCCTTGTCTACAACCTTGGGTATTTCTTCAGTTTGAAGTGTGGGTGCCACTGGTTTTACAAAGATTGTCTTCTTGCAACTTGATGCAAGATTCGGGGATGACCTTGTGAGGTTCCCCTGGAATGTATCCCAATCCGGATTTTATAGTGGCAGATCTACGGTAACTCTCGAATTTCATCTATTACATTAGATGCATTATTCAATAGAGTTAACTTCTTACATGCACTATCCTCCGCGATTCTGTAGAGTTTCATGCTTCTCGGAGAGGTCATTGAACTTAGTTACGATCGGTGAATCTCTTGATTGGATTTCTCTAGCTTTTTGATTAGGGTCACTATCAACTTCTCTTTCTCTCGAGAGTTGTACTTTTAGAACATCCAGTTCATCGGTAGCTCCCATTAATTGAGAAGTGATTTGGTTTTGCTAGAGTCTTTCCATTTTAGATTTTGACCTTGATTCTTAATACGCTCTTGAGTTTCATTTAGCGAGTTCTTGTAAAACAACATAGTCCTTCATTAGATTCTCAAAAGAATCCATCAGTCAAAAATTGATTTCACAGTTGAACTTGACAACTCTTGTGCTAGTGTAGGAGCAACAATAGAGAAAGAAGAGTTTACCTCCTCAATGGCCATCGGACAGATGTCATCACTTTCACTGTCTGAGAATATTTCATCTGAAGAGCTAGATTCCTCCTCAGGATGTTCTTCTTCTACAACCATGGCCTTTTTTGCTAGAGAACTTCTTGTCTCTTTTAGCTTGCCTTTCTCTTCTCTCCTTAGCACTTTTCGATCACGGACAATCATCTTTGGAAGTGACCTTTCTTTTTGGCAATTGTAGCATCTGTTGGCATCATCATCGATCACTTTCTTCTTTGGACTTGGAGTTCTTCCTTTTGGATGAAGATCCCTCGACTTTTCAGTCTTTTTCTTCTCGGTTGATATGTCATCATCGGGTTTCTTCGGTACTGTGGGTTCTGTAATAGCTTTTGTATTTTCCAAATCTCTTATTAAGTCTTTCAAACCTCCTTGCCATCGGTCTTTAGCTTTTCCTCAAGCTCATCATCGATTTTTGGCATGGGGTTCTCGAACTCTAGTTTTCTGAGGTTTTATCTTTGGCCATAAAAGCCACATTTTTACTAGATGATGAATCATCTTTCTTTCATCGACCTTTTTTGGATTTCTTATCAATTACAAATTCATAGGCCTTTATTTCGAGAGAAGACTTGTTGATATGGCATTGAATTAATGTTTTTGGTGTTTTCAATCACCCTTTGCATGTATATCCCATTTCTTAGAAAGACCTCTAAGAATTTTCAATGCAACTTCTCTCTGTGGATATTTCTTTCCAAGTGCATTTAGATCATTCATAATGCTAGTGAATCGACTTCCAATTTGTCAATAGATTCACCTTCTTCCATTTCAAAACTATCAAACTTTCCAATTTTTGAAAGTTTGTTTTCCTTTATATGATTCGTGCCTTGGCACATTCAAATTAGTGTATCCCAAATTTCTTTTTGCGATATTGCGTTGAGAAATCATTCCCATCACACCATCATCAATTTATCTTTGTATAGTGTGTCCTTTGCAATATAGTCTAAATTAACTAACTTTCTCTCCTCAGGAGTCAGTTGGTCATCAGACTTAGGAAATTCTGCTCTAGGATCATTTCTCACATTATACATTCTCCTCTGGGATTCACCTGAAGAAGAATGGTCCTTCAGAGACCACTCTCCACATTCATTCATGTTTGGAATACAGATGAGCCTGCATTCTCAATCTCCATAGATCATAGTTCTCCACTGAGAACATGGGAAGTTTATTAGAAGATATTTTAACTGAGTCTTTTAAGAATTCAGCAAATAAGATCAATTCAGATAGACCACAAGTATTTTTAGAAAATGAAACTTTGGTCAACAAAGCAGGTGGTCAAGTTGAACCACTGCTCTGATACCACTTGTTGGTCCCGGTGTAAACGAAGTCTTACTGCGTGTATGGGGGGAATACACGTGTTCGGTGTTTTTAAAACTTTTTCTTACTGAGCTCAGCTTGGGTCAAATAATCCTGAAGATTAGGTCCTGAGAAGCACAAGTCGCTCTGAGTCAAAGTCTCTTCGAGGCAGTGATCCCGAGTCGCTTTGAAACCTCGAGATAATCAACCGAGAGCCCGAGTGTCGAGATCCTGAGTTGCTTGGATCGAGGATAACTAACTTCTTGAACCCTCGGATGAGTAAGTTCGGTTTGGTAACTATCTGTTCTAGCTTACTCGGATAAAGCGAAAATGGTTGGCCCTTAGTTTATACTCGTTTTAAGCTTTGCTGAAAACCTTCCTTTAATGGAATAGTGATTAGGCTGTGATTCAATTACATGCAACTTCAGTGGATTGATTCCAACTGAATATCAGTGAAAAGTATGCTTTCAAATTCAAGTCAATGCAATGATTAAGCCACGGATAAAAGCAATAAGCAACACATCAATTTATAGTGGTTCAGAGACTCAAGCTCCTACGTCCACTCTCTCTGATCCTCAGAGAAATTCACTAATCACTTCTGAGCTTTCTGACTACCTCGTGTAGTTTACTTACTCAACTCGGCCCTGAGCTTTACATTTACTCCACGTAGTTTACTTACTCAACCCGACCTTGAGCTTTCTGACTACCTCCGTAGTTTACTTACTCAAACACAAACAAGCTTTCAGACTACCTCTGTAGCTTACTAACTTCACCTCTAGAGTTTTCTGACTACTCTGCGTAGTTTACTAACTCTTTACAACTCTTCTCACCAACAAACACACTCCAACTACCTTCTCAAGGGTTTGGGGTTTCTCGGTTGGTTTCCAACTAGGATGAGATATCCTTTACAATGAAGTACAATGCAAAGGGTTAGGATATCTCGACTAAGCTTCGGATATGTCTTATCAAGCTAGGCTAAGTTTAGTGAGCTCTCTTCAATATAAAAGCACTTGGCAAATTCTAAGTTTTTCGAGTGCTTTAACTTTGCGATAATAAGTTTGAGCTTCTTGAGTTGCCAGTATTTATAGGCATACACCAAGGTCACTCTTTGAAAACTATCCGTTGGAGAGATAACTTCGTGAGTTTCCTCTTATGGTGTGTGAGGAACGGCTATATTTAGGGTTTGAAACTCCCTAACATGTTTTAGGCAATAGCCTTTCATGTAGCCGGTCTTCACTTTTTGCAGTTTGGAACTTCGTACATCTGACATCTTTTTCAAACGACACATCCTTTGTCGGTGTCGGTATGGTGCGATCATTGTCTTCCTCTTTTTGACTTTTGTCTCCAGTTAAAGGTAGACACCTTCAACGGCTCTTTTGGTTACAACTCTGAGTTGATCTAACCTTAACAACACTTCTGACTTAGTTCCTTTTGTCTGTATTGAATGTCTTGGCAAATATCTATTTCTCTAAGGAATCGCGATCTTCTCGATGTGCATCGCCGGATAGATATATTGAGTGCCTCGGAACATTAGGGTTTATATCGAGCATTCAATGCATTCTTCGAGTCTTGATAATTCTTTGTGCCTTGATTTTTCTTGATCTTTAGTCTTGATCTTGCGTCTTGAGTCTTTCGAGTCTTGGGGTCTTGAGTCTTGGCGTCTTGAGTCTTGAGTCTTCGAGTCTTGGCGTCTTCGAGTCTTCTGAGATGTCTTGAGTGATATCTTCGAGTCTTCATCTTTGAGTCTTGATTCTTGATTTCATCTTCGAGTCTTGATATCTCGATTTCTCTTTGAAACTTGATTTCCTCGAAACTTCTTGAGTTCTTGAGAATCTTGAGATCTAACCCGATCTATATCTAGCGACTATACATTTTGCGAGATATCATCACGAATACTCTAAAACTGAATCTTGACTCAACTATCAAGATTATTCTGGACATGTCATACTCAGGAGTTTTGGGATCTAATCAAAATCATATCTTTATTAAATTCATCTCCCAACATGCTTTCATCCTGAAAGAAGTCCAGAAGAATAAGACCACTGAGAAGCCACTAAAGAGGCAGTTGGCACCTGAGTTTGGAAAGTCTTATCCTGGAGAAGAAGAGACTCGTGCTGGTTAGACTGAGATGGACATTGAGGCTGAAACTGAAGAGTTACTAAAAGAAGGTTTTGGGAGCTATGATGTTGGTCATCAAAGGATCAACTGGGATTGGCAGAACAGGCTAAGAATGATGTAGGCTGAAAAGAAGAAGCAGTTGGCTGCATTCTCAAAACCTGCTCCGGGCACTGAATTGACAAGAAAGCAGAGAGAAGAAACCAAGAAGAGAGGAGGTGGCTTTCAGAAGTTTACCCTGAGGAAGATAGATTCAAAGCCTAAGGGAAGGAAATGGCCGCGTATGGATAAGTGGATGCCCATTGAGCTGAATGACAGGTGGGAGGAGGCCAAAAGGGAGTTTACCTTCAATTATGATATATTACAAATTTAGCCTTAGCCAAACCCTGATAGAGATGAAGCCTTCCTAGAGTACTTACTGAGGCATTATGAGGGTGATCTTCAGAAGTGGTTCAATTTGTTTGATACGTTGGGTTATCAGCTGAAGGCACCTGGAATGATCAAGTATCCATCTCCAAAGTTCAAGAGTGACCTGATAAATCTGGAGATGATTACTCTGGAGGTTGCTGAGCATGCTGAGTTTCTAGGTCTGACTAGGAATGACCCTGAAACCATACTGAAGAGGGATGAACTAAAGAAGGGATACTTCGGGCATTTCAATCTGGAGGCACCTGAAGATGAGATTGAATCTGAAGAAGACTAATTGTCTTAGTCTTTCTATTTTGTTGTTTTTTGTTATTAGTAGAGTAGGATCCTTTGTATCATGTACTTACACTTCTATATTACTGATTGTGTTGTGCAAACAAGATAATATCTCATTATCTTATTCTGATTTACTTATTTGCTGAACTTTTCTTAGTTATAGAAATTTAAATCTGAATAGATGTTTGGTTCCTTTTTCATTGTAACAAGATGATTTTGACATCATCAAAAAGGGGAAAATTGTAGGGAGATGAATTTAATAATAGAGATTTTGATTAGATCCCAAAACCCCTGAGTATGACATGTATCAGAATATCTTGATAGACAAATCAGGTTACAGATACGTTAAGTTGTTCAGGAATATCTATACCATGTATAGTCAGCAGATCTAGTGCAGGACAATATAGGTCTTATGTAAGTCACTGAAGACAACATACATTGAGGGGGAACTCAATGAATGAAGACCTGAAGATCTGAAGACTGAAGACTGAAGACTGAAGACTTCAAGATCTGAAGACTGAAGACCTAAATATTGGAAGTCTATATCGCTGAAGTCATATGGACTGAACTAAGTGTCCTAAACATTTATTGGGAATAAATGTTATGACTAAGGATCTTGCAGACAAAAGGAATGTGAACTAAGTGTCTTTTAAGGTTGTCTTACTCAGAGGAGTTGATCTTCAAAAGAGTCATTTGTTTATCTCTGATCACTGAAGTTAAGGGCCAATAAGAGAGCGCTAGCAATGTACGACACTAACACTGAAAGAGACATCTCACAGAGGACAGTCAGATCTGTTATGTTCCAATTTGCAGACCAATTGAATGGCTAGCTCGTCTACATATTACCCAAACCATGCAAAGACTTGTTCAAGACCTAAAATAGCCGTTCAACAAATACCATAAGAGAAAAACAAGATGGTTATCTCTCCAACGGATAGTTTTTCAAGAGTGACTCTTAGAGTAGCCTACAAATACCAAAGGCCTTGGACACACACAAGGTTACGGGAAATCAAGCAACTCACGAGCTCAAGCTTATTCAAGTTTACCTTTGAAGTGCTCGAACCCTAAAGATTTTCCAAGTGTTTCTACCTTGAAGAGAGCTCACATACTAAGCCTAGTATTTCATACATCCAAAACTTAGTAGAGATATCATATCCTTGTTACTGCTCTTTTTGTAAAGGATATCTCAAACCTAGTTGGAACCAAACCAAAACCAAAACCCTAAGTGTTAGGAAGTTGGAATAGTTTGGAGTTGAGAGTTGTAAAGTTAGTTAGCTGAGAGTTATTCAGTCTGAAAGCTTGAGTAGTAGTAGTTCTGAGTACTAGGACTCAGGAAGTAGGCATATGGATCAGATTACCTTAGAGAGGTTAATTTGATCAGTGTACCTTGGCACTATAAACCAAGCGGATTCCAAAGTTAAGGAATTCCCCTGAGGATCAGGGAGAGTAGACGTATGAACTTAAGTCTCTGAACCATTATAAACTTCTGTGTTGTTTGTTTTCTGTATTGCATTACATCTTGCATATTTTCACTGAGAGCATTCAAAGGTTTTGTTATTCAGTTGGAACCAATCCACTGAAGTATTGCATTAACTAAAGAACAATCTTTAATCACAATTTTATGAGTTAAGAGAAAAGTATTTTCAGCAAAGTAAAACGAGTATAAACTTAGGGTCTATACTTTCCGCACCTCCATAGCTAGTGTAGATAGGTACCAAACTGAACATCTCCCCTCAACATTCAGTAAGATAGTTATATGTGCAAGTTATTTAGAACACTCGCACTCTATATCAGTTGAGCTTATTTGAAAGACTGAAAGTTTTTCAAAGTTCTTGTCTCGTTAGATTTGGACTCAGAGTACTTGTGCTTCTCTCGGGGCCTAAATAGGGGATCTCGACTCACTGATAGAAAGGTTTTAAAAGTTTGAAAAACTATACACATGTATTCCCCCCTACACGTGTGTGACTCGTTATTTGGGACCAACATTACCTGATTCTGGGATATAAACCAGATCCGTCGCCATCGAACACAGATCTGCCGCCACCATCACTGTAAAATGTCACCCAAAACGTCACCGAAAAAAGTCGCCCAAAACGTCACAGATCCGGCGGTGACCTTGTTGAAAGTGTGGGTGCATATTTTTCATAGTGTTTTAAAAAATGTTATCCAACATATAAAACAACATATAACATCGGATGTCTTAAAAACGCTTTGCAAAGGATTTCAAAATTGTGTATAGTCTTAATTTAGACTATACGAGCCTCATTGCTAAAAACTTCACTAAAACGAGTAGTGATACAAACAAGGACCTTTTACAAGACCCAAAAAGGTATAGTGTAAAAATACACTTCCCTAAACAATCTTTTCTCAAGTATGACTAGCGAGCTTATTCGATCTAACATACAAGTTACACAGACACAATGTTGATTGGAATGTTGGAATACATTCGACCAACACAAATTGAGAAGACAAAGATCCTAACAGAAACTAGATGCACTAAGCACTCAATAGTTTTGTTGCTTGTTTGTCCCTCAAGTTTTGATGTTCCATGTAGTGTGTATTTATAGACCACAAAATTCCACTACATATTCCATCCACTAGGCAGTTTGGGAAGCCTAGGAAATCATCCCCCACAAACTCCATGATCTCGATAACTACCCATGTTCTCCACAACTCTCACTCTTGTTTAATATGTAACTGCTTGAATTAAGCATCTTTCACTACAAAAAACGCGCGTTTTATCGACGGAAATTAGCGACGGTTACAAGAATCGTCGCAAATAGCGACGATTTTTACGACGGTTACGGTCAAATGGTTAAAGTCAACAATTTTAGCGACGGTTTAGAGAACCGTCGCAAATAGCGACGATTTTAGCAACGTTTTGGACTAACCCCTTTAGTGACGGTATTAGCGACGGTTTTTGCAACGGATTTAGCGACGGTTTTTTTTTTAATTTAAAAAAAAATTAATTTTTTTTTAATATTAATTATGTATTTTTTTTTATGTTTCAGGATTATACTAGATTTTTTAATTGTTGTCAATGCACCTTACCATATACTTAATTTATAGTCACTTGGAGAAGAGTTCCACCTGACCGTAGTCAGACCTATTTCGAGGAGTTTACTGTATAACATTTAATTCATAGTATATTTAAATATATATATTGACTAAAAGTAGTACTTGTTTAAATAGAAAAGTAGTACTTGCTTAAATGAAAGTATTATTTGTTAAATGAAAAATATTACTTAAGTTTAAATAGAAAAGTAGTACTTGTTTAAATGAAAAGTAGTACTTGTTTAAATAGAAAAGTAGTACTTGGTTAAATGAAAAGTATTACTTGTTTAAATTAAAAGTATTGTTTAAATAATAGAAAGTATTACTTGTTTAAATGAAAGGTATTACTTATTTAAATGAAAAGTATTACTTGTTTAAATAGAAAAGTAGTAGTTGTTTAAATAGAAAAGTAGTAATTGTTTAAATGAAAAGTAGTACTTGTTTAAATGAAAAGTATTACTTGTTTAAATAGAAAAGTATTACTTGTTTAAATAGAAAAGTAGTACTTGTTTAAATGAAAAGTAGTACTTGTTTAAATGAAAAAGTATTATTTGATTAAATGAAAGGTATTACTTGCTTAAATGAGAAGTAGTACTTGTTTAAATGAAAAGTAATACTTGTTAAATGCAAAGTATTACTTGTTTAAATAGAAAGTATTACTTGTTTAAATAGAAAAGTAGTACTTGTTTAAATAGAAAAGTAGTACTTGTTTAAATAGAAAAGTAGTACTTGTTTAAATGAAAAAGGGTACTTGTTTAAATGAAAAATATTACTTGTTTAAATAGAAAAATATTACTTGTTTAAATAGAAAAATAGTACTTGTTTATATAGAAAAGTAGTATAACTTGGTTAAATGAAAAGTATTACTTGTTTAAATTAAAAGTATTACTTGTTTAAATAATAGAAAGTATTACTTGTTTAAATGAAAGGTATTACTTGTTTAAATGAAAAGTATTACTTGTTAAATTAAAAGTATTACTTGTTTAAATAGAAAAGTAGTAATTGTTTAAATAGAAAAGTAGTACTTGTTTAAATGAAAAGTAGTACTTGTTTAAGTGAAAAATATTATTTATTTAAATGAAAGGTATTACTTGTTTAAATGAGAAGTAGTACTTGTTAAAATGAAAAGTAATACTTGTTTAAATGAAAGTAGTACTTGTTTAATTAGAAAGTATCACTTGCTTAAATGAAAAGTATTACTTGTTTAAATAGAAAAGTCGTACTTGTTTAAATGAAATGTATTATTTATTTAAATGAAAGGTATTACTTGTTAAATGAAAAGTATTACTTGTTTAAATAGAAAAGTAGTAGTTGTTTAAATAGAAAAGTAGTATTTGTTTAAATGAAAAGTAGTACTTGTTTAAATAGAAAAGTATTACTTGTTTAAATAGAAAAGTAGTACTTGTTTAAATAGAAAAGTAGTACTTGGTTAAATAAAAAGCATTATTTGTTTAAATTAAAAGTATTACTTGTTTAAATAGAAAGTATTGCTTGTTTAAATGAAAAGTAGTACTTGTTTAAATA
Source organism: Stenogyne calaminthoides (assembly GCA_037126765.1). Lineage (NCBI taxonomy): Eukaryota > Viridiplantae > Streptophyta > Magnoliopsida > Lamiales > Lamiaceae > Stenogyne > Stenogyne calaminthoides. The sequence goes on along the minus strand of JBBCBC010000010.1, from coordinate 19,291,859 downwards.
GAAAGTATTACTTGTTTAAATAGAAAGTAGTACTTTTTTAAATAGAAAGTAGTATTTGCTTTAAAAAAATGAATTTGTAGGACATATACAATTTGAAAAGAATATAATCATTTATTTATAATTTATAAAGTTAAAAAATATATATAATTAGTATTTTAAAGATTATTAGATAGTTAAATTAAATAAATGAAATAATTTTTTTTTTTAAATGTGTAAAAAAAATGAATTAAAAATAAATAAATAAATGTAATTTTAATATAAATTTATAAGTAAATAAAAATTATAATTATTATATTAAAATGTGGTTAAATCATTAAATTAGATAATTGAAATAAAGGATTTTAAAAAAAATTGAAAAAAAAATTAGTTTTAGGACATATAGAATTAATTTCATTAAGTAAACGCAAGAAAGCAAGTGCCCGAGCGGTTTGATCCCCGCTCAGACGCCCATAGGTCCCGTGTTCAGTCCCCCTTGGGAGGGAAAATTTGACTCATTTAATTGGGAGGCTTGGGGGCTTATATATGATATGCTTGGTGGTTGGGTTCGAGATGGTCCGTGGTTCAGGTTTGTTCGGTGCCCACCCAGGCGCCCCCTAGGCTCGGGTTCGAACCAACATGAGCCTTTTTTTTTCGTAAATTCACGCTTTAGCGACGGATTTATTAAAAATAAAAAATAAAAAAAATTATTTAAAAAAAAAAACCGTCGTTAATCAGTGACGGTCACAAAAAACCATCGCTACGGTTAGCGACCCTCGATTCAACGACGAATTTTTTTCCGTCGCTAATGTCGTTAGTGACGATTTTTTCCGTTGCTAAAACCATCGTTAAACCCCATTTTTTTTGTAGTGTTTGTAAGTCGTCAACCTGCATAAAAGAATATTGTGGACAACATAATATATACAAAGTTAGTGTTAGGAGAAAAAACGAACTCTGATGTTGTCAGAAATGTTGAACAACATTTTGGACCATCCAAGATCTCAACAGAAAATATGTAGACTTAGTATATACACAAAAGTCACATATATTTTTTGTAAATAATGAGACACCATAAGTGCGAAATATTTCATTATGACACGTCCAAATGGTAGTCTCCATGTATCCTATAAAATATGATCCATTATTCATTATGTAACTTTCTTTAAACATGGTCAGTAACTTCCCACATGCTTTTAATTTCCTTTCAGTATTAAATCAACTGTTTTCCAATATCCAATATTTCTCTAGAATATTCTCTAAATATTATCCTACAAAACACAACAAGAGAAATAACATATAGAAACACAAGATGTTGGTTGTGAAAGAAAGAACGAATTATTGATGTTGTCACACATTAGTTATCACATTAAAAACAACATCAACACTATTCATTAGGATCATTACAGATCCACCGCAATTGAACACAGATCTGTCGCCACCGTCACCAAAAAACATCGCCCAAACGGCAACGACGGGGCTGGAGGCGGGAATGCAGAAAATGTCATGGAGTGTAGAGTCGGGGATGCCGCCACAACCAAATCGATTTCATCGAGTCTCATATCGTGCGCTACTGGCTGCTCGAAATACTCATCAGCGACATTCTCGATGCAGAGCCAACTTGGTGTGTCGACGACGGAATCGCTGACGAGTGGAGGGAGATGATTGGTCTTCTTCGGGTCGAAAATCGCGGACCCTTCTGTCGGCTTCTTCCATCGATTTGGGTTTGTAGTTTTGGATAGAGATATAAAGGAAGATGGAGATGGAGAGGAAGATGTGAGAATAGAAAAATGAGAGAAAGTGAATGAGAGATGATTTGAATTTCAAATTTAGAAATGAAGAATGGAGGGTTGGGGAAGATGTAATTCAACCGTGTGGGGTAAGGGGTATAGTTGTCTTAAATTTTTATTTTGTAGTTTTTAGTAATTTGTACTTTTAGTTTATAGTTTTTAAAATTAGTGTTATTACTTTGTAGCTATGATTAATAATCCCATTGATAAGTATAGTGATATCAATTTGTAAGTGTAGTTGTATAAATTTCATACTATGAACAAGTTTCACAGAAGACCTATTCTATGATTGATTATAATTAATTAGTTGACACATCATTCTAATTATTTTAAAGGTTAATATCAATTTGCAACATGTACTATAACACTTTTTTTCAATTTGCAACATGTACAAACTTAGCGACAAATTTATTTCCTTTGGCGGGCTTATACATCGCACCTTGCATGATGCCACACCAAAGAAAAAGTTTGTTGCAAGTACTATACTATTAATTTGTTGCAAAAAAGGACCCGGACAATTTAAAAGAAAACACAAGGGTTTTTTGTGTCAATTTGCATCGAACTTCTTTTGTTCTCAATTCTAAATAAAAAGTAGGGTATCGCGACACTAAACTTCTGTCGTTCTCAACCTTTATATTATTTTCCACGATTCACTCATTTACATTTATGGTCAAATGCGTTGAAAAACACGAAATCCTGATATTGCAGGAGGTCTCGATAATAAAATTCCTGAATATGATGAATATTTATTCTCGTTTCAAGTTGATTAAATATGTGAATAATATAAAAAAATTCTTCAACCTATATAAATGTATTACAACATTATAAAATTAGTGGAGTGTAATGTTAGTAATGGTGATATTGTTTATTATTTTTAGAATAGTATATTTTTTATTAAACCGACTAGTGGAACATGCTTGTTGCTGAAATTGTTTAACACTTTTAGTGCATCCCTCTTGAATAAGGAACATCTACCCTTTTTATTTCTAAGTTGTTTATTTTAATTATTTTATAATTTTTCTCTCCTTGATATTTCTCACTTTTTGAACATGTGAAATAATTGCATAATTGCATCTAGTAATAAAATTAATTTGCCTCAATTTGAATCCGAAAGCCACTTAATAATTAATTCGTAGTTCTCCTTTGTTATTTTTTGGTCTGTTTATTCTATATCTTGTCTGTAAGCTTTTCGTTGTAATTGTTTAAGTATTGCTTGTAGTCATTACATTTAATAAATTTATTTTACATTTTAAAAAAAATTAATTAGTAATCATTATTAGTATTTTTTTAAAGTGGTATATGAATCAATGGAAATACCCTTTAATTTGTCTTTATAATAGCCTGAGCCTTTTTTGCAATAAATTAAGAGTTCGTTACTGGACTTGCAAATATCGAAAATTAAGTTCTCGAAGTGCAATAAATGATAAAGATAAGTGTTGTTTTTGCAATTTGTCCTATAAATAAGATTTTATTTGATATGTGATCCATTATTTAAATAATATATATATATATATATTAAATGTGTATATCATGGATCCCGTTTGCACATTTTCCGGATCCAGCCAATTGAGGCAATTTTATGATTGGATCTGCTACTGGAAATTGAAATTTGATTGTTTTAGAGCACTAGGAAGAAAGGAAGCAAAAGACTTAATATGAAGCACAAGTTTATCTACTTGGATCCCGTTTGCATATGATCCCGCCAATTGATCCAATTTTCTGATTGTACCTGCTGCTGGAAATTGAAATTTGATTGATTTAGAGTGCTAGGAAGAAAGGAAGCAGAAGACTTAAATGGTGAAGAAAGATGGACAGACAAGCTGCAGAAAAGAAAGCTTGTGAAAATGTTGATATTGATGGTTTGTTAGCTGGGTCGGGGAGTAGTAGTTCCCCTTCTACAAACAAGTAGTTTACCTATAAATTATGCTTAATTCATATTTTTGTTTTATTGGAACAATTTGCGGTTTGGTTTCACTCATTAGTCCATATTCTCGGCTTTTAATGAATCTGTATACTTTTTTGAGTTCTCAATGTAAAGTTATTGTAACTTTATGTTAAGTAATATGCAAGACTGGATTAGGAAATGAAGTTTGCTTGTAAAAACATTATGCATCTTATCCACAGCTATATCGGGCTCAGTTTTGTTATGTCGCACATTACACCTAAATTAGTCGCATAGAGATCACATATGTGGATTTTAAGTATTTGATGATGGAATTAAGATCGCACATGTTTCATTCTCTTACATTTTAATTGTTATTTCTTAATAGAAAGAGCAGGAGGACTTCCATATTCAATTGTTAACTTGAGGATGAATAAATTATTCATAGGATATACTTATATTGGTTATTTTCTTGACAAAATCATGACCAGGTTTATACTTAAGACACATATATGACTATATATTAATATTGATACCAACCATTTTAAAACTAGCAGAACATTTGCCTAAGCATTATTATGAGCAATATATGGTCAACTTATCTTTTGCCTATATGTTCCAATTTTAAAGTACCATAATGCTTAATGGAGATGTCTGTAAACAATACATATGATTACAATATTGCCATCATCAATTTCCCTGTATGACAATTGACATAGATAATACAGGAGTTTGATATTTGTGGTCTATGTTATAGCTATCAGAAGTGAATTGTTTATCCATTCTCTTTAGGTTGACCACATTCTTCCTAAATGATAATTATTTTATTACATGTGATAAATCTGAACTTTGTATCCTTGCATTCTTACCGTGTTTCTGTTTCTCGAAATACTAATTAAGGTGGAACAAACATGCACATGGATAATTATAGTTCAAAAATTGAAATCAGGTAAACATTAATCATGAATGGAAATCTTATGCTAGGCCTAGGTGAATATTTCGAGATTCCATTAGTTAGCGAGAATCCCTCATTCTCAATTTCGAGAGAGATTTATAATAAAGATACATTAATTAACAACACAAGTAATGGAACACACTCTCATCTTTTATATTAAACTAAAATTTAGAGATTTTTTTTTTTTGGTTAAGATAATAAAATAGTTGTCAATTTAATGGTATCGAAGTTTAAAAGAATAATTGATCATTTATTAGATAGTCATTTTTTCTTAATCCGTTTTTAAAGGACTCTTACACCTCCTTTTCTTTGCCCAAATTATTTCAATCTCCGTACATGTTCTGGATTGCTCCTTTTTGTAATTTGTGACAGAATTAGCATCAATTCGGGTGCAGCTAATGCTATGTCATTATTGACTTTTTTTGGTTATTATGAAACTGATGAACAAGATATGCATGAGATATAATTTAGGGAAGAGCAGTAGAGACAGAAGATGGAGGGGCAAGATGGAGAGGCTGTAGAAAGGGAACCTCTTAAAAGGGCGATTCGAATGGAGAGATATTACAAAGGTCATTAAAGAAGCCCGTCAAAGATTTAGGGATGAAGACGAAGAAAAAAAAAATTGCTCATGTAAAGGAAAAAGCTGCGATGCGTCTTGAAATAAACAAAATTAAAGAGTGATGAAAATAATCCTCCACCATTTGGTCTCGTATTTCATAAATGGGCAAGCAAATACGGCATGTATGATCACAGTTGCCAAAAAGTTTTTCGTAGGTCCAAGTTAGATGGAGGTATGTCATGCCATCTAATTATGTTGTCATTTTAATACACAAATGCTATATTAATTTTTAGGGAAAATTGCTCTCAAGTACCATTTATAAAGCACCCTTACTCTTAGGTACACCCATTTTTTACTCTTACTATAAGGTGCAATTTATACCATTTTTACCCTTTAATTCATTTTTCCTTTATTTTAATTTTTTTTAAATATCTTCTATTTACCCACCCCACCCTCCAATATCCCCTCACTTGTCACTCTCTTTCTCGGTAACCCTTCCCAACCCCATTTCACTTTCTCTTCAATTCAAATCAACCACCGCCCACCACTCAAACCCAAGGTGACCTGCTGCACCATCTGCTTGAAATTCGTCGGATTTGTCGTGATAAACTTAAATAGATTTCGCACTTTGATTTTCGCGATTTTAAACCCAGCGACCACCACCATTATTTTCAAAGACCCAGGAGCCTCGTTTTTGGATCCGCCTTGGTGGTCGACATTTGGATCGGCGGCGGCGTGAAGGAGACTCCACCATTTCGGCCAAGAAGACGGATCTGGATGGATTTGGGCGACTGTTCTGGAATTTTTTTTGGGGGGATGACAGATCTGGATTTATTTTTCCAAAGGTACTATATCTTTCCTCATTTTTTTTAATATCGATTAAATTGAAAAATTAATTAATTGATTTTGTTGTTTTGCCTGCAATCTCTGTGCAATGCATGTGGGATTAGAATCATGAAGAAACGAAGGGCACTGATCGGAATAACAAAAGAAGAAAAGAATATGGGATTAATTCTCAATTTAACAACAATGCGAAATGGATTATTTCATGGATTATATTAAGGGTTGATTTTTTGTGTAATTGTTTTATTTTCAGATTTCTGTATTTTGCAGATTTGTGTTGGTTTTTGTAATTTTCTGGTTTAATTTTGCATATTTGTGTAATTTGTAATTTAGGGTTTCTTTATTTGAAATTTTAGTTGTAGATGTATTTTTTATTTGTAATGTATGCAGAAATTTTTTGGGCTAATATTTATTACTGAAAAAAAAATGGGAGTTTGCAAATTTTTTTATGGGTGTGCAGATTTTTTTGGGGTTATGCTTTTAATTATGGGTGTGCAGATTTTTTTGGGGTTATGCTTTTAATTATGGGTTTTTTTGGGGTTATGCTTTTAATTATGGGTGTGCATAATTTTTTACTGGTGTGCAGAATTGTGGGGGTATGCAGAATTTTAAATAAAATGACAGATGATCAAAACAAAAAATTGGGCGTGCATATTTTTTTACGGGTGTGCAGAGTTTTTAAATAAAAGGATAAATGATTAAAAAAAATTTGGGGTGTGCAGAATTTTTTATGTGTGTACAGATTTTTTTTACTGATGTGCAGAAATATGGAGTGTGCAAAATTTTAAATAAAAGGATAGATGATTAAAAAATGGGTGTGCAGAATTTTTTAATGAGTGTGCAGTTTTTTTTTACGGGTGTGCAAAAAATTTTAAATTAATGGACAAATGATTAAAAAAAATTTGGGTGTACCGATTTTTTTTATTAATATTAAAAAAATTAATTAAATAAAATTACAGTTAATTAAAAAAATTTAGTAAAATTTAAAATCTGAAATATGCAATTTTTTTTGATAATATACTATTTTTGAAAAAAAATATTTAAATTAAAGGACAGATAAAAAAATCAGTAAAATTTAAAATTCAAAGTCTACATATTATTCTATACATAAGGAAAATTTAGATATTTTGGTCCAATTTTAGCACCTTAGAGTAAGGATTAAAAAGTAGTGGACCTTAGAGTAAGAGTGTTCTATAAATTGCACCTAATAGTAATTGCCCCTAATTTTTATTAGTTGGGGTTATGAAAGCTGCCCCATCATCTGGAGATGTCTAGGAGAAAGAGAAGAAAGAAGATATGCCAGACTCGAAAGACACTAAAGAGGGAACAATATGTGTTTGCAAGTTTCTATACTATTGCTTTAGTATCTTCTATTTTTATGGTCCCATGTTGTGGGTCTTAGATGACTGATGAGAAGAATTAGCAGAGGGATGAAGAAAAACTACATGTAAGTTTTCCTGCATAAAAATAGAATCTTAGATATTTCTTTACCAGTTATGCCGTGTGTTGGTTGCTTGAAATTATTTTGACTTGTTTGGAATTATCTAGCCATTGCTTCCATCTCTTTAATCTTCAACTGTAGTGACAAAATGTGCTTCTTTTCTTATCCAATTAGATTTATATCTAAATGCACATCCTTCAGTTATAAATGTCTTTTATCAACTGCAAAATGCAGTGGGATTTTAGTTGTGTGGTTTTGTGGCAAGTACAATATTTTCTTCTTTTTCTAACCGACATGAGATCACTAGGAAAAGAATCATTGAAGCAACTTGCGCATTATGAATTTCAGAACACTGTTAATCACATTGAGAGATAATTTTTTGAATTGTTTTCATTGAATTTAATTTTGCGTTTTTTTTATATTTCACATTAAATAATTTATACAAAATAATTATCAATACATCAATTGCACGATGCACAAAAAGTTCTAATGATTTTATGGAACTCAACAAATTAATTGCAGGGAAAAATATCTGATATTTATCCTGCTGATATTTTTGTCGATATATCAATGATTATTAACGTTTCAAAAATATCTGATATTTATCATGCTGATATTTTTGTCGATATATCATTGATTATCGACCCGAATTTGAGAAAGTCTCATGATTGCAACAAAATTAATCCTTATCTACCTTAGTTAATGGACTTTTATTGGGAGGCTACTCAAGGGCCCTTTTGGAGAATTGAGATTACCTCCCAACGGGTTTAGAAATCAACAATATTATTCTAGCCATCAATATTAATTCATTCCACTATAGAATTAATATTGCACTATCCATCATCACCCATGACTCCCGGTTATTATTTTCCGTGTTTAAGATTCAATGTTTATTGATTAATTTAAGCTACTGAATGTTTTAATTAATTAATATCTTTTATTCCTTGGGAAAGGACAACTCAACATTATTATCATACCGGGAATTAATCCACTAGCCAGATTTGATATGATAAACGTTCTTAGCCGACCAAACTCAACAAAATTAATAGAGCTAGTTAGTTGATCATTTTTTTATAACATAAACCCTAGGAAGAGAAATCACAATTCACAAAAAACCGGGTAAAAAGCAACAAAAACACCCCTGTATTTCATATAAAATGCACAAAACACCCATGTGTTTTAAAAAATGCATAAACCCCCCTTGTATTTCATTAAAGTATGCACATAATCCTCTTTTATCATTTTTAAAGGGGAGTGTATGTCACTTGCTCTTAGTGAGACTGAGCATTGATTCAAGCTTATACGAAAAGCATAAATTACCCATGTGTTTAATAAAATATGCACAAAGCCCCCCTGTGTTTGACAAGAAATGCATAAATTTCCCCTTTGTATCATAAAATATGCATAACACTCTTCTGCACGTGTTTTATAAAAGTATGATGGAAATTCATTTTGATCTTTTTTTTTAACTGAATATTGAGTTTAATGAATCTATTTGTATTTTTTATGTACTTTTTATTAATTGTTATGAGATTATTTTTTTCATTAATTTTTAAGTTTAATAAGTTCGTCAAATAAAAATTCCAATTGCAAAATGAACCATAATTATACAAAAAATCATCTAAACTTGTACTAAATATTGGAAATCATAATCAATTACAAAACAAACTATAAGTAAACAAAATACCACATTTAAAAGAAAAAAAAAGTCAGCACAAGAGGGCACCTTTAACATTATTTTAATAAATTACAAGTGTGTTTTGTGCATTTTATATGAAACACATGAGTGTTTGTACATTTTATATGAAACACGGGGTGTTTTATGCATTTATTAAAACATAGGGGGGAGTGTGAATACTTTAATGAAATACAAAGGAGTTTTATGCATTTTTTAAACACAAGGTGTTTTGCACATTTTATATGAAACACAGGGGTGTTTTTTGCTTTTTACCCCAAAATATCATATCCAACAAGCTAATAAAAGGCTACGATTACTTAACCCCCAAATTAGGACACCTCCCCTAAAACTATTTTTCATTTCTCCCGTTCTTCCTCCCACGTGGGTCGAACGCCCAGGCATAGAAAATGTCCCAATACTATCAACCATCTGAAAAAAAAAAAGTATGAATGTTACAAATCATTATAATGTACATTCACAATAAAGTACAACAAGAACAATCTCATGCGCTATTCCATTGTCATTTTCAGGACAAAGTAAGAAGCAACTAATCTAGCACTAACTGAATATATCAAAAAATATTAGAGATTATTTATAAGAATAAAGAAATTTATAAATAGCATCATTAACCTAAACCTGCATAAGTATTCAAGTACAAAAATCGAAAACTAATCAAAATTTAGTTGGTCTTGGATGCTTGTATCATCCACTATAGGAGCAAATCCAATAAGGCAACATCCATAAATAATTAATTAAACCTTTGATTACATAAATTTAAGGAGTATAGAGGCTGCCAGATTCATTTTTCTAAATTAAGATGACTTTCTTAGTTACTTCAGCATCAAGCAAAAAAATAAAAGGTATATGTATCATCACAAGGAATATTATTATTTTAATATGAGATTACACATGAATATGGCGAGTGCTGTGTTCTTCTATAAAATGGACTTCCTCTCATGCCCATTATAGGTCCCCTGTTACTAATTCTTTCTATCCCTGACCATCTCTAATTCTAATATCCCACTTCTACTCTATAAATTCACATCATCCTAATACAATCTGTCAACCATATATACTAATTTCCATATACACACTCCCAATGGTTTGTAAATTAAATACTTTTCATTATCTACTTTTGTATTAATTCTTGAAATCACCAATGCATGTCCTTATGGAAAGAAGAGGAAAGAAGAAGTAAAAGTAATAACAAATTGGATTTCAAGTCTACATGTATTCAAATATCCAATACTTGTATTTTTTTATTTTTTTTGAAATCCATATTGAAGAAACCTTCATTAAATCGAGCATTTTAAGAAGATTATAATAGTATTAGATATACAATCCTCAATTCTCTACCGCAAACGTCATTGAGTGTCATTTTTTTTTTTAATTGAAACCATAATCGCAAAGAGACATGTTTTTTGCGTGAGACAGATCATAATTTAGGCATTGACACTTTAAAACTTTGGAGGAATGAATGTTAATTTATCTTTAGTTTGTATTAAATACCATATATGAGGGCAAAATGCCATCTGATTTTTGTGAATCTCAAAATATATTTGATCCTCATTAAATTAATCTGAATTGTCTATGATACCATTTATTTAATCTTTAAGTGAAATCCATCATCAATCTCCTATCTTCAAGAAAAGGAACTTTAGATGAAATTTTAGAAGTCAACGAAACCCTTAATTTCGAAACACACACATACTAGAATCCCAAAACATTCAACAAAAGAAAATATAGCTAACGCCTCCTACAGCTAAATCGAACATCACATCTCCCAAATCCTACAAATTAATACTGGCTTCAACAGTCCCTAAAATTATAAGGGTAAGGTACAAATTGCAAAAACAAAAAACTCTAAGGTATAAATGCAATTTTTTGGTACAAAGTACAGTTTTATTTTCAAACAAAGTACAGTTTTTTTTCTACCTTAGAATAAATAAAAATTACATTTGTACCTTAGAGTTACTACTTCCTATTTTTTGTACCTTAGAGTCATTAACTCAAATTATAACACCAATTTACCAAATCTACAGCTACACCCACTACAAGAAAAATAGGCCATGTAGACATTTATAAGTGTAGTTAAAGTTTACCTATTAATACATTTATCCTATCACGACATTTGCAAGAAATGTAGTCTATTCAAGTGTAACAATAGACTAAGACCTATTATGGCATTTTTTTAGTGTAGTATTAAGGTGATTTTTCACTACACATATAAAACCACCAAGACCTATTATGGCATTTTTGAGTGTAGTATTAAGGTGGTTTTTCACTACACATATATAACCACCGAAATCAATCCCCAATACTAATCAATAAATAAAATATTATTGAAATAAAAATAAGCTTTCGGTTACAATCTTACAAATATTGTATTAAATTATTAATAATTATAATTCTAATTTTTATAATAAATTAAAAAATAATACATCAAATGTAACATTGAAAATAATACTCTTCCCATTAATAGTAAATTAAACATTGTCTTGCCAAATACAACAAATTTGGAAATTTATAATTCCAGACAAAATAACTTAAACACATTCTCATTTCTAACTCTTTTTCCAATACAAATACACAACATAGATCTCCACAGAACATCTACTAGCATACGGTGAACCCAATTGTTAACTGGCTCTTCTATCAAGCTGCTTGTTGGTGGCCTCTTCTTGTTTGGATCCAAAAAGTTATATCATTGCTGCAAACTTCATTAGATTCAGGTGATGGATGGTTCCAATCAAGCTCACATACACATATATTAGCCTAGCGGTGGAAGATTTCGGCATTGAGATGAATATTCTTGGCACAGTTTCCAACTACTTCGTCACCCTTGTCTGTAGTATATTAAAAGATAGTACTAGTACTAGTATCAAATGTCAAACGTGGTAAAGACCAAATAAAATTGCTGAAGAAATGAATAGCCCACATTGACTTATGTGAAAGTAGTACAGTATGGGTAATAGACAATTTGTCTATCTAGATAATAAAATCATCATTGTACCAGTTATGAAGACAGTATAGGCAACACGAGCAAGTAACATGCCAACCAACCCTGTCAAATATAATGATAAAAACCTTGTCAAACAGACAGAAGTATTGTTGCCAGAGATGTACATTTTGATAGATGTGAAACTATAATATTCTATAAGTATTAAAACTAGCAAGCACAACTCAAGGACTCACCGAAACTAAGAACAAGAAACTTTACCAGCGCCAGCACCAAGCTCTATGGAAACAATTCCATCAAAGTCGGATGATTTATATGTCATGCGCAGCACAAAGTCAGCTAAGACAAATTCTGCTCTCCAAACCTGAACTAGGAAAAAACATCACAGTAATGTACGTATATATTGTCAATGAGAGTGCATACAAAATTTAAGAGAAGATAAATCCATTGAATTTAACAGAAAACTGGAAAATGCCAGTGAAACATGAAGAATAGTTTTCATGAAACGACTCATAAATTGTAAAAGCTGGAGAAAATGAAACACTGTATTAAAGACTGTAATTGGGAAGATGTTGAGAGATGTTGTGATGATGTCAAAAACCATATTACCTGGAGGCCAACTCTCGGAATGGAAGAAGTGATGTTATGCTGGATGCTGATAACAAAAGAATCCATTGGTGCATCTGAATATTAAATACCAAATGAATCCCATCAATTTCTTGGCCGCAGCCATTCTGCTTTTACCATTTTCCTTTATTGGCAAGAATGTTAAAACCTCAAGAAGAACAGAATCAGAATAAATCTCAATTTCACAACCCTTGAGGCATTACGACATTTAAGCTGCAAACAACCGCAGCCCACCACATACTATTCAGATTCAATTGATAAATGCATGATCAAAGGATTCAAAGGCAACTGTTGATCTGCTACTTATGATCTTTACGTTAAGAGTTTATCATGCTACCTTGATCAATAAGAATAGCATATTAACATCTGTGCTCTCAAATTTTTCAAAAGACACAGATGGTACAATAACTTTTCAATTGAGAGTCAACTAATTTAATTAGAATGCAAAGAGAGAAAACAAAATATCACTCACAAACGAAGAAAATCAATCAAACTCTAAACACTGATTAGACATGATTGTTTCTAATGCACTGAAGAAGGCATCAGTTAAGTCATCACTGTAAATAACATCAGCAGCTAAGATCAAAGAAGCTCTCTGAAGCTCTTTCACCTCTGTCACACTCCAACCATAGCTGTAACAGGTAAGGGATTTTCTATTGATTGATATCATTTAATTGATGTAATCTTGAGAAAATATAACTAGCTACCAAAAAAGAATAGAAAGGGAAAGAGTATGAAGCAAAAGATAACCATGAAAACTCATCAGACTTGAGGTTAACTGGTTACCTTTGCTTGGATGGAGAATTTACTAAAACCTCAGGTGGATGGAGAATTTACTAAAACCTCAAGTAACAAAAGTACATAAAAATGCTACTGAACAAAAACCTCAGAAAATTGCTGGCGAAATAATTTTCGTGAATCCACATGGACAAGTATATTTGGAGTTAGATTCAAGTGGAGGGGGGGGAAATTTTTCTGACCTGGAGTCAGTTGAAATGCATAAGAGCATCAAGAACAAGACAATTGAGACGTCCATTAAGGAACTGGATAATCAATAGAGACCAGCTTATGGATAACGTCTGAGATTGTTAATGATCCCTTTATTTGTAGCGAGGAAGATAATTTTGGTTGTACATCTGAAAGTCATTCCCTGCCATCACATGCAACAGAAATCCCACTTTAATTGTAACATCATCTATTTATTCAAAGAAGCAGTAACAAAATCAGAACTGAGATTCATGTTTAAACTTGTGTTCTCTTCTTATAAACTAATTTTCCGTAGATCTAACCGAGTGAAAAGGCATTTTACTGGATTAAAGTAAAGAAGACATAAACGATATTGTCACTATACAAAGAGTTTCATCAGTCGACTTCCAAAAGTTCCTGACATAGAATTTCTACACTAAAACATAAACACATATTCATTAAGCCATCGACTTCAAACAATTCCTGACATTCAATATCCTAAAAATGCATAATCACAGATTCACAGACCCATTAACCATAACATATATAAACCCATATATAGTCAATACATATGGTTGTCTATAATGTTATACAAATTGACAAGTTAAGTGGCAGGACATCAACGCGATGAAGATGAAGAATTGAAGTTTCGTATCAATATTCTCTATTACTTCGAAGACACGAGCAAACCTAATTACAGAGCCAGGAGTATATACTACAAGTCTACAAGAACGTTGCAGAAATTGCAGAGGAACAAACGAGAATTTCAACCCTAATTCAAAGAATTCCATTAAAATCATTGCACAAAATTTCATCTAATATGAACACTAATTGCAAAAATTAATTAACAATAAAGCTGCAAACCGTGAAATCCCTAGCGACCCAGGCGACAGTGCTTTGGTGAGAGAATTTGGTCAAGGGCAAATTCAGAAATCGAAGGAGAGGGAGACAAAGGTTCCTGAATCCTGGAGACATGAAATTGCAGACACAGAGGTTCAGGCGTGAAATCGGCATCGCGGCGCGAGGAGATAGCGACAATGATGAGGAGTGGAAGAAATTTCTCAGGGGAAGACGATGGGCAGTTTCGATTATTAGCGGCACTGCTCAATACCCAAATTTTACAAAGTGAAATAGTTTATAAAAAATCTAATTGTATCTAATACTATCATAAAATTTTGGTTAATCAATTATTTTTTCGAGTGAATTAAAATTTTATTATAATCATGGGTAATAGGACACTAGCCACTGTGTCATAACTGCATAGTATTATGACATTTAGTCAATAGTGTGGTAATTGATCATATATTAATGTGGTTATAGGTTTGAGGAATATAGTGTATTAATAGAGTAGTTTTGACTACATTTCTTTTGTAGTGTACTAAAATTAGTGTAGTAATAGACCCTTTTTCCTGTAGTGACCCTAGCCCCCAAAACCGTACAGAGTGCGTTCCTGCCTCTTGAGCGCTATTAAAACAGAAGCTGATAACAAATCCTAATTTATGTGAAATAATTCAATCTCATCTAAAAGTTCGAACTTGTAGAGAGATGTGAAATTAATTCGTTTATTTAATTTCCTCAACACTCCACCATTCTCTTACTCCATCATTGAGATAAGACTCATTCAGTGGACAATTTAATATGGGAGGAGTTGTTTTCAACGGGAATGGAACCCAAGACGTGGACATGAGCCTGAAAGCTCTTCTGATATCGTGAAAGAATTACATCTCATTTAAAAATTCGAACTTATAATAAGATGTGAAATTAATTCATTTATTTAATTTTCCTAACATTATGACACAAAGTCACAAATACTGTAAAAAGAATTAAGTGCAAAAATAAAGACCAAATGAATATACCAAGAGATTCACCACGTTCAAGGAAATTGAAAAGTAAAGGGAGTGTTGGACAAATTTCACCTCGCCGCCATCCAGATGTTAGCTCTAAATCGTTTCCAGTGGCCGAAAATGTTGGGATCTAGGTTTCATTCTTCCCTTTTCTATTCCCAACTATTCCCACCTATTCAAAATATAAGATGTTTTGGTCTTTTGCACGTTTATTAATAAAGAAAAATTATATTAAAATTAATCTTATTTAATGATAAATTATCTTTAATGAAATGATAGGGAGTAAAACAAGAAAGTAAAGAAAGAGTATTAAATAAGGGCAGTGTAGAAAAATAAAAGCCAAAACATCAAATAAAAAGTAAATAATGCAATAAGCCAAAATATCTTATATTTTAAATAAGAGGGAGTATTTCCCTTATAGCCCAGAACCCTTTTTGACTGTGTTGTATTTAGAAACTAAAGAAAGCTTGGATGAAATAAAGGTTTGCGCTTGTATCTGTATATGATGGGATTGATTTTCTTAAAAAAAATTAACTTTTTCTAAGTTTCAAATTAGTTTGCATGGGCTTTACATTTACTTTTTATTTTCCCATAAATACCGAAGGGTTATATGAACATTTCAAGTAATAAATTAGTCGGTAATAGATAAAAAAAAAATATTGAGGCATTATTACCGATGCAACGTCGGTGTTTAATAACATAAAATAATTTTAGATTTCTTTTTTTTCAACAAGGATGTTGAGAAATTTATAGTTTTTGTTGAGGGAAATTAAATAAACGAATTAATTTTGCACCCCTTTACAAGTTCGGACTTTTAGATGAGATGAAATTCTTTCATGGTATCAGAGCTTAGGCTCGCCCAGATCCTGGGTTCGATTCCCGTGGAAAGCACTCCACCCATTTAAAATTGTCCACTCGTTGGGCCTCCTCCCTAGAGGGCAGAGACAATGATTTGGCCCACGAGTGGGGGGAAGTGTTAAGGAAAATTAAATAAACGAATTAATTTCGTACCTCTCTACAAGTTCGGACTTTTAGATGAGACTGAATTCTTTCAGTTTTGATGAAAGTTCCAAAAATACATGTAATAGGGTCAATCGAACCTGTTAGTCGATTGATGATCATATAGGAAACCAACTGACCATGTTAGACAGCTGATGTACTTTAGAGTTAGATCATATATTGAGAGAGAATTCAATATCAGAATAGTCAAGTGAAGACAAGAAGATTTGAAGATCAGAAGACTATTGAAGACCAGAAGACCTACCTTGTGAAGATATCAGCAGTCTTAAGATTATTTCTAAGTCAATATTATATCAGACTCCAGATCAGATCAACCTAGCTACCAATCTGATGCTCAATTGGTACGAGGACAGTTGACTCTTTCAGAGTCAAGTTTAAGTCAGAATTCCATGAAGAATTTATATCAAGTCATAAAAAGATCTGATCAGAAGAATGTGACGAAAATATCTGACTAAGTGTAGGTCCCGAACGAGTTTTAGTGAGGCAGAAGTCTAGAGGGGAGGGGTGGATAGACTTCTGAAATTCTGAAACTTTTTCGTGAGATCAGGTGTGAAAGCAAGTTTCCTGATCAGAGTACGAGTGAATCAGTTTGGACTGATATCCAACTTACTAATCGCTTGAGTGCAGATTAGTTCGGTGTCTATCAGCTTAATTGATGTGCGGAAGATAAGTTTAACCCGTGTAAAAAACCAGTTTACCAAAGCAGGTTCTAAGTTATCTGTATCGGATCAGATGACAAAGTGCCAAACTGATCAGATCAGTTGCTTGGTGCAAATCTGATCCAGACTTAGAATATGCATGCAATTGATAAACAGGTGTGTGCAGATAGTGTAAAACAAGTAAAGCAGATTAAAACACACAAGATTTTTATAGTGGTTCAGACAAATTGTCCTACATCCACTATTCCCTATCAGCAGGGACACCAACTTAACCAACTGGACTTAGATTAATGTGTTAGTCCAACACAGTGTCGAGAAATACGGGGTGCCCGGATCTATTCGAGGTGTATTTAAATACATATTTAAATTATTCAATTAATTACTAACATGAATCAATTCTAAATTAATTCAACATAATAATTAAACAAGCAACAACAACATGCGTACACGTAATTCACGTAAATCCTAAGCATGCGGAATCTAGGAGTTACGAAATTAGATACCTCTTGTAGAGACAACCGTTGAGACGATGGATCAACCCAAAGTGCCTTCTCAAATATGTCCCAAGTCCACGTAATCCGATTGGAAGGATTCTCACGAACGATTTTAATAAAGGAGAAAACTAAAAATATTTGCCACCACCTTTGTGGATTTCTAATTTTTCCAACACATGGAATTGCATTGGGGATGAAAAATTCATCCCCTATTTATAGGACTAGGGAGGGGGGCAAAATTTAGTCTTGTTGGGATATTGGCTTCTTCCACAAGATACAATCTTGAATATATCCAATATATTATATTTCCCAAAATATCTCCCAACAAAATCTTCTCCTCCCTTCTTGTCCATTATTTTCGAAAAAAACAAATAAAATAGGAAGGAATAAGATCTTTTACCTTTCTTGGATTTATGGGATAAACTTGTATCTCAAGAATACTTATTCCATAAAATCTTTTCAAGAAAATCAATAAAATCTTTTTCTCTCTCCTACTCATATTTTTGAAAATAATTAGGAAAAGTAGGCAATAATATTTTCTTCTCCTTTTCATTAATTGAACTTTAATTGGGCTATTTGAGGGGCCTTTAGGAGAATTAAGATTGGACCTCCAATGGGCTATGAATCTATAATATTATGCCAAAATATTATTCAAGCTCAATAATATTAATTTACTCCACTATAAAATTAATATTGAACTATCCATCTTAATCCATATTACGATGCTACAATAATATGGCTCCCAGTTATTATTTCCCTTGTTTAAGATTATTTAGTCCACTAATTAATTAAGCCACTGAAAAAGCTTTATATTAATTAATATCTTTATCCTTGGAGTAAAGACAACTCAACATTATTATCCATACCGAAAATAAATTTCCACTTGCAAGATTTGGTATGATAAAGCCGAGCTCGAGCCCACCAATGGGACAAATCAAGCAAGGCGTCTTTTTGCACATGATTCTCCGTGTTAAATCTTAGCAATTGTTGTGTAACTAATAATATTGCCCAAGATATAAGGTATCGAATCATGTTGATTCTCTTCCCATCATAAGTCA
Source organism: Stenogyne calaminthoides (assembly GCA_037126765.1). NCBI lineage: Eukaryota > Viridiplantae > Streptophyta > Magnoliopsida > Lamiales > Lamiaceae > Stenogyne > Stenogyne calaminthoides. The sequence goes on along the minus strand of JBBCBC010000010.1, from coordinate 19,273,111 downwards.
AAACAATAGTTATTAATTTCACACGATCATATTTAAGGAACTGAGATTAAGAAATAACGAACCACTGATGTTTAATTCTTCTATATTCAGTGCTAAAGAATTTATCCTCCTGTAGGTCCTATTCAGCGCATCATAATGCACTAGTGTAATCTCTTGGTCAAGACAAGCCAATCTGAGCTTTACACTTCAACCTTTCACGATGGATTGTTCATTCCCATCTAGGTTGTGAATTTTATAACGTAGTTACAAAGGCTATTAATTTGATCTTCCGTGATGCGGTATCACCAAATTAACTACAATGTAACACGACTATTTATTGATTGCGGTATCAAATAAATATATATAACATTCATTCATATTTAATGCAACAGTGATAAATAATTTATTTCAGTAAATAAATAAGAAATTCAGTCTGGTTATACAAAGTAAAAATCATACTTTCCAGTATAACCCCAACAATCTCCCACTTATACTCAGAGTCTGCTTTTAAGTATACTACAACACGTCTTGTGTTCTACGTGACATCTAATGTCACCTACATCAACCTAATAACATTTCTCCCACTTATACTCAAAGCAGATTGGCAATGCTCTTGACACCCATTCCTTCCACATGTCTCTCGAATGTATTCTGGGGAAGACCCTTTGTGAATGGATCTGCTAGGTTGTCTCCCGATCAATCTTTGCCACCTCTATGCCTCCTCTCTTAATGATTTTTCGTATAAGATGGTATTTTCTTTTTATGTGTTTGCTGGCTTTGTGGGCTCTCGGTTCCCTTGAATTTGCAACTGCTCCGGCATTGTCACAGTAAACCGTGATTGTGCTGGGAAATCCGGAACAACGTCCAAGTTCACTAAGAAGTTCTTGAGCCAAACCGCTTCCTTCGCTGCTTCACAAGAAGCTACGTATTCGGCTTCCATGGTAGAATCGGCGATGCATTTCTGCTTAATGCTTCTCCATGTCATGGCTCCTCCTCCCATGCAAAACACACTACCCGAGGTTGACTTCCTGGAGTCTATGTCTAATTGGAAATCTGAGTCCGTGTAACCGACGGGGATTAGACTGTCTGACTGATAAACCAACATTCTGTCCCGTGTCCTCTTCAGATACTTCAGAATATTTTTATCTACAGTCCAATGCTCTTTCCCGGGGTTACTTTGATATCTTGCTACCGTGCCTACGGCAAAACAAATATCTGGTCTCGTGCACAGCATTACATACATGAGGATTCCCACAACCGAAGCATAAGGAATGTTCATCATGTCATCTATCTCTTTCTGCGTCTTTGGACACATTTCTTTGGATAGATGGATTCCGTGTCTGAAAGGTACAAAACCTTTCTTGGAATCTTGCATGCTGAATCGCTTCAAGACAATGTCTATGTATGAAGCTTGTGAGAGGCCGATCATCCTTTTCTTGCGATCTCGAGTGATCTTGATCCCTAGGATATGACCAGCTTCTCCCAAGTCCTTCATATCAAACTGTTTTGATAGCCATGCCCTTACGTCCGACAACATCTTTACATCGTTCCCGATGAGCAGAATGTCATCTACGTATAGTACTAAGAATACCAAGGAAGTTCCGTCACGTTTTTTATAAACACAACTTTCGAAATTGTTTTGATCAAACCCGTAGGATTTTATAACCTGATCAAAACATTAATTCCAAGCACAGGATGCTTGCTTCAGTCCATAAATGGACTTCCTCAGCTTGCAAACCAGACGCTCTTGGCCTTTTTCAATGAAGCCCTCGGGTTGTTGCATATAGATTTCCTCATCAAGACTTCCGTTAAAGAAAGTTGTCTTGACATGCATTTGCCAGATCTCAAAATCTAGGTGCGCATCAATTGACAAGAGAATTCGGATGGACTTGAGCATGGCACAGCGGCGAAAAAGGTTTCCTCATAGTCGATCCCTTCTTTACGAAAGTGTACCCTTTTCGCCATGAGTCTTGCTTTGAAGGTTTCCACCTTCCCGTCCGGTCCTCTTTTTCTCTTGTATACCCACTTGCATCCAATGGGTTTCAACCCATTAGGTGGTTCAACTAGCTCCCACACTTTATTGTGATCCATTGAACCCATTTCGGCTTCCATTGCAGTTTGCCAATAATGTGCATCCTTGTCTTGGATCGCCTCGTTGTACGACCATGGGTCTGATTCTTCTCCGGAGATCAAGTCCGAAGACTCTCCTATCCCTAAGAATCGCTCGGGTTGTCTAACAAACCCCCCCTCGCTGACGAGGTTCTGGTTGTGTAGGTGTGACGCTTGGTATATCGACTTGTACAGTCGGCAAAGGAGTTGTCCCTCTAAGTTCTTCTAAGGTAATCTCACTTCTAGGCTTTCTATCGTTCATATAGTCTTCTACCAAAAATATAAAGTGCGTACTTATTATGACCTTTTGATCTTCGGGACCATAGAACATGCATCCTTTAGTTCCCTCTGGGTATACTATAAACAACCTTAATTCCGAACGTGCATCCTACTTACCGGCTTTCTTGTCCAACACGTATGCCGGACACCCCAGATTCTCATGTGTCCCAAGTTGGGCTTGCGCCCTGTCCACAATTCTCTAGGGATTTTGGGAACTGATTTGGATGACACTAAGTTTAGAATGTAAGCCGCTGTTTCCAAGACATAACCGCAGAATGATTTTGGCAAAAATGCGTAACTCATCATTGATCTGACCATTTCCAAAAGTGTTATGTTTCTTCTTTTTGCAACCCCGTTTTGTTTAGGGGTACCGGGTGCAGTCAACTGGGATGCAATCCCTTCTTTTGACAGGTAGTTCAAAAATTCATCGCTGAGGTATTCGCCTCCACGATCGGATCGTAGAAACTTGATACTCTTTTCCTTATGATTCTCTGCTTGAGCCTTAAATTCTTTGAATTTATCAAAGGTCTCAGATTTATGCTTCATTAGGAAAACGTACCCATAGCGTGAGTAATCATCGATAAAAGTAACGAAATACTCGTAGCCACCTCTTGCTTTGATTTGCATTGGACCACACATGTCAGTGTGAATGATTTCCAACACTTCTTTTGCTCTAAGCCTCTTGGCTCCAAATGCCCTCTTGGTCATCTTACCCTCCAAGCATGATTCACAGGTTGGAAATGGTTCAACCCAGAGGGACTCCAATGAACCATCTTGGACCAAACTTTGGATCCTATTTGGATTAATATGACCTAATCTTAGATGCCAAAGAAGTGTCTCGTTCACATTAGTTGAATGTTTTCTTTTGATGCTCAAAACGGTCGATGTGTTACAGGATGCATTTTGTGAGTGGTGTGCACAGTTAATAGTATAGAGATTGTTCCGTAAAGTTCCATGATAGATAAACACATCGTTACGAAAAATAGTAACTTGTCTATTAAAACGAACAAAATATCCATCAGAAAATAGTTTAGAAACAGAAATGAGGTTTTTCCAAAAAATAGAAACATAAATAACAACTCTTAAAATTAAACTTCTGTTTTCAAAAAGACAGGCGCACGTCTCCCACTGCTTCAGCTGCCACTCTCGTAGCATCGCCTAGCATGATGAGGATCTCACTTCCACTAAGCTGTCGGGTTCGTTTGAATCCCTGTAAAGTGAAACAAACATGATTAGTGGATCCCGTATCCACTACCCACGAATGGGTAGCATACGCCGCTAAACAAGTTTTGACAACTAGTGCGTGAGAATTACCTTTCTTTCCATTCCGCTTGGGTTTGGAACAGGCCCACCTCCGATGTCCTTTTTCATCGCAGTTGAAACACTTCCCCTTTGGTTTCTTTCTGATATCCAATCAACTGACTTTCTTTCCTCTACCTTTCTCAGTAGTGGGGTTACTTTGGCTCTGATTGTTCATCTTCTCAATGATCTTGCCTTCCACTGGCCTAGATTTTGAGAGAAGATTTTTAGTCACCGAAGCTTCGTCTTCTTGTCCCAAATGTTTTGCTATCGTCTCCAAAACTTCTTGGAGAGTATCCATGGTAAACATGTGATCACTCATCACAAAACCACAGTAAAACTCATCAAAGCATCTAGGAAGAGTCAGGAACAGGAATTCGATTTGAGCCCCATCACAATACTTAGTATCGAGGTAAGCAAGCTTATCAAAATGGCGTCTGACCTTGAGAACATGATCCCTCACCGGTGTTCCCTCTGTCATTTTTAGCCTTGCCACACCATCATTATTAAACTGATTGATCATACGGTTTTCTGTTAAAAACATTTCTTCAAGACTCCTCATGATTTCCGCAGCTGATTCAACACCGTCATGAATGTGTCTTAAATCACCAGACAATGACGTCAAGATTATACACTGTTGGGGAATGAATTGCCCGGATCTATTTGGGATGAATATTTAAATACAAATTTAATTCTAACAATTATTACTAGCATGAATTAACCCATATTAATTCAAATAATAATTCAACAACAAATCATGCATATAAACAATTCACGTAAATCCTACGCATGCGGAAATACTACGAGTTTACGTGAACTTACCTCTTGGAATGAAAATGGTCTTGTATGTGAAAACACATCAAAAGTCCTTCCCAAGTATTCCCTAGTCCTTGCTCTACAATCCGGTGGAAGGATACTCGCGAACAATTAACAAAAGGAAAAATAAACTTTGTTGCACCACTTTTGTGGATTTACTAATTTTTCCAGCACATGGAATTGCACTTGGGAATGAAAGAATCATCCCCTATTTATAGATGGGTGGTGGTCGAATTTTTAGGGGAAAAAACAATGTGGGAAAATCTTTTCTTGATCTCCAAGAAATCTTGAATATATCTCCTATATTCTTTTTCTCATAATTATAATATTCCACAAAAATCCCACCTCATCAAGTTATGGTGATTTTCGAAAATATTGGGTCCAAGATTCCAAGATTTGGATCTTCTTGAATTTATGAGATATACTTGTACTTCAAGAAATACATATCTTCCATAATATCTTTTCAAGAAAATCAAGAAAATCTTTCTTGCCCTTTATATTTCAAAAATTTTGAAATACCTATATGAATAAACAAGTGGGAGATTTCTTGAATTTAATGAGATAATCTTGTATTCCAAGAATACATATCTTCATTCCATAACAAAATTCAAAGAAAATCTTTCTCCCCTTTTATCCATAAATTTTGAAAAATACAAGGAAAAATAGGCAACAAATTTATTTTATTTTTAAACACATTTTTCAGTTATTGGACTTTATCTTGGGCTACTTGGGGGGCCTTTAGGAGAATTAAGATTGGACCTTCTAATGGACCTTGAATTATCAATATTGAGCCACAATATTATTCAAGCCCATAAATATTAATTAATCCCACTACATAATTAATATTGCACTATCCATCTTAACCCATATTACAGTTAATATGGCCCCCAGTTATTATTTCCCGTGTTTAAGATTATCTAGCCCATTAATTAATTCAAGCCACTGAAATAGCTTTCCATTAATTAATATCTTTTATCCTTGGTGAAGGAATGGTTCAACATTATTACTCATATCGGAAACTAATTCCACTTGCAAGATTTGGTATGATAAAACTTATGAACCTCCCAAGGGGGCAAATCGAACAAACGTACTTGCACACGATTCTCCGTATTAAATCTTAGCAATCGCATGTGACCAATAATATTGCCCAAGATATAGGGTATTTAATCTCACTGATTCTCTTCCCATAATAAGTCAAAGCAATAGTTACTAACCACACACAATCCTATTTAAGGGACGAAGATTAAGAAATAACTAACCACTGAGGTCTAATTCTTCCTAGTTCAGTTCTGAAGAATTTATCCTCCCGTAGGTCCTCTTCAATGCATCAGTCATGCACTAGTGTAATCTCTTGGTCAAGACAAACCAATCTGAGCCTTACACTACAACCTTTCACGATGGATTGTTCATTTCCATCTAGGTCGTGAATGGTGTACTTTTAGTTACAAGGAACTGTTAATTTAATCTTCTGTGATCTTGGTATCACTAAATTAACTACAATGTAACACGTACTATTTAATGAACAGTTATGCAGTAAATATATGTAACATTCAATCATATTTAAAGCATCAGTGATAAACAATTTATTTCAGTAAATAAGTCCGAAATTCAGTTAGTCTGATTATACAAAGTAAAAGCATACTTTCCAGTATAATCCCAACATACACTTCATAGATTCGTTGACCTGCTCCCAGATATCATACAAGGATCTCTCCGCATTAGTTGACCCCTCAGTAAGCTTGTCAGGCTTGGGTACGCTAAGAACCCAATGGTGTTTTTGTGCAGTGAGGACAAAATTCATATTTCTTTTCTAGATCACATAGTTTTTACCAGTAAGTTGATGTTCTTTGAGCATATATTTCAGTGGATTAAAAGTTTGCGACATGATGAAACTGAAATAAACATACATCTTGTGTCAATATCCGGATTAACACAAAGACAATCACATAATTCAATCACATGAATCATACTAAAAAAAAAAAAATGAACATGTATCAGCCAACATCTTAAAACAGTTTAAATGAGCCACGTGGGTGGGTCATCATTTAAATCACATTTAAGCAGGTTACAAACAAGAATAGTTACAAACCTTTAATTAAAAGGAATTAATTAATAGTTGGCTCCCACTTGACCAATATAAAATTGACAGGGACTTCGGAGAAGTATATGCATATCAATTTTATACCTAAATAATAATCATGATTAAATACAGAATTATTATTTCGTTTTGATCGAGCCTCTTGGGAGGGTAATTGTTGGTCCCAAAAAACCTGATTTAAAACTCGTAAAATCTCAACGGGAGGTAACTTTAAAATTTTTTGAATGTGTTATGCAGATTTGCTAAAGTATGTATGACAGTTAATATGAAAGCAAGTAAGAACACAAGTATTTTTATAGTGGTTCGGAGTCCAACTCCTACATCCACTCTTCCCTTCATGGGGCACCAACTTAACCAACAAATGTTTACCAAGTTCTCACTCAAACGGGACTTATCACCCTCTAAGGGATCACCTTCCCTCCCTTTCGGGATTGCTTAGATGTTTACCGAGTTCTCACTCAAACGGGACTTATCACCCTCTAAGGGATTGCCTACCCTCCCTTTCGGGATTGCTTAGATGTTTACCAAGTTCTCACTCAAACGGGACTTATCTTCCTCACGGGATTGCCGATTAACTACCTTACTTAAGCACTAATTCTCTCTCAAGAAAGGGTATGGGTTTGGAGTTATTTCCAACTAGGTGAGATTTTTCCTTACATTGTTTTAGCCTTTAAGCTAAGGTTGGGAAAATCTCTCTAAGCTTAGGATATGACATTTTTGCTTAGATACAATGAAGAACACTCTTGGGTAAATTTGGATATTAAATGCTCTGTGTTCTTGAATGGAGATGCTTGAATATTTGGCTTTAATCTTCACTTTGCAGATCCTCCATTATCTTCTTTTGAAGATAGTGCAATGTATTTATAATGTGGATTTGAATATTACTGTTGGATAGTAATATTCAAATCCATACTAATAATCTTCCAGCTTTTCTTTGACCTTTTTGCAGATTGTTTTTGCGGCTTTATGTCACATCCATATATGTGTTGTTATCTTCTCATTTGCTATTTGTTTTTGTGTGTCTACTTGGATCGTCATTTCATGATTCTTATTCATCACTTTTGATTACGGGTCGCTCGATCTCGGTCGCATGATTTCTAATCATTTTATCCGATCAGATCTTTGATCGGATCGGCCGCAACAATTAGGTCAACACTTTGCATCTGGATCGCATCAAAAAGCGCATCGAAGTTGCATCGTAAAAAGCGCATTAGAAAGCGCATTAGTTAAGTTCGGCCTGATGAGATCTAATCACATCAAAGATAGCCGATCCGATCATTCGAGACATTAGATCGAAGCGCGATAGTTCGTAAACCGCACAATGAGATCGGTTATTCTCGATTTCTTCTTCTTTCGATTTACGATTTCTTCTTTCTTCTTCTTGATCCGATTTCTTCTTAAATACGATTTCATGAGTTTCCCCTTAACTTGTTATCTCGTAGTTAACTTAAATGACACAAGTTGATAATGTTTTGGCATAATTCATCAAAACTAAAATATCCCAACAATTTCCCCTTTTTGATAATGATGCAAAACTAACTAACAATAAAAAATATATCTGAAAAAAAACGGTGTTAGTTAAACAAGTGAAATGATGAAGAATATTGTATGCATTTTAATAATGAGAGGATGATTGTCAACCTCCATGAATTTTAAAATTTATGCATTTTTAAACTAAATGGGTTTTAAAAAAAAGATCGATTCGGTGTTCACATTAAAATCTAGTGAACTTTTGAACCCCCGCTCGATACCACTTGTTGGTCGAAAAACCCGATTTAAAACTCATAAAATCTCAATGGGAGGTGACTTTAAAATTTTTCGAATGTGTTATGCAGATTTGCAAAAGTATGTATGACAGTTAATATGAAAGCAAGTAAGAACACAAGTATTTTTATAGTGGTTCGGAGTCCAACTCCTACATCCACTCTTTCCTTCATGGGGCACCAACTTAACCAACAGATGTTTACCGAGTTCTCACTCAAACGGGACTTATCACCCTCTAAGGGATCGCCTACCCTCCCTTCGGGATTGCTTAAATGTTTACCGAGTTCTCACTCAAACGGAACTTATCACCCTCTAATGGATCGCCTACCCTCCCTTTCGGGATTGCTTAGATGTTTACCGAGTTCTAACTCAAATGGGACTTATCTCCCTCACGGGATTGCCGATTAACTACCTTACTTAACCACTAATTCTCTCTCAAGAAAGGGTATGGGTTTGGAGTTATTTCCAACTAGGTGAGATTTTCCCTTACATTGTTTTAGCCTTTAAGCTAAGGTTGGGAAAATCTCTCTAAGCTTAGGATATGGCATTTTTGCTTAGATACAATGAAGAACACTCTTGGGTAAATTTGGATATTAAATGCTCTGTGTTCTTGAATGGAGATGCTTGAATATTTGGCTTTAATCTTCACTTTGCAGATCCTCCATTATCTTTTTTTGAAGATAGTGCAATGCATTTATAGTGTGGATTTGAATATTACCGTTGAAGAGTAATATTCAAATCCATACTAATAATCTTCCAACTTTTCTTTGACCTTTTGCACTATTGTTTGCAGCTTTATGTCACATCCATATATGTGTTGTTATCTTCTCATTTGCTAGCTGCTTTTGTGTGTCTAACGGATCGTCATTTCATGATTCTTTGTTCATAAACCCGATTACAGTCTTTGATCTGCAGTCGCATGATTTAGTACTTTGATCTAATCGACTCACTTGATTAGATCGATCGAGATCTGGATCGCATTAGAAACTGCATTAGAAATTGCATCGAAAACGTGCATCGAGTTAAGTTAAAGACCTAACAGATCGATCATTAAAGCCTGTTGATCCGATCGTCTGTTAAAGATAACAGATCGAAATCGCATGCAATGATTAGTTATTCTGATTTCTTCTTCTTCTTCTTCTGATTTCTAATTTCTTCTTCTTCTTCTTCTTCTGATTTCTTCTTCATCTGATTTCATGAGTTCCCCCTTAACTTGTTATATGTAGATTAACTTAACTAACACAAGTTGATAATGTTTTGACATAATTCATCAAAACTAAAAATATCCCAACAATTTCCCATCGTCGCCACTAGTAATAATTCACAATCATCCTTTTGAGAATTTATTCATGTGAAAGTTTTCTTTTGGCCGTCCCTTAGGGAAATTTCTCCAAAAAATATTCACAAATAAATAAATCATGGAGGTCAAAATTAATTTGATTCAAAACCAAATTAATTATATAAAACATACTTAGTAATTTTTGAGTTTGAGATTTTTTCACAAGCAATTCTCATGCAAACATATTTAAACAAATTAAATAAAGCATAAGAAATTAAAACAATAAATCAAGCAAAGCAGAAAATAAACATATTGGGCACAAATTATCCAACTGTCATGGTTTGATTTTCCTTGGCTTGATTTTGAAGAAACACTATCTTGAATTTCTCCCACTCATTCGTCTTGAAAAAAATTCCATTTCGAATCGCCGCCAAGTAGCTTCGGTAAGGATGCGTCCACATCCGGGCTCCTTGGTTGAGTTAGTGGCCGTCAAGGCACAACAACACGTGTCACCCTCGTTTCTCGGCGACTGGGCATCAAAGGCGGTCGCACCCATGCACAAGCCTGTAGGCGCGACGCAGCGTCGCCCATCGCTTCTAAGAACGACCCATCTTGCCCCCTTCTTCGCCCCCGTCCGGTATAAGCGCGTGACGCGCCCTATCTTGGCGTTCGAGGGCGATCCCCCGATGCCTTGCGTCATGCCCGTGCGCACCTGGCGATGTCTGCGTCAGCGCGCGTGCCTCCCTTGGCACGTTTTGCGCGATGCAAGTCGCCCACGTAGGTTCCAGATCCGTTTTAATTTCTCGTCTCTGTCTTCGTCTTCGATCAAGTTACAATTTATTTAATGTGAAAATAAATAAACCTAAATCTAGAATAGTCTATTAGATTGAACAAATCAAATAGCCTAATCTACTCGTGGATTTTCTCATGAGAAAAACAAATTCGAACGAGTCGAATTAAAACCAACCATACGGTCAATCTCTCCAGCAGGTGTGCTCAGCACAACAGGTGTGGAAACAGAAAACACAGAAGGTTTAGAAGTTACCTCAGTTTGATCAGCAACTTTAGCCATGAGGCAGATATCTTCATCAGATGAGAATATCAGATCGTCGAAATCATCAGTTGTTGTCATCAGGCAGAAGTCCTCAACATGTGAGTATCTAGAATCATCTTATGGTAGGTAGGAGTCATCGATACCTGATGTATCAGCAACCATGGCTTTTCTGTCTCTATACCTTTGCTCTCTTCTATTCCGCTTATCTTCTCTTTCTTTGGGAGTTAGTGTTGGGGTTATACGTGAAAGTATGCTTTTACTTTGCATACCCTGTTGGGAGATGAATTTAATAAAAGATTTTGATTAGATCTCAAAACCCCTAAGTATGACATGTTCAGGATATCTTGATAGTATAGAATCAGGATCAGGTTTAAATAGAATTTAGGACTCAGGATTATCTGCATCATGTATAGTCAGCAAATATAGATCAGGGAATTGTTAGTGTACTGAAGACTCAGAAGTATCCTGAAGACCCGAAGATCCTGAAGACTGTTTGTGTACTGAACAAAAAGGACCCTGAACCACTATCTTAATGAAATAGTGTTATATTCATTCATAGTACAAACAAACAGAATGTTAGACATTTGTGGACATTAAGGAACATATCAGCTCAGAAAGGTCAACCTAAATAGAGCCGTTTGTTTGTCTCTGCTTAATGGAAGACTTCGACCAATGAGGAGGCAACAACAACGTACTGTACAGACACTGAAAGCGACATCTCACTTAGAAATGTCAGGTCTGATATCTTCCAGTTCACAGAAGTTGATGATTGGCTACATGGCTGCATATTTCCTAAAACATGCAAGGGTGCGTTCAAACCTAAAAATAGACATTCATCAATAACCAGAAGAGGAAACTCTAGATACTATCTCTTCCAACAGATAGTTTTTCAAAGAGTGACCTTGGAGAAGTTGCCTATAAATACTAGTAACCTTCAACATTGCAAGTTTACGAGAAATCAAAGCAACTCCAGAGCTCATTCGTATTCTTGCAAATTGAAGCACTCGAAAAACCTAAGATTTCCTAAGTGTTTCACATTGAAGTGAGCTCATTCACTAAGCCTAGAATTGTTACATATCCAAATCTTAGTAGAGATGTCCTAGCCTTTGCATTTGTACTTATTGTAAAAGGATATCTCACCTAGTTGGAAACCAACCCAACTCTAACCCTTTTATTAGGTTGTTTGAGTGTGTGTGTGATTGTTGGTGAGAAAGAGTTGTAAAGAGTAAGTAAAGCTGCGATTGAATTCGACCCGGAAAGCTCTAGAGAGAAGAGTAATTTGTTTTTTTAGACAAAGAAAAGCTTGTGTGTGTTGAGTTAGTAAGCTGCAGCAGTTAACCAGAAAACTCAAGTAGAAAAGTTAGTAAGCTGTTGTGTTCAGCCTGAAAGCTTTAGGTGATAGTGTGTCAAGGAATTTCTCTGAAGACCAGAGAGAGTGGACGTAGGAGCTTTGCCTCTGAACCACTATAATTTGTTGTGTTGTTTGCTTTTTGTTTTGCATTTTTATCTGTTGCATATTTTCACTGAAAGCATACTGATTTTCCTGACATTCAATTGGAAACAATCCACTGAACCTGCATTAAACTAATCACAGCCTTAACCATTGTTTTGACTAAGGAAGAGATTTTCAGCAATATAAAACGAGTATAAACTTAGGGCCAACACATTCCGCACTCTTGATTAGCTAGAACAAATAGTTACCAAACTGAACCAACTCTACTGAGTATTTAGTAAGATAATTATCTAATCCAAGCTTCTCAGGATCTCTGATAAAACTTAGGATCAGTTGGGCTAATCTGAAGCTTCTGAAAGCTGCTCAGGATCACTGTCTCAGTAGACTTTGACTCAGGGCGATTTGTGCTTCTCAGGGCAAAATTCTCAGGACATCCAGACCCTTCTGATTTCAGTAAAAGAAAAGTTTTAAAAATTACTGAACACGTGTATTCATAGTATCCATAGTCTATTTGCTGAAAGACTTTGATGGTCTACTGAATAGATCTTACTGCTGATATCTTACAAGGCTCATTCATCATGCCTTCTAAGAAACTTCCTATGTTCTCTGTTGAGAGCTATGACCTATGGAGATTGAGAATGTAGGCACATCTGTATTCCAAACATGAAAGAATGTGGAGAGTGGTTTCTCAAGGACCATTCAAATATACTATTGTGAATCCCAGAATCACTGATGATGAGAGGAATGACTCCAGAGATGAATTTCCTAAACCTGATGACCAACTTACTCCTGATGAGAGGAAGTTAGTCAATTTGGACTACATTGCTAAAGATACTCTATATAACACTATTGATGATGGTGTTATGGGGATGATTTCTCACTGTGAAACTGCCAATGAAATATGGGACACACTTGCTATCATGTGTCAAGGCACATATCATATTAAAGAGAACAAACTTTATGTTGCCATTGGAAAGTTTGATAGCTTTGAAATGGAAGATGGTGAATCCATTGACAAACTGGAAGTCAGATTCACTAATATTATGAATGATCTGAATGCTCTTGGGAAAAGATACCCACAAAGAGAAGTGGCACTGAAAATTCATAGAGGATTGTCTAAGAAATGGGATATACGTGTTGTGGTGATTGAAAACACCAAGAATATTGATTCTATGCCATACTAACAAGTTTTCTCTGAACTGAAAGCTTAAGAATTCATGATCGATAAGAAAACTAAGAAATCGGATAGCCAAGATGAATCTTCATCTAGCAAAAATGTGGCTTTCAAAGCCAAAGAGAAATCCTGTAAAGCTAAAGAGTCTGATAACTCACATGCCAAAAATCAGGATGAGCAAGAAGATAAGCTAGTACTGTTGGCAAGGAGGTTTGAAAGACTCAATAGCAGATATGGGAAATATAAGAAATACTATAAGAACAAGCAGTGCGAGGAGCAGGAATAACTTCGAAAGCGAGGATAGATCCACTGAGAAAAGGAAGGACCACAAAGCTGAAGGATCCTTATCCAGGAAGAAGGACTCCAAAACCAAGGAGGAAAATGATCAGGATGATGATGCCAACATATGCTATAACTGTCAGAAGAAAGGTCACTTCAAATTATGATTGTCTTGATTTGAGTGCCAAAAGAAAGAAAGGAGAGACAAGCGAGAGAGCGAGAAAGATCTCTAGCAAGAAGGCTATGATTCACGAAGAAGAAGAACAATCGAAGAAGGATCCGGGTTCTTGAGAAGAGATATTCTCGGATAGTGCGGTGATGATGTACGCCTTGTTGCTATGGAGGAGGTAAATTCTTCTATCTCTGTTGTTGCTCCTACACAAGCTTTGAGTTATCAAGTTCATCGTAACCAATAACTTTGACACGATGGATTCTTTTGAGAATCTTATGAAGGACTATCTTTGTGTAACACTGTGAGCACCAATGACGGGGAAATATCTGATTGTGGTAGTTGATGACTACTCCGGATATACATGGGTCATATTCTTACTTAGTAAGAAAGAGACTCGAACAAAAAGCGCGAATTCTTGAAAAGACTCAAGATCTTGAAAAGAACACGAGTGTTGTCAAAATCGAGATAAGATAAAAAGTATTTGAATTTATCAACCATATTATATTTGATTATTGTGCAGCAAATGGAATAGCTCATGAAACATCAGCTGCAAGTACCCCACAACAAAATGGTGTTGCTGAAAGAAGAAATAGGACTCTGAAAGAAGCTGCAAGAACAATGATTGTTGAAGCTGACATTCCTATGAGATTTTGGGCTGAAGCTATCAACACTTCATGCTACTCTCGGAACAGATCCATGCTAACAAAGAATCAAGAAAAAAAACCCTATTAGTTGTGGAATGAAAGGAAGCCTCTTATTTCTTTCTTTCGTGTGTTTGGTTGCAAGTGTTTCATACACAATAATGGTAAAGATCAGTTGAAAATTTTTGATAGCAAAGTTGATGAAGGGATATTCTTAGGATATTATGAAGTTAGTAAAGCCTTCAGAGTTTACAACTGTAGGACTCTTATTGTGGAAGAAACACCTCATGTTGTTTTTGATGAATCTACTTGTGTTCAGAAGAAACAGGAACATGACTCAGGAGATCTAACTAAGAGAATCACCAGACTTAGCATGAAGAATAATGATAAAGCATCCTTTGAGCCTGAGAAGAAGAAGTCAATCACTTTCTATGAATGGAGTGAATCTGACTCAGACAAAGAAGCCCAGGATGGAAATACTCAGGTATGTGAGACTCAGGATAAAAATTCTCCACTGAAAGAAAGCCAACACACTGAAGCTGACCTATCTGAACAAACACCAATTCAGACTCAGGTATGTAATGCCAATGAAGATGTGGTCACAGCTGAGGCAAACTCTGAATCTATCAACCAAGGGGGAACAAATGTCTCTGACAATGTTCTGAATGAAATTTCCTCTGAGGAAGATGATTCACTCCCTCATTTTCTGTTGTTCCCTGAATTTGATGAACTACCTGAACCTAACATTTCAAATGTTGAGGACACTACTGAAGGGGGAACATCCAGGAGAAGATGGTTGGATAGTCATCCTACAAATCAGATTGTGGGTGATCTATCAGAAGGTGTTAGAACAAGAAGGTTCCATGGTGAAAGTGCTTTATTCTGTTGCTTCCTATCTGAAAAAGAACCCACTGAGATTGAGGAAGCTCTTCAAGATTCATTCTGAATTACTGCTATGTAAGAAAAGCTGAATCAATTCACAAGAAATGAAGTTTGGGAGCTAGTGGATAGACCTCTGAGGCACAATGTGATTGGAACTAAGTGGGTGTTCAAGAATAAGAGAGATGAAAACAACAATATTGTGAGAAACAATGCAAGACTAGTTGCACAAGGTTATTCCCAAGAAGAAGACTTAGATTATGATGAAACCTTTGCACCTGTTGCGAGACTAGAAGCCATCAGATTGTGTTCTTGCATATTCTGCCCACATGAAATTCACAGTCTATCAGATGGATGTGAAAAGTGCATTTCTGAATGGTGTGCTTAAAGAAGAGGTTTATGTAGAACAACCTCCTGGTTTCAGACAAAATGACCAAGTTTCAGGGCTCGGGAAAGCCTTGTATGGTCTTAACAAGGCACCCGAGCATGGTATGATACACTTTCTCAATTTCTCCGCGACCATGGTTTTATCAAAGGCAGTTGATAGAACCTTGTTGGGGATAGAAGATTGGAAGGATATCTTACTAGTTGATTTATGTGGATGGCATCATATTTGGATCTCAAATCATCGGATGTGTGAGAAGTTCTCACTCGATGAAAGGAAAGTTTGATATGTCTATGATGGGGAGATGAATTTCTTTCTAGAATTGCGGGTGAAAGCAGGACTAAAGAAGGATTTTTTCATCAATCGTGCAAAAAAATACACGGAGATCGATTACTAAGTATGTGTCTGGATTGCAATGCGGTTAGAATTCCTATGAATACTAACTACAAGATGGATCGATCACGAAGGAAAATCGATAAATCACTGCGATTATAGAGGGATCATTGGATCATTGCTATATATCTCATGACAAGTAGGCCGATATTACCTTTGTTGTTGGGATATGTGCAAGGTACCAAGCTAATCTTAAAAATTTAGTCACATGGAGGCGCCAAAAGATTCGAAATATCTTAAGGGCATTGTGAATAGAGGATTATGGTATTGGTGATGATAACCTTGAATTAACCGGTTATTGAGATCTTTGATTATGGTGGATGTAGAATCGACAGAAGTCTACTCACAGAACTTGCTAATTTCTTGGAAGTAAAACCGATATCATGGTTTTCAAAAAAACAGACATCGATAGCAACAATCTCTTTGAAAGTTTGAATACATGGTTGGAGAAGTGTTGTGCACAAATTCTTTGGCTCAGACAACAATTGAGGGATTATAAAGTTGTAGCCAATGAAGTACCTATATTTTGTGACAATAATAGTGCAATTGGTATTACACAAAATCCGGTATTGCACACTAGATGTAAGCATGTTGATATCAGACACCACTTCATCAGAGATCATGTTGAGAAAAAAGGATATCAGGATGGAGAAAATTCATACTGATAAACAAAGAGCTGATATCTTGACTATATCATTGGCTGAATCAAGATTTCAGGAACTATCAGTTGAATTAGGCATGTTGGATCCAGGTGAATGAATTTCACTGAAGGGAGAAGTCCTTCAGGGGCATGTAGTTATTCAGGAGGAATAACTCAGGACAAAATTTTACCGATGGATGGGCGAGACTCGGGGCGAAATTTTGTCAAGATCGAAGATTGATAAGGATTATGCATTGAAATAATCTCAAGTAATCTTGATACATACATTAAAAAAAGAAAGCATTTATTACACAAGGGATTACTTCGGTAATCATTTGAAATAATTGACAAAAGGCTTCAACTTTTAAAGCGGGGAATGTTTGAAGTGTCTTTTGTGAAAAAAAGGAACAACAATCGCCTCGATTTCCGAGAAACGTACATTTGTCAACCTATAAACTGCTACTTGCCTATTGTCCAGAAAATTAGCCAAAATAGCCTTTTTCTCTCGAGATTTTCTTTAAATCTCAGATTAAATCTCAACCATTCATCATATTTACAAGATTTAATCACAGCCCTTGATCCTTATTTCACAGATCATATATAAACCAACTATTAACCCTCATTCGTTTATTTCTCACATTTAAACGATCCGAATCCTCAAATCCTTAAACCTTCAAAATCTTCATATACACTACCCAGAAATTATTCTGCAATGGAGTTCCCAAGTTACGCCATGATTAAGAATCTCGCCGAAATTGAGAAACCTTACTTTGAGCATGTGGTGGCAATGATCGATAATAAAGCTACGAAAGTGGAAGAAGAAGCTCTAAATATGCTTCGGATGACCCGCTTATCACTTCTGGTAAGCAATATGCCAGAGTTGGAACTTGCACAGGAGGTACTGCAGTTTGTGGTCAATCTGCGTGAAGGAGACAATGGTGGACTGGTGTCGCAGTTGAGCTTCGACACTTATTCGATGTCCAGGGCAGAGGTAGTTCGCACCTTGGAGGTAAAACTATCTTTGGATGATATTAATTCACTCTATGAATTAAATGAAGAGGCGAGGATCCTGCACAATATATGGCTGGGCGTGAGCAAGAGATTGTAGACAGATTTGCGGAAACCAAGGCAGAGTTGAAAGGTGCTTTGCACAAACGGTGTTTGAAACCAAAATACCGAGTTTTGATTGACATTGTTGCAAAGTGCTTGATGAGTACTTCGGGGAGTCTAGAGCAGGTGAGCAGGAACAAGCTAAGACTCATGGCTGCGATAGAGGATTCACCCTCTATAGAATTCAACTGTCTAAAATTCTTGGTGGACTGCATCCTTCATCAGAATCAGAAGCTGAAATTCGCAAAAGGGGCATTTACCAAGAATGGAAAGGTTCTGTTTGGGATGAAGATCAGTTCGTTGATCGAAACTCTATCCCGGGAAGAAATGTTCTTGATGGGCGGTGTTGAGTTTTCAAGAACTCGCATCATGTTCAGGAAGCTCATGGCCCAGAAGAAGGAGGAAAGAAGCCGGAGCTCGATGGTTCAAGAGGAATCTGAGGATTAGGACGATTCAAGCTCTGATCAGGATGACGTTGTGATTGCTGAGGTTGTCCAAAAACCAGTCAGACAAAGATCGGTAAAACATCCCCGAGGCTTCGGAGACGGGGAAGAGAGGAGGGAGAAATCCTTGATTTCTTCGAGGGTAAAGAGGAGACGGAGAGAAGTCAAGACAAAGGTCATGGCTCTCGAAGCGGAAGAGGCTTGAGACTATAAAGCAGAAAGAGGCCGGTGAAGATGAAGAAATTCATCACGAGGCCCAAAGAAGGAATAAAATCTCCACTTCTGGATGCTTGCTCAAGTAGTGAAGAACGTTCAGAGCGGGATCTTTCAAGAAAATGTATTCTCAGAGGTACTTGAAACTTCCCCGAAAGCAATCGATAAAATATCTCGGGGAGATTTTCAAGGGACCTCGGGAAGCGAGCGATGTAATCTCAGGATCTACTGAGTTTGGATACTCTCCTGAAAGAACCCTTTCTTGATCCTTCAACACTACAACTCATCCAATGAGAGCCTGATATTTCTGAGAGTCTTAAATTGAAGAAGGGCGAAGCAGAAGAAACTGAGTGGCGTAGCAAGGGGGAACGGTTCATCTGGGCCAGATACCTCGAAATTTAACGCATATCGACCTTCAGGATTTTTCTTCGTGCTCGGGACAACGATTTATATCTGAACCAAACATGTAACGCCCCGAATTGAGCGTTGACCTTGAGGTCATGACACCCTAAACCCGAGACATCACTTAGTGAACCGTAAAACTGAGCCAGAAAATTTCTTTTAAAAGGTAGGACAAACAACTTCAGTTGCAGCGGAATAAAACTTAACACAAGTTTAAAAACAGTAGTGTAGGTAAAAACAATACTTAGCATAGAAACATCATTAGTACAAGATCCACAGAGTATTAATTAGACATATTATTCGAATTTAGAAAACAATTTGTTTATTGGATAGACAGTGGGGAAAGCGGGTCGTCTAATGCAGCTCCCAGCCCTCAGCATCATAACCTGAAAAGGGGGTTTAAGGGGGCGTGAGATAAAAAAATTGGGCAGCGGCACATGCGTTGTTATCTGATTGACAAGAATCAAAATGGTAGAAGCTTTTACTCGTTCTCTTTATAACACAATAACTTACTCACGATTTCCTGTTAATAGTTCATACGATTATCAACATTTATAACATCAATCATATCATTCAACAATCACGCATATAGGTGGTGGTGGCGTTTACCACGCGTCAATCCCATAACATTCACACAAAATGGGGTGGCACCGGTAGGCGCCCTACCGGCGATCGACCCCGATAGCTTCCTTATATCCCTTGCTTCCCTTATATCATCGCTTCCTTATCTCCCATAAAACCACCAATTCCTCCACACGGGACTCATCCCCAAAATCATTGTACGAGGCCCAACCGATAACCAACACATACACTTCATGTTCAATATTCACAAAACTCATATTCGTACTCACATGATTTTCAGTGCATTGTTTACCAAAACCACAAGTTTCGAAAAACATATATATATTTGCTTTTTAAGAGTACTTATTTAGTTTGCTTTGAAAACTGTCAACAGTCCATATAACATTAACTAGATATACAGATAGTGTCACCCACCTGATAACTTCTCAAGTAAAAGTTTTAACTTCTTGAAAGCTTTTGAACACGGCATGACTTCCAAGCTTCCGAGCTAATCCCAAGGACCTAGCACAGTCCGTTCGTTTAGTCATTGTTCATTCTTTTATTTAATAAACGGTTTCGCATCGAATTAAGGGCTCCTAGATTAAAAGGGCATTTAGTAGTTAAAAGTTATAAGAGTTCATTTCGAGTTCGATATGGGCGTCGAAACTCGATTATTGGATTGGTACAATTTCTCTATTTTGTGAAAGGGTTCACAGATCGGGGTCGGGTCTACTCAAAACTTAATAATACAAGTAAAACATCCAAAAATATATTCACAAAAGAAAACACGAAACATTCAACAAATTAAAACATGCTTGGTTCTAAAAGTATTACCATTCCTTCTCCTTAGTACTACTCATTTGGCATAAAGACACGTAATCATGCATAAATGGAAAGGAGTACTTAGACTTTCTGGAAAAATAGGAATTTTTAGTATGTTATACATATTTTGAAAAGGAACAGAGTTCATCAAGGGCACATATTCATTTGAGCTTAGGAAATAAGGTACATTTGTGATTTAAGTCAGAGTATTGAAAAGTTCGTCAAAACAGTGCACACTTTAAACTAAAAATCATAACTCACTGGAAAAATATCTAAAACTAACGAAATTAAAATATGTTATACAAAACTTAAAAATAAGAAACTTTTATTTAGAAACCTAAGACATTTGAGCTAATATTCGGTACCAGGTTTTTGAGTAAAAACGGGTTCGTAACAGGGTACGTCATACAGTACATGCTTCATATGAAAATTCGTAACCCACTGGAAACTTAACGAAAATTCACCAAACCTTAAATATGACATTCTAAACTTATGTAAGAGAACATAAAATATTTCCATGATTTTTATACTATAGAAAAAATGATAAATAAATTGTTGAACTCACAGTTTCAACCTTCGTCAATCATTTGTCACATAAATTTAAAATAGGCATATCTCATGATTCTCTAGACAAAACACTATTATTTTTGGATTTTAAAAGACATCATTATAAATATTCTCAAATTTTCCTAGAATTTTATCTTCATTTTAAATAAGCAAAACAATACAAAAGATTCACTGCTCCCAGTTTCACATAGTCTCAGACACACAAAATTCCACGAATTTATTATCCTTGGAGACAGATCAGATGAAAACCAATTTTTAGTATATTGTTTTATACTTCAAATAATACATCTAGGTATTTTTCTACGATTTTAAAACATCATTAATGCATTGAAATAGGTTTTCCAAAAATGAGGTAGTAGCATTTCCGAAGTTTCATACACATTTTTGAACTTTCACATATATGGCTAAACATGCTCAAATACACAAGATATCGCCAATACAAACCTCATACATGATTTTCACAGATTAAAAAATCTTATGGGAGGTTCTTAACATGCCATTTCTAAGGGTTTTCATGCTCAAACAAATTATGATCATAACATCAAGATTAAAGGTTTCCTTGGTGCTCACCCTTTTAGTTTCCTTCTTTGGGAGGGGGTTTGAGGGCTCTTGATGGAAACTCCTACTTCTAAAACCTTTCTAGCTTCAAGATGGTGGAGGAAAGACTCCTCCTTGGGGTGGTGATGATCGGCCAAGAGCAAGAAAAGAGGGGAAAGCTCCTTCTTCTTTCAAACTCTCAGACTCTCCCGACTCTCTCCATTTTCCTCAATGTGTCTTCTCTTGTGGAACAAAAATGCCAAGACCAAACTTGGAGTGGGGAGAAGGGGTATATATAGGGAGTAAAGAGGAGGGTGGGCGGCCAAGGGGTGACAAAGAGAGGGAGGAGGATGTAATGATGGGGGTTAGTAATATATCATGATTCAAATAGTGTTTTCCTCTTTGGTTAATCCCACATTATGGTTTTGGATGATTGTTTCTCAGATTTTGGACAAAAATGGGGGATTTCCTGCAGCTTGTGGGCTGTCAAATATGGTAGCCCTGATCCTAGACGCAATTTCGGCTACAACGGTGTATTTTTAATATTTTTCGGTTCGGTTTTTGGTTAGAAAATTATTTTAAACATATTAGATTAAACTACTATAATTTTTGAATTTCATTTGAGGTTCCCCTTTCTCATTTTGAATTCTTTAAATTTTTGACATTATTAATGAGGCCTTTTTAGCGGATAAAAAACTCGAAAAAAAGTGCTAGTAGGGTTTTTTTTTCGAAAAAACTAAATCATCTTTGAAAAATTTAGAAACTTGTACACATATTATTAAAAACAAATATAACAATTAAACACATTAGGAAAAATAAAAAAATAAGTCCTAAATGGATTCGGGTTGTTACAGGATTCCATTTGAATTCTCTTTTCTCATTTTGAATTCTTTAAATTTTGATATTATCAACGGGCCTGTTTTACGGATAAAAACCCGAAAAGTGCCAGTAGGGTTTTTTGGCTTTAAAAGCTCTTCTGTCACCTGAAATATTTTAAAACTTGTACACATATTTTTAAAAACAAGTATAACATTTAAACACATTATGAAAAATAAACAAATAAGTCCTAAATGGATTCGGGTTGTTACATCCTACACCCCTTAAAAGAATTTAGTCCTCGAAATTTACTTACTTATCTCGAAGGCATTGGGGGTACTTAGCGGGATCTCATCCTCTCTTTCCCAAGTGGCTCCCTCCTTTCCATATACGCTCCCTTTGTCTTTAGTCTTAGAGAGGTACTTCTCTGCATTTTCTTAGAATGTGGACCTTTCTCTCCCAAAATAGTCGTCGGTCTTCTTAAATTAGTAAGTCAAATCACGACACAAACTTAGATCTTTGAAATCGGCGACATGGTAAGATTAAGTAGGTAGTTCTGAAAGTGTGGACACGTGAAATATGTTATGTACTTGTGATAACTCTGGCGGTAGGGCTACTCGGTGGGCTACGCCTCGACTCTATCCAAAATGTCGAAGGGCCCCTCTGAGCGAGGTTTGAGCTTACCTCTCTTACCTTAAAAGCGAATTAGTCCCTTCATTGGTGCGACTCTTAAGAACACCTTATCACCAACTTCAAAGTATAGATCTTTTCTTAGGTATTATTAGCCGACTAGGACTTGGCGGTCTGAGCTATCTTTATTCTTTCTCGGAATCAGTGAGATGGTCTCCTGATTTCTCCACAAGTTGGTCTAAGAATCTTTTAGGACTCCGACTTCGTCCCCAACAGATAGGCGACTTTTGCACTTTTATCCATAAAAGTGCCTCGAGCAGTGCCATTTGTATTGTAACGATAATTGTTGTTGTAAACAAATTCCACTAGAGGAGATTCACTTCGACTTCCTTCAAAATCCAGGTAGCGGGCCCTCAACTTATCCTCAAGGTTTGTATTGTCCGCTTCGGTGACCATACATCTAAAGGATGATATGCGATCTTTAAAGTTCAACTCGGTCCCCAAAGCTTGTTGTAAGCTTTTCGAGAAATTTGAGGTGAAAGCGAGGGGTCTCTATCTGAAACGATTGAGACCGATGCATACATCACCGGTCGGACTACTTACATTATGTACAATTGTGCAAGCTTATCCATCGAGTAGGTCATACGGATAGGAATGAAATGGGCTGAACTTGTGAGAGTGTCTATCACAACCCGGATAGCATCGTGATTTTTAATTGTCTTGGGAAAGCCCGTGACAAAATCCGTAGCGATGTTCTCCCATTTCCATTCGATATCTCGGTGGATTCATTAATCGATGGTCGTTGGTGATACTGCTTTAACTTTCGACGACAAGTTAAACATTTTTTCTCACGAAATGAGCTATCAACCTTTTCATTCCTCTCCACCAAAAAAGTTCTCCCGTAGTTCCCGGTACATCTTTGTCTCTCCAGGGTGTACGGTGTATGGGGTATTCTGGGCTTCTCTTAATAACTCATTCATCAGTTGCTCTGTCTTCGGCACATAGACCCTGTTCCTGAACATCAAAGTTCCATCAGGACACATGACAAAACCTTGAATAGTTCCTTTCTTTGTTCGTTCCTTCATTTTCTCGAGGAATTCATCACTCTCATGTTCTTCTTTGATTCTTTATCGCATCGTTGTTTGCACTGTGAGTGCAACTATTTTCGCATTCGCACAACAACGGTTGGAGAATTCCAATTTCAATTGGGAAAAATCTCTGAGTAGTGATTCTTGCTCAGTGGTCATGGCACTGAGTGTCGCACTTCCCTTTCTGCTTAGCGCGTCAGCCACAATGTTTGCTTTCCCGGGGTGATAATGGATAGTGCAATCATAGTCTTTCACCAGTTCAAGCCATCTTCTCTGTCGCGTGTTCAATTCCATTAGCGTGAAGAAGTACTTCAGGCTCTTGTGGTCCGTGCATATTTCACACTTTCCACCATACAGGTAGTGTCTCCATATCTTCAGAGCGTGAATAACGGTTCGCTAACTCCAAGTCATGCGTAGGATAGTTACGTTTTCAGGCGTCTTTAGTTGGCGGACGCCCGACACAATAACCTTCCCATTACGCATATGGACACAACCCAATCCTGATAAGGATGCGTCGGTGTAGATCACGAATCCTTTCGACCCATCGGGAATAGTCAGTACAGGTGAGGAGGTTAATCTCTTTTTCAGTTCTTGAAAACTTTCCTCGCAGGTAGACGTCCAGACAAACCTTTCTTTCTTCTTGGTCAAGTGTAGGGTGATTTACTTGAATCGTGAAAGTCTGGATAAATCTCTGGTAGTATCCTGCCAGTCCTAAGAAACTTCTTATTTCATTGACATTCGTTGGGGCCTCCAGTCTACCATGGCTTCCAACTTTGTAAGATCCATTTCGATTCCTTTCGCTGAGATTATGTGACCTAGAAACATGACTCGGTCAATACAAAATTTGCACTTGCTGAACTTGGCGTATAATTTTTCACGTCTCAGTGTCTCCAAGACAGTCTTGAGGTGTTCTTCGTGTTTCTTTTGGTCCTTTGAGAACACCAATATGTCATTGATGAATACAATGATGAACTGGTCCAAGTACTGGTGAAACACATAGTTCATCAAGTCCATGAAAACTGCGGGTGCATTTGTCACTCTAAAAGGTATCACTATGAACTCATAGTGTAAAATGCCGTCTGTTAACGAAAGAATTTTTGGAATATCACTTCCCTTCACTTTCAGTTGGTGATAGCCCAATCTCAGGTTGATTTTCGAGAACACTGCCGCATGTTTCGGTCGGTCGAATAAGTCCTCGATCCTTGGGAGAGGATACTTGTTCTTGATGGTTAGTTGGTTTAACCCTCGATCATCGATGCACATTCTGAGTGATTCGTCTTTCTTTTTCACAAAGAGTACATGCGCTCCCCAAGGTGACACGCTTGGACGGATGTACTACTTATCCATCAGTTCTTGCAGTTTCTCTTTTAACTCCTGCAATTCCTTGGGCGCCATTACTGTGCTTTTGACACAGGTGAAGCACCAGGTGTCAAGTCGATTGTGAATTCCACTTGGCGATTTGGGGGTAATCCGGATAGTTCTTTGGGAAATACGTCAGGGTACTCGTTTATGATTCATACCTCATTTTGGTGTTTTTCGTATCCTTAGTCATTGTTGAGACGTTGACCAAGTATCACGACAATTTCCTCCTCGAATTAGCTTGGCGGCTTTTATCATGAGAGATTACCCTCATTTCGGTCCTAGTCTTCGTCCCATCAAAGGTGAAATGTTTGTCGTCCATTGCTTTGAAGTTTATCTCCCTTTCCGAACACCTTATAGTAGCCTTGTTCCTCCTTAACCAATCTATCCCTAGGATTATATCAAAATCTTTCATCCTTAGAATATGAAGATCGCTTTCTACTTTGTGTCCTACAGAACCTTCAGACGGTTCCCGGTTAGCTCGGGTTTTCCTTCGGTGGCATCCTAAGAGAAGTTAAAAAAGTAAAAAAAATATTACTTCATATAGGTATGATAAAGTTTGAAACAAGAGAATCCAACGTTTAATAGCACGGTACTAAGTCAATCATGCATGGGAGCACTCGGTAAAACCGGAACATACTGTCATGATCAGCAACACGATTGTTGGGCTACGACGATGCACGTTAGAGAAATAATAACACATGTCATAAACATTAAGATAAATATAACTGATAGAATAGAATATCCACGAAGAGGCGTGAGACTAAATATATACATACATAATTGAAATGAGAAGGATAAGTTCTCAAAGCTAAACGGAGAGAAACGGGTCTCCAACAAAAATTAAAGGATGCGAGACTTCAAAATATATCAAAGATAGCATTAAAATAGTCAAAATATACATATTAAGTTAAACTACGTAGGCACGCAAGCCACTTCAAAGACCGGTTAAAGTTCAGCAAAAAGGATGGATTCGAATCTAAGTCGATCACGAAAGTTTCTAAGTTTTACACAATACGTCAGGGTCATTGGTTACAACCACGAAACTATCCTAAAAAACTATTTACAACTAAACATCTGATGTGTCCAATCAGTCAGTGGAAGAGCATGCATCGGGGTGGTTGGGTCCACCAAAGATTGTTAACTCTCTAGGGCGATGGAATAGGCGCCGACACATCGATGTCCTCCATCTAAGTGCATCATAGTGATCTAGGGTCCATGTACCCTCGACTGGTCCGACTCCTCGGACGGATCGACTCCCATGGGTCCACCCTCTCTCCCCGGATGTCCACACCCCTGGTTGCGGTGGGCCTCACTATCTCTAACCTATTTTCCGGGCGCTCCCACTGGCGGGTTACCTCTCCCGGTGTAAGCTCGGCTTTTCGATCCTCTAGCTCTCTTCCGATCCCACAAGACCAATAATAGCTCATGCTCAGCAAACACGTTGGTCCACGCTGGCGAGATCGTATAAACAGATGAAAAGCAAAGACGGCTCATCTCAATCTGAGACTATTCGACGATTCGGTAGTAAAGATCGATACTATCGACCAAATAATCTGTAAATTTGGTTACAGCCTGGGAATCAGCGTCCTATAGTGAGTCAAACACCTCACGAGATCGTACCAACCATCGCGGTTGGACGACATCCCGCAAAAGGACCGCTGTGTCCTGCTCAGTAATCTCTAAGCCCTCGCGGACATCTCTTCCCCCGTATGTGGTAAAGCGGGTCACGAAATTAAATATGGACTCATCCTGGAACTGCCTCATGCTAAGGAAACGGTGAGTAACTTCCATGTCTAAACACCTATAGTCCCCAACCAAACAGAAAAGTTCTAAGGTTAAAAGCGGAAAAAAAAAAAAAATAGTAATAGTATATAGAGCGTGGCGAGGTTCGGCTCGCAAGAAAAGACGTCCACGTATTATAAGTAATCAAATAATTTAACATACATGTGCAAATAGAGTGAAATTCAAGCACTTGTCCCCTTAAGTTTTCATGTTCTTATTTGTAAGGGTTTTGTTATGCAACTCATTATAAGACATTTCATACCTTAAGGCTCTTTTGGTTTGCTCGCTGTAGACAACCCTTTTACTAGTAACGTTTATTAGCTTTAGTGAAAATTGTCTACTTTCCTAAGTAAAGTTTTGAAGTAACAAGAAAGTAAGTCATTTGGTCCGGAGTTTTGAACATAGGCTATGATACCACCTGTAATGCCCCGGAATTCAGAACGTTGTCCTCCGAGGTCATGACACCCTAAACCCGAGTCATCACTTAGTGAACCGTAAAACTGAGCCAGAAAATTTCTTTTAAAAGGTAGGACAAACAAATTGAGTTGCAGCGGAATAAAACTTAACACAAGTTTAAAAACAGTAGTGTAGGTAAAAACAATACTTAACATAGAAACATCATTAGTACAAGATCCACGGAGTATTAATTAGACATATTATTCGAATTTAGAAAACAGTTTGTTTATTGGATAGACAGTGGGGAAAGCGGGTCGTCTAATGCAGCTCCCCATCATCATAACTTTGAAAGGGGGCGTGAGATAAAAATCTCGGAAGGGCAACACAGACTTATTTGTTATCTGATTGTGAGGAATCCAAAATGGTAGAAGCTTTTACTCGTTCTCTTTATAACACAAGAACTTACTCACGATTTCCTGTTAATAGTTTATACAATATCCAACATTTATAACATCAATCATATCATTCAACAATCACGCGTATGGGTGGCCTTTGGTAGCGTTTACCACGTCGATCCGCAACATTCACACAAAATGGGGTGCACCGGTAGGCGCCCTACCGATCGACCCCGATAGCTTCCTTATATCATAAACTTTCTTATCTCCCATAAAACCACCAATTCCTCCACACGGGACTCATCCCCAAAATCATTGGGGCGAGGCCCAACCGATAAGCGGAAAATACACTTCATGTTCGATATTCACAAAACTTCGTATTCGTAAATTACTCACAAGATTTTCGGTGCATTGTTTACCAAAATCACAAGTTAGAAAAAATATATATATTTGCTTTTTTAACAGGTGCTTATTTAGTTTGCTTTGAAAAGCATCTTGATCCATATAACATGAACTAGATATACTGAGATAGTGTCACCCTTTGACAACTTCTCAAGTAAAAGTTTTAACTTCTTGAAAGCTTTTGAACACCGGCATGACTTTCCAAGCTTAGAGCTAATCTCTAGGACCTAGCACAGTCCGTTCGTTTAGTCATTGTTCATACTTTTATTTATTAAACAATTTCGCATCGAATTAAGGGCTCTTCGATTAAAAGGGCATTTAGTAGTTAAAAGTTATAAGAGTTCATTTCGAGTTCGATATGGGCGTCGAAACTCGATTATTGGATTGAAACGATTTCTCTATTTTGTGAAAGGGTTCACAGATCGGGGTCGAGTCTACTCAAAACTTAATAATACAAGTAAAACATCCAAACATATATTCACAAAAGAAAACACAAAACATTCAACAAACTAAAACATGCTTGATTCTAAAAGTATTACCATTATTTTCTCCTAGTACTACTTTCGTTTGGCATAAAGACATGTAATCATGCATAAATGGAAAAGAGTACTTAGAATTTCTGGAAAAATAGGAATTTTTAGTATGTTAAACATATTTTGAAAAGGAACACAGTTAATCAAGGCATAAATTCATTTGCACTAAGGAAATAAGGTACATTTGCGATTTAAGTCAGAGTATTGAAAAGTTCGTCAAAACAGTGCACACTTTAAACTAAAATCATAACTCACTGGAAAAATATCTAAAATTTACGAAATTAAAATATATTATACAACACTTAAAAATAAGCAACTTTTATGTAGAAACCTAAGACATTTGAGCTAAGAGTCGGTACCAGGTTTTTGAGTAAAAAATGGGTTCGTAACAGGGTACGTCATACAGTACATGCTTCATATGAAAATTCGTAACCCACTGGAAACTTAACAAAAATTCACCAAACCTTAAATATGACATTTAAGAATCATGAAAGAGAACATAAAATGTTTCCCATGATTTTTATACTATGGAAAAAATGATAAATAAATTGTTGAACTCACAGTTTCAACCTTCGTCAATCATTTGTCACATAAATTTCAAATAGGCATATCTCATGATTCTATAGAGAAAACACTATTATTTTTGGTTATAATTTAAAATACATCAATATAAACATCCCCGAAATTTCCTATAATTTTATATTCTTTTTACATAAGTAAAAAAACAATACAAAGCGATTCACTACTCCTAGTTTCACATAGTCTTAGACATACAAAATTCCACTAATTTATTCTCCTTGGAGACAGATCATATGAACACCAATTTTTAGTAGATTGTTTTTATACTACAAATAATACGTCTAGGAATTTTTCCACGATTTTAAAACATCATTAAAGCATCGAAATAGGTTTTCAAAAATGAGTCAGTAGCATTTCCGAAGTTTCATACACATTTTTGAACATTCACATATATGGCTAAACATGCTCAAATACACAAGATATCACCAATACAAACTTCATACATGATTTTCACAGATTAAAAAAAGCTTAGGGAGGTTCTTAGCATGCCATTTCTAAAGGGTTTTCATGCTCAAATAAATTATGATCATAACATCAAGATTAAAGGTTTCCTTGGTGCTCACCGCATAGTTTCCTTCTTTGGGGGGGGTTTGAGGGCTCTTGATGGAAACTCATACTTCTAACACCTTTCTAGCTTCAAGATGGTGGAGGAAAGACTCCTCCTAGGGGTGGTGATGATCAACCAAGAGCAAGAAAAGAGGGAAAGCTCCTTTCCTTCAAACTCTCAAACTCTCCCAACTCTCTCCATTTTCCTCAATGTGTCTTCTCTTGTGGAACAAAATGCCAAGACCAAACTTGGAGTGGGGAGAAGGGGTATATATAGGGAGTAAAAGAGGAGGGTGGGCGGCCAAGGGGGTGACAAAGAGAGGCGGGGATGTAATGATGGGGTTAGTAATATATCAAGATTCAAATAGTGTTTTTCCTCTTTTGGTTAATACCATATTATGGTTTTGGATGATTGTTTCTCAGATTTTGGACAAAATGGGGAATTTCCTGCAGCTTGTGGGCTGCCAAATATGGTAGCCACGATCCTAGAAGCAATTTAAGCTCTCAAAGCGGTGTATTTTCGATATTTTTAGGTTCGGTTTTTGGTTCCCAAAATTATTTTAAACGCATGAATTAAACTTCATGACGATTTTTGAATTTCATTTGAGGTTCCCCTTTCTCATTTTGAATTTTTTAAATTTTTACATTATCAACGGGCCTCTTTAGCGGATAAAAACCCGAAAAGTGGTAGTAGGCTTTTTAAACAATAAAAGCCAAATCATCACTGAAAAAATTTAGAAACTTGTACACATATTATTAAAAATAAGTATAACAATTAAACACATTAGGAAAAATAAACAAATAAGTCCTAAATGGATTCGGGTTGTTACCGGATTCCATTTGAATTTTCTTTTCTCATTTTGAATTCTTTAAATTTTGATATTATCAGCGGGCTGTTTTACGGATAAAAACGAATAATAGTGCAGTAGGGTTTTAAATCTCGAAAAGCTCGTCCATCACACGAAAAAGTTTAGAAACTTGTACACATATTTTTAAAAACAAGTATAACATTTAAACACATTATGAAAAATAAACAAATAAGTCCTAAATGGATTGAGGGTTGTTACAAAAC
The DNA here is from genome assembly GCA_037126765.1 of Stenogyne calaminthoides. Classification (NCBI taxonomy): domain Eukaryota; kingdom Viridiplantae; phylum Streptophyta; class Magnoliopsida; order Lamiales; family Lamiaceae; genus Stenogyne; species Stenogyne calaminthoides. Next base: position 19,242,162 of record JBBCBC010000010.1, on the reverse strand, counting down.
ACTCGAAATTCTTGAACATTGCCTCCTTGAGGAGGAGAGGATTGGTGAAGTCTTTGATCTTCTTTGCTTTTGACGAGTTCTCGGTTTGGAAGACCAAGCTTAGAATGAAAATTACTGATTTTGATGAGCTTGTGAAAGGAAGGTGGTGAGAAGAAGAATGTTGAAATTTGGAGAATCCAGTTCTCATGTCGAGAAAAAGAAGAAGGGGACGAGGGGAGGAGTAGGAGAAGGGAAAGAAGCTGAACAAGAGAAACAAGCTGAGAGTGAAATGGAGAAAGAAACTCAAGCTGAACAGACTGATGTCAGACAACCTCAGACTGAAGTTAGCACTCTTCAGGTACCTTTTTGGCACTATTGTACATTATGCGAGATTCTTTGAAGTACCTAGCTTTAAATATGATGTTTATGATATTGATCGAAAGGCTCATTTGGAGCACCCTTCTCGGATGGAAACCCCGTTGATTGACTTAACTCCAATCCTGGATGTGTTGGGATAACACATGGCAGGATCTATCGGGATGACCTCATAAACACAAATTTAAATTAACAATTATTACTAGCATGAATTTACCTAAGTGAATTCAAATAATAATTAACCAACAACAACATGCAAATAATATTTCACGTAAAAAGATCTTAGCATGTAGAATTTCTAGGAGTTTACGTAAACATACCCGATTGGAGAGGCGATCAGGAGCGAACGAGAATCAAGTATCTGGATACCCACCAAAAGTCATTCTCAAGTATTCCCAAGTCCTCATCCAATAACCCGGTGGAAGGTTCTCCAGATGAACAATTTATAAAACAAGGAAAATAAAAATATTGTTACACCACCTTTGTGGATTTCTCATATTTCAACACATGGAACACTAGTTGGGAATAAAAAATTCATCCCTATTTATAAGATGAGGGGGTTCGAAAATTTCAACCCACAATTAAAATTAGGAAAGATCTTTTCTTGATCTCCAAGAAATCTTGAATATATCCAATATATTCTTCTTTCCATGTGTATTTTTCCACAAAAATCTCACACCCTTATTTGGCCCTTATTTTCGAAAAATACAAGAAAGAATTTCAAGATTGAATCTTTCTTGAATTTATGAGATATTCTTGTATTCAAGAATACATATCTTCCATAAAATCTTTTCGAAAATCAGAAAATCTTTCTTCCTTTTCTTATACATATTTTTGAAAATTTCTTATTAAAGAAGTCAGTGGGAGTTTTCTTGAATTTATGGGATAATCTTGTATTCCAAGAATACATTATCTCCTTTCCATAAAATCTTTTCAAGAAAAATTCTTCTCCCTCTTTTCTTTAATTATTTTCGAAAAATTAGAGGAAATATTGCAACAATAATTTATTTAATTTTAAGCACCTCTTATTTATTGGACTATAATTTGGGCTACTTGAGGGGCCTTTAGGAGAATTAAGATGGACCTTCCAATGGACTTCACGAATTCAATATTGAGCCACAATATATTCACCCCATTAATATTAATTAATACCACTATATAATTAATATTGCCTTTATCCAATCTTAACCCATTATTGTTTGTAATATGGCTCCGATTATTATTTCCGTGTTTAAGATTATTTAGTCCATTAATTAATCAAGCCGAAAAGCTTTATATTAATTAATATCTTTACCCTTGGAGTAAGGACAATGACTTTATTATCCATAATAGGAAAATTAATTCCCTTGCAAGATTTGGTATGATAAAGGTTTAGACCACCAAGGACCAATCAAGCAAAGATCATTGCAAGCACACGATTTTCGGTATTAATTTAGTGATCGATGTAATTAATATTATTGCCCAAGATATAGGGTATCGGTAGCAATGATTCTCTTCCCATTATAAGTGTTGGTCGGTCTGAAAACGTAGTCTTACTGCGTGTATGGGGGAATACGTGTTCGGTGTTTTTAAAACTTTTTCTTCATCGAGGTCGGCTTGGATCGAGATAATCCACGAATATTAGGTTACGAGAAGCCTGTGATCGCTCTGAGTCAAAGTCTCTTTGAGGCAGTGATCTGGCCGCTTTTCGAGATACCTCGAGATAATCATAACCGAGTCCCGAGTGTCAGAGATCTGAGTTGCTTGGATCGGATAACTAACCTTTGAACCCTCGGAAGAGTAAGTTGGGTTTGATAACTATCATTGTTTAGCTACTCGGATGTCTTGGAATGGTTGGCCCATATAGTTTATAATCGTTTTTTAAGCTTTGCCGAAAACCTTCCCTTTATGAACTAGTGATTAAGTTGTGATTCAATTTACATGGAACCCGATTGGATTGATTCGGTGAATATCGATGAAAAGTATGCTTTCAAATCAAGTCAATGCAACAATTAAGCACAAATAAAGCGATAAACAACGCGGCAATTATAGTGGTTCGGAGACTCAAGCTCTCGTCCCTCTCTACGATCCCGGGAAATTCCTTTAATCCTACAGAGCTTTTCATTTACCTCGCGTGGTTTAACTCAACTTCGTACTGAGTTTTACGAATACTCACGTGGTTTACCTTCAACCCGACCTTGAGCTTTCGACTACCTCCCGTAGTTTACTTACTCAAACACAAACAAGCTTCCGGATTACTAACTTCTCCTCTGGGTTTTCGACTACTCCAGCGTAGTTTTACTAACTCTTTACAACTCTTCTCACCAACAAACACACTCGACTACCTTCAAAGGGTTTGGGGTTTCTCGGTTAGTTTCAACTAGGATGAGATATCCTTTACAATGAAGTACAATGCAAAGGGTTAGGATATCTCGACTAAGCTTTGGATATGACTATCAATTTAGGCTTAGTTTAGTGAGCTCTCTTCAATATACAAGCACTTGGGAAATTCTAGGTTTTCGAGTGCTTAAACTTTTGCAAGAATAAGTTTGAGCTCTTGAGTTGAGTATAAATTTCCGTAACCTTACAATAACAGAGGGTCACCAGTATTTATAGGCATACACAAGGTCACTTTTGAAAACTATCCATTAGAGATAGTTTCGTGAGTTTCCTCTTAAGCGTGTGAGGAACGACTATATTTAGGTTTTGAAACTCCTAACACGTCTTAGGCAATACCTTTTGCCATGTGGCCGATCTTCACTTTTGCGATCTGGAACTTTTGCCCTTACGACATCTTTTTTTCTGCGACTGTCCTTTGTCGATTTATCGGTATAATACGATGTTGTCTTCCTCTTTTTGACTTTTTGTCTCCGTTAAAGGTAAACACCTTCAACGGCTCTTTTGTTTTACAAACTACGAGTTTGATATAACCTTAACAACATTTACGACTTAGTTCCTTTTATACGCATTTGAATGTCTTGCAAGTATCTATTCTTCTGGGAATCGCGATCTTCTGAAATTGCATCCTTGAGATAGATATATTTAGTGCCTCGGAACATTGGGTTTATCTTTTGAAGATTGATGCATTCTTTGAGTCTTCGAAGAATTCGTGCCTTTAGTATTCTTGATCTTGATCTTGATCTTTAGTCTTGCGTCTTGAGTCTTACGAGTGTTAGAAAAGGGTCTCGAGTGTTGAGGTCTTGAGACATATTGACTATTATCTTTTGAATCTTCCGCAGCTGAGTCTTGATTCATTCGGTATCCTCTCGAAGTCTTGATATCTCGGCTTCACACTAAGTCTTGAGATACTTAGTTTCATCTTGAAACTTCGGTTTCTTTAAAAACATCTTGAGTTCTTGAGTCTTGAAACCCTATCACGAACTATATCTGGCGATTATACATTTTGCGAGATAACATCTGAATACTCTAAAAGCCGAATCTGACTCAACTATCAAGATCATTACGAACATGTCATACTCGGGGGGTTTTGGGATCTTAATCAAAATCATATATCTTTTATTAAATTCATCTCTGACAATTTCCTTTTTGATGATGCTAAAACATATCTTGTTACAAACATATAACCTATACTCGAGGTTTGGTTTATCTTATTACAAGATTGGTTAACAATTTTCAACAATCTTCCCCTTCAATGATGAGTCTCTCAATCTTTAGAATCTTGATAAATTCAGAGGGTCTCTAACAATTAATTATTCAATAATTTCTTGATAATGAATTTTTTAAATAGTTCATTACAAATACTTAAACAATTTCCATATAAACAATTAATTTAGAGACATTCATTCGGGCATATCAAATATAAAAGACATGTAAATAAGATAATGAGATATTATCTTTTGAGGCATAATGATAAATCTTCATTGATGATTGGTTTGAATTCTGATTCTGATAGGTTTATCAACAAAATCAAAAAGGCAAAAATTTAAAAGATTCTGAGAATCTTACGAGTCTTGATCTTGATCTTGATTTTTGGCTCTTGATCTTCTTGCTCTTCAATTTATACCTTCCAACTTCATGTTGGGCACCTCGGTCGAACATTCGAAAAATCTCTTCTTTAGCTCATTTCTCTCTTTGATGATAGTAGAATTTGTTTTCTGTTAAACCAGTGACCCGGCATCTTGAGCAATTTCTTGAGTAATGGTCTTCTCATTCACCAAGCCATTACAAGTTTTGGGAAAGATAGGAATATGGACACAGGGGCTACTATCGCACCTCTCCTTCATCCATAAAGGTTAATCCCGACTTTGGAGATATTTTTAGATAAAAGGTTAGGAGATATTGATGAATGCTTCATTCGATCAAACTTTCCCTCTCTACTCCTGAGCACATCATAATAGAACAGAAGGTTCTCTTGACCTCTTCCATATCGTTGAGTTTGATGGGCATCCATTTATCAGCGTGGGGCCACTTTATTTTTTTTGATGTCTCTCTCCTTTTTGCTCATAAACTTCTTGAATCATTTCCCGCTTCGGCTCCTCTTGATCTTCTTTTCTTATCACGAGCCTTTGAGGCTGAAGAAGCTGACTTTCTTAACTTGTTCTACTTGGGTGTCTTTGAGCATTCCTCGTATTGAAGACTTTCTTAGGGGGTTGAGATTTCGATTCTTAGTTTCTTCATCATCGAAATTAGCTCTTAACTTGTTCTCTTGGAGTGTCTTTAGAAGCATTCCTCGTATTGAACTTTCTTACGAGGTTGAGACTTTCAGTTCTTGGATTTCTTCATCATCCAATTAGCTTTCTCTTGGATTGGCTTAGAAGTCTTTACCAGCTTGCTTCCGGGTTGAACAACGCTTTAAGGCTTTCCTTTTTCATAATTAAAGCGATTGATTTGGCTTGTTCAACCTTAGTTCTATCCTCATTTTCTCTTGCAACCTCAAGCATGGTTTTTTAGAAACTTCGAGTGTAGATGGACTTCTCCACTGGCGAACTTCATCTTCTCGATGCTTCAACTTCTTTTAAGGCTTTAGTTGGGAATGTACATTAATCTTCTTGAGCCTTTTTCTCAAAGTACGTGCAAATAACTTCCAAGGTCCTCATTTGAGTGTTTCCCCCCTTCTTGTACCGTGTAGTTTGGAAGAAGTCTGAAGTCTTTTGTGTCCATCAATAATCTTGCTCTTTGCTCCTGCAATGAACCTCCCCGCTATCGATCTTGCTCATTTCCCTCCTTTGATGTGGTTCTTTAATTCTTGACATATGAGCAAGCTGGGCGAGAAAACTTCATAAACATATCTGTCATCTTGGTCATGAGCCCTGAGCTCATTTCCTCTCAATCAAATTTAATCATCACTTCATTCCTCTGCGCCAATTTCACCTCTAGAAAAGCGGGTTGACTCCCTGGACTTCTTGTTTCGTTTTGACCTTGGCTTTCGGCCTTGACTCCCTTGACTTTTTCTTCCATGGAGGTCATCTGTGAGGTCAGTGTTTTTGGATGCTTTTGACTTCGAAGGTGACTAAAAGACTTTCCATTTAAAGAGCTTGGTGTGATGTTTCTTCCATAAAGGCAATCTTGATCATCGTTGGCTCAATCTTCTCAAGTTTCTCCATCGGGGGTGAATTAGATCTGAGGCGTTTCTAACTCATACATCTTGTTTGATCATCACGAGGTTGAGACCTGAACACGAGGTGAATTCCTTTTGACTTCAACTTTAAATCTGAGCTCCGATTCTCCAGCCCGGCCTCGATGCATTTTATCGAACAATTGAGAATTAAAGATAGTACTTTTCGATAGCTTTGGCGTAATTGTAATAGTCTTAAAAAGTTACTACACTGAAGTCTTCGTCGATCTGAGAGTTGACCAATTCCCGGGTTGATCGGTACCAGTCTTCATTTCCATCCCCGGGGATCCCTCGACATCTCCTGTTGGTCCCCATCTCCATCTTGAGATTTGTCCTCCATTTGCTTGGGGCACCAACCCGGTCAGCTTTCCTCTAAATTCTTCCTCTGAACCGACTCATCAAAATCGGAGTTTTCATCACAGACTTTGTCCTCCCCGAACCTGAGAGGTCAATCGGGAAGAACATCTCCTCGTTCCACCGGTCTTCCCCTCACAGAAAACCCAATATCAAAGCATCTCGGGAAGAGTCGATTGAGGATGAACCACGATCGTCCTTAATCGAAGAAGGCATCTTTACCCGGTCCGGGGTATTTGGGCTTCGGGGTGTGGTGAGAATGAACCGTTCTCCTTGCTCCTCCGTTTCTCCTTCTTGCCCTCGCCCTTCTTCCATCTCGGGCTCTGGTTGGTTGAAGCTTGGCGAGGATGCAAAATAAATCCTCGGGGAGCTCATCAAAAATAATACGCTCGCAGGTCTCGGCGTCCTCGAGCGTTGAGCAGTCCCGAGGTCCTCGGTTTGCATCCCAGGTGGGATTACGGGACTGGTAGCATCTCCTCAGATTAGCTCTGAGTTGGCTCTTCTCTTTATACTGAGCGGCACTTCTTTAGTAGGAATCTCACGGGAACTGAGTTCTTGAAAATTTCTGAGAAAATTTTGTCTGAACTTAGAAATGTCTCAGCACCTCGGAGAAGACGCTCCCGGTTTGTTCTTGTGCCTTGAGATAGTAGGACCCAAAACTTGCGATGGCGGGTCTGGGCGGTTTGGCCCTCGGGTTGAATCTTTTACGAGATCACTTGCCATCTTCTTCGGTGAGAACCACCAATCTTCTGTTTTGGGGTAAGGTTCTTACCTTCATCATTTTGCACCCTGCTCCATCTTTGCCTCCAACAAAAC